>CAWUFW010001114.1:2400000-3000000 GCA_963921515.1 Calotriton arnoldi
AACAGCACAGATGAGAAAATAGGGGACATAGATGAGAGATGTCCTAGTGAGGGTGATGTGGATGAGGAAATGCACATATCAAATGAATTGCGTATTGTCAACGTGTCTACAAAGTCATTAACTGATCATGAAAAATGTGTCCTCCAGAAAGGTTTAAATTTCCGTATAACTGATACATGTAATTTTGTAAATGCACATATTGATTTGTACAAATTTGTCCGGAAGTTGCGATTAAAAAAATATTTTGAAGAACATCCTATGGTCCCTAATGTCTCGTCTAGTAGAAATGACTTGTCTACTCTAACCATCTCGGATTTGAATGCAAGGCATTTATTGGCCACGTTGGATGATGACGATAATAATGTTGATATTGTTGAGACAGCTGGTTTATTGGACATATATGAGGATATGACTATTGACAGTGGATTACGAAATAGATCAAAATTCATGCCACCTAAGACACAAGATTCCTTCATAGACGAATTCTATCATAAGGTCACACAACAACTATACCAGCTGGAAGACAAACACACTAACAACATTCATTGCAAGCATGATTACAATCTGTCGAAAAAGGACAGGGCATTACAAACATCCTTAAAAAATGACCCCGAGTTAGTTATACAGGAGGCAGACAAAGGAGGAAATATAGTTTTGATGAATCGAGTGGACTATGTAGGGGAAATTGAAAGACAGTTACAAAATACTGCCTGCTACGCTAAGTTGAGTGAGCATCCGATTGACAATATTGAAAAAAGCATCAATGCCAGGCTACAAGACTGGCATGAATCTTGTCTAATTACGGATCATGAATATAAATATCTGCAAGCACATGACTCTAGATACCCTTGCATCTATATACTCCCCAAAATCCATAAAGGAGGGGCATTCCCCCCCCCCGGAAGACCCCTTATATCAGGGAACGGAGGTCCCACAGAACATCTTTCTGAATATGTGGATGGCTTCTTACAGCCCTTTGTAAAAAACTTACCATCGTACCTGAAGGATAGCAGGGACGTTTTATGTAAACTCGAGGACTTTGTTTGGGACAGCAATGATCTAATGTTTGCCACCATGGATGAGGAAAGTTTATATACGTGCATACAGACAGTGTGGCTTGGATGCCCTGAAACATTTTCTGTACAAGCGCAACGCCCGGCACTTGGAACATACACTCATGTTACTTGAGATGGCCCGCATGATCCTGACCATGAACGTGTTTCTGCATGATGACGTGGTTTCTGCAGAGGCAAGGGACAGCCATGGGATCCAGGTTCGCTCCGTCTTATGCAAACCTTTTTATGGGTTTGTATGAGATGGAGCATGCCTGGGGACCTGGTTCACAAAATTGGAGTGACATTATATTCTATGGAAGGTACATAGATAATGTTTTAATGATTTGGAACGGAGGGGTTGAGGACTTGCTTGCATACCACAGATACCTCAATCAGAACAGGTTCAATGTCAAAATGACTATCAACTCCTCTAGAGATTCTATTGACTTCCTGGACCTAAGGCTGTATATATCCAAGAACACTATACAGAGTGACATCTATAAGACATCGACGGCCTGCAATAGTGTTCTTCACGCAGATAGCGCACATCCTAGGATGACTATTAACGTCATACCTTATGGCGAAATGATCAGGGCACAACGCAATTGCAGTGAAGAACAAAACTGTTAGAAGCGTCAAAACTATAAAGCATAATTTCCATGAAAGGGGTTACACACAGAAATGCCTGAAGCAAGCTGAGGCTAGAGTGTTGAAAGTAGATCGGAAATCAACATTAATATCACATCAGGGAAAGCCAAACAAGAGAGAAGAACAAGAAATCCTTTTTATTACACAATACAATACCTACAGTGACCATATATACAACATATTGCGTAGAAATTGGCACCTAATCGCATCTGGTCAAATGCCTGTGGGCACTGTTGCCCAGAAACCCAAAGTAGTGTATAGAAGAGGTAAAACTCTTAAAAAGATACTGTGCCCCAGGTACATAAAGAACAAGAAAACCAGTCTCACAACGTGGCTGCCCTGCAAACCGCCTGGTTTTCATGTATGTGGGACATGCAAACAGTATGTAAATTTGGATGCAACAAGAAACAGAAATTCAAATATAATAAGACTGGGAAATTTACCATCAACACATTTATTAACTGTAATACTACCTATACGGTCTATGTGTTGGGCTGCGCCTGTAACAAAATCTATATAGGAAGCAGTATTCGGAGTCTTAAGATCAGGATTCAGGAACACGTTAGAGCCATTAAAAATAAGGATGATAGATACCCTGTGGCCATACACATACATGAACACCACCCCACTAAAATAGACATATGGTTCCACGCGCTGGAACATATAAAAGCCCTTGAAAGGGGTAGTGATAGAGAATTGGCATTAAGAAAAGCAGAGGCTGGTTGGATTTGCCGCTTGAGGACAACAGTATTTGGCCTCAACACCAATAGTGAACTTTATCACTTTCTGTAGCATGCTAAATGTCATGTAATAAGGTTGGCTGTGTGTGTTTCGCATAACTGTATGTAAAAACATCTGGGCACGATGTTGTAATTCTATGGTGCATCAATTCTTTGAGCCAGGACCAAAATGAATGGAACCAGCTCCTTACATATGACTGATGCTTTGTTCAATGAATTTTGATCTCACGATCTTACCCAGGGGTGTGATGACTCCTATCATCAAGCATGCTTGGTTGAACCTATTGATGCTTTGTTCAATGAACTTTGATCTCACGATCTTACTAAGGGGTGTGATGGCTCCTATCATCAAACATGCTTGGTTGAACCCATTGATGAATAGTTAACACTGTCAATGGGAGATAATGGTTATATATATATATTCACTCAATGTCCCCCAAGGATGCTCTAGATTACATGAAACATACAGGGGACTTCTCTGAACAATTTTGGCTATCTTTTATTTATTCATAAGTTGCTCATACCTAAAATCATAAACCCGTTTCAAGATGGCCGCCGGTCACACGGCTTTGGATGTTAGGCTGGCATTTCTATGAAACACTAACTGCGTTGCATAGCTTAAAAAAAATTCTTCACAAATTTAATACAAATCACAAGTCATCACCACGCTGTTTTAAATTTTTTTAAAAAAATAAAAAAATTAAATGAAGACAAATACAGTCTGAACAGTTAATATGACCGCTCGAAGGTGTGCATGTGATCTTAGATTTCTGATACTAAATATGGTAAAAATAAGTATCCTATTCCGAATGATAAAAAAACTTGACCAGTTATACTCTAGTCACACTATAAATTAAGATTATTATTCTCTCTGTGGTTAAAGAGATTACCAAAAAATGAGAAATCATTAAAAGTTAATATTTATGGGGAATCTAAGTACCTTTAGACTCTTCAAAATGGCGTTCCGTTAATACTACTAAATACTGTAGAAATAAGAATTTCGTCTTTTTTAACGGTAAAATAACCTGACCTGTTATGCTCTAGCCACACCGTAATTCAAGATTATAACCTTCTTGTAGTTTGAGATATCACCAAAGAAAGTAGGAATTAATGTAAGTAAATATCCATGGGGAATCTAAGCACTTTTAGACTCTTTAAAATGGCGTCCCGAAAATGTTATATCGGGAGACCTTTTGTCTAGATGCACACACAGCTGTAGACAATTAGCCGGCTACTTAAATGGAGCCGGCGCTCATCATGTGTACACGAACCCGGGATGCCACGCACGGACGCCGGCTGAGAACTCCTCAGAAGTAAGTTAAAAAGTGGGGACATGCTGTTGGGTGGTCTTGACTAATGGAGGGCGGGAGACCTCTGTACTCTTTTCACTCAAGTTAGTACGATAATGGGTGGGCTGAATATTGTGTTTTGCAGAAGCTTTGGGTTGTCAGCATTAAGATGACACGCTATTAGATATTGCGATAAATTGCATCGGAGCTATATATTACCGATGAGATAACAAGCAGTTCCCTCTGAGCATTTCGAATCCATAAATTATTCATTTTTTCCAGTCTCAAAATGGCCATCGACCGCACAGAAGTGGGGCTTCAGGCGCATATATATGTCCCATAATGAATTTACATCACTTTAAGATGTCCGCCATTTAAACATGCATGGGTCCTCTTATTGATATATTTATATAGAACCATACCTCGCTTGCTAGTTAAAAAATCCTTCGATTTTTTCATAAACAAGAATATATATTGCCCTCTCCCTCTGGATTAAGTTTCTGATAGGGGTCAATATAGGAAACATGCCAAGATACGACTTAACTGAAATCAAAGTGATGTATATATCTATAAAATCAACCCTGCAAAACAAATAAGGGCTATTGATCTCTTTTTATTCTAGAGCTATAAATGGGGTGACACAGATTTTAATGTCACCACCAGACTTACAGTCTCAACACAAGACGGATCGTCTAATGGTCAGAACTGCTTTGATCAAATTGTCTTTAAAATTACTCTTCATCACAGGTATGACTATACCATTTGCTTCTTCACTAATTAGATTACATGTCCAAGTTTGGTAGGTGCTTATGGCACCCTTTTGTGTTTCTAAATTTGATAAATAGATAAAACCGTGAACAAATCAAAAATAGGAGAAGATTCTGAACAGTGCGTTTACTTCTGGGATAGGAGATCACACGCACCTTTTTGGTAAGATCAGTGATGTGTTTGGCAATGTTAGGGATATTTTCACTGGGATATAAGGTAAAGACACTTGAAACTATATGGGGTCAACCATGTAACCATTTATTGTTAAAAAAGGCAATAGTGCTCCTCCCCACCAGGGAACACTTGACAAAGACTAGAAGCATAATAAAAGAATATTATTCGCATGATGCAATGCCTACCTTCAAGACCATATAAATTGTGAAAATTCAGCAGGAGCTCCAAATGAATGTAGCATGACAAATGAATGTAACAAGGCAAATGAATACTGTGTTGTAAGGTCCAATTATGTCGTAAACAGATATGGGCCAAAGGAAATGAAAATGAACATTAAATTTACACAGCACCATTGGTGCTTTTTTAATAATAAATAGTATATATATTTTTATAATGTTTATCAAGAAAAGAAATATAGTTTTTGATATGTAATTTGTTTATATGTATATTGTTTGTAGCCCTGAAGAAGTCCGCAAGGACGAAACGCGTTTGCTACGGTTTTACCTTTTGTGAAGAAAGAAGTCCTCAATAAAGAAATTGAAAAGAATCCTGCTGAATGGTCTCTGTGTTTGACCACGTGATACAAGTGCAATTAATGAATGCTTAATCTTTATTAGAACATTGGAATGTTGGGAGCTCCATTGAAAACAATGGAATAGCTCCGGGCTTATAATGGCTGGTATAAGCCTGGAGCTCCAACATTACAATGTTTCTTTGTTCACAGCTGTGGCTGTGAACAAAGGCTTCAGAGAGCCTATGGGGATCCTCGCGCTCCCTGAAGCCTTTGTTATATTTGTTAGAACATTCTGCCCTCTAGTGGCAGAATGTTCTAATAGCCTTATAGCCCTTCGTAGCTGGGCTATACCGTCTATTAAAGTCCCGCTCCCTTGCTAAAGGCCCTCGCCTTCGGCTCGGGCCTTTAACGCTGGAGCGGGCCTTTAATAGCCGATATAGCCCTCTACGGCGGGCTATAAGGCTATAATAAGGTTTTCTATTGAAATCGTTGTGAATTACATGTACAAACTCAAATCAAGTGTGCTGGACCACTGAGTTGCTTAGGCATATGAACTTTGCGTGGACATTCTGTAGAGCAGGAGCATTTTATCCTGGTTGGAGCTCAGCCTGCCCCTCAGTAGTGGTAATATCACTCCTCAGTTCCTGCTAAATCTCCAGCACCTGTGCATGTCCAGCAGGGACCACACACTGAAAAACTGAAGTGGTAGGTGATTCAAAGGGGAGATTGTGCAAAATTGACAAGTAGAAAGCGGAGCAACAACAATACAAGGAGAAGCACTCACCTACTAGAGAAAGCAGCATATGCACCCAGTAACCAATAAAAAAGGGTCTCTAGTTGTTGGCAGTATACAACACATCTATCTGAGGCTACTATGACTGCACAGTGTCCATTTTGTATATACCCATTGAGGGTCCTTCTTTGGAGAGTATCAGCCAGCCATAAGAGCTGCTTGAGAAAGTGATCGAGCAAACTACTGCAGCTTCTTAGACATCTAAACTAACATGAAGCTGCTGAGGATTTGACAGGTACAAGGGAAGCTAGCAGATGAGTCTCCAGAAAAACTCAAGCATTTAATAAGATGAGTCAGTTTATAGTCCACCAAAAAGAAACCCGGTCTTAATTTCTGGAATCAACAAAGCAGCTCTTGAGGGATTAATATAATTCAGTGATACTTTCCCCATCAAAATATTAAGGTCAGAGTTGACTCCAGTATAGAAATGGCTTTTGGCCAAAACAGATTTTCTTGCTATACCCAGATAAAATTCTTCATGCAACTTTATAGAAGCATCTAAGGAAGAAAAGGTAATTGACCTTGTTACAAAAGTACGTTTTTGATTTTACTCCCCTTTTTTTTTTTATGCACCCAACATCATACCCAATTTTCCAAGATGGACTGCTTGTTCTATTGCGAAATGGCATCTCCTGAATGTAGTCCTGCAAACAAACAATAGAGTTGTTAACAGAGTCAACTATAAAGATTATATCAAGCTAAGTATTTCCTTAAATGTTTCTTAAACTGTAAGCCATTTAGTTATACGTTATGTGGTTCTCTCCTGGCAGAGCTTTACAGCAGTAAACATGCAGTATGTTTCCAGCGTTCAAAATGTTTGCACTAAGATTGAATAGTATATCATGTCCATAACCACATTAGTACTTTAATAAAAAAGCACACAATGACAATGTCATGTACTTAGTGTATGTCTCCAGCAACCAATATAATCACTAATATAGGACAGCCATGACTCAACATATGCAGCATGTCATTCGTATTAATGGAGATGTTGTTAACATTCTAGTAACATATGATGAAAATCAACATCGTATGAGTTATTAAAGGGCCTTCATCAGGAAGGTTGTGTCTTAGTTGGTACAGCTGCCAACATAAGCAAAAACTATATTTAGAAAGACAACTATTCATGATATTATACAAAAAGAAATGAAGCACTTGAGAATTTTGTGGATTGAGGCAAAATGCCAATTAGAACTAATATGCATTGGAAAAGGTTGATGAATACAAAGAGAAACACTAAGTCCGGAAAATAGGTGTCAGGAATTAGCCTCAGATTCAGGGTTCTCCAGGGGTCAGGCCTACAGTAAAGCATCAAGGAATGACACTAATGACACTACTGGGAGTTAGAACATCCTTCCCCAAGCTGCTAAACATGCTGCTGCAGTGGCACAAACACACACCCGAATCTGGAATCTCTGTAGATGAGTAATTAGAGATTGGGCCAGTGCAGGAGGGGCTGCGGAGCTCAGCCAGTGAGATTCGTAACTGGTTTCACCTCTGGGTTATGACGGCCAATACCTGCTAAAAGGACAGCAATGATGGAGGGTGACACATGGCAAAAGCAGTTGATGGGCTCCTTCCACTTTTGTCTTAGTTCATACCCTTATGGAATTCCCACACTTTTCCTACTACTACTCACCATTTGGTGTTCCAGAACAAAGTCTCACTTAACGCACAAGTTACTAACTTGTGTAACGATATATCTGTAAGAGACAGTAGTTAGTGATAGATTCCTTACCTTAGAATATCCCCAGGCGTCAGGCTGGATCCGGAAAGTTTTGCGTAGCAGTACCCTTGCGCGTCGGTAGGCGGCGTCGTGCGGCTCCGCGTCCGTCGTCGGCGTCGTGATCGCCGGGATGACGTCGCGGGCAGTACTTAGGCGCCGCCCCTGCGCGCTGACGTCAGTTCTGTACACGACTTTCCGCGCCAGGAACGCAGAGCCATGCAAGAAGCTGACACAGGTGTCTGAAAAATACTAGGGCCCTGAAAGGGATGTCCTTAACCCTAGAAATCAGTTCGCAGAACGGGGAGGATGGGTGGGGCGGTAAGGAATCTATCACTAACTACTGTCTCTTACAGATATATCGTTACACAAGTTAGTAACTTGTGCATCTGAAAGAGACACGTTAGTGATAGATTCCTTACCTTAGAATAGATACCCCAGCAATACCAACCCCGGTGGTGGGTCTGCGAACAAAGATCAGACAAGGAAGTCCTGGAGGACAGAACGGCCAAAGAAGCCGTCCCTCCGGACCTGACTGTCAAGGCAGTAATGCTTAGTAAACGTGTGCAGCGAGGCCCACGTAGCTGCCTGACAGATAACCGGCAGCGGAACACCGCGGCCCAAGGCCGTGGTAGCAGCCGTTGCCCTGGTGGAATGGGCACGCAGCCCAACAGGAGGCTCCTTCTGAGCCAAAGAATAGCAGGTCTTGATGCACAAGGTAACCCAGCGGGAGATGGTCCTCTTGTGCACCGCCCGACCTTTTTGGCGCCCACGTAGCCAACAAAGAGCTGGTCATCCACCCGGAAGTGTTTCGTGCGGTCGATATAGAAGGAGAGCGCACGTTTTGGGTCCAGACGGTGGAGCCTCTGTTCCTCTCTGGAAGGATGCGGAGGCGGAAAGAAGGTGGGCAAAGTGATGGTCTGCCCAATGTGGAAAGCAGTAACCACCTTTGGCAAGAAGGACGGACGCGTCCGAAGAACAACCTTGTCTGGATGAACAGACAGAAAGGGAGGTTTGCAAGAAAGAGCCTGGAGCTCACTCACCCGCCGAGCGGAGGTGATGGCCACCAGAAAGGCTGCCTTTAGAGTCAGAAGACGAAGAGGACAGTTATGCAGAGGCTCAAAGGGAGCGCACATTAAAAGGTAAGAACCAAGTTCAAGTCCCACTGAGGCATTACAAACGGAACAGGAGGGAAGAGGTGAGTAATGCCTTTTAAGAACCTGTTAACAACAGGGGACTTGAAAAGGGAGGGCTGATCAGGGAGCCTGAGGAAGGCCGAGATAGCACAAAGATAACCCTTGATGGTACCCAGGGCAGAACCCTGTTGGGCCAGAGAAAGAAGGAACAGAAGGACCTCAGAAAGAGGGGCAGAAAGGGGATTCACAGCCTTTGCTGTGCACCATGCCACAAATTTGTTCCACCTGCAGGCGTATACCACCTTAGTGGAGGGACGCCTGGCTGCCAGAATCACATCACAAACTTCGGGAGGCAAGTCGAAAGGAATCAACTGCCGCCGCTCAATCTCCACGCAAGCAGGTGTAGACTGGACAGGTTCGGGTGGAGGACCGTCCCCTGCTGCTGCGACAGAAGATCCTCCCGAAGAGGCAGACGGATCGGGGGATCTATGCTCATATTGAGTAGCTCGGGATACCAAACTCTTCGAGCCCAGTCCGGAGCCACAAGAATGACTTGGGCCCGGTGGTGCCGAATCTTCTTCAACACTCTGGGTAGAAGTGGTATAGGCGGAAAGGCGTATAACAGACCGCAACTCCACTCGCGACGAAAAGCGTCGCCGAGCGAGTGCCGCCTTGGAAATTCCAACGCGCAGAACTGATGACATTGCGCGTTCTCTTCGGAGGCGAATAGATCTAACCAAGGCTCTCCCCACTGTAGAAAGAGTCCTTGCGCCACTTCCGAGTGAAGACGCCATTCGTGATCCATCATGCACCTGCGGCTGAGTTCGTCCGCCCTGGCGTTCAGAGAACCTGCCAGGTGTTGAACCATCAGGAACATGCCCTGATGTTCCAGCCATGTCCAGAGGCGCAGAGCCTCCTGACAAAGGGTCCAAGACCCCACCCCGCCCTGTTTGTTGCAGTACCACATGGCGGTGGTGTTGTCTGTGAACACCTGCACTACCTTCCCTTTGACAGAGGGAAGGAATGCCTTGAGTGCAAGCCGGATCGCCCGGAGCTCCAGAAGGTTGATATGGAGCCGGGACTCCGCCGGAGACCAGAGGCCTCTGATCTCCGCCTCTCCCATGTGACCGCCCCATCCCAGAAGGGACGCGTCCGTCACAACTGTATGCTCTGGCTGGGGAAGGGAGAGGGATCTGCCCATGACCCATTGCCGGTTCGAGAGCCACCACTGCAACTGTTTTGCAGTCCCCTCCGAGATCTGGACGTGATCGGACAGGTTGCCCTGGTGCTGCGCCCACTGGAACTTCAGGTCCCACTGCAGAGCCCGCATATGCCATCTGGCATGATTGACCAGCAGGATGCAGGAGGCCATGAGGCCCAGCAGCCTCAGGGTCATCCTTACTGAAACCCAGGATAAAGGCCGAAAGATCGGAATCATAGCCTGAATATCCCGGACTCGCCGTTCGGGAGGATAGGCCCGAAACCGCGTCGTGTCCAGAACTGCTCCGATGAAAAGGAGCTGTGGAGAAGGAATCAGATGCGACTTCGGCACATTGATGGAGAACCCCAGCGAGTGCAGGAGTTCGGCCGTAGTCTGGAGGTGGGAGACGACTGCCTGGGACGAGCCCGCCTTCAGCAGCCAGTCGTCGAGGTAGGGGAAGACTGAAACCCCTGCCCGGCGCAGATGAGCTGCGACCACCGCCATCACTTTCGTGAACACCCGAGGGGCACTGGTAAGGCCAAAGGGGAGCACGGTGAACTGAAAATGCTCGGGGCCTACCGTGAACCGAAGGTAACGCCGGTGGGCCGGCAGGACGGGGATGTGGAAATACGCGTCCTGCAAGTCCAACGCTACCAACCAGTCTCCAGGGTCGAGGGCAGTCAAGACCTGAGCTAGGGTGAGCATTTTGAACTTCTCCTTCCGGAGGAAGCGATTGACGTTCCGGAGGTCCAAGATAGGACGCATGTCCTCCTTGTCCCTTTTGGGCACCAGAAAGTAGTGGGAGTAGCAACCACGCCCTACTTCTGGGGTCGGAACATGCTCGATGGCCCTCTTGGTCAAGAGGGCCGTGACTTCCTTCTGTAGAAGCACCAAGTGATCCCCTGACATGCGGTGGAATTGAGGTGGCATGGCTGGGGGGTGGTCTCGAAGGGGAGGGAGTAGCCCCTTCGGACAATGTCCAAGACCCACCTGTCCGAGGTGATGGTGCGCCAGTGGGGAAGGTGATGGCGGACCCTGCCCCCTACTGGCGTGCCGTGCACCTGAAAGGAGGGACTAGGAGGGCTTGGAGGCCGCGGACGGGTTGGAGGTGGTGGCCTGACCCGCACGCTGGTTGCCCGATCCGCCACGGCGGAATCCACGTCCTCGGCCACGCGAAGACGCCTGCTGCGCGGGCCGGTGGCTGGGCTGCTGACGTGAAGGGCGCCCCTACCGTGGCCACGATAGGGGCGAAAAGCAGAAGGCAGCGGAGGGCGTGTAGCAGAAAGGCCCAGGGACTTGGCAGTAGCCCGTGAGTCCTTAAAGCGCTCCAACGCATGGTCTGCTTTGGACCCAAAAAGACCGACTCCATCAAAGGGCATGTCCATGAGAGTATTCTGGACATCCCCTGAAAAACCAGTGGTTCTCAGCCAGGCGTGGCGTCGGAGCGCCACCGTCGTTGCAATCGACCTGCCCAGCGAGTCGGCGGTGTCAAGGCCACAACGGATAGTGTATTTGGCCGCATCCCTTCCTTCCGCAATGGCGCGGGAAAGCAGTGCCTGGACCTCCTCAGGGCACTGGGGCAAAACATCCGCCACCGAATCCCACAGAGAGTGGGTATATCGGCCCAAAAGACAAGCGGTGTTAACGGACCGCAAGCCAGCACTGGAGGAAGAAAAACCTTTCTTCCCAAACTGATCCAGGCGTTTGGATTCCCTATCCGGAGGAGCGGTAGGGAAGGCGGTTTGGGAAGCGGAGGCTTGGACAACCAAGCTCTCAGGAGTGGGGTGGACAGAAAGAAACAGGGGGTCGCCCGGAGCGGGGCGATGGCGTCGTGACACGTTCCGATCCACAGGAGCCCCTGTGTTGGGCTTGGACCAGGCGCCCAAAAGAACGTCCGTGAGGGCGTCGTTAAACGGCAGCACAGTCTCCGCAGAGGAGGCTGCCGGCTGAAAGCACCTCTGTCAAGATGTTAGGCTTGACCGTCAAAGTAGGGAGCTGGAGACGTAAGGCCCCAGCAGCCCTACGCAACACCGTACCAAAATTGGCCCCCTCCTCCGTAGCCACGGGAGGAGACAGCATGCCAGTGTCAGGAGAAGTATCCAGACCACTGGCCTCCCCTAGACTCTCTGTCCAGTCCTCATCATACTGACAGTTGCGTGTCAGAGGGTCATCAGACCCCTCCCAGTCCTCCTGGTCCTCCTCTGGTTCAAAATAAGGAGGAGGAGGGACAGTTGGGACCCAAGGTCCCATCGGCGCCGGAGCCGGCGTCGAGCGACGTCGCTCCGGGTCCAAGTCCGGAGCCGGAAGGAACTGGGGGACGACGCCGCCCGGAGCCCAGGGCGGCGTCGAGAACGGCACCGGAGACATCGGCGCCGGCGGAGGTGTAGTGAGGTCGACCGGCGTCGATGGGGGTTGTGGAGCCGGGATCGAGGCCGGGGCCGGAGCCGGAGCCGGGATCGAGGCTGGAGGCTCGGGCGACGCCGGGGCCGGAGCCGCCGGCGGCCGCCGGATCAACCCCATCAGGGCCCGCGGGGCCCGAAGGCGCACCGGAGGGGCCTGAAGGCCCGAAGAGGCGGGCCATGGCCGACAGGAACTCCTGTACCTTGGCCGGATCCGCCCCCGAACCCGGGAAGGGCGGGTATGACGGGGCGACTCCACAGGCAAGTCCGGGGCCGCGGGGGCGGGGACGGTGCCGGGAGGGGCCTCAGCCGAGTCGCGAGACCGGCGAGGCGAAGTCCGAGAGCGACGATGCTTCTTGGACTTCTTGTGTCGAGACTTACCGGACGAAGAAGACTTCGACGCCGACGACCGGTGTGCACTCCGCGAGCGACCCCTGGACCTCTCACGCGACCGGGGCTTCCGCGGAGCCGAATGCCGGGCCTCGAGGAGCTTTCGAGACCGCTCTCGCAAAGCCTTCGGGTTGAGGGCCTGGCATTCGGGACAAGACTCGGTGTCGTGGCCTCGGCCGAGGCAGAAGAGACACTCCCAATGCGGGTCGGTGACGGACATCATCCGCGCACAGGCGCCGCATCGCTTGAAGCCGGGCATCCCTACGACACCTGAAGGCTGGAAAAAAAAACAGTGAAAAATCACCAAAAAGTATGGTCAAAAATTGACCAGGGCACTGCTCTTCCCGGATCTGCGCTTACTGGCGCGGAAAAGAAGAACTGACGTCAGCGCGCAGGGCGGCGCCTAAGTACTGCCCGCGACGTCATCCCGGCGATCACGACGCCGACGACGGACGCGGAGCCGCACGACGCCGCCTACCGACGCGCAAGGGTACTGCTACGCAAAACTTTCCGGATCCAGCCTGACGCCTGGGGATATTCTAAGGTAAGGAATCTATCACTAACGTGTCTCTTTCAGATAGGTGCTTCATCCACTTTTGGTTCTCTGGCCATTTTCTGGTAGTTGGAGGCTAGTTGCAGCGCTTCCTTTACCTCACCCTGGCAAGCACCATTCAGAGTTTTGGGCCTTGGAGAGCTGAATGACAATTACAGATCTGATTCAAATGTGTTCTGTTCTTTCGGGTATAGAAATCCGGTCTAGTGAGTACGTGCGAACATCCTGTGATGTGCTCAGTCATACTGATATGAGGACCTCACCTTACCTAATGTTGTCTCTCTACTTATCCATCTTTTTCCTCAGGTTAGCGTTATCCTTATGTTGTCTCTCTTCATGCGAAGGGTATGTTGTCTTGTGGAGAGAGGTGCACTACCTCTGTGCTTGAAAAACCAGGACCAGCCTTTAGTCATTCATTCAGAGGTATATTTTGTGGAATTATAATGCGGGCGGAAACACTGTAGCTGAATTATTTAGGACAACGTCAACATTATTATTTTACATTTCTTTAACATTAGTGTTGCTTCTTTCTATAATTCATGGCTACCTATGTCAGAATTCCCTGCCACCATGGATATAGAACAATCATACACAAGCAATGCAAACGCATGCAAACGTGTCCATTCCTGTGTCTACATGCGTTAGCAGGTTGAGGTCAGATCTATTGGCTTTGGCAATGCTTGCAGTACCAAAAATGGCTCATGAACCTTATGGCTCATTACGTTCACTTTTTTGTTCCCGTTTTTAAATTGATTTGGTTAATCTGATATCGTCAGCATTCTAATTAAATGTTTCCCTATTGATGCAGTTATCTGAAATGCACAGCGCCTCGTAGGATGAAATGATTTACCAATGCAGTAAACAGATTGTGGCTGGAGACTTTGATCTGCAATTGGATGCAGCGTTCGACACAGTTGACCATGAGACACTTACGTACAGAATAGGTAAAGCCGAAATAAAGAGCTCCACTTTTAATTGGCTCACCTCCTTTTTGAAGGACAGATCTTTCCAAATTTGAGAGAATTCATGCTACTCTGACGTCCTTCACAAGTGTTGGGTCCCACAGGGTTCGGCCCTCAGCCTCACACTTTTTAACCTGTACATGTGCCCACTGGCAGATATTGTTCAGGAGTTTTGGCTGTTAATAGTATCATATGCCGACAATGCACAATTGGTTATCTCCCTTGCCCCTGGAAAAGGCTGCTCTGAAAAAGTATCCAATTGGATGGCGAAGTGCTGCTTAAAACTGAACAGGAAAAAAACTGAGCTGATGATTCTGGGAAACTGACCTGACCCCCAACCACCTTCAGACTGGCCGGAATGTTTGGCCAAGCCACCCATCCCCTCCTCCTCTATCAAAAGACATGAGATGTGAAAGGACAAGTCCCTTTCTATGGATACACAGGCAATTGTTTTGCCACCCTCAGAACACTCCGTAAAATCCTAGACATTATCCCAAGTGTGTCCAGAAGAATTGTGGCCCAATCCTTTGTTCTCTCACGGATGGACCACGGAAACTCTCTGTATACATGCTCCCCCAAATAAGTGGTACATAATATAATCTAATCATCCAAAAGCCACGTTAAAAAAAATTACCCCCTGATTACGAGTGCCCCTTAAGGAAGGTGTTATTTACGGAGCCAAAAAAAATCTGAATAAACCGGGGTTCAGAATTTATTGGGTGTGATAAATACCACGTATCCAGAGTTATTTGGGAATATAAATGGAGACTATGGTGTTTATGGCACCAAAATCCACATGTCATATTAAATACTATATTGTTTACCCTGTTAAATTCTGGCAGATTTGACCTGCCAAAAATAATTAAGGGTGTGGGCTTTATTGCACCCAGTAATTACGGGGTGTGGTGAACTCCGCACAACTCTGAATTGTGACCCACTCATAAACAGGGTATTAGTTGGCTACATTTAAGATGTACATCATGACAATGCTCATTCTTGCAAGATTATCATGTTGATTTAAGCCTACCACTTACCTACAATTGCAAAATTCCACATCCATTGGCTCAAAGTTGTAGTTTTGTTCTAAAGCAGGATTCACTTTCAGCGTAACTTCTTCTTCATGAATCTGTAAAGAACAACTATACTTAAGTGATATCATGGGGTCTATGTATACCATCACAGACATGAACTACCCAACATATTTGCACAGTGCAAAATAGAAAAAAGAGACTGGCTAAAAAGAAGTATCTCACAGCACCAGATATACCCAAGATCAGGCAGTGAACTAGCACAGAATTCAAATATACATTTTGAGAAATAAATGCTTTTCTGCTAAGTCAGAAAATAAACTTTGAAACACTTTTGGAAATGGACCACTTTTTATGAAAACGGAGTGATGAATAAGTTACTTACCTTCAGTACCACTATTTTTAATGGATACTCTAACTGTAGATTCTTTATCTTGTGATTCACCCTTCGTTCTAGACTTGATTCAGAAACTCTTCCAATTACCTTATGCAAGCTGACAGGTGGTGTAATCGGTGTCTGTGGCACTGCAACCTATCTTCGGACATGACAACAAAGAGCCTTTTGATGTCAGTTTAATCATTATTTCTCTATGTGCTGACTCAAAGACTTAAAGCGTAGCAGACAGATTTAATTGCAGCTGCAGTGTGCTAAATCTACTTTGGAACCTTATTAAATCCAAAATGTCCACTCCACAAAACAGATAAGGTGGATGGACGATAAGGAATCTGCGGTTAGATAGAGCATTCACCATAAAGAGCTTCACTGATTGAAAGTAACTTATTCTGTTGAAGAATACTTCTAAATGCACATTTCTCATCTTGTGATTCAATGTAGAAGTTAAAGACGTCCCTTTGATCCAACCAGTGTAGTCTCTCTTCATCCTTAGAAGTGGCAAGAAAAGAACGCAGGAAGTGTGATGGACTGCCTCACATGGAAAGGGGGGTGGGGGGGGGGAAGTCATGGGTGGAATGACTGAATTAATCGCAGCCATTGGTAATTACTCTCAGCTGCATTCCAGTTCATCTTGCTATTGCCCACCCTGCCACCTCATACAGGAACCGGCCTTTGTCCTCTTTCAATGGGAACAGTCCAGCCTGAACTGCCAGGCTATTACACATGCAACCCCGATGTGTTTCGGCCTATTTGGGTCTCTTTACTAGGGTGCAGGTCCCGCCCTGTGGCACAGAGTATCACTTTTTTGGATTGATCAGTGCAACACCCAACGTCAGACAGGTATACCTAGACACGAGTCCCGTGTTCACTGTGCCACTGAAATCAAGCTGCACCCTAATAAAGCCCAAACAGGCCAAAACCAGCCTGACGTTGCTTTTTTTCTGGTTCAGAACGGACCAGGCCTGAGACTTCAGGTTAGACTGTCCCTGTTAGAGAAGGACCACTGCGAATTTGCATCTGGCTAGTTCCTGTCTGAGATGGTATGGTGGGCAAACAAATGATGGAGTGTGACGTGGCTGAGTAATTATCAGTGGTTGAGCATGCCTGCAGTTCGCTGATGCAACACGCAGATGTAATTGCAATAATAAACACAGTTTGATGGTCAAGACACACACACTACAAATATGAAAAGGTTTGAAAGAGCACACATCAAGAAATTTAAAATGAAATTGAGGTCCAACTGTGGTATAAAAAAGGGAGCAGGAAGAAATGTATATGAAAGTCCTTTCAAGAGAAACATCACAACTGGTGATTTGAATTACGAGGGCTGATCAGATAAATTAAGACTGGCTGAAAGGGCCAATAAGTAACCCTTAAGTGGCCTTCAGCAAAGGCTTAACAGGCCAAAAAAGAAGATAACAATCCAGCCTGTAGAGGGTTAACCTGTTCTCCGTTCCACCAAGTGACAAACTTGGACCAGTGGCCTGAATAAACAGCTCAGGTCAAAGGGCGGCTGGAAGCCACATTTAAATCTACCACCTTTGAAGGTAAATTAAAACTTCTCAGTTGGCTCCGCCCAATCTCCACGTATGAAGATGCAGATTGTGGAGGTTCAGGTGTAGCACTCTGTCTTGCTGCATAGACACCACATCCTCCCAAAGATAAAGTCAAAGTGAGGTACAGATGCTCAAGGTCAGTAGATAATGAGTACCAGACTCTCTGGCCAAATCCAAGGCCATCTGAATCAACTGTACTCAGTCCTGCTTGATTTTCTTCAGGATTCGTGGGAACAGCAGCAGATGTTGAAATGTGTATAGGAGGCTGGATCTTCTAGAGGCCCAAAGAGGAAACTCTTGCATGCAGAAGGCTACACATTGTAGGTTTTTGGAGGTAGAGAACATGTCAACCGAGCGAAGAGATCCTGCGCTACCTCCGGTTGCAGATGCTACTTATGACTAAACAAGATGTTGCCTGGTGAGTTGTCTGCCCTGATGGAAAGGGATCCCGCTAGCTGATTGACCATCTGGTAAATCCTGTGAATTGCCATGAGGAAGAACCATTTGCATTTTTTTGCACTTTAGGAAGAATAAAAAATTAATACTTTTGTATTTTTGCACACTGGATGGCAGTTTCTAATAATTCTCTCACCACTGCATACTTGGTTTAAGGATGAATTAAAAGAGTGGACATTGGCTGCACTATACGTGTGATTAAATCCTGTGAAGTGGGAGCCATCACACAGCTTCAGAGCCTGAAGAAAGAAGTCACAAGACCCCACTCATACAAGCTTGTTGCTGTAATAAATAGCAGTAGTGCTGCTTGTCAGGACATGGATTAGACCTGGCCTTGACAGAAGGGCTTTCAAGGCCAACTGGATGGCACACAACTCCTTCAAATTTATATGAAGCCACTGCTCCAACCGGGACCAGAGACGCCTTATCTCTACTTTGTACAGGTGACCTACACAAATAAGCGGTGATAGATCTGTGTCACGACTACTGTAATGTGGCTCAAAGGACAGCGAGGATAATCCCACCTTCTTCTTTTCTAAGTGGTCTCACTCCCTGCGTCACACTCCAGAACAGTAAGGAGCACATGCTCCGAAAAGGGAAAGAGGGAGAGAGAGATAGGGTGATATTCGTTTTTAACAGTTGTTAAAAGACCTGGAGTGGACTCTTGCAAGTACAGGATGGCATAGTGCTGCACAGGAACACTACAACTCACTGTCAAGAAGGGAAATAGAAGACAGTGAGTATTAAGTAACGGAACGGGATTTCTATACTAGGTAAGCACGAAGACAAAATCGTAATACAGCCAGGGGTAGCTCCTCCGCTAATGCGGAGGAGTGTCGCCACACTAGGTGTAAAAAGAAAATGAAAAGGATAATAACGCAACGTTAACATTACATTATCATTTTATTTTTCTGCAAGGACCGAGCCAGGACAGGGCGGGGCTGGGCTCGACACAGAGAGAGGGACTGAGGAAGGAGGAGTGGCTGCTGCTGCACCGTAAGTGTGCATGACGGTTTGGGTGGCCGTGTCAGGCCGGTCAAACCGTCATGTGCACTTTGCATGTTCTCCATTGGCTGTATTGTACAGCCGGGGTGGAGAACATGCACAGTCCCCCGGTCCCCGTCTGAGCACCAAATCACGGCTCTCAGACCAATCACGACGCTGCTGTCGTGGTGACAGCAGCTTCGTGATTGGCTTAGGGGAGCCAGAGTGCTGCCGGGAGCCAGAACAGCGTGGACGGAGAAAAGGCTGCCGGCGACAACTGAATACAGCTTTCCCGAGGTGAGAGGCAGGGTCACTCTAACTAGCACACAGGTAAAACTGGAAACTTGCCTGACGGCTGTGAATTGTGCTCCTCTCCTCCGGCAGGTAGAATTGTAGTGGCCAAACCAAAAAGGGGAAATCTGAATCAAAGTCCTAAAAGCAGGTTTGCAGTCATCAAAGCCTGCTCACAGGGGAAATCGGAGCCAGTACAAAAACTATAATCGAGTGGGATACTAAAGCCAGTCCAAGAGAAAACCAAGGGTCAGTACAAGGAATAGGGAGGAAGGAAACTGAGGGAACCTATAAGGAGGAAAAACAACAAAGGTGAGGGAACGGTATTATTGCTGCAAACTAGAGCATCAACCGGAAGAATTGAAAAAAACAATGTTGCCAGACACGGTCTTCAGAGTGTAGTAATACTTTATAGGATTCTGCCCTCTCTGACCTGGTAGTCAACTAGTGGTCGTCGGGGGCAGTGTATTTCAGACCCAACCGTGGAAGCTAATGCACTGTATTTCAGGTCAGAAAACATTGTGTATTGTGCGTTAGCCCTTCATAGTTGACCTACTGCTGAATCTTTTAAGTTACTGTTGTATATAATTGTATGTAGAATCCAGTGTATGCCATACCATGTAATATGGAATGGTGGGAAGGTCTGAGTGAGGAAATGTAGAATGTTGAGGTCAGAAGGAGTTTAGCTGTGGATGAAAGATGTGCTGCGATTCCCTCACCAGTGGGCCACTTAAATGACACTTGGAAATAAACCTAAGTTTATTGTATTCCAGCTGGCTCCTTCTCGTCATTTCAATGGCAACGAGTGCTGGTTTAGTGTCGGCCCACTGTGAGGAGAAACCCCACTAGACGGTATTTATCATAAGGTTTTCATTGGAAGGCTTTCTGTATTCATCTCGCTTTCTACGGATTTGTGCTGTACATCTCTGACTGCCACAAGGTGTTTGAAGGTACTCTTTTACCTTGGAGGTGTGATTGTGTAGATCGTGTGATCAACGGTCGTTTAGGAACTTTGGCGCATGGTCCTGCATCCTGCGGGTGGTCAACGGTGGTGGAGCGTGACTGCCCGTGAGCGAGACTTCTCGTGTGTATCGCTGTAGGAGTCTTTGTTCTGGTGTTGCGCATCGTTGGCCAGCTGGATGTCGTCACGTATCAACGTGGCAGCCATACTGGAAGTAATCTAGCGCAGGAAGCAATTTTGGTGTCTGTTATGTCATCACGCTAACCACGCTTGAGGCGGGCATCTTGGTAACAGTCTCGTCTTCGGATATTTATAGACCAGAAACCAGCTGCCAGTTTTTTTCCCCTTGTATTCACTGTAAGTGGAAGGTAAACATTCTGGTTTGCGAGTCAGCTTCTCATATATTCACACACTTATTTCTGTGGTCGGCACAAGTACTCATACATTTTTTTTTGCTCTAATTCTTTCTTTTCTGTGATGCACACACATTTTGAATGCAGCGTGTCAGGAAGTTATTTCTGTGATATGCACACATTGGAAAGGCAACGGGTCAAGATTTCTTGTTTGTGATGCGCACACGTTGTGAAGACAGTGTATCAGTAGTTGGTTTTAAACATTTCAGTGTACATATACATCAAAGAAAAAGGTTTGTTTTGAGTGTTCATTATATTGGAGACTTATTGTTTGTGGGTTTAATATGCCCATTTCACAAATGACAATCAGCCATCCATATTTTTACCAGTACCTGGAAAACCTGTATTGGTGTGGAAAAAATGGTTTAAAACATTTGAAAATTACATTGTTGCTATTGATGGTGTAGGTTTTAAACCAGAAAGGAAAGTAGCTTTATTATTTTGTTTTCTAGGCAATGCAGCACTTGAAATATTCGAGAATTTGCGGCCAATACTGCCTGCCACCTGCAGGTGAAGGTGATGGGTGGAATGTGATCAAGGAAGCTGTAGCGAGACTTGAAAAACAGTTTGTGGAGGCACCAAATGTCATGATTGAAAGACATGCATTTTTTTAAAGAAAACTATTTGGAGAAGAATTGGTGGAAAAGTTTGTTGCAGCTCTGAGGGTGCTAGCTGCGAATTGTGAGTTTGGGGCTACTGCGGATACTTACATCAGGGATCAATTTGTGTTCAATTGTGAATACAAGAAGATACAAGAGAGGGTGTTGGCATGTTGGAATCCTACTCTTGATGAGGTTTTAGACATAGCCATAGGGATTGAAAGGTCTATTCTTTCATCTAAAGCATTAAATGCCACAGTGGAAGGTACTTCTAGTGCGCCTGTGTGTGTTGTACAAGCGCATAAAAGACTGCTTAAGTCTGGGGAGAGTAAAAGTGAGAACAAGGGGAGTACATTCTTTTGTTATAGGTGTGGGTCGTAATTGCACCTTGGTAATAGTCGTGATTGCCCAGCGATTAAGTGGAAATGTAACAAATGTAACAAATTTGGACACTTTCAAAGTGTGTGCAGAAGTAAGAAGTCTGGAATGGGGGTGAGTGTGAGTACTTTTAATGGCATCGGTGATAATCTGGAAAATATGATACTCACTTTTATGAGCCTCTTTTATTGTGTGATATAAACATGGTTGGTGGTTTTAAAACGCCTTTGGGGAGTGGACATATTGGGGAAGTTGAATTGGAGGTAATGGTGGATTCAGGTTAGCCAATCACCATTGTGTCAGAGATCACTTTTAAAAAAAGGTAGGGAAATGTGAAATTGAGAAAGTCAGATGTTAATCCAAAGGCTTTTGGGAATTTTGATATCACCATGTTGGTTTTTTTTAGGACAATTTAGAGTTTCAGGGGCGCATGGTTTTTACAAAAATGTATGTTGCAGTCAATGGTAAATCCATTGTGGGGTGGTTTGATTTGGGAAAATTGGAGTGATGTTGTGCCAGGACACTGCAATTAGGTTGAGGGATTTGACCTTGAGTCAAATTGACATTCAAGAATATAATTTTGACGAGATTAGTTCTAGGCATGATGCTGTGTTTTTAGATAAAGTGCGTCAAGTAAAAGGTTTCACACATCCCATAAAACTCAAAAAGGGTGCTGTGCCGGTTCAACACAAGGTCAGAATGGTACCTTTAAGTGTTAGGCAAAAACTAAAAGATCATCTTGATACATTGTGTGCTTAAGGAATTGTGGAGACAACTGATAGCTCCAAGTGGATTTCCACTGATATCGCTTTAAAAAAAATGGTAATTTGCGGCTCTGTTTTGACTTGGTGTCTAAACAAGCACATTGTAGTTGAAAGTCACCAGCTGCCACATAGTAGTAGCAGCTGTTAATGGTGCCAAGCATTTTTCGATTATTATTTTTTTTTAAACTGTTTTTATTTTTAAACAGCAGCCAAAACTGTAGCAGGTGAGATTGTTACGAACAATTGTTACTTTCAGAGATACAGAAATTACACAATGAGGGTTCCTCCCCCTAACATCTACACCCCTCCCTCTCCCTAGGGAGAGACCCTCATGGTCTGTGATGTCCTAGCGCGGGGACACTCCGTTGGAGTAACCAGGCGCTTTATAAGCTTAATAATAATAGGATGGGCATGGCCTACCCAGACTGCAGCAGTAATTTATGGCTCTGGAGTATTGGGGTGTACATGCATTTTTTGATTACTGACCTCAAGTCAGCATATCATCAGGTAACATTGGATGATGCATCGAAAGATTTAACAGCTTTTGTAACCCCAATTGGGGTATATAGATTTTTGAGAATGCAGTTTGGATTAGCTTCGGCAGCTAGTGTCTTTTAGAAACTTAGTGATTTGTTATTTCAGGGCTTAAATGGGGTATAGGCGTTCCAGGATGACATACTTATTTTTGCCAAAACCAATGAAGAACATGATGATTTGTTAGATAAGGTACTAGGAACATTGGAGCTCAAGGGCAGGACTTTGAGCAAGGACAAATGTAAATATTTTGTGAGGGAGATTGACTATTTAGGTCATACAATTTCCAGTGAGGGTATTTTTCCTAAAGAAGACATGGTCACAACTCTTGCAATTAAACCATATGACAAAGACTCTCTGAGATTTTTCTAGGGCTTGGAGAATATTATGCCAGGTTTGTGCATGGTTATGCGGTGGTGGTTGAACCATTGAGGAGACTGCTGAGAAGGGGGGGAGGGTCTTTTTAATGGAATAAGGAGCATGATGAGGCTTTTGAGAGAGTGAAGGAGTTGATTGCACAAGCTTTTGCCTTGAACACTTCTGATCCTAATAATAAGTCATATGTAACAGTGAATGCTAGTTCCATTGGTTTGGAGGCTGTTTTCAGCCAGTTGGTTGATGGCAAGGAGAGAGTAATTTCTTTTATTTCTAGAGCAGTGAAAGGTGCGGAGCAGCACTACAGTACTATTGAGAAAGAGGTGTTGGCCTTTGTGTGGGCAGTAGAAAAGTTTAAGAATTTTTTGTGGGGTAAGTCTTTTGTATTGGTCACTGATCATAAACCATTGGTTTACATGATGGATGGGGTCAGGTCAGGAAAAGCATCTTTAAGACAGACTCATTGCAAGGTTGCAAGAGTTTAATTTTGATATTCAGAATATTTCAGGTGATAAGAATGTTGTTGATGATTGTTTGTCAAGATTGCCATCTAAAGATGTGTTGGAGGAGAATATCCTTGATCAACAAGAATGTGTTGTAGCTGTTGTGTATGTGGTAAACAAGTGCAATTAGCCATTTCAGAGTCTGAATGGTTGCAAAGGTCTAAAGAAGATGAACAGCTGGGAAAGGTCAAACATTGTGTTGCTCATGGTTGGCCACCTAGTAGGAACATTGATCCAGCAATTTAACGTTTTGCTCAGGTGTCCAGTGAATTGAGTTTGGAGAATGATACTCTTCTAAGACATGATTTGTTTGTTCCGCCGGTGGGACTCAGAAGGAAACTTGTTGAGTTAGCTCATATGGCACATCCTGGCATGACTGGCACTAAGAATCTTATTAAACAACATTATTGGTGGCCAGGCATGGATGCTTGTGCTGAAAGGTTTTGATTGATTGGTCCCTATGATGTTCTAGGAAGGCGCAGTAGATTCCTAATTGTTCTAATAGACTGTTTTTCTAAATGGATATATCACACAATTGTGGAAAATCCCACTACTGATGAAGTGATTACGTTTCTGGAAAGAATTTTTCGTATTGAAGGTTTTCCTAAAGTGCTCATGTCGGACAATGGGGTACAATTTGTTTCATCTAAAATGGTACCGTTTCTGAATAAATGCAGTATCATCACCGAAAGACTTTGTATTGTCCTAGGGCAAATGGTCAAGTGGAATGGGCAAATAGATTTGTAAAAGAGGTTATTCAAGTAGCTTTAAGCAGTAACAAGAATGTTTTTGATTTTTTGAAGGAGAAATTGTGGTGGTATCATAACACACCACATTCTGCAACTGGGGTGTCTCCTTAATTTTTGTTGAGAGGAAGGGAAAGTCACACTTTGTTGAGTCCTCCTTTTGAAAATTTCAAAGATGACAAGAAGGTGGAAGAAGTAGGGGAATAAGCTAGAGGAAATCGGACTAAAGCACATGGAGTTGGAAAAGAGAATCATGATGGAGCGCATAGGGTCAAACATATAAATATTAGTGCAGGAGATTGGGTACGTATTAATAAACCTGGATTGCATTGCAAGGAACTGTCTAAATTTTCTGGTCCTTTTCTGGTGGAAAGAGCAACTGAAAGTGCAGTTCTGCTACGTAAGAAGGGTTGGTTGAATAAAAGTTCAGTTGTGGTTTTAAAACCAGGTCAGGAGCAAATGTTTGACATGTCGGATGAGGAAGATTCTTTCTTTTGTATGGAAGGAGGGATGTGGAAAAGCGTTGTCCTCAGTAGGTTTCTGATGAGGTAGAATTGTGTACTGATTCTTCTGATCTGTGTGAGAATCTTTCTCAGGAGAGCTTTAATATTCAAAGGGATCAAACTGAGTCTTGTGGTTTGAATGTCACCAGTCAGGGAGGGGATTTTCCCATAATTAAAAAAAGAGACGACACTGGAACATTAGGTGATATTTCTCAGATGAAGAGTCAGTAAATTGCCTAAAAGGCTAGAAGATTATGTTTTAGAATAACTTATTTGTCTTTAAGGCTTTAGGATTTATTGTTTGAATGATCTCTTTTTATTCTTTTCTTCTTCTAGCTATTGTGTTGTAGGTACAGAAAAAAATAATATATAGTTATTGTGTTATAGGTACATATAAAAAAAAAGGCACATGTATAGAATTGTATGTAGAATCCTGTGTATGTCATACCATGTAATATGGAATGGTGGTGAGTTGGGGGTGAGGAAATGTAGAATGTTTGGATCAGAAGGAGGTGAGCTGTGGATGAAGGACATGCTGCGATTCCCTCACCAGTGGGCCACTTAAATGACACTTAGAAATAAACCTAAGTTTATTGTATTCCAGTTGGCTCCTTCTCATCATTTTAGTTACGTACATCGTGGAGCAGAGTCTGACCAGAAGTAACTTTGGAGGAGTAAGAAGTAGGTGATCAAATGTGGGGAAGAATACATGTGGAACAGAAAACTAGGGAATATCCCAAAGAGGTATACAAAGTGTAGTCATATGAAAGTTCTACAACTGGAATCCACTTAACTCATCTTTCTGAATGGCTTATCAAAACACACCTCAAATATCGTTCAAGGGTTTTATTTAGTCTGTCCGTCTGCATGGGGATGATAATTAGTGGATATAAAATGTAGTACCCCAGATTGTTTCAGCAGTGGTCTTTGAAATGGAGATCCTATGTAATAATAACATCAAGATATACATGCAACCTGACGACTTCTTGGAGAAAGACTAATGCATGGTGGGAACTGTGGAAATCTTTTTTCTATGCTTGTTACCTGGTCTATAAGTGATCTTATCGTAAAATCGAGAGACCACCTGTGATAATCTTGGGTTTAGGCATTTCATTGATTTTTGATATTGTAAATTCTTATCATCCGTCCACATTATAATCTTATGTTGGGCCTCCTCCAAACAATATCACAAGTGAGTCAAAGCCAAAAGTTCTCTATCATTGAGGGTTCGAAACAAATATGCTACAGGATGTACAGCTCAAGTGTCTGGATCTTTTTGTGTTAAGAAGGCTCGAACCGCAAGATAAACGGTAACTCATTGTTCGAATGTTTAAAAACAGGAGGATGAAGTGAAGGTCTCTTTAAAACACCCTTTCCTGTTTCCTTCCCCAATCATAGAGGACTCCCTTCTGAGTAAGTCGAGATATGTGCCTCACAATCCCTGAGAGCTCTTGCACAAAATCCGTGCAGAAATGAGCAAATCCGGGGCATGGCCAGCAACATGGCCGAGTAGCTGTGTTTCTCGGAGGCTCCGGCAGCCCGATAGAAATCCTGCATTTAATCCTTGGAAAGCGGGCCCAACTCGGGCACGCCGCCATTATGGCGGTCGCGCCGGGCCCCCGCACACAGGGGAAGGCAGGGAGCGCCGCGCACAGTAGTGACGTGGCGTCCTGCCTCTCCTGTAACATCACGCCTGATTGGCTATCCGGTCGTGAACCGGAAGCACTTTCAAGTGTTTCCGGTTCACGCGTCGGAGCAACGTCGGGCAATCCGGTCAGAACAGGCTTGCCTGGCACCAAAAGGTTAAAAGGCTGGGGAGCAGAGCGAACAATCTCTGTTCACCGCTCCCCAGCCGCCGACAGGACAGGGCCCCACCGAAAGCCTTCAGGGAACAGCACGGCTTCCCACACTCACTGGAGCTGCGAAAGGGCAGGCGTGATATAGCCCCGCAAGAACAGGACGGAAGAACAGCGAAGCCCGAGACCCAAGGTCGCAAGATGGCGGTGATCCGCCTGAAGACCCTCGAGCGGCAGGGGTGGTGAGGAGAGAGCGGGCTAGGCGAGCTTTCCCTCCGACCGCCCGGCTACCGTCCCTTTCCCTACATGCATAGGGCGGTCCAAGAGAGAGCCGCAGAAGACGAGAGAGGCGTTATTCCCAGAAGCTGGCGAGTTGGGGGTGATGGATTGATCAGAGGGAGAGGAGGACAAGAAATACCTCGGGGGGGGGGGGGGGTGAGATTACCGGGAGGCGAGAGACACTAAGCTGGACAGTGAAACCCCGCTCCCTCACGCTACTGCGGCGAGGAAAAGGCCGCAACAGAGGCCTTCATGAAGCAGGAGAGGTGAGCACTGACCGGCAGGAGGTGCCCGGAGACGGAGGCCCGCTCCTCGGCGACCTGCGGAGGCATGGAAGACTTGCCAGATTGTGTTCAGTAGTGCCTCTCCGCCTTTTCTCTCTCGCCCCTCGTCCTCCCCCCTTGCCCGACAGAGAAACCAGAGGAGGGAGTGGAGTCGGAATCGAACCGGAAGAGCGACAAAGCTGCCATCTACAACAAGGTCGTTAGCGAGGGCCGGGAGGCCAATGCCCCACTCCAGTTCGGTGTGTGACGCCGGAGCGCTGAGGCATTGCCTATAGCGGATGCGACCGGAGACGAAGACGCAGTGAGTGGGGGGCGGAGGGGCCCGAGAGAGAGAGCAACAAAGACGCAGGCCCCCGGCAGAAAACTGTACTGGGCCTGGGGATGGCTGCCCCCCCCACCCCCGAGGCGACCGATCTAAGGACACCAAACTTGGCTATACCTTTCTTGCCAGACCTAGAGAAACCCGCCAGTGGTAAGAGACCTGCATGCGAAAGAAGGGAGACACGCCTGGGGGGAAAAGAGGGATGCTAGCAGCAGGCACAGCCACACTGGGGACATAAAAGGAAAGGCGATTCCCCACATTCGAGCTCAGCGCACCGACAGATTGCAGACAATAATACTCGAGATACCAGGGGATAGGGCTGACCGGTAAGTCATATAAGGGTCCAGCTCTGACGCCTGAGGGCAACAAGTTCAAGACAAAGACAATTGGGGTTCAGAGTCGCACTAACACACCTGACGCTGGGCAGGAGCCAAATACTCTTCCCTCTCCGTGCAGATAGCCGCAAATGGTGCCCCCCATCTGAGAAAGATGGCATAGCGGACAAGGGACCCAGAAAGACCCGGAGGACCCATGAGTAAGACCTGAGGGTGTTGGAGAAGTAACCAGTGAGTGGGCCGCAGAAGTTGTCACGAATAACTCAGTGTAATATCTTTTTACACCGCCCAGGGGAATTCGTCGTAGCGGGTGAGGGGCTTCCCTCACCTCATTGGCCAGGGAACAGAAATCAGAACCTTGCCGGCGGTGCTCAGACACTCTTGCTATAGAGGCAGTCATGACACGCAACAAAGACCTGAAACCCACAAGGCAAGTTAGATAAATATACCAAAGTGGTACAGCAACCACAGGGAGCGGGGCGAGGTTGCAATCGTGCCGGATAGTGCGGCCATATTACAGGCCATACATGCCTCAAGAGAAGCTTTGGAGGGGAAGATGGCAGAGGTGCGTACAGAGGTGTCCCTGCTGCGCCAGGACCTGCGAAAAGTCTCGGAAAGAGTTACTCAGGCGGAAACGTGCATATCTGTATTTGGAAGATATATCCCACGCCATGAGAAAAGAAGTCATGGGAATGGCGGCCTCATTGAAAGAAGTGGCCTGGAGAGTTGATGATGCAGAAACCACGGCCCGAAGAAATAACCTCTGATTTGTCAGATTCCCTGAGGGATCGGAAGGAAAGGACACGGGACGTTTCCTCATGATGTGGCTCAAAGACTCTCTCCCAAACACACAGTTCTCAACCTGCTTCATAATTGAGAGAGCACACAGGATGCGGAACTTCCAGCCACCCCCGGGAGCCCCACCGAGACCCCTAATGAACAAGTTACTTACCTTTGGTAACAATATATCTGTAAGAAACATAGGTTAGTTATAGATTCCTTACCTTTAGAATTACCCCCAGGCGTCAGACTGGATCCGGAAAGTTTTTTTTCGTCAGCAGTACCCCTGCGCGTCGGAAGGTGGCGTCGGTCTAATCTGCGTTCGTCGTCGGCATGGTCGCCGGGATGACGTCGCGGTAGCTACATAGATGCCGCCCTCACGCGCTGCCGTCAGTTCTGTACACGACTTTCCATGCCAGAAGCGCAGAGCCATGCAAGACACTGACCACTGGTTCACAGAATGGGGAGGATGGGTGGGGCGGTAAGGAATCTATAACTAACCTATGTTTCTTACAGATATATTGTTACCGAAGGTAAGTAACTTGTTCATCTGAAAGAAACAGTTATAGATTCCTTACCTTTAGAATAAATACCCCAGCAATACCAACC
Source organism: Calotriton arnoldi (assembly GCA_963921515.1). Lineage (NCBI taxonomy): Eukaryota > Metazoa > Chordata > Amphibia > Caudata > Salamandridae > Calotriton > Calotriton arnoldi. The sequence goes on from CAWUFW010001114.1 coordinate 2,429,236, forward strand.
CCGGAGGTGGGTCTGCGAACTAAGTTCACACCAGAAAGTCCTGGAGAACAGAACGGCCAAAGAAGCCGTCTCTCCGGACTTGGCTGTCCAGGCAGTAGTGTTTAGTGAACGTGTGCAACGATGCCCACGTAGCTGCCCGACAGATGTCATTGAGGGGGACTCCTCGTCCCAAAGCAGTGGTAGCTGCCGTTGCCCTCGTGGAATGGGCACGCAGCCCCACTGGAGGCTCCTTCTTTGCCAAAGATTAGCAGGCTTTGATGCACAAAACGACCCACCTGGAGATGGTCCGTTTGTGCACGGCCTGACTTTCTTGGCGCTCACGTAACCAACAAAGAGCTGGTCGTCCACCCGGAATTGTTTTGTGCGATCCAAGTAGAAGGAGAGCGCACGTTTTGGATCCAGACGGTGGAGCCTCTCTTCCTCTTTTGAAGGATGCGGAAAGAAGGTGGTCAAAGTGATGGTTTGGCCAATGTGGAAAGAAGTAACCACCTTGGGAAGAAAGGAAGGTCTAGATCTTAGGACGACCTTGTCCGGATGAACAGCCAGAAAAGGAGGCTTGGAAGAAAGGGCTTGGAGCTCACTCACCCTGCGAGCAGAGGTGATGGCCACCAGAAAGGCAGTTTTTAAAGTGAGAAGCCTGAGAGGACAGTTATGTAGTGGCTCAAAGGGAGCACACATAAGGTAGGTAAGAACAAAGTTCAAGTCCCACTGGGGCATTACGAAGGGAACAGGTGGAAAAAGAGGAGTAATGCCCTTAAGGAATCTATTTACAATAGGGGACTTGAAAAGAGAAGGCTGATCAGGAAGCCTAAGAAAGGCTGAAATGGCAGAGAGGTAGCCCTTGATAGTGCCCAGAGCAGAGCCCTGCTGGGCCAAAGAAAGGAGGAACAAGAGGACCTGAGAAAGAGGGGCGGAAAGGGGATCCACAGCCTTTGCTGTGCACCATGCCACAAGTTTGTTCCATCGGCAGGCGTATACCGTGTTAGTGGAGGGACGCCTGGCTGCCAAGATAACATCACAGACTTCGGGAGGTAGGTCAAACAACGTCAACTGCCGCCGCTCAATCTCCACGCAAGGAGGTGGAGGCTGGACAGCTTTGGGTGGAGGACCGTCCCCTGCTGCTGCGACAGAAGATCCTCCCGAAGAGGCAGTCGGATCGAAAGATCGATGGCCATGTTGAGCAGCTTGGGATACCAGACTCTTTGTGCCCAATTCGGAGCCACAAGAATGACTTGGGCCCGGTCGCGCTTGACCTTCTACAGCACTCTGGGCAGAAGTGGTATAGGCGGAAAGGCGTATAGAAGACCGCAACTCCACTTGCAACGAAAAGCGTCGCCTAGCGAGTGCCGCCTTGGAAATTCCAACGCGCAGAACTGCTGACATTGCGCGTTCTCTTCGGTGGCGAATAGATCTAACCAAGGCTCTCCCCACTGCTGAAAGAGACCTTGCACCACCTCAGAGTGAAGACGCCATTCGTGATCCATCATGCACCTGCGGCTGAGTTCGTCCGCCCTGGTGTTCAAGGAACCTGCCAGGTGTTGAACCACCAGGGAAATGCCCTGATGTTCCAGCCATGTCCAGAGGCAGAGGGCCTCCTGACATAGGGTCCACGACCCCACCCCACCTTGTTTGTTGCAGTACCACATGGCGGTGGTGTTGTCCGTGAACACCTGCACTACTCTTCCCCGGACAGAGGGAAGGAATGCCTTGAGCGCAAGACGAATAGCCCGAAGCTCCAGAAGGTTGATGTGGAGCCCGGACTCCGCCGGAGACCAGAGGCCTCTGATCTCCGCCTCCCCCATGTATCCGCCCCATCCCAGAAGTGATGAGTCGGTCACCACTGTGAACTCTGGTTGAGGAAGGGAGAGGGATCTGCCGTCGACCCAATCCTCGTTTGTTAGCCACCACTGCATTTGGTGTGCAGTGCCCTCCGAGATCTGGACGCAATCGGACAGATTCCCCTGATGCTGTGCCCACTGGAACTTCAGGTCCCACTGCAGAGCCCGCATATGCCACCTGGCATGATCTACCAGCAGGATGCAGGAGGCCATGAGTCCCAGCAGCCTCAGGGTCATCCTGACCGAAACACGGGATAGAGGCTGAAAGATCGGAATCATAGCCCGAATATCCCAGACTCGCTGTTCGGGAGGATAAACCCGAAACTGCATCGTGTCCAGAACCGCTCCGATGAAGAGGAGCTTCTGAGAGTGGGTCAGGTGTGATTTCAGCACGTTGATTGAGAACCCCAGCGAATGCAGGATGTCGGCCGTAGTCTGGAGGTGGGAGACGACAGCCTGGGGCGAGCCCGCCTTCAACAGCCAGTCTACGAGATAGGGGAAGACTGGAACCCCTGATGTGCGCAGATGAGCTGTGACCACCACCATCACTTTCGTGAACACCCGAGGGGCGCTGGTAAGGCCAAAGGGGAGCACGGTAAACTGAAAGTGCTCGTGGTCTACCGTGAACCGCAGGTAACGCCGGTAAGCCGGCAGGACGGGGATGTGAAAGTAAGCGTCCTGCAAGTCCAACGCTACCATCCAGTCTCCCGGGTCGAGGGCAGACAAGACCTGAGCAAGCGTCAACATCTTGAACTTCTCCTTCCGGAGGAAGCGGTTGACGTTCCTGAGATCCAAGATAGGACGCAGGCCTTTGTCCTTCTTGGGCACCAGAAAGTAGTGGTAATAACAACCACGACCTACTTCTGGGGCAGGAATGCGCTCGATGGCACCCTTGGCCAAGAGTGCCGAAACTTCCTGTTGGAGAAGGGCCAGGTGATCCTCCGACATGCGATGGTACTCAGGTGGCATGGATGGAGGGGTAGTCTCGAAGGGGAGGGAGTAGCCCCTTCGGACTATTTGCAAAACTCACCTGTCCGATGTGATGGTGCGCCAGTGGGGGAGGTGATGGCGGATCCTGCCACCCACTGGCGTTTGGTGGCCCTGAAAGGTCGGACTAGGAGGGTTTGGAGGCTGCTGCCGAGGGGGCTGTGGTGGACTGGCCCGCCCGCTGGCCCCCAGAACCACAGCGGTGGTTCCCACGTCCCCGGCCGCGCTGGGGCTGAACAGCTTGCGCCGGCCAGTGGCTCTGGGCGGGACGTAGCGGGGCACCCCTTCCGTAGCCACGATAGGGGCGAAAGGCAGACTGCGCAGGGCGGGTGGTGGAGAGGCCCAAGGACCGGGCCGTAGCCCGAGAGTCCTTAAAGCACTCTAGCGCGTTGTCTGCCTTGTCGCTGAAAAGGCGACGGCCATCAAAGGGCATGTCCATAAGTGTGGATTGGACATCCCCGGAAAAACCAGTCGAACGCAACCAGGCGTAGCGTCGAAGGGCTACTGACATGGCAATCATCCTGCCAAGTGCGTCGGCGGTATCCAGCCCACAGCGGATGCTAAACTTCACTGCGTCTCTCCCTTCAGCAACCACTCGAGAGAGCACGGCCCGGGCCTCCTCCGGGCACTGAGGCAGCACTTGCGCAACCATGTCCCACACGGAGTGGGTGTAACGGCCCAATAGACATGCAGTGTTTAACGACCACAGTCCCAAACTGGAGGAAGAAAACATCTTCCCAAGATGATCCAGCTTTTTGGATTCCCTGTCCGGGGGAGCGGTAGGGAATGCGCCCTTGGACGTGGAGGCTTGGACTACCAAGCTCTCAGGGGTGGGGTGTTGGGAGAGGAAAGTGGGGTCGCCTGGGGCCGGGCGTTGGCGTCGGGCAATCATCCTGTCCACAGGAGCCCCTGTGTTGGGCCTGGACCAGGTGCCCAAAAGGATGTCTGTTAGGGCTTCATTAAACGGCAGCAGGGGCTCCGAAGAGCTCGCTGCCAGTTGAAGCACCTCTGTCAGGAGGTTAGTCCTGACTGCCACCGTAGGAAGCTCGAGGTGGCGAGCCTCGGCCGCCCTACGCAACACCACTGCATATGACGCTCCCTCCTCCGTAGCCACGGTAGGAGGAGACAACATGCCAAGGTCTGGTGAGGTATCCAAACCACTGGCTTCCCCCAGTTCCTCTCTCCAGTCCTGCTCATACACCATCTGGTCTGTTAAAGGGTCTCCAGACCCCTCCCAGTCCTCACCCTCCTCTGGCTGCCAATCTGGTCTCAAAGAGCCACGGTAGAACAGGGGCACAAAAGTACCCACCGGCGTCGGATCCGGCGTCGGTCGACACCGGTCCAAATCCGTGTCTACCTCGAGGTGGAGGCCGGGGTCGACGTCGGCTGGGGACACAGCCGACGCCGGTGGCGGATGTGGTGCCGGTGGAATCGGCGCCGGGGAGGCGTAACTAGGTCGACCGGCACCGATCCGGATCCAGGCCTGGATCCAAGGGGACCCTGCGGCGCCGAGGCCGAAGCCACCGACGGCCCAGGGCCCCCAGCCGAGTCCGCGGGGCTGGAACGCGCGCCGGCAGAGTCGGGCTGCCCAAAGATGGCATGCATCGCTTTGTAGAAACTCCAAAGCTGGGCAGGGGTCGCACCGGGTCCCGGAAAAGGGGAAACCCGAAGCCGACCCGGCAGGCTCCGCACGCGGAGCCGCGGGAGTGGCACCACCCGCATCCCTCGTCGCGTCGGCCGACGGATGGGGAGAAGTTGAAGAGCGATGATGCTTCCTCGACTTCTTTTTGTGCTTCGACTTACCAGACCCCAAGTGCGAAGACTTCGACGAAGAATGGTGTTGGCTCCACGACCGGTCCCTCGACCTCCTCCGCAACCGGGACCTCGAGCGGTACGGAGCCGACTGCCGGGCCTCGAGTAGCTATCGGGACCGCTCCTGTAAAGACTTCGGGGCCATAATCCGGCAGTCGGAGCACGACTTGGGGTCGTGGTCGCGCTCCAGGCAGTAGAGGCACACGCAGTGCGGATCCGTCACCGACATGAGTCAGTTACAGGAACCGCAAGCCTTAAAGCCGGGCATCCGCCGTGCACCAGGAGTCGATGGACTCAAACAACAACGAAGTCAACAAAAGTTGAGAAAAGTTCAGCCTAAAATTGACTGGGGGTACCGCTCTCTCCGGATCTGCTCTTGCTGGCGCGGAAAAAGAAAGAACTGACGTCAGCGCGTGAGGGCAGCGTCTATGTAGCTACCACGACGTCATCCCGGCGACCACGACGCCGACGATAAACGCGGAGTCGACCGACGCCACCTTCCGACGCGCAGGGGTACTGCTGATGGAAAAAAACTTTCCGGGTCCAGTCTGACGCCTGGGGGTAATTCTAAAGGTAAGGAATCTATAACTAACTGTTTCTTTCAGATAGCTCGTTTCCTTAACTTTCAGGATCAAGACCTTATTCTGCGAGAAATGCGACAAAAAGGGGATGTTAAGTATGCAAATACGTGAATAATGGTGTTCCCAGATTACTCCCGGGAAGTACAGAAACAGCGAAGAACCTTCGACTCGGTTAAGGCCAAACTGAGAAGTCTCAAGATCCAGTATATGCTACTATTCCCGGCGAAACTCAAGGTTCTGTTCCAGGGCGCCTCGCATTTCTTTCAAATGCCAGAGGAGGCCTGGACCTGGCTGGAAGAGCGACCGCCCGCGAGGCATAGGCAGGAACCGACAGAAACACTGATCTCTGGTCAATCAAGAAGCGCAGGCTCAGTGACACGGAGGGAGAAGAGACCGCGCAGGCTGACTGCCTCACGTAGGACATTTCCTACAACACCATCCCGAGCAAGAGGACGCATACACAAAAAGACCCAGATATCCGACTCAGATGGCGAGAAGACACGAGATAAAGAGAACCGACAGCGGGACGAGTACCGAGACCGGACCACCTCAGATCCTTCCGATCTGGAGTACTCCTCGGATCCAGACAGTGAACACCCAATCCTACAGACCATTCACCACCTTGAAGATCAAGACCTGCAAGCCGCTACCACACAGACTCAGCAGCAGCAACTATCAAAAAGCGGTGAAGAAGGCTGAAATACTGCGGCTGAACAGTCGCCGAGAGACAGTAAGACACTAACTAAGTACACATAGACATTGTACGTTACGCCCAAGAGGCAATAAACTCTAATTCGAACTTATGAGTTTCCTTGGGTTGGGATAGGGGTTCGGGGAGGGGGGAGGAGACAGACCTCTCAAGCTTCGCCTGAGCTACAGTTGTCATGTTGACCAGTTGGGGAATGGCATGGGTGGAGGGAGAGTGTAGGGAGGGAACAGGGGAAGAACAACTACAGAGAAATCAACTGTTAGAGTTGGGATTTGTTTTCTTAAGTTTTGTGACATGAATAGACGTATATAGATCAGAGGCGCAGTTTACAGAAGGCATGGAAATTAAAAGAAATCAGGAATCAGAAGAGAGACAACATAAAATCCGGGGAGAGTATAGACGCAAGCAAAGGGCGAGGGAAACTATTCGATAATGACGTGGAACGCCAATGGACTAGGCAATAAAATTAAAAGAGGGCTGGTCAGCAAATATGTCTAACGACTCAAACCAGATATTGTTTTCCTACAAGAGACGCACCTAATGGGCTCCCACTGCTCCTTCCTGCGGAGGGGTATGTACACTACATTGATACATGTGGATTTCTCACCGGGATCGAGGGGAGAAGCGATATTAATTAAAAAGACACCCCCTTCCATACTAAGAGAACGTGGACAGACCCTAGTGGAACGTTCGTGGCGGTGCAGGGAACTTGGGGCCAGAGGGAACTTACTTTGATCAATGTATATGCCCCCCCCCAAGAATGCAGCAAGCATACATTAGACAATGTAGCACGGATACTTATAGACTCGGCCCCTCCACGCATATCATAGGTGGTGATTTTAACGACGTGATAAATCCACAATTAGATCGTACGCAGACTAGTATTGGAACATACCCCCCCACACACCTCGAACAGTTTCAAAACACAATGGGGCTGCTTGATCTCTGGTGACGCCAACATCCGGCAGACCGTACATATTCATATTTCTCGGGCGCCCACAGGGTCTTCTCCAGACTAGATTACCTGTTCGCCCCAGCGGGAGAAGTGGAGGTAATAGAGAAGGTGGAATATCTGGCAAGGGGCATATAGGACCACTCACCTCTATGGTTGACAGTGGGGGGGGAAGAGGGTAGGAAGACAGGGGGAGTGGAGACTGCAAGCTTGGGCCCTCCAAGACAAGAAAGTTGCCCACGAGATCCAGATAGATTCGGAACTGTATTTCCGAGAAAACGAGGGCACAGTGTCCTCGGCAGTGACTTTATGGGAGGCCTATAACATGGTGATAAGAGATAGAGCACAAAATATCATAGCTCATAAAAAAAAGAAGCAGACCCGGGAGATAGAGACCCTCGAGCATAGACTCCTAGAACTAGAGAAGCACATAGCTGCACGTACAGACCACCACACGCTGCAATAGCTAGAGGTAACCCGGAGGGAATACAAAAGCCTAATCACCCAGGAAGTGAAAACCAAACTCCTGGCAACACAACACCGGCTATATGAGACAGGAGATAGGGCGGGAAAGCTATTGGCTTGGCTGAGCAAGAGGGAGTGCGTGGCGAGGTGGGGTGCCTCCATCCAAGAACAGGGCAAGATATACACTATGTCCCCAGACATAGCAAACGCCTTTGTCCGTTTTTATACAGAGCTATACAGAGCTAGACCACTTTCAGACGCCGCTCAAATAGACTCAAACCTGCAAACAGTGGAGCCCCCCACCCTCTCCCGGGAGGATAGAGAGTTTTTGGAGGGAGATTTGACCCTAGGAGAAGTACAGGCTGCAATTGGCAAGCAAAAGTCAGCGAAGGTCCCAGGCCGGAACGGGCTCCCGGCAGAATTCTTTAAACGCAACACCAGCCTATTGGCCCCACACCTCCTGAACATGTTCCAGGCATCCTTGGAAAAAAAGACACTCCCGCCAGACCTGCGAAGGGCCACGGTGGTGGTGATCCATAAACCAGGAAAACCCCCAATGCAATGCGGGTCCTACCGGCGCATATCCTTACTGAATGTGGAAACAAAAATACTGGCCACTGTGTTAGCGACACGCCTCCTGACAGTAATATCATCCCTTATTCACTGGGACCAGTCTGGCTTCATGCCACAGCATGCCACAAGACTTTATCTCCGCTGACTAGCTAATTGGCTAGACACTGTTAAAAATACATCCACGACACACGTGTTTCTCTCCCTAGATGCAGAGAAGGCCTTTGATACGGTACACTGGCCATTTCTGAGGCAAACTCTGGTGAAGTTTGGATTCGGCCCAGCCTTCATACCTTGGTGGAGCTACTCTACACCAACCCTGTGGCCAGGGTCCGAGTTAATGGAATAACCTCGGAGACCTTCCGGGTCCAGCGAGTCACCCGGCAGGGCTGTCCCCTGTTCCCACTACTATTTGCGCTGGTCTTGGAACCGTTGGCCTGCATAATTAGGAAACACCCAGAAATCACTGGTTTTAAAGATAGTGAGGACGCCCTTTCAGACGAGGGAATATCGCTTTATGCCGACGACATCCTCTTATACATCACGAACACTGACAGGACACTCCAGATAGTGTTAAACACCTTTCGGGAATATGGTCAGCATGCAGGATACAGTATCAATTGGGACAAGTCCAGTTTATACTCGGTAGGAGAACCTATAAGCAGGGGGCAGGTCCCGGGATGCTTTCAGGTGGCTCAAGAGGGATTTAAATACCTGGGTTTGTATATTACCACCAATGATAGGACTAATATTAATCAGAATATTAGGAGGGTGCTCACGGAATTCCACGGGGACGTTGAGCAGTGGAGGTGACTCCCGCTAACGATAGTGGGAAGAACTGCATTATATAAAATGATTACACTTCCGAAGTTATTGTATGCATTCCAAAACACATACTGTAAAATACCCGAAGACATATTTAGCACGATAAATGCAGACTTGCGCATGTTACTGTGGGACGGAAGACACCCGAGAGTTGCACTGCAGACACTGCAACAAAACCAATAGAGCGGGGGACTTGTTCTGTTGGACATAAGAGCATACTATAGGGCCGCCCACCTCATAGTGATTAATGACTGGGGACATGCAGCGGGAGACAACCCCACATATGCCCTAGAGCGGCTACAATTTTAAAAACATACATATCTCCACTACATATACGGAGGCAAGGGAGTTTGCTGACTTCTGCCAGCCACCCAGCGAGTAATCGAGGACTGGAAAGGGGCGGAAAGACAGATGGGATGGGACAAACGGATTACAAGAGAGACCCCCCCCTCTGGGAGGGAACAAGGCTGCCGGAGATTGGTAAACTCCAAGAGTTCAGAAAGTGGGACATAATTGGGATCACTAAAATAGTTGAAGGAGGTACTCTAGCTTCCGTTGACAAGCTTAAAAATACCTATCAACTGTGCGACACTCAGAAATACTCCTACCTCAGGCTGCAACACACGTGGAAAGCGGAGGGGATAGATGCTGCAGACATCCCAGAGTTAGCCCCCTTGGAGGGTAGACCGCTACAGGAGAAGCTTTTTCTCAAAGCCATCTCCTGGACCTATAAAACACTAATGAGTAATATCCCAGATAAACTGGGGCCACTCAGAGCCAAGTGGGAAGTTACCAACGGGCCTCTAGAGGATATTGACTGGGAAGCAGCCCTGATGCACCCGAGGGAAGTAGCGATCAAACAGCGACTATGCCTGATACAATTTAAGATCCTCCATAGAGTCTACTTTGATAGGGTACGTCTCCACAGCATAGGTAGAGCACAGACACCTCTGTGCCTGCGGTGCAAAGTAGAACAGGGTACATATATACACACGCTTTTGGAGTGTAAGAGAATTCAAAGGTACTGGAGCCAGCTATTAGGGGAGCTGAATAAAGTGCTAGGGACGCAACTAGAACTGGAGCCAAAATATGCCCTGTTGGGCATTCCCACCGAAATAGATTTGCCACGCCACAATCTCCTTCTATGCAACCTGGGGCTCATAGTAGCCAAGAGAAATATTGCTTGTCGATGGGGAGACCCAAACCCACCCATACTTACTGAATGGATGACCCATATGGACCTCTACATGATAGCCGAAAAAGTGACCTACCAGGCAAGAGGTTGCCCCCGAAGGTTTCGCAAGATCTGGACTCCCTGGATAACATTCTACGGGCTAAATGTAGAAGGGGAGGAAGACGAGCACACCATAATGAGACAAAGCCCGAGAATTGTAGAGAGATAGGGGACCCACCCCTTTCCCCCATCCTCCAAGTCCCCAGGCGTCTGTTCCCTTGGCACCCTTCCCAGACCCGAGCCTTTTTAAAACTAGCTGTAAATACAGGTAACCCGGAGAGGACCAACCTCATTGCAGCCCTACAGGTGTTACACTATATAGAACCATGTTACCTTCATTACTGCAACGTATATTTTATGTCTATGCACTGTTGATTTTTGATTGCCTATGTATTGCGTATAAAAATGTTAATAAAAATAGTTTAAAAAAAAAAAAAAAAAAATGAGCAAATCCCAGAAACAGCTGGATCTCTTTCACTGATTTCAGAGATGGCCAATCTTGTACTACCTTGACTTTATCTTGTTCATTTAGATTCCTATGTCAGAGGTCTTGAATCCCAGAAAAACCACTTCAATGAGACATTTTTCATCTTTCGAACAAATAGGGCCTGATTCACAGAACTAACTTACGTCAAAAACGTAAAGTTAGTACTTTTTGGTATTCACAGAATACACTTACTCATTTTGGTATTCACAGAATGAACTTACTCATTTCGGTATTCACAGAAGTTAGTAGTCCTAACTTTAGGACTCCTAAATGCCTTCTGTGAATACCGAAAGTCTTAAAGTTAGGATTTTTCTCAGTTTAGGAATAGTAAAGTTCCTAACTTTAAGACTTTCGGTATTCACAGAAGGCATTTAGGAGTCTAAAGTTAGGACTACTAACTTCTGTGAATACCGAAATGAGTAAGTGTATTCTGTGAATACCAAAAAGTACTAACTTTACGTTTTTGACGTAAGTTAGTTCTGTGAATCAGGCCCATAGTATTTCTGCCAATTTTCAACACTTTGACATGTTTTCAATTCTTTTCGAGGGACTCAAAAATATTAAGATGTGATTGATGTAAACAAACACATATTTCCAACACATCTCTAAAAAGGTCATTAACAAAGTGCTGAAACAGTGAGTATTGAGTAACAAAATAGGAGTTCTATAATATACAAGTATGATGGCAAAATGCTAATGCACCTTACCCGGTAAGAGGGGAGGCATCACTGTAACCTATCCCCAGGCAAACCTGGAAACTTGCCTGAAGAGCTGAAGGTGAGTTGCACAGCTCGCTATCGGCAAGGAAAATTGTAGTCGCCAAACCAAAAATGGTAAATCTGTAGCCAAGTCTAAAAAGCAGATTCGTACTGGGCTAGTGCAAAAACTATGGTGGAGTCAAATATCAAAGTCAGTCCAAGGAATAAGGAGGAGGAAAATCAAGGGAACTGATAAAGGGGCAAAACAACAAAGGAATGAAATTAGGGGTGCGAACTAGAGCGTCAAGCAGAAGATTCAAAACTAGAGATGTTGCCCGACACGGTCTTCCGAATCTATTAACACTCTGACCTGGAAATCAACTACTGGTCCTCAGGTGTCTAGGAGAGCATGTTCTATAGTTTAAATCTCTTTATTAAGTTTGGATGTAACACATACACTCAGCTACAACCAGCGGCCGGTGAGGGTAGCAAAGGTGGAGGAACAAGAACTGTGGTGGGGAAAGCAACATTTCTTTGACCGAAAGGCTTAACAGAGGGACGGGAAACATTTTAAACATTTGCTCCATGGCCTCCTTGATGGTCTCAACCTTCCGTATGGTCAAGAATGGCCCGGGAAAATCAAAGCGCATCTACTCCAGATTCCGCATAGGGTCAGTGTTGGGTGCCAAAGTCTGACGTTGCGAGCATTGTCTTTGTGAGCTTTTCATTGATCTGGATGTCTGGATGCCTGGATGTCACAGAACTTCTGGTGTGCTTAAGTGCTTTTTCTTCAACTTTTCCCTGAGCCCATGTTTTAATTTTGGTTGTTACCTATTAGACGAAAGCGACCTCCACCCACATTGGCCCTGCTTCTTACGTTCCACAATACAGAGCTTGGCCTCTTGTTCCTGATGGCCTTTGGGTGCATCAGACAATATTTATTGCAGGACTGGGAAGTCATGGTTAGTAGAGGGGCACTATGAGGATTTGTGACCAACACCTGCGTCTGACACAAAAGCCATGACTTGAACGCTAATGTCTTCAGGAGTGATATCCCTGCATACTGCCAACATACAATTATAAATGCTTTAGTGAAACAAAGAAAACTGGTAAGAGCAGAGCTCCTGATCTGCATTTTTGGATGCGGAAAGGCGGAGGAACTAACATTGTGATTAACAGTATCCATCAAACAGAACAGATTTACTATAAGATAAATTTTCAGAAATCTTGGAAAATATTGGAATGTCAGACATACTACTAACAATGTTTTGGTACTACAGAAAACAGTTTCCAACAGGGCAAAGATTTGACATACTAAGTATTGTAAGCAGCCTTCACACACTCCATACCACTGGCAGCGACTGCTGACTAATCATTTGGTTCACTCGGACCCTGGCATCTACCAACCAGCAGGTGCTGGGAAAGACATAGGCCGGGTACTAATGCAAAAAAGAATGGGAGAGAGCACCATATATCCCAGAAAGATGTCACGGAATGATAACGTTCCAGTACATATAACATAACATCTTACATAGAGCTTATCTCACAGACACGAGTCTACCCAGAATGTTGGGATCTGCCTCGGTCTCTCCCAGATGCCAGATTCTGACATGGCACACATGTTCTGGGGCTGTCCAGCGACTCAAATGTGGTAAAGCAGAGTCTGTGGCACTCTCGCGAAAGGAGGCTCGTAGGCTGAGCAGAGTCCCCACAGTTGCAGATTGGGAAGCCCTGCTACACAACTTGCAGGTGTTCAAGGAGGGTCTCCATGCTTAGTCCCTACTCACACCCTAACTCTGGCAAATAGCCATGCTTCTCTGACCTGTGGTGCCCCAGCTTTCCCCTCTCTATCCCCCCGCCTTCCCTTCCGTCCTCCTCCTGGGTGATCGTTACACCAGATGGTAAAGTCTTGCTGTACTTCTTGCGTCAGTCACTACGCATGAAGCCACAGGCACTTGCAGACCTGTCACCAAAGGGGGAGACAATAGCTTTGCTATGCATTCGTTTCTTCTATGGGAATACAACTGTTAAGACCTATTGTTTATAATTTGAATCAATGCCTCTGCCACAAGAACTGTTTTGCAATGCATGTGTAAAATTTGGGATGGGTTTATTGTTGCTGTACGGGTCACACAGATCCAATTGTACCTGACATGTTTGTGTATAACTGAAGAAACGTAATAATAATTAGTTATAAAAAAAAGTATTGGAAGCAGCCTTGAGTTGTTAAGACAGAATTGTCTCAGTACTTAACATTGAAGACTGTGCAAATCAGGTACTAACCTTTCTACATATGCTTGTTTTGCTTCAGAAGATGTGTTTATTTGTAAAGTTTTCACCACTGTATGAAGGCTGCAGGTAGCATGATTTTTAGCACATTCAGACCGTGGTTATTTTACGTGAATAGTTGCTGTTTGGACACGTTTTGCATAGAGTATACACTGTGCTTAGTAGATACTTTTTAAAACCCTATGGTGTATTTCGCATGAGAGTTTTACTGTCTGCAAACAGTGTGTTACAGAGAAAATTCTCTCCATAGAGTAAACACTGTTAACAGTACCATCTTTTCCACTCGTATCCACTTCATTACTTAATGTAGGCTCCATGACTATGAGGGAATTGATACAGGTAAAGAGTGTCTGCAGTAGGGCATTTGTTATTTAACAGGACTTAAGTAAGGAACTTGGTTTTCCCTGAACAGTTGTATACAGATTGAACACTGTGTGCAGGATAGGTTACCATTTCATCTCTGGTTTATACTCAACGTGAACTCAGCTACCCATTAAGTGTATGGTAAAGGGTTAATGTTACAAATAAAACAAGCTTGCTTTGCCTATGGGGGTTGTATGTATGATAGCAGTAAAGATGCTCCATATTATTCTTAGCTTTTATGCGCTTGCTTGCATAGCTCTAATGGTATACACGTTTAAAGAGCATTGTGTACAAAAGAAGCTTGGATGATGTCATCAATGATGCCATTTGAGATGTCATCAGTGATGTCAAACGATGTCGTAGAACATGTCATGAGTGATGTCATATGTGAGGTTATAAGCAGTGCATGGCGGGGGTGCAAGTTATAATTAGCGCTGCTAACTATAACTATAACTGGCGAATGTGTGTTTTTTTGTTGTTTTCTTTTAGTTCAAATCATTAATGGGGTCACTGACAAATTCACCTAACTATAACCTATAACCTTTGCTTTTTACAGTGAGTTTCTAAGGTTTTAAAAAAAAACGAAAACAGATCTTTTTATCACACTTAACCATAACGTTATTTTAACCTTTGTTTTTTCAGTGAATTTCTAAGGTTTCTTACCGTAAATTAATTATTTTTGAGTGCATGTATGGAAGAATAACTGAAGAATATATCCAGTGTGCTGAAATTATTCTGAAAGGAAATGGCTTTGTATTGTACCATAACGAGTGTGCCTCACAATGCGCACAGAAAATATTATTAGATTCAAACTGGGGTTGTGGGAGGGAACCCATCAACATCCAATAAACCAGAAAACAGTTCCTCTCTTTAATTCAAATCATGGAATCTCAAGCTTTGATTTACTATAGACCGATTTCAGAGATTAAATTAATTCCTTGAACTTTGAGTAGGGGTTGGGGGGAGGGGGGAGAGGACTCGCTAGTCAAACCACCAAACCTCAACAATCAGGGTAGAACCCACAATCAGGTCAAACTGCAGTTGCTGAAGGTGATATTTGACTAATCCAAGATAAAGCAAGCTAGTCCAGTCTACAACTCGCAAACAGCAGGGCAGGGACGTACTGCCCGAAAAGTAGAGACATTAAAGGATCCTATGAAAGAGTCTGCATAGGTAAATACAAGTTGTTAAATATGAATGTATGATCAGTCCAGTTGTAATGTAGGATTTCTAATAGCATTCAAAGGCAGGAGATAGGTCCCTTACACAAAGGGTTCCTGGCATGATAAGGCCACCTGGATGGGGTAAATGTTGTCACTGTGGCACCAACTAAGAAGACAGGTCTGTCAGTGGGGCTAAGTTTGAGCAGACATCTTCCTAGAGGAAGACTTGCTGAGCAGACTGCAATTGTGCAGAATAGGGTAACTCTTGAGGCCTGGTGGTGGATGTCTGCCTTCGCTCTCATTCACCTAGGTGGCATGCACCCACGGCTCCTCAACCCTGTCTGCTAGCCCCTGGAGAGATCAGCACTGATGTCAAAGGCATCACATATGAATGCCAAAACAACGGGAGAGGGGGAAGAAAATACAGAGTGAAAAAGGGATGAACAAGAATATTAATTTGCACTGGGTTGAGGTGAGTGAGAACTTCGTTGTCTTGCTCTTTCCATTAAGCTTCTCAGTCTTGGAGAGTGAGAATCCCCAATTTCCAAAGTGCTGGCTGTGCCAAAGTAAAGAGCATGGGGAACTGGTGGACCGACTAAGTGTTTGATGGAGTTGAGAAACCATATTGGTCTTTTTTTAGTGGGAAGAGATACAAACTGGGAAGCCAGGCCATGCATCCCATGATGGACGACTCGTACTATGCCAACTAGCAGCAGTCCAGCCACCATTCCAGTTTGTCTCATTTGCACACAAGTATGCTGATAATTCATCGAGGTCTCTACAAATACTAAGACAAAAACAAAAGGTAACAATTCACACCATGAAATATGTGACCCTAGATGTGTGTATAAAAACAGGAGACAGCAGGGAAATATCTTAATAGACTAGCTAGAGCATACCTCATACTTTCTAGGCCTCTCTATACTGCATCCAGATGTAACGCCCATATGAAATTCATTAAATGGGCTGCATTCTACAACTAAATTTTTTAAATGTGTTGTGACAGTTGTCAAGAAGCCTAGGTAGGGGAGGTCTGATATTGGGCAGAAATTCTTAAGAATTACCAGGTCTGCCTCTGGTATCTACAGAAGACGAGTGACCTGGCCAGTTTTCCAGTTTTTTTTTGGCATTCATAGATTCACAGAGTGACTTTCAGGGGGGTCCTCTCACTGGTAACTTAATTATGTTCAGGCAGTTGAATCACACAAAATAACAAATGCAATTTTATTCAAAGGGAATATATTGTCTCACAATAGTTTTTCCCCCCTTAAACAATACTATAAACAATTAAAGCAATGCAACTCAACAATGAGCTCCATGTGCAGTGCAAAACGTGCTTGTGCAACATGCAGTTGTAGGCATGCCCACACTACCTAACTGTGCTATGAGGAACAAAAAAAAAAAGAAAATCAATGGATGTCTACACCAACTTAGCTGAAACACTTTTTTTTATTTTTAAGCCAGGCTACAACAAATAAGTTTGTTTATTTTCCATTATATCTATCTTGTTATCTACACCCGGATATTGCTTGAGCACCTTGCTGAATTACATTGCTTTATTTGTTAATATTATTGTCTATAGTGAAGAAACAATTGAGAGACAATATAGTGCCTTTGAATAACACTGCATTTGTTGTCTGTGTATGATTCAGCTGCCATAACGTAATTCATTTGCCACTTAGAAGACTGCCATGACAGTCTCACCATGAATCTATGAATACCAAAACACTGTATATGTTTTTGTGCAATAACCAGTCCAGGTTCTGAAGAACACAGAGTAACCCCTTCCATTAATTGTGGTTCTGACCAGTTTTCCAGCAATCAGGAGCTAAACCTTGTAATAAATAGAAGGTGGTTGCCTTAATCAAGTAGTGGGTGGGGGACCAACCTACTTTCATGATCTTTGCTGGAAAGTAGCTGATAAAAAAATGAGAACGGCTTCATATCCTTCAAGGTGTGTAGCACGGCCTTATGAGCAAGATACGAAATGACGATCATTTCTCTTCAGGTTTCAGGGTTAGGAAGGATTGCTGGTTCTGAGCCACAGTTCCGGTAACAGTGACTTTGTCAACAAAACTTAAGATAAATTCTCAATTAGATTTGGAGTTAGAAAGGGTTGATAGAAGTTGGGGTGGCGATGGTGGAGTTTTCTGGCACATTTTTTCCTAAGTTAATCTCTGTTCCGAGGAAAGCTACATTGGCCTAAAACATGCTTTTTCTAAATCCGGAATATTGTTTTGGGTCATTCCAGTTGTGCTTTAATGGGTGCTTGAGCCAGTTGCGATCAGCAGCCTGGACTGATGTTCACGCTTCCTTTTAGTTTTCTGGTGAACCACTGGGATGACTTGTTTATATTTTGCCTTACTAGTTTTAGTGTGGCAAGTTCAATGGGCATTTCCATGATGATTTAATTGTAGGTATTTATATTCAAGTTTGGTTTACATTCGTTTAAAGCAGCCATTAGCTTCGAAGACATCCTGAACTTCAGCACAGATGATTGGGGTTAGGGAGAGTGCCAGAGAATGAGGATTTCTTTTTATGAGTGCTATAGGTTATAGAGGGGGTAAGAAAGGAGGATTGCATTACACATGAGTGTTTGCTTTAAAAATAGGAAGGAGAAGTAGGAGTGCATTTCCAAAGATTGGGAGAAAGGACATTGTATACTAAGGGTGTGCTGTTGAGGTTATGGGGGCGGGAATGGGATCTAGTTTCATGCTGGTTTCATTGTGAAATAAGTAATTTAATCTGATCAAAGTCACCTCACCTCAACTGACAATCCAGCTTGCTGGATTTACACTTGCCTGGCTCTCTGGTGGGGTATTGTAAATCCCTCAGACTCAGAAGCACCATTTTTGTCAAAAACATAAAGCTGGACGGGCCACCATGTTATGGTGACCTGTGCATATTTAATGTCACAGACTTTGCGTTTTTTGCTGTTTGAGCCCTTCATGGGATTCATTTAATCATTAGAGGTACATGATTTTGCTGACTGTTTCAATGCTAATATTCATTATATAATGTGATGATTTAATATAGGTTGATAGTGCACCAATAAATCCTATGTTCTATACTCGTAGTGCAATTTTAAAAGCACAGCAGCAGATTTGGGCAAATGAGCAGGAGTTCAAGTTACATTTTCACAAGTCAGAAGGCCTGTTTCCCTCATTATACGCTGAGATCATGTACAAGTTGGATGCACAGGCATTTTAGCAGAGATAGAAGATTCAGCACTTCTGGAGAGCATCAAAGCATCAACAGTGCTTAAAGGTCAGGCACTGGAGCAGGCACGACAATACAAATTCGGTTACTGGTATCGCTCCCTGCAGACTGAGAAACATCAAATAGCTATGAGTGAAAGGTATGTGTGTATAATAAAGGGCCTCTAGAAGACTCATTTATCTTGCAATTTTGGTGCTAATGCAGATATTAGCTAGCAAAGAAGGGATTCCAATAAAGATGGATTTTATCAATAATTTGACCTAATGATCATCATCTGATGTGCTGCCATTTTTCTCGTATTTACATTTTAACACATTTTTGTTTTTCACCATTATTTCTACTTCGTAATCATGCTCATTCATATAATCTGCACTCGAACTGGGCTTTAATATTTAATAAAGCCTTTCTAAAATACATATTGTCGATTATTTGTATGTGTTCATCTGATAGGGGAAAGGTGTTCTGGAACTCACTAATTAATAAGTGCTATCTTGGCAGTATCTGACACAAAGGATCGTTCCCCGATGTGATGTATGTTGTGAGAGAAGCATGGATCACAGCCTGTCAGTTTTCGCTGCATGTTTTGGTATTCTGGTTCATACCTGTGCATGCCAGTGGTCTGTGAAAATCTATCTGGTCAGTACTTACAAGGGGACTTGTAAAAACATTTTGTTTTGCAGAAGCAGGTGTCTATGAAAATAAAAATAAAAAATGATCTTAAGCACAGAGAGTTTTCTTCTTCTGCATGGGGGGGCACAGAAGTTTTCTTTGTGAGAATGGCAGACACTGAAGTTTTTTGTTTGTGCATGCAGGCCATTCATGGTACTACCTCAGGCCATTCATGGTACTACCTCTGCCACTGTCCCTTGGATGGCAGTCCCGGCAAAAAACAAAAGCAGGAAGAATAACCAGAAATAGAGTTGGCCTTCTCACATTCACAGACGGGCATGGTCCTGCAGCAGATATGTCGCCAATCAAAGGTTTCCAATAGCAGAGCAGGCTGGTGCTCTGGTATCAGTAACCTAGTGCTCCCCCCACCTAGAAATGAGATGTGTGGAAGAGCCCATATATGTGGCAAGGGGCTGTCCTCACAACCAAGTACACATTTTGGGGGAAATGGGCTTAATATGGCCTGGGATAAGTGGCATTGGAAATTATAATGTACACCACATATGTAAGCTTAGTCAGCTTTAATATGAAGCATTGTGTGCATGGTTTTGCTTGGTTTTAAAAAATATATATATAAAAAACCGAGATTGGGAGCAACCATGGGTTTGGTGATGAAGGATCATCGCTGACTTAGGGTTGGGTTATACAGCCCAACTTTGAATCAAGCCCTGACACAGTGGGGTAAAGGGAACATGGAAAAGTGCCAGGTGGGTTCACTTTCGCCACCAGATTTAACAATATGATTCTTAAAAGTCTCTTGATAACATCAGACAAATCATACATGCAATCCGCTGACACGAATAGGGGAAGGAGACACCCTACATTGACTGCATGTAGAGAAGACACTTTTTCATGAGGAATGACTACTCTTGTTTGCAGTCTTAAAAATATAAATATTTGTACTGGTCTTGGGTCATTCAATCTATGATGCCACCTGAGCCAACCTATGGATTTGAACACCCCTTTCAAATCTTCTAGCTATATCGGATGGACAGGGGTGCCAATTCCAGTCTCTACATTTTACCTTGGTTGTTGTGTAGTGTAGGGCTTTGGCTTTAGAGCCCTACATTGAAGTAGCAATATCAGTTGAATATCCTGTGAGGATCTGGAGATTAAACAGCTTCTTTTAGCGGATGATAAACTATGGTATTTATCAGACCTGAAACATTTGACTCCATGAAATATGGGATTTACTTGCTGGCATGACTTATTATTTTCAATGCTTTCAGACCAAAGGTGGATCTTACGACCCTCGCTGTAGATAACAAGGTTGTTTCCTTCTTCCATCATCAACATACTGCAGAGTAGTGCAATCAAGGACCATGTCTGATCCTCTAAAGGAGAGACTGGTTCAACAGTGACAAAATGTAGAAGGCTAACAGGCTACAACCTACAGTCCTAAAAGCCTATCGCAGGCCCTGAAGAAGGTATTTAAGAAAGAGGGTTACTGCTTTTGAGGATCTGGTAATGGAAGAAGGAAAAGGTGAGATTAAAGTATTCTCTTATATGCAGGTAAAAGGTTCACTGACAAATTGAAAATGCTGAATGAAACTGTAAAAGACCTCCACTGAGTTTGCGAAAGTGTTGGATACAGTAACTAATAGAGGTAGGGTCTGTCAAAACCGATACCCTGAGCCAAAAATTTGTATGCCTCCCTGTTCAACATCAGAGGCAGTGGAAGTGAATATTTTCTATAGCTGGCACTATATCCCACACAAACCTTTCAAGGTGTACAATGCTCTCTGGGACTGTGTCCATAAGACCGCAGCAAAAGAGGTGATTACTACTATTTCTGGTCTTAAGTGCCAAGTAGGATAACAAGTACAGCAGTTGAAAAGCTTCTCTGAAATTATTTTGTATCAGAAATCTTGGCACTGAACACATAAAGCAGCTTCTACAAACGATTCACTCCTTGTTAAAGGTGGGCAAGCTGTCCCTGACACAAAATAGAAAAGAACCCTGTCTGTCCGCAAGAGTGCCATGGCTAGCTCAAGGAGTAATGGCACACCAAGTAATTTGAGTGGAAAAAATACAATATTGCAAAACATTATTGAGGGGAAGTGGAACAAAAATGCTACTTACCCAATATGCATCTGTTCTTGGCATATACAGCTTCAGATTCATATGCGTTAGCATAGATCGCCATCTGGTGTTGGGCCCGGATATTTGCACTTTGTTTTTCTTCGAAGAAGTCTTTGTAGTCACGAGGTAGGTGACTCCTCCTTTCGGTGATAGTGCGCATGGGCATCGACTCCATCCTTGGATTGTTTTGCCGTAAAGGTGAAGATGGAGCTAGTAAGAGTAGAAAGTGATGTCCATGTATAGTGTATCTAAGTAAGATAATACTGCAACAGGTAAAGGTACCCGGGAGGCGGGTGGGTGCATATGAATCTACAGCTGTATATGCCAAGAACAGATGCATACTGGGTAAGTAGCATTTTCCGTTCAAGACATATGAGCTGTAGATCATATGCATTAGCATAGACTATATAGCAGTTCTTTCCCAAGCGGTGGCTAACCTGTATCTGTTGCAGTGGTCTGAAATAGTGTTCTTAAAACAGCTTGGCCCACACTAGCTTGTTGTTTTGCCAACACATCTATACAATAGTGTTTTGTGAATGTGTGTGGTGTAGACCATGTTGCAGCTTTGCAAATGTCACTTAAGGGTATGTTTCCTAAAAATGCCATGGAAGCCCCTATCTTGCGTATAGAATGCGCTTTAGGGGGGACTGTTAAGGTGCGTTTAGCTTTGAGGTAGCATATTTGTATGCACTTAACTATCCAGCGTGCAATACCTGCTTTTAAAATGGGGTTGCCCTTATGTGGTGGTGAAAAAGCAACGAAGAGTTGTTTTGTCTTCCTAAAAGGTTTGGTTCTTTCAATGTAATACAGTATTGATCTTTTTACATCTAATGTGTGAAGAGCACGTTCTGCTACTGAGTCTGGTTGAGGAAAAAAGACAGGTAACTCAACAGACTGGTTGAGATGAAAAGCAGAAACGACTTTGGGTAAAAATTTTGGGTTAGTCCTAAGAACCAATTTATTTTGGTGAATTTGTAAAAATGGTTCTTGTATGGTTAATGCCTGGAGCTCACCAACTCTCCTAAGAGATGTGATGGCTATAAGGAAGGCTACTTTCCAAGATAGAAATTGTAATTCACATCTGTGCATAGGCTCAAATGGTGGGCCCATGAGTCTTGTAAGGACTATATTAAGATTCCACACGGGAGAAGGTGGAAGTCTAGGATGAATAATTCTTTTGAGTCCTTCCATAAAGGCTTTGATAGCGGGTGCTCGAAACAAAGACAAGTGTTGTCTGTTTTGTAGGTAAGCCGCGATAGCGGCAAGATGTAATCATATAGACGTATATGCTAAGTTAGCACGTTGTAGGTGTAACAGATAGCAAATGATGTTTTGAGTTGAGGCATCTAACGGATTGATTTTGTTTTTAGTACAATAAATTGCAAATAGTTTCCATTTTGCTGCATAGCATGCTCTTGTGGTAGGACGTCTAGCCTCCTTAATGACGTTCATGCAGCCTGATGGGAGGTTAAGGTAGCCAAATTCTAAGACTTCAGGTGCCAGATCGCAAGGTTGAGTTGACTGGGATCTGGATGTCTTATCTCTCCATGGTTCTGAGAGAGAAGCTTGGGGGAGAGATGTCATTTTTGGTGAGGAACTATTGATAGTTCCAACAGGGTTGTGAACCATGGTTGTCGAGCCCATGTGGGAGCAACTAGGATCATTGTGAGGGATTGTTGAGCGAGCTTCCGAACCACTAACAGAATTAGCGGGAGAGGTGGAAAAGCGTAAGCAAATTTCCCTGACCAATTCATCCATAGCGCATTGCCTTTGGACAATGGGTGTGGATACCTGGACGAGAAGTTTGGGCATTTTGCGTTGTGGTGTGTGGCGAACAGATCTATTTCTGGGTAGCCCCACATTTGGAAGAATGGGAGGAGTACTTGGGGATGTAGTTCCCATTCGTGGATCTGTTGTCTCTGACGACTGAGTAGATCTGCAATCTGATTGTCTACTCCTGGGAGATGTTGTGCAAGTAGGTATATGTTTTGAGGAATGGCCCACCTCCAAATGCTTTGAGCTAGGTGTGAAAGTTGTAGAGAGTGTGTCCCTCCCTGTTTTTGTATGTAGTACATTGCTGTCATGTTGTCTGTACGAACTAGGACAGCTTTGCCTACTAGATGTGTCTGAAAAGCTTTTAGTGCAAGAAAAATTGCAAGCAGCTCCAGATTGCAAGCAGCTCCAGATGGTTTATGTGGAGCTGTTTTTGTTGTAGAGTCCACATGCCCTGAATGGTGTGTGTTTGAAGATGAGCTCCCCAACCCGTAAGGGATGTGTCTGCTGTTAGCACTATCTGTGGAACCGGATCGATGAATGGCCGCCCCTTGGAAAGCTTTTGTGTATTCCACCACTGCAGAGAGCGATGAGTGCGGCCGTCCACCAACACCAGATCATTTAGGTGACCATGAGCCTGGTTCCACTGACGTGCTAAGCATTCCTGTAGGGGACGCATTTGGAGTCTTGCGTAAGGAACAATTAGAATGCAAGACGCCATCATTCCAATCAACTGCATAAACACTCGGCTGGTAGTGAGTGTTGCGGTTGAAATTGTGATATTAGTGTTTGCATGTTGCGTATTCTGACTGGGTTGGGGTACGCTAGAGCTTTGCGGGTGTCTATTGTAGCTCCTAGATACGCTTGCGTGTCGGAGGGATGCAGATGAGACTTGGTGAGGTTGACAGTGAATCCCAAGTCGTGAAGTAGTTGAACTGTTTTGTGAATGTGGTGTAGGCAGCTGTGTTGCGACTTGGCTTTTATTAGCCAGTCGTCCAAGTAAGGGAAGGCGTGAATCTGTTGTCTTCTAAAATGAGCTGCTACTACTGCTAGGCACTTGGTGAATACTCTTGGTGCTGTAGTGACCCCGAATGGGAGGACTTTGAATTGGTAGTGTTGTCCGTCCACCACGAACCTGAGATATTTCCTGTGAGCGGGGTGAATGGGAATATGAAAATAGGCATCCTTTAAATCTAGAGTGGAAAGAAAGTTGCCTTGCTGAAGCAATGGGAGCACCTGTTGTAGGGTGACCATGTGGAAGTGGTCTGATTGAATGTAGAGGTTTAGCTGTCTGAGGTCCAGTATGGGCCTGAGAGAGCCGTCCTTTTTGGGAATTAAAAAGTAAAGGGAGTACACTCCTGTCCCTTGGTGATGTAAGGGAACTGGTTCTATTGCATGTTTGTGTAACAGAGAGAGGACTTCTTGTTTTAACAGGGTGAGATGTTCTGGTGACATTGCCTGCTCTCTCAGAAGGATTGTTGGTGGAGTGCTGGTAAGTTCCAGGCAATAACCATTTTGAATAATTTGTATTACCCACTTGTCTGAGGTGATTGAATTCCAGACAGGTAGGAACTGTGAGAGATGTCCCCCGACGGGAGTGGAATGGTCGGGTGTAGTGGGGGGGAAGTCACTGTTTGTTGGCAGGGGAAGTGCGGGTGGAGTTGCCTCTTCCTCTGCCCTTGTTATTGTTTCCTCTGTAATCTCCTCGAAAATAGCCTCTGGAGGGGCTAGATTGGCTGTTCCCCTTGTAAGAGGAGGAGGGATTTTCTGACGACATTGTTTTTGAGCCACCCCTGTAGAAGGAGCAACGAAAGGAACCCCTGCTGGAAGGTAACTGTAGGGCTCCCATGGATTTAGCAGTGTCAGTATCTTTCTTCCTTTTTTCTAATGAAGTATCCACTGTTGGCCCAAAAAGATGTTCTTTATCGAAGGGCTGATTAAGTATGGCGGATTGTACCTCCTGCTTGAATCCAGAGATTCGAAGCCAAGCGTGTCTCCGCAGGAGTATGCTGGTGTTAATAGCACGTGAAGCTGTGTCTGCAGTATCTAGGGCGCATTTTATGGCAGTGTTAGTGATGAGCTTCCCTTCCTGAATGAGGTCGTTAGCTTTGGCCTTATGTTCTTCTGGCAAATATTGTAGAAGTTTTTCTAATTCGTCATAATGTGCCCTGTCGTAGCATGCCAATATAGCTTGAGCATTGGCAATACGCCAAGTGTTGGCAGCCTGGGAAGCTACCCTTTTGCCCGAGGCATCGATACGTTTTGACTCCTTATCAGGAGGAGGAGCGTCACCTGTTGTTTGAGAGTTAGCTCTCTTGCGGGCATTAGACACAACAAGAGAGTCCAGTGGTAACTGACCTTTTATGTATACAGGGTCTGTAGGACCAGAGGTGTTAGTATTCGGGCTCTAACTGGGTCCTTGAATACTTCATTAGTATGTTTTAACATGCCTTTTAGCATGGGTAGAGTGTTAGTAGACCTTTGTGAATGTGTGAACGTTTCTACAAGGAAATCCTCTTCTAGAGGGTCTGCCAGAAGATATATGTTTTGCGGAATGGCCCATCTCCATATGTTTTGCGCTAGATGAGATAGCTGCAAAGAATGTGTTACTCCTTGTTTCTGTATGTAATACATTGCTGTCATATTGTCCGTGCGGACCAGGACTGTCTTGTTGAGGAGATGTGCTTGGAATGATTTTAGCGCTAGAAATATTGCCAGTAGTTCTAGGCGATTGATGTGGAGCACTTTTTGTTGAGTGGTCCACCTGCCCTGAATTGTGTGGCTTAGGAGATGAGCTCCCCAGCCGGTGAGTGATGCGTCCGCTGTTAGCACTATTTGTGGAACTGGCTCTAGGAACGGCCGCCCTTTGGAAAGGTTTTGTGTGTTACACCACTGCAGAGAGCGATGTGTGCGGCTGTCCACCAACACCAGATCTGTAAGTTGACCTTGAGCTTGATTCCACTGACGTGCTAAGCATTCTTGTAAGGGGCGCATCTGAAGTCTTGCGTGAGGTACTATGAAAATGCAAGAGGCCATCATTCCTATGAGCTGCATAAACACTCTAGCTGGAAGGGAGTGTTGGGGTTGAAATTTTTGGATGAGGGTTTGCATACTGGCTATCCTGGCTGGATTGGGGTATGCTAGAGCTTTGGAAGTGTCTATTGTGGCCCCTAGATACTGATGTAGGTAGGAGGGCTGTAGATGTGACTTGGCGTGGTTTATTGTGAACCCCAAGTGGTGTAGCAGCTGAATTGTTTGATGAGTGTGATGAACACACTGACTGTGTGACTTGGCTTTTATCAGCCAGTCGTCCAGGTATGGGAACACATGGATTTGCTGTCTTCGCAAGTGTGCGGCTACTACCGCGAGACACTTTGTGAAGACCCTGGGTGCTGTGGCTACTCCGAATGGGAGAACCTTGAACTGATAGTGCTGGCCATCCACTGTGAACCTTAGAGATTTCCTGTGAGCAGGGTGTATGGGAATATGGAAGTAGGCGTCCTTGAGATCTAATGTGGCAAGTAAGTCACCTTGTTGCAGCAGTGGAAGGACCTGTTGGAGAGTGATCATGTGAAAGTGATCTGATTGTATGTAGAAATTGAGAGGTCTGAGGTCGAGTATTGGCCTGAGAGTACCGTCCTTCTTGGGGATTAGAAAGTACAGGGAGTAAACCCCTGCCCCTTGATGCTCTAGGGGAACTCGTTCTATTGCGTGCTTTTGAAGCAGTGAGAGAACTTCCTGTTTGAGAAGCGTTAGATGTTCCGTGGACATTGGACGCTGTTTGGGCGATATGTTGGGGGGAGTTGCAGTAAGTTCCAGGCAGTAACCATACTGGATAATTTGTCTTACCCACCTGTCTGTAGTGATGGAATTTCAGACAGGTAGGAACTGTGAGAGTCTTCCTCCGACCGGAGTGGAATGGTCTGGAGGGAGCGGAGGGAAGTCATTGTTTGTTAGTGGGGGAGGTGCGAGTGTTGTTACCTCGGCCTCTCCCTTTGTTGTTATTTCCCCTGTACCCACCTCTGAAATATCCTTTGTTGGGGGATGTTTGTGTGGGACTTTTATAGGAGGAGGAAGCAGTGTCTGTGCTGATGTTCTTGGATCTGCCCCTATAAAAGGAGCAACGAAAAGAGCCTTGTGTAGATGGAGACTGTAATGCTCCCATAGATTTCACAGTCTGTGTCTTTTTTCATTTTCTCTAAGGCGGTCTGTCTCTACAGCTGGTCCAAAAAGTTGTTCCTGATTGAACGGCTGATTCAGTATAGTAGTTTGCACTTCTTGTTTGAACCCAGAAATGCGCAACCAAGCATGTCTTCGTAATAACACGCTAGTGTTGATTGAACTAGATGCAGTGTCTGCTGCATCGAGGGCACATTTAATGGATGCGTTTGTGATTAACTTGGCCTCCTGAATCAAATCATTGGCTTTGGCCTTGTATTGGTCAGGCAAATGCTGCATTAGGCCCTCAAACTCGTCGTAGTGAGCCCTATCGTATCTGGCAAGTAATGCTTGTGCATTAGCTATCCTGCAGTGATTAGCTGCCTGGGCGGCAACTAGTTTGCCTGAAGCGTCTAGTAATTTAGACTCTGTCTGGAGGTGGAGCATCACCGGAGGTCTGAGAGTTGGCACGCTTCCTAGCATAGGTCACTACCAGGGAATCTAAGGGGAGTTGTCCTTTAATGTAGGTGGGATCATTAGGGGCGGGTTTATATTTTTTTATCAATCTGAGGATTGAGAATCCTGGTCCTGACAGGGTTTTGAAGACGTCTGGAGCATGTTTGATGACACCTTTCAGCATGGGTAATGTTTGTACTGTCTTTTGTGACTGTGCAAAAGTGTCTACTAGGAAGTCTTCCTCTGTGGGGTCTGAATGCATTTGAACGCCATGATATTGGGCAGCCCTATCAATGAGCTGACTAAACCCAATGTTGTCATCTGGGGGAGATGGCCTTGTTGGGTATGCATCCGGATCAAGAAGGTCTGGAGGATCTACAGGGTGATTGTAGTTGTGCCATGTGTCCTGTGGTATGTTAGTGTCATCATCAGGATCATCGAAAGGGTCATTATGTCCACCCCCACCCCCTAGGTCATCATCATCCTGTGGTGGTGGTGAGTATGGAGGAAGTATGGGAGACTTTGGAGGAGACAAAGGCTTAGTAGGAAGAACAGGAGAAGAGGGTCTCATTGGTGAAGTTGCACAGTCTCTTTTCTTCACAGGCACCTCAGGGATATGTGGGGTGTCCAATTTCCTCTTGTTCTGCGGGATATTGACAATATGGCCTGTTTTAGGGTCCACATGCAGTGTTTTCTGTTTCAGATCGATAGGATCCGGTAGAAACAGTTCTTCCTCGTTGGCGTCTCCCTTCGGCGCCGATTTGTTTGGTTCCGAACGTGGTTTAGATTTCTGCTCTGGAGCCTTAGAAGGGGTTTTTGCGTCCTTCGGCTTCGGTGTGGAGTCCGAAATCTTTTTCGGATCCAAAGGTTGTTGAGGTTTCTTCGGATCCAAGGCCTTGTGTTCTTTCGGTGCCGAAGTGCTCGGTGCCGAGGTCTTTTTGAAGACAGCGGAAGTAGGATGAGTTCCCGCTTTCGGCACCGACGGTGTTTTTGGGGCACCGACGTGCGGCTTGCTCGGTCCCGAGCCGCCGGAAGGCTTCTCCTTTGTCTTCAGAGCCGGGCCCGGAGGCGGGGCTTCTGAAGTTTTCTTTGGGTCGCGACTAAGGCCTTCAGGTGAAGTCTTGACCGGAGCCTTCTTTTTTTCGGGTGGGGTTGGGGCAGGGGCAGTTGTACTCACTCGTTGACCTGGAGTGATGTGGTCATCGGAGTTGAAAAAAAAAAAAACTGGGAACGTAACGGGGCCCCCTGGAATCAGAATGCAAACGCCCTGACAGGGAAAAACAACAATGGGTAAAGAGCTACACCAGGGCAAGGTGTATCATGAAAACAATGCAGACAAATTAATCTCAATCAGCAACCAATTCAGTATGACAGCCAACACTTAATAGACAATTATTTATTTGACTTTTTTTATTATATATATAATATAAAACATGTATAAAATAGAAAAGACAATGTTCAACAATTAATCAATAAAATTATGTATCTTCAGTCAATAGGACACAAAATCAGGTGATGAATCTGAGATGTATGGTGTCCTGTCACTCATTCTATTGAAAATACAGATCCAAATTGAAATTCACAAAGCACTATGCAAAACAATTATGTCATAGACTGAAAGTGTAACGATGTATCAAGATGTAAGGAAACTGGCGGAAAATTGTAGAGCTACGCGCGTTTCGGCCATGCCTTCGTCAGGTTTCCGTCACAACTGTTCTCTGACACCGTTCAGTACTGATTTCTTCACTTTAGATAAAGCTAGTCCTGAGTCTTAGGCGCTTTTTGACATAACTCGGGCATGAAATCAACTGTGAGATAGCTCCTGAGTACTTAGTTCAGTCGACACGCAGAGCGAATGAACAATTTATAATGTTGATGCTGGGAGGAGATCAAACCCTGAAGCTTTCTCTGAAGCTGTGTTTCTTTTCTATTAATTCTTGCAACCCAAAAAGGGGGGGATTATAATAGCATATTTGCGACCATTCAGGGCGTTTCGCCGACAACCTCTCATCGGAGTTGGAGTCATCTGCTTTGGATACGATGTCGAGATCCTCCGAATCCTCTGCCTCTGGAATGTCGGGGCCTTCTTCGAAGATGTCTTCTGGCACCGATGCAGCCTGTTGCGCCATAACGTGTCGTCGAGCCCGGCGATCACGGATAGTCTTCTTGGACCGGAAGGAGGCGCAGGCTTGGCAATCTTTTTCTTCGTGTTCGGGCGAGAGACAAAGGTTGCAGACCTTGTGTTGGTCGCTGTGTGGGAATTTAGCTCCACACTGGGGGCATTTTTTGAATGGAGTCCTTTCCATTAGCCGTAGGCCCGAAAGGCGTCGATAGGCCCAGCGGCCTGCGTCGACGACCGGAATCGAGTTTTGAGTTAGCGTGTCGAAAGGCACGCGAACGAAAACAATACCGTCGAGTTTACGATGGTTTGCGCGTCGAAAAGGTTTGGAAAACACGGTACCGAACCCGAGCGCTGAAGTTACATCCGAACCCGATGGCGGAAAAAAACCAATCTGAAGATGGAGTCGATGCCCATGCGCACTATCGTCCAAGGGAGGAGTCACCTATCTCGTGACTACAAAAGACTTCTTCCAAGACAACAACAAGGTGCAAGCATCCGAGCCCAACACCAGATAGCGATCTATGCAAAAGTATGAATTCTGCAGCTCATATGCCTCGAACACATCGTTACCGAAGGTAAGTAACTTGTTCATTTGATAGAGACATCCAAAGCTATACCTCATTGGAGGAGGGTTTGCAACTCAACCCGACCAGGTTCCAAAAGAGAACTAGTCCGTCAAGAAGATGGAGACGGCAAGTGTAAGCGTGGCTGACACCAGACCATTAAGTTCTGTAAAAGGAGCATCTACAAGAAAAGGCAATGGCACCACAGTCCGGCAGAGGACAGTTCGAGACCTTCACCTCCCAGAAAGACCGGGAACGACGGGCACCGATGTCACGACTACGTGAGGCAGAGGGCCTCCTTGACTTGCTCTTGTGCTTACCTGAGGAAGGCGAACGACGTCCTCGGGAACAACTCCTTGACCTGCCCCGAACCGGAGCCCCAGCTGGAAAGGGAGACCGACGACACCTGGACTCCAAACGGGACATCCGGGCGGATAACAATTTAATCTTACGTTCCCGCTGGGACTTTGGCTTCAGCTTTCGACAGGCGTCGCACTCCTCGCAGTCGTGGTGCTCGCCCAAGCACCACATACAAATCGCATGCGGATCCATTGCCGACATCTGCCGCGTACAGGACTCACACGATTTAAAGCCCAAAGGCATCGACACACTGTTCCCAGACCCAAAAAGGCGTCAGTGAGGCCAAAAACAAAAAACAGGCCAGAGGAACCGCTTCTCATGGATCCCGGATGCAGCGCAGAAAAGAAGAAAACAGACGTCAGCGCGCCGGGAGGGACTTATATGGCTCCACTGATGTCATATCCGTGGACGACGTCAGAGCGGAGCCATGCGACGCCATCCCCCGGTGCACAGAGGTACTGCTGAAAAATCTCCGGATCCAGACTGGCGCCTGGGGGATATTCTAAGTTAAGGAATCTGCGGCTATATGTCTATCAGATAGTGAAAACCACTTACATTTGCTTTTAACTACTGCAAGGCCTATCTCTCCCATAGGATAACATTCATGTTTGGTGTCTCTAGAATCACAATTTAATCACAATTTAAAATCCTAACTTATGGTGAAGTTAGATTTTAAATTGCAATTCTGAAAATGGCACTTTTAGAAAGTTGGCATTTTCTTGCCTAAGCCATTTGGTGCCTGCAGTTTGTCTCTAGGTGACATGACTGGGTGTAGCGGACAGTTGAGTTTTGTGTATTACTCCTAGACAGACACACAATGGGGAGTTTAGGTGTGACTGGACAGGCCATCACTTGCACATTAAATAGGCCGTGTCCTGTCTCCACACAACAAGCTGCATACCCCAGTAGGTAGTCAACAGCCAGGGCTAGGAAGGTAGGGCATCTGTGCACTTCGAAGGCATGACTCTAGAAGCTTCTCCCCCACTTCAAAGGCAGAACTGTGTATAAAAGAAGGACCTCAGACATTACAGAAGGACCTCAGTTCAGTACACTTCTGGACCTGTGGATATTCTGCCAGGAAGGACTTCTGTCCAGCTACAAGGACTGCCACTCTGCTGGACTGCTGCGCCAAAGGAACTGCTGCCCTGCTGCCCTCTTGCCTTGGGAAGAAGAACTGGACCTGCAACTTCATCTTGAACCCCTGACCCCAGAGTGACTGGAAGGGCTAGTCTGCTGGCCTCCTGATCTGAGACTCAGGGACATAAAACACTCCCCAACCAGTTCCTGGGACCAGATGCAACAGGTTCTGGACCCCCAAATGGTGCCTCTCAGGTCCTGGACCCTTGGTGTGGCTCATGAGCTGTTAAATCAATGTATTGGGCTCTTCGCAATCCAGCGCAAGTGGCCGCCAGTCTCTTCAAACTCCAGCGACAGCCCACGGGGGACCACCAAAGCGAAGCACCAGCCCACCCGTCCGCAACGCCTGGCCTGCTCTTTGTGCCATGCCAAGAACCACATGCAACGCTCTCCGTGACCTTCACCAACGCAAACCGGACTCTTTGCTTACAGCTTGAGAAATTAAAACTTTAGCGATAGTAATCTGGAACTGTATTTGACCCACGCTCCATCAAGGTCAGCCTGAACTTTTGACTTTGACCCAGTCCAGCTCAACCAGAGAGCCGTGGTTGGTGATTTAGAGGCTATTTTACAGTTTATTCTTTAAAAAGTCATAACTCAGGTTCTACTGATTGGATGATTGTTGTTTTACTGTTTGAAGTGTCGCACAAATACTTTACACATGGCCTCGGAGTTAAGCCTGACTGCTCTGTGCCAAGCTACAAGGGGTTTAAGCACAGGCTAATTTGAGGTTTGCTTGTGCCTTACCCCAAGAATTGTGGTTGCTGCTTGACCAAGGCGCACACCCCAATTTCTAACAGGAGGAATTAAATACAACTACTAAATTTTGTAGCAACGTTCATGACAAGCAACAATGTTGACCTGGTTTCCTGGGGACACTAGGGAAGCATAATTGGTATCATGAGACAACTAAACACTGTAGGAAAAAGTAAACCTCAATTCTATAATGTTATGCATCCTGACAGTAAAGAGACAGTGGTAATGGGAGTATGATGTAGTGCTCCCTTTTACAGAAAAGCACTGGGTCACAGTCGTTGCCCACATTTACACAGTATCCCGCAATGCTATGTTTAAAATAATCAATTATTACTTCTTGCACAGGGCATACCTCACATCAGGGAAGATTATGCGAACATACGGAGCACAAGCCGTGGGTTGTCCCAGATGTGGGGAATAGGGAGTTGAAATGGTCCTTTATGGTATGGAGCTGTCCTGCTTTGTATGATTATTGGAAGGGAGTGGTAGCCTACATTATTGAGGTCCCGGACAGAGTACTGCCCTGTTCTTCACTGACCGACCTGACAAACATGAAGTGACTACTAAATTTGCGGACTTAGCCTTAGTATTGGCAAAGCACGCAATCACAATGAAATGGAAGACCTCCACGAGTCCCCAGGCACACAAACGGAAGGAGACCCTAATTTGGTGGGCAGGGTACGAGGGAGAAGTACTGGTCCAAGAAGTGAGGAGGTGTCGTGGCACAACAGACAAAGCCAGGGCCTGGAACACCTTGGTGAAATGCTTAGAAGAGCCCGATAACGAGTCAACTGACAGTTCCCAACTTTCTGATCAAGACCCAGATGTACTATGAAAGTTACTGAGAATGAGGACAAGTGGACCGCAACGGTAGACTCGATTGTGTCAATGTTAGAGGCAGCTCACCACAGAGCGGCGGAGTACAAAGCACCATGCTCCTGTAATTGTGCTGAGTGTGAGAGGGAGGGAATTGGGTTCGGGGTTGCTAGGCCCGTCTAATGTGCATGAACTGAATTGACCATAAACCAATACACTGTATTATTTAATATGCTTAGACAGAACTGTGTGAATATAACTGGATGTATGTACAGCAGTTGTTTAACTACTGATTGCACTTTAGCCTTAACTCGTATTGCACAGTTTCTTGTTTCTAAAAGCAATAAAAATCAGTTAAAAAAGACAGTGGTAAGACTATTTAAATTAAGTGGTTCCCAAACCTTCGACCAGCGGCTCATTTGACCGACTGACCATTGGCTGCGGCTCCCCACTACATTCCTTTTTTTTGGTGGTGGAGGGGTCGAATTTGCGCTATATAAAACTGCAAAAAAAGAACCATTATATGGCTAGATGAGTCTTTGCTTTGAGACCATATTCTCGATCAAGAGGGGTCTTTAAATCTGGATAGGACAGTGTACTGGATACCTCACCTGGATAAGGAGAATCTGCATTGTTTAATTTGTCACTACCAGGAACGTTTTAGGATGGGTGTTACCCACAACCTTTTGTTTTTAATAAAAAATATATATATAAAATACATACTTTCAGGGGCTTTCGGTCAGCCCTGTTCATCCATTATTAGTCTGCTCTGGTGTCATTCACATTTTGCTTCTGCCCATCACAACACATGGAATGGGGCACAACGAGGCCCACTTCAACCACTGATTTATCTGACTGTGAGTAATGGCACTTTGCTCTTGCACAGTAAACACTGTAATGCTAATTTATCAGCCTTCTAGCAGAGACCTTATATAACTATGGCTAATGCAGCATCAGTTCACAGCGAAGGAAAAGAGAATGCATTAAAATGTCAAATGCAATCCAGGCAGCTTGTTGTTTCTGTACATCACCAGATACTGAAAGAGGATACATGTAAATTCCTACTGCATATATTCTGGAATCAGAATTATGTCACACATGTTAACACCAGCATGTTTCACTACTTCAAAAGAGTCCTGATGTGAAATATCAGTAGTATTCCGGCAAAGCTGAGAGAGGCAACAGTGAAAACAAAACTGAGTCACCTTGAGTGTGTAGGGCAGGAGTACCATTCTTCTGAAAAACTGCGCTTTTTGTCTGGATGAGGTGGCTTACAAAAGGGGAAACACGGATAAGTAGAACTAGTCCTTCAGCAATCACACTGATGCAACTAGAGCTGCTGTTCCCAAGTCTGGAGGTATGTGCTCATACTGGCATCTAGTGGCTGTTATAGTAACTGCAGTTCATTGAAACGATCTGTAAAGCTTCACTGCTGAACAATGTGTGTAGCACTGATAGCTTTGTAGTGACCATGGCGCCCCTGCCTGAGTTTGGTGGCACACAGGGGTGCCGGTGCGCACAGTTTGGGAACTACTGCCTTAAATATTAATAGGTCACCTCTTTGTAGGACATGTAGCCCACAAGTTAGGGTGTGTATGTAAAAGAAGGTCAGGTAGACATTTTATATTGCCAAGTCCATACAGTGGCAAGCTCCCAAAAGCAATATTAACTGTGGAAGGCTCTGGCTGGCCTATGAAGAAAACTAGAGTAAAGGTTAAGTTATTAATTCTGCTATCTCAAGTTTGGGACAAGCAATAGGAATAGTTCAACCATTCTTTCTAATAGTTATTTTAAAAAAATCCAATTCAAAGGTGAAGTTAAGTCTTAAATAAATATGTAGGAAAATAATTTCTAGAAAGCTACCTTGTTTGTGCCTGAAGCTACTGGAGGGTAATTTGAATCAGCTGTCCTGCCAGTGCTTTACCTTAAAGAGGTGCTCCCAAAGCAGAGACAATGGTTTAGGCCTGGTGACAGGATGGGATGGGTGTAGAGTGTGTGATATACATCTGCTCAGGAAGAGCAGCAGCTGAGATTCCAAGGACCTCATGAAATTAAATGAGGCAGGGAAAGAACCTACCCTTTCATAATTTAGTGTACAAAGAGACCTAAGGGGAATCCTTTGTTATTTGGGCCTAAGGAAGCCACTTGGGCATCAGCCCAGTGGGAGACGAAGCTGGTCCAGAAGCAGCCAGGGGTAGCTTAGGAGGAGGTGGATGCTCATTTAACTGAACGCACCCCTGCCTGGCACATATGCTCTCTCTAAGGGCAGAAAGCCTGTGCTATCTTAGATTCCTCCTAGCATAGTGCATTCTGGGCCAGGCTGCAGTTAAAGACAGAGGATGTACTGCAAAAAGAGGGTGGGGTTGTCCCCCGGAACGTTTTCCCCATTGGAGTCAACTCCACCAACTGGCTACTGGACTGTACAAAATATACCTTCCCACCAGCTCCTCAGAACACTTTATGGAGCTGTGGAAAAACAGAAGTAGGACTACATCTGATGTTTGAGACCTGTGAGGAGACCTGAAGGACTGGACCTGCTTCCACCTGTACTCAGGACAAAGAAGTGGAGTCCAAGAGTCGGTTGGTTCACCTCCTGTGTGGCTACAGGGACACAGAAACCTACAAGAGGCATTTTTTCTGGAGCACTGGACTCTGCTGGTGACCTCTGCTGGAGGAAGTTCGGACTCTGAAGAGCTGTCCCCGAGGTTCTGGGACCCTTGGCTGGACTTCTCCAACAATCTCTGAAAAGGTGGGCAAGAAAAACATGTTGGCCCAGCTTGGATATTTTTGCCGCCTGGAAATCCAGTTCGGTGGACCTTTCGTGATAAGCCTATCCAACTGTGGTGCGACCTTCCCGGATACAGTCTGCTGTTATGTTTATTTTTATGGTGTGCACATTGCCAGGTAGGGTATCCTGGTGCCAAAGGATGACGGTGTGACCCTGCCAGGGGGCTTTTGGAAGAACCAGGTTTTGAGTCTTTTACGAAATTCTAGGATTGAGCTGGCGGCTTTTAAGTGCAGGCGGAGTTTGTTCCAGGCTTTGGAAGCCAGGTACGAGAAAGGGCACCCGCTCTGGCTCTATGGATGTGGGGAGCATTGGAAAGCAGGAGGCCAGTGAGCGTAGGCTTCCGATTTGTGTGTAGAAGCTTATGCAGCTGTTCATATATTCAGGGCCTAGACTGTGCAGGACTTTGTAAGCATATACGAGGAGCTTGAAAATTGCACATTTGCAAACTGAGAGCCAGTGGAGGCCTTTGGGCGATTGAGCATGAGCCTTCAGTGTTTTGGATGGCATGAAGGCCCTTGGTGAGCTGTGTGGTGAAGCCGACAGAGTGTGTGTAGGAAGCTGGCTCTGTATATACTATACCAAAGTAAGGTATAGTGTGCATAGAGTCCAGTGGATCCACAAAGGCTTACAGAGGTAAAAGTAGATAATACCTTACTCTCTATTTGTGGTAGTGTGGGCAAGCAGTAAGGCTTTATCAGAGGGTAGTGTTAAGCATTTATTGTACACACTCAGGCAAGAAATGATCTCACACACTCAAAGACCGAACTCTGACCAATTGTTTGTATCAAAAATATTTCTTTAGTTGTGTTTTATTTTTTAACCAAGCAGGACTTGATACAGGTACGTAGAATTGTACTTTTCAAGATCGATTGATCAAAACAAGCAAGCTGGATAAAATTTACTTTGTTACAGGTTTGTAAAATATTTCAAGACAATAGGTATTTGTAATTACTTTGTGATTACTTTTCAGATTACTCTTTAGAGTACTTTTTAGATTACTTCTTCTACTCAGTGTGATATCCCTAGATATCACACTAGGACCTTTCCTTGACAAAGGTAAGTAAAACAGTTTTTCATTAAAACACAGTTGGTTAGGTTTCCATACAAACTCAACTCAACACTTTGAACTTTTTCAGAGGAAAACAGTCAATGCAATCCTATGGAGAAATATGAGGCTATCAGTTTGCAGGTAAGCAATCGGTTTTTGGGGTTGAGTTTCTGTGGTTAGAAAAAGGGTTCCCTGAGAGTCAAGGATGCACTCAAACAGCACCCTCAGCAGCACTAGGGCAGCCGGGTGCAGCGTGCTGAGGCCCAATGTTAGTCTATGGTGCTAACATTAAGGTACAGGGCCTCTAAGGGTGGCACAATAGGTGTTACAGTCTTTAGAGGCCTTTCCTGGTCACAGTGCCCTTGGTACCCATGGTACGTTTTACAAGGTACTTACATGTGGGCAGAGAGATGCCAATTGGGGTTGCAAAGGCACAGTTTTATGGAAAGAACATAGGCTCTGGGTACCTGGTAAGCCGGAACCCAGGGCACACTTGGTCAAAGAGCATCAACATCAGGCAAAAAGTGGGGCGCAACCATGCAAAAAGGGGCACTTTCCTACAGTGTGTTCCCATACTCCAGTTTGCTGGTGATCAGGGCTTATTTGATAGTTCTTTGGGTGTTGAGCGGAAGCCATCTGAAGATTTTTCTGAGAAGTCTGAGGTTTTGGAAGCAGGAGGAAGCAATCAAGTTGATCTGGCTGCTCACTTAGATTTGATTGTCAATAACTGTCTGTCCTAGTTCGGATGTCCAGCATGCCGCAGCCCAGAGCGAGGTGGCTTTCCTAAAGGGTACCATCTGCATCAGAGGTCTGCAAACTTTTTTGCTGTGAGCCCCCTGAGCAAAATGTTTTCAAGTCGGGCCCCCGTCTAAAACTTTATGGCAGTATTTGGGGGAGCAGAAAGATCTGGACCGAGTGCAGGGGTTGGGATTACCATTTCAGGAATAATGAATGTAACCACACTAAATGTGAGACTTATAAAAGAGCAAATATGTCAAGCAATAACACAACTCCCTGATAATTGTGGTGTTGTGAGCCCGTTCACACTCCTGAGATCCAACGTTACTAAAAAGGTAACAACACATGTTGCCGCGCAGTGGAAGGCCCATCGCAAAGTTTGACAGTCACCTTTCTGTTAATTATTGCTGATTTTGGGTGTTAATCTGGCACTAATGAGGTGAAACATTAGCCCACAAAGGGTTAGCATGTGTAACATTGATAAAATAATGTAGTATCACTATCACAAAAAGTACTGCATTAAGCAGCATATGGTGGCTTTTTTTTTTTAACCACATAATTTAGTCAACCCTGCTACAAAATGTGTCCTTCCCACCGCATAATTCGAACAGCCGTGCTTACACAGTGTGTAATACAATTTTTAAATGACTTGCAGATTCACAGTTCTTTGTGTTACAGTCTAGACTTCATAGCATTATAAATACACAAGTCAGGATTCCACACTGTGCCAAGCAGGATTCAATTGTGTGACTCTCTGGTTTCACAGACAACTGCAGTGATCACATTAATGAACTGAGGTTTGATAACAAAAGAAAGCATTCCCAAGGATCAGTTTAATTTGCATTTATTTTTCGTCTACGGTATGTGCATTATTTTATATGCAGCTGCCTAAAGGCGGGGTGTCCAACTCGAGACCAAGACGGGGTCCCACAGTCTCTCACTTCAGGTAATGGAGTTGACTTTATCCTAGAGGGATTCTTGGCTTAACACCTACATACATGCTAGGTACACTTAGGTACATCTAGTTAGGGTAGCATCGTAGGAGTACGCATTTCAATGTCATGTATTTTATATACTTGCCTGTATTTATGGCTATAGCAAAATGGTGGAAATCTACCATCCTTTTACTTTCCTAGTGCTTCTAATCATTAATATCTGTTACTATCTAATGGTTGTTTCAGCACACCTATTTTACACTAGAATAATGACTGTTCAATAAATACTTATTGAAAAACGTCCATACCGTTTATTCTGTGTATCTCCCTGAGACTAAGTGTACTACTTTTCGCTCAGTCACTCGTGCTCACTGTTTCCACGGTCCTGAGGGATCAGGGTTGTCATGTTCGATAGTTGCCAAGAACTATTCTCTCCTTGGTAAGAGGAGTTTCTAGTGGCACTGTGAGCTAGCTGGTATACAGGCCAACATATCCGATGGGGTGTCTGGAATCAGTCTGGACACCAAGCCCACAGTGTATGTTGTCCAAACGCACAGAGCCTGTATAGGTTTTATAGGAACTACACGACATGGCCCCGCCAACATTGGTTGGGTACTTATTTAACAGTCAAATCTGAGTAGTTCAGTCATGCTATTCTCAGAGACCCCTACTCACATTTCCCCAGAGACGTCTGGAGTGGGAGGGAACAAAAATCTGCCGCAGCTGAGTAGGCAAAATCCTATGTATTGGCTGTTGCTTAATCAAGCTTGAAGGACACATTGTTCCTATTGTGCATAACACCTTATCTCAGTTCCCTTGAAGAACTCTTCTTACTAAATACAATGACTGAGCAGGGAGACACTGTGCGCAAACTGAATATAGCAGTCAGGAAGAAGAAGATGCAGATGCAATACAAATTACGGAAAATGTTAGAAATGCCATCACCCTAAAACTAGGTTCATATGGTTTAACAGCCTGGGGTGGGCCAGTAACCTTCGTGATTGAGGCTCACAAATCATTTAGAACAAAGGTATTCTATTCATGGGTTACATTGCCACAGGCAAATGCACTTACAAAGACATTTCATTACTACATAGAAGATGAAATACCGAACGAATATTGTCCATACAAGGACATTGAAGTTCCGCTCACTTACCAGGAGCATTTATACTGGTTTAAAGGTGCCCTACCCCATACAAGAAATAAGTAAGACTCGGTCCGCTTGGAAGAGACGGAGCAACATGGCCAGTATTAGCAGCCTACACATCAGATCCTGACATTGAAACAATGCCAGCAGGAGACTTACTTACACTTCATAAAGAAATAATAAGACTTTACAGAAACATGACAGTTCGTCATGCGAACACTCACAGTTCAGCCAGCAACGGCTACACCAACAGGTCAGATTCGAACATCAACAACTAAAATTACACCACAAACAAAATGCCCACTAAACATGAACCGATGCCATTCTGGGTGGCTCAAAAAATAACACAGCTAGAGGCGGTATTTCCAAATACCAGCCCACATGAAAAACACAGAATGTTAACAATTTGTTTGCCCATGGGGATAACACCCCAGATAGAAGATTGTACCTCTTGGGGTACAGTTTTCGCTGCAATATATACCAGAACTCATGGTATCCCATCATTAGCAGTAATACCAGATGTATTAAGACAAATACAGAACGAGTATGGAGCTGAACCTGCTCTGAACTTAGGGATGAAGTTACTAGGTAGTTTTGCCAAGGTATCAGCTACAATATTAGCAAATATTAAAGGGGAAGCAGCATCTGTGGCAATACGCCAACGCCTAAGGGAGTTCTCTCCTCTACAACAGGAACATGAATTACCCAAAATAATTGAAACTGCTAATGCAGAATTAGGCAGAGACAGTTTTGGGGGTAGAGCAATAACACCTCAACTGATGGGGGTCCTGAAAAGGATACTTTTAAGCAAGCACCTGCTTCTTCGAAGAAGAAATGGGACAATAACAAACAGCAAAAGAATAAAGAGAACAGATCTCAATCCAGAGGTAGGTCTGCTCAACAGGAGTCCTCCGAACGGAGGTATAACCTTAGGAATAGGGACAACATTAGAAAACCTGACGGGTATCAGGACATTGATACACGTTCCTCTCGTTCCTTTCAGGGTTCATTGAAAAACTCGGAGAGGGAAGGGCAGTCAGAACACAGACAAGAAGAGAGTACAAATTCCAGAGACGCACAACGCACTTCAGACTACGCTTCCAAAAAAGAAGAAAAGCCTAAAGCAAAACCTCAATTAAAAAAAAAAAAGTAGCAGGTCTCAAAGTTAGACATGCCCAGAATTCTGAGGACTCAACTACTGAACAGGGAATGGGCTCTGACGATGCTAGACAGTGCAGCAGAAGTAACAATAGCTCGCCAGAACCTGATGGAATTTCTGGTAACAGCGGAGTTGAGTGAACATATCACGGTGGAAATGCCTGATACTAGGGTAAGTGTCCCACATAGGTTACATGAGATAATACTCCAAATGGAAGGGGACAAGCCCAGAAAAATTAACGGTCTCTTTTGGGAGAACCTGACTTTTGGCTACGACATTCTCTTAGCTGAAAGAGATTGGCCGCCTACTATTGTTATTGATTGCCTAAAGGGAGAAACGGTAATTATGCCAGCTTTTTCCGACCTCGTTCCCCAATATCTAAAGCACACATACGCGCGGGAGTGGACAGTAGCCCTTGCCCCTGCACTATATCGCAACCATGTTGGGTGGGATGAAGATTCAGGCCACCATGTGATACCATTAAAATCTACTCCTACTCCACAGAGACAGTATCCAATAAAACAGGAAGCAAAAAAACAGGTCAGGGAGATCTTAGATCAACTTGAATACCAGGGTGTGATTGAAACTTGCACCTCTCCAATGAATAATCCTTTGTTTCCTGTAATGAAACCCGATAATTCATATTGTCTAGTTTTAGACTACAGACATCTAAACTCATGCACAAAAACATTTGCAGTACAAAACGCACACAGTGCCGCATTGATGAATAACATTGTGCGGAAAAAATTCAAAATAACACTAGATATCTCAAATGTATTCTTCTGCCAAAATATTGCGCCTGAGAGCAGATATCTGACAGCATTCTCAGCGCTGGTGTCCCAGCGTCAATTTTGTCGACTCCCCTAGGGGTATAAGAACTGCCTGGGGTTGTTTTCCGCCAGAGTAACTGAGTTACTTCAGAATCTGGATGAAGAGGCATTGTCCTATGTAGATGATATTTATCGGACGGATGATTACCTGGAGGAACACTTGACCAGGGTGAGCACCATAATTTTGGGATTCGCCTCGGAGGGCTACAAATTCACCTTTAAAAAAATCAAAAATAGCCCATCTCAATGTCCTATTTTTGGGATTTGAGCTTTCAAGTGAAGGCAACAGCTTGGCAGCTAACTTTTTAGAAAAGTGTGCGCTGCTCCAACCTCCGAACTCATTGAAAAATTTACAATCCATTCTGGGATTCCTGAATTTTGGTAGAACATACATTTTGGATTACGCAGAAAGGGTTAAACCTTTCTACAACCCCATAAGACCTGATTTTTCAGTTAGGCAATGGACACAGGAACACACAGATATCCTTTGTTCCCTACAAGCAGACATGATAGCGTCCAAACACTTACAGACACGCGTAAATGTCCGCAATCTAGTGATCCGCATACTTGCGGGTCAATCTGGGTACACCTACTTAACATATAACGGAGGCGAAACGGTACCCATAGCATACAAATCACACTTATACACAAATGCTGAGATGCGTTTTGCATCAACAGAAAAAATTCTGACAGCAGTCCAGACTGCTGTAGTAAGAGAAAGAGCTCTGGCACAGGGGAAACAAATAATTGTCGTGACTCCAGTACCGGCCTTAGAGGCTGAGACAAAGGCAAGCGTTCCAAATGCTAAAGCCTTACGTCCGAGATGGATACAATAGGCAAATTCTATCACTGCAACAGATGTGGAATACAGATATGACCCAAGTCTAAAAACACAAGCATTTCTGCAATATGAACAAGAATATCCTCTCCCGAATGAAATAATGCCTCTAGATCAGTATGAATACATAATTTACACTGACGGTTCTGCTTAGCCGGCCATTGGAAGAAAACAGCAATACAGCGCTGCATGTGCGATTGTAAAAGGTCGAATAAAGGACGGAAAGTTCCATCCAAGCTGTACAAAAACGCTGACTCTAGGAGACTGCACGGATCAGCTGGCAGAATTAAAAGCTCTATTACTGGCACTGATAAATACGGATCGAGAATTCCCCACACTAATTGTGTGCGATTCTTTTTACTGTGTCCAGTCATACAACGAATATCTTCACTAATGGGGACAAAATGGGTTGAAAGACTCAAAAGGTGGCACAATCAAACATAGGAAACTATGGGAACAGGTAGCAGAGTTGAAGAACGAACTACCAAGAGCTCACATGATACACACGCTGAGTCATCAACGTGATGGCGTTCACGTTGAAGGGAATTCATTGGCTGATGAAGCCGCAAAGGGGTCAGTACGAACTGCGTCCGTAGCTGCAATCACTCGTTCAAAAACGAGAATAGACGGACAGATAATGGTAGCTGTCATTGCATCACGCAAAGACAATAAGGCATTGCCGAAAGGTTTTCCACTCAAGTACTCCTACAAGTTAGATGCAAATAACGTTCCATTTGCTCAGATTCCCGGAGTGGGGGATAGAGTAATACCAAACCAAACATAGATCGCAGATTAGGCTTAATTTTAGCTGCACACAAGGGACTTGGTTCTGCGCACGCAGGAGTGTCGGCGACAGTTTCTTTACTGAAACAACGCTATTGGTGGCCAGGGTTAACGAAGCAGACCAAAGATTATGTCTTAAAGTGCGACATCTGGCAACAGATGAAGGGCTCCACCATAACATGTCCAGCGCAGTTACCATTGCTAATATCAGACAGACCACTCGCGTGTGTCTATTTGGACCACTACGGCCCCTTATATGCTGATGGGGCTTACAAATATATCATGGTTGCAGTGGATTCCTGCTCGAGATTCCTATGGGTATGGCCTCAGCGCTCGGCTGACGCTCGAACTGTTATCAAAGATTTGCGAGTCTTTATAGGGACATACGCAGTTGGCACATTACATTCTGACCGTGGCCAAAAGTTTAGCTCTCGGGCTTACAAGGAAGCCATGGGAGGTTTGGGTGTAGCATTGCGGTACTCCTCTCCGTACCATTCCGAGGGAAATTCGGTTGTGGAGAGGAAAAACCGGGAATTAAAGCAATCTTTAACAGCTAGAGTATTAGGTTCGGGTGGTAGTTGGGTCAATCACTTATATGGGGTACAGCGGGCCCTCAACAATATGCCAAGAAGTTCTCTAGGGGGTGTCACTCCTTATGAGGTCCTATTTGGGACGAGAATGTGGGTACCTGATCTCGATTGTGAAGGCATAGTAGCGGATGAAAAACCTTTTGACATCAATAATCGTTTGGCTGTTTTACAGCATCTGAATGAATCCAGAGCACTACAGAGAAATGTGCAGGTAAAGCGGACCGCCACTGGGGAAGTCCAGTCAGTCACGGCAAGACCGGTCTGGGTCCCTAAAGTCGGGGATCTGGTCAGAGAAAAGATAGTGGACAAAAAAGAATTTGGGCCATCATACAGAAAGCCTTTACCTGTCCTGGCCGTTGAAGGAACAAGAACTGTACTTCTGCCGCATCTTGCCGGGAAAAAGGAGAAAAGATTTATCTCCATTGATCTGATAAAACCACACTATGTGGCCGATGCTGAATAGTAGGCCTCATGGACTCCTAGGTAGCCGACGCCCTCCTCTCGCTACCATACAGGAAGTTCAGACAGAAAGGCTCATCACGTTTGAAGTCACCTATACGGAATGATGGACTATACAATAATGCCATGGAACTAGTTCCTCTTGATACAGAAATACAAAATCAAAATGAAAGAGAAATTTC
This sequence comes from Calotriton arnoldi, assembly GCA_963921515.1. Lineage (NCBI taxonomy): Eukaryota > Metazoa > Chordata > Amphibia > Caudata > Salamandridae > Calotriton > Calotriton arnoldi. The sequence continues at coordinate 2,473,817 of CAWUFW010001114.1, forward strand.
AATTCGACCTAACACTGATGTCTACGTAAACATGCCTCAACAAGAGCAGTCTACAAGTTCAACAAAACCTGCGGAATTACCGAAAATAGATCGAACTGCATCTGGCTATTTCATCGACTTCGATACCTTTTCCTTGGATTCGAGTGAACCTGAAACAACGCCAGACCCAATATCTCGTCTACAACAAGTCAAAGACTTCTTCATTTTTCTTAAAAGACTTACCTGGTGTCACCTTGGCTAGAACTTTGGATAATTACCGGGATACTTTTCTTTCTTTTCTGGATAGGCTTAGTAACTGTCTTCTGCTTACTTATTAATGGAACTTATCTTCGCCAAAGCTCTGCAGCATCAAAAGTGAACTTGATCCTGAAATCTCATGTTTCATCGCATCGTGAACAAAGAGACTTGTCATCAGGGAACATTACAGCAGTTCCTATACCTGATGGTATAGTATAGGACAAGGTTGATTATGATATATTTAGTCCGACCGAAGTTTTAAAGATACCACATTTGTTTAAAATTTCCCTAAATGAGATCATTACCTCCAGTACATTTTCAGATGATTGGGATTTTGAAACTGTAACCAATATGTTGTCTGATTTAGAACAGTCTGACGCATTTTCTAGCAATGAAGAAGACACATCAGACTTTAACACAATCTATTGTTATCAACATTATGGTCATCATTTTCTACACAAATCGAGCACCCCTAGGAATGTTTTCACACATCACCAATGGGAACATTGCCCTACACCACCAAGAAGTAGTTTTGAAAACGTTTGCACAAAGATTTTCATATTTTTCAGGGTTTAATGTTTCAGACCCGACCTCATATTACTATATGGTTGCACCGATATCCGCACAGAAAAACATGCTAACACCAAACAGATTTACTCTGCTTCCTTTATTACCCAACTGTCTGAACAGGGTCTCGACTTATGGAAAGACACTATAGACTTAAAATCAGTCTGGGGTTCTAGAGACTGGCAAGTCCTGGGAACTTAAGTTTTTAGAGCATGTCTCATTCCTCAGCAGATGATATTTCTAAATGAAACTGTGCAACAGACTTCCTGTCTTGGGATAGCCAAGAACAAGGATTTGAACACACCTCGGATTCCGACACCATCACAGGCCGAGGATAATTATACATCACTAAAAGGGGCTACAATAGATGACATTTAACAATACAATAGATCAGACCCCAATTGGAAGGGATCGTTAGTTTGGCCCACAGAACCCAATAGATGTCAGGAGAGATTCAGGGGTACAACCGAAGGGTTTAGTATCCATAGGCCAGACCCACGCTATGTACAAAGAGAACATCCGGGGGTGGTGACATCTTACAGTGTTGGGAAGTTGTGCCTCGATTGGCTAAAGACCTCAACAGTACCACAGGTGAAACAACACTTATCCTTACTTGGAGGATGTGGACCTACGGGATTTTTATTAGGTCCCAGAAAGCCACGTCAAAAACGTTTCTATTATGCTGTCTATAATGATATGATATGGTAGGGAATTCATCAAGGAATCTTGGGAATTAACGTACAGATTTCGATGCAGGAGTGGGGATCTAGAAGTGTTTCTAAGCGGCACAAACTGTGAGAACCCTTTAAGTGGATCTCTCATTTACCAGAATATTATGCTGCACGGGGCCTGCAATGGTTCAGTAGCGAACCTATCCTGTCACTTGAGGGGTACCCCGGCAGCCGTGATTACTCCAGTATTCAGGCTACTTTCAAATGGGAGTTACTTGATGCTGAAAGATCATAGTTGTTGTGGGATGCTTCCAGGCATCGCATATCTTGTCAGCATGAGTTCCAGGGTTACTTGCTGTATGCAAGTATTGTTTCCACCGACACACACAGTCAGGGAGGCGCCGCTATGGCCTTCGTTGAATGTTTCCTTTATACGGTTTGATACTCTGAGCAGAATGAAAGCCATGCTTCTACAAAAAACTGTGCCCTTAACCTCCGCCCGGGAAACGTTTGATCTCCAGAACGCAAGGTCCTCGGCTGAGATACAGGCACTCATACATACGAACTGCCCCTTCCATTTCAAAGAAATGGTAAATTGTATCTTTAACATGTCTGATACGACGGGTATAGTCCACCTATTTAAGACCATAGGTTCGGGATTGTTAAGCACCTTTCAGACGGTCCTCGGATTTATACCAACGTTTATACACTCCGTATTCGGAAGCATTTTTGGAGGACTTCCGCTGATCCTGTTTCTAATAGCAGGTATCCTGATTGTAATTTTTCTGCTACGCAATGGACGTCCCAGTCACCAAGGAGATGGAAACAGTACTCCTGGAGCGTAAATACCGTGATTGCATGGTACAACATCTGGGCACACCTCGCCTACGGGAACTAAGCGCCTCTTGGTTCCGGTCATTTAGACCAGTCTGGCTGGACTGCATCCTACCTGTTCCCTGATGCCTGTTCTGCAGAGAAGAATGCGTGTTGGATCTCTGTCTGATACTTCCATCAGTTGCGGAACCGGACGTTGATGCTTTACTGGACACTATAACGGCCCATGTACTGCAGTGTCCCCAGCGTATTCCTATGTTGATGACGCCATTCTTAGAGCCTCCACAGGAAGTCTCTGCTCCTGTTGGAATGGATACCGGCTCCTCCACTGACACCCAGGACTTGGATGGCGCACAGGCTGCCCCAGCATCGGCTGCTGGCAGCACAGAAGATCATCTTTGCTCTATTGATGTAATCTGCGAGGTGTTACAAGGGTCATTGTCTACGAAGGCAGGCAACATCAATGTTGCGTCTACCAGCCAGAACACAAACATTTGGCTCGTCGTGTGCTGGGAAAAATGTGGCTTTTCTAAACAAACTCAAATTGGAACTCCAAAACAATTGACACTTTTTATGACTTGCATGGCTTTCCGATGCTTGTAGTTGTTCGAACTATATATACAGACACATTAGATCTATTGCTTGAAGTGACAATTTTTTTTAGCACTTTTAACACTAACATTTTTATTTTGCAAAATTATCATTTTTTACTGTAGTTGACTGCATACCAGTGCCTAGACAGCCTAGTAGTACGTAAGAATTTAATTATGTTGTCCAGTCGGATGAGGAGTGGGTGTTATATTCCAGATAGGTATCCCAATATAGGCTCAGGTAACATCATAACCTTTCACCTATACTCTCCCCTACATTACACACAACTGTTCTTGGGGACTGACCTTTTACCTAGATACGACACTGCACACAGAACACGGGATTTTCCCTGGTAAAAGCCTCTTACATTATGCATGAGGATTCTTGGAAACGCAGCAGGACTACCATCTCCTGTACAATAACTATGTATAAAGTTCATTCCCGACGTCATCCCAAGTCCGACAAGTGGCACAGCAAGGTAGAACCCGCAGGGAGACCTTTGGGTATATAAACATTACATCTTGCTGAGACAGAGAGAGGAGATCAGGATTTCCCTGCCGACACACTGACGCGAGACACTGAGGTTCCAGCATGCAGATAATCCAGCTCGCAGTGGTCTAACATCCCTTGCGGGGTGTCCAACTCGATACCAAGACGGGGTCCCACAGTCTCGCACTTCAGGTAATGGGGTTGACTTTATCCTAGAGGGATTCTTGGCTTAACACCTACATACATGCTAGGTACACTTAGGTACATCTAGTTAGGGTAGCATCGTAGGAGTACCCATTTCATTGTCATGTATTTTATATACTTGCCTGTATTTATGGTTATAGCAAAATGGTAGAAATCTACCATCCTTTTACTTTCCTAGTGCTTCTAATCATTTATATCTGTTACTGTCTAATGGTTGTTTCAGCACACCTATTTTACACTAGAATAAAGACTGTTCAATAAATACTTATCGAAAAACGTCCATACCGTTTATTCTGTGCATCTCTCTGAGACTAAGTGAGCACGAGTGACTGAGCGAAAAGTAGTACACTGTTTCCACGGTCCTGAGGGATCAGGGTTGTCATGTTCGATAGTTGCCAAGAACTATTCTCTCCTCGGTAAGAGGAGTTTCTAGTGGCATTGTGAGCTAGCTGGTATACAGGCCAACATATCAGGTGGGGGTGTCTGGAATCAGTCTGGACACCAAGCCCGCAGTGTATGTTGTCCAAACGCGCAGATCCTGTATAGGTTTTAAAGGAACTACACAACAGTTAAACTATTGACCAGTAAAGTTGGGAGCTTGTATTTGTAAAAACAGAGAAGGATCAAGAGGCTACTCAAGGTTTCAACTCTTAAGAAAAAAGAATTACAGTCACTGAAAGAGTCAGTAATGGCATACTTGACCTAAACAAAGGATAAGCGGTCCGAACTGGTGTGATATGGGGAAGGGTTTGGCAGGAAGTATGGTGAGGACACGGAATAATACAAAGCACCTAGCACTGTAACATTTCCCACAAAGTAAAAGGTGGGGTATGATACAGTACCAGATGAAGCATCTGGCTCATGTGGTGGCCTCTAGGTGAAGCTCCTGGAGTCACTGGAAGGCAATGCAAAAATAGAAAACAATAAAAAAACATACTGAACATTAAGTCAAGTAAACAACATTTTATGAAGAGCGCAGGAAGGAGGACTCTTATTGGCATAAATGATAAAGAAAGTGTACAACATATTATAATTTATGCTAGAAAGACCCTGCAACAGAGAGGTTATCCTCTGTTATGTTCCCTAACCTAGGCCTAAGTAGCAAAGTGACCTTTTACCTACATTTGTCCTACCTTGCTCTGCATAACGGTTCTAGCACTGACCTTTTACCCAGTTATGTGCTGAATAAGGATAATGTTACTTACCCAGTAAGCATCTGTTCTTGGCATGTAGAGCTGTAGATTCACATGCTTTGCATACTCCTGCCATCTAGTGTTGGGTCCGGATGTTTGCAAGTTGTTTTTCTTCGAAGAAGTCTTTCCAGTCACGAGGTAAGGTGACTCCTCCTTTCGGTGATAGTGCACATGGGCATCAACTCCATTGTTAGATTCTTTTACCGCAGAGGGTGAGAATGGAGTTAGTAAGTGTAGAATAGAGATGTCCATGCGCATGTATGTAAAGTGAGAACTGAAACAACTACAGGTACGCGGGGAGGCGGGTGGGGGCATGTGAATCTACAGCTCTACATAACAAGAACAGATGCTTACTGGGTAAGTAACATTATCTGTTTGAGGCATGTGAGCTGTAGATTCCATGCTTTGCATAGACTTTACAGCAGTATACTCCCAAAGCGGTGGCTAACCTGTAGTTGTTTGAAACAGTGTTTTAAGTACTGCCTGGCCTACATTAGCTTGGTGCCTCGCTAAAACATCTACACAATAGTGCTTGGTGAATGTGTGCGGTGTAGACCATGTTGCTGCCTTACAGATGTCAGCCAGGGGAATATTCCCTAAGAAGGCCATAGTAGCCCCCATCTTGTGAGTGGAATGTGCTCTAGGGGGTATTAGCAAAGTTCTTTTTGCTTTCAAATAACATGTCTGGATACATTTCATGATCCATCTTGCAATGCCCGATTTAGATATGGGATTGCCTTTGTGTGTTGGCGAAAACGCAACAAAAAGCTGCTTTGTTTTGCGGAATTCTTTTGTTCTTTCTACATAATATAGTAGAGCTCTTCCAACATCAAGTGTGTTTAGAGCTCGTTCTGCTACAGAATCAGGTTGAGGAAAGAACACAGGTAACTCAACTGATTGATTGATATGAAAAGCAGAAACTACTTTAGGAAGAAATTTAGGATTGGTCCGAAGAACCACTCTGTCTTTGTGCAGCTTAAAGAAGGGCTATAGTATAGTTAATGCCTGTAGTTTACCGACTCTCCTTAGTGAAGTGACTGCGATGAAAATAGCAACCTTCCATGAGAGGAAATGTAATTGATACCTGTGCATTGGTTCAAATGGTGGACCCATTAGCATTGTAAGTACAATGTTTAAATTCCATACTGGTGCAGGTGGGACTCTTGGTGGTATCACTCTTTTTAATCACTTTTTAATCCTTCCATAAAGGCTTTAATCACTGGTACTCTGAATAGAGAGGAGTGTTGTCTATTTTGTAAGTATACAGCTATTGCTGCTAGATGTAAGCAAATGGATGTGTAGGCAAATCCAGATTGCTGTAAATGTAACAGATAACAGATGATGTTCTGCACAGAAGCATCAAGATTATTGATATTGTTATTGTTACAATAGATAACAAACCGTTTCCATTTTGCTGCATAACATGCCCTAGTAGTAGGCTTTCTTGAGAATCAGTGTGAGGGATGTTTGCCTGAGCTTCCGAACTACCAACGGAATGAGTGGGAGAGGCGGAAAAGCGTAAGCAAATATCCCTGACCAGTTCATCCATAAGGCATTGCCTTTGGAAAGCGGGTGTGGGAACCTGGAGGCAAAGCTTGGGCATTTTGGGCTGTGGCGAACAGGTATATGTGAGGAAATCCCCATTCCTGAAAGTAGGGGGAGGAGGACCTGAGGATGACGTTCCCACTTGTGGATTTGCTGCTTCTGTCTGCTGAGAAGGTCTGCAATCTGATTGTTTATCCCTGGAAGAGGCTCTGCCAGGAGATAAATCTTGTGGTGTATAGCCAATTTCCAAATGGCTTGTGCTAGGCATGACAGTTGGAGAGAGTGTCCCCCCCCCTGTTTTTGTATATAGTACATAGCTATCATGTTGTCCGTGTGGACTAAGTCAGCTTTGCCTATGAGGTGAATTTGATTGGCTTTGAGCGCTAGAAACACTGCTAGTAGTTCTAGGTGATTTATATGGAGACTTTTGTGCTTTAGACTCCACAATCCTTGGATTGTGTGATTGTGTAAGTGAGCACCCCAACCAGTGAGCGATGGGTCTGCTGTTAGCACTGTCTGTGGAACAAGGTCGATGAAGAGCTACCCTTTGGATACATTTTGTGGGTTCCACCACTGCAGATAGCAATGGGTGCGGCCATCTACCAACAATAGATCGGTCAATTGACCCTGTGACTGGTTCCACTGACTTGCTAAGCATTCTTGAAGGGGATGCATGTGCAGTCTTGCATGGGGAACGATCAGGATGCAAGACACCATAATTCCTAGCAGTTGCATGAAGACTCTTGCAGGTAATGATTGGTTGGGCTCAAACTAAGTGAGAAGAGACTGAATACTGAGAATTCTGGCTGCATTGGGAGAGGCTAGAACTCTCTGAGTGTCTATGGTGGCTCCCAGAGAAGTCTGTGCGTTGGAAGGCTGCAGATGGGACTTCAACGCATTCACTGTAAACCCTAGTTGATGTAGTAAATGGATTGTGGCTTGAGTGTGTTGGAGACACATTTGGTAAGAGCTGGCTTTGATGAGCCAGTCGTCCAGGTATGGGAAGACATGGATGTGCTCTCTTTTCGGATGAGCTGCGACTACTGGCAGGCATTTGGTAAATACTCTGGGAGCAGTGGTGACTCCAAACGGTAGTACTTTGAATTGGTAATGTTGACCCTCTTGGACAAATCTGAGATATTTGCGATGTACGGGTGAACTGGAATGTGGAAATACGCATCCTTTAAGTCTAGAGTAGACATAAAGTCGCCCTAGGAGTGGGAGAACTTGTTGAAGTGTCACCATGTGGTAATGTTCTGACAGTATGTAATGGTTTAGTTCTCTAAGGTCTAGAATCGGTCTCAAGGAGCCGTCCTTTTTGGGAATTAGAAAATACAGAGGGTACACGCCTGACCCTTGATATTGTAACGGTACAGACTCTATGGCTCCTTTTAACAAGAGAGACTAGGCTTTCTGTCTGAGCAGGTAAATGTTCTAGTGACATTTTGTGAGAACGAGGTGGAATGTTTGGAGGATTGGTAGTAAGCTCCAGGCAATAACCATGTTGGATAATTCCGAACACCCATTTGTCCGTAGTTATGGATTGCCAAATGGGGAGGAATTGTAGAAGACGTCCCCCGACAGGTGTTAAATCATCGGGGGGGAAGGACAGGTAAGTCACTGCTTGTTAGGGGAAGGGGAATTACGTGGTTTGGAACCCTTGCCCCTACCTTTGCCATTGTTCCGTCTGTATCCTCCTCTAAAGAAGCATCTTGTGGAGGAAGATTGATTGTTGCCTTTGTACGAGGCAACATTATTGTCTGAGGATGTGCTCTTGGACCCCCCACGGTAGAAGGAGCGAAGAAAGGAGCCACGATTTGAAGGAGACTGTAGGGCTCCCATTGATTTAGCTACCTCAGTGTCTTTCTTCATTTTTTCCAATGCCTGATCTACTTCGGGCCCGAAGAGAGGCTTTTTATCAAATGGAGTATTTAAGATGGATTGTTGGACTTCAGGTTTAAAACTGGAAATCCTTAACCAGACGTGCCTCCTGAGTAACACACTAGTGTTAATCTCTCGAGCTGTGGTGTCAGAAGCATCTAAAGCACATCTAATAGAGGAATTGGAGATGAGCTTTCCTTCCTGTACTAAATCCTGAGCTTTAGCTTTGTGCTCATAAGGGAGATATTGGAGCAATTGCTCCATTTCGTCCCAATGCGCTCCATCATACCTGGCTAAAAGGGCCTGGGTGTTGGCAATGCGCCAATGATTCGCTACCTGGGCTGCACCTCGTTTACCAGAAGCGTCTAATAATTTTGACTCCTTGTCCAGAGGGGGGGCATCCCCCCGAGGTTTATGAATTGGCCCATTTACGGGCATTAGAGACAACCAGAGAGTCTAGTGGTAACTTCCCTTTAATTAAGACTGGATCAGACGGAGCAGGCTTATATTTTTTGTCTATTCTGGGAGTGAGAATATGAGCACGAACAGGGTCTTTGAATATATCATCGGCATGTCTCATCATGCCTTTGAGCATAGGGAGAGTCTTCCTCTAGGGAGTCTTTGGGTAATTGTGCCCTGTGATATTCTGCAGCTCTAGCACATAATTCTAAATACCCTACATTGTCGTAAGGGGGGTAAGGCTTGCAGGGTAAAGGTCTGGGTCATTGTCTGTAGATGAATCAGTATTGTAACCTTTCCAGGGATCTACAGGTAAATGAGTATCTCCATCATCATCATCAGGTTGTAGTGGTGGAGAGTTAGTTGGTGTGTTATGTAAATGTTCTAATGCTGGAGAAGGTGGTGAATGTGTAGGGGAACGTGGTGAAGGAGGAGGAGAAGGGTTAGTACCGACATTCTTCCTCTTTAAAGGAATCGTATAATGTATGTCCTCTGACTCAGGTTTGCGCTTCTGAGGCAGTTTAGTAAGATGTCCTGTATCAGGATTAATGTAAAGTTCCTTTTGTTTTGGGTCCGATTTGGGAGGTGGGACGTCGAAAATTGGATCCTGCAGCTTCGAAGGAGCATTTTTCGGTTTCGGCACCGAGGACTTCGGCGCCTGGTGGAATGACTTTTCGGCGCAGAAGATTTGGGTTCCGAAGCCGTTTTCGATTTCGGTGTTGAGGGTTTCGGCTCCGAAGCAGTCTTTGGCTTTGAGCCAAAGGTTTCGGTGCCTCATTATGCCAACTCGATCCCGAGCCGGAAGGCTTAACATATGTTTTGAATCAGAGCCGGGACGCAGGGTGTTAGAAACATCTTTTCGGTGCCGACTATGGCTCGAAGGCGGAGGTGGAACTGAAGCCTTTTGTTTGGTCTGAATTGGATTTCGGGGCAAGGGGAGTTCGGTACTCACGGGACGTTGACCTTGCGGTATGTCGTCTTCCATCACGGAGTCCTATTCCGAAATAGATACAGGTTCTTCTTGCTCCTCTTTGGCCCCTTGTGCATCGAATTCTTCTTGCTCGGATCCTTCACCGAAGATGTCCGGCGTGAATTCGATGTTCTGGCTTTGCATTTCATGATGTCGAGCCAGACGATCGTGGAGCGTTTTCTTTGATTGAAACGACCTGCACGCGTCGCTGTCCTGTTTGTTGTGCTCCGGAAATAAGCACAAGTTGCACACTTCGTGCGAGTCAGTGCGCCGATACTTTGCTTAGCACTAAGGACAAAATTTGAATGGAGTCCGTTCCATCGACTGCAAGGTGGACCGATGCGGTTAGGCCTGACGGCCTTCCAGTAGTCTTCCGATCTAAATAGAAATTTTCTTCAACCGATACAATAAGCGGAGAAGTGGGATACGCACACAAAACAATACCAACGCGGGTAGAGTGGTCTGTGCACCAAGGGGAACCCGAAGAACGGTTTCGAACTGGAGCGCAGCAATACACGTCCGAACCAGATGGTGGAAAAAAACAATCTAACAATAGAGTTGATGCCCATGAGCATTATCACATAAAGGAGGAGTCACCTTACCTCGTGACTGGAAAGACAACTTGCAAATATCCAGACCCAACACTAGATGGCAGGAGTATGCAAAGCATGTGTTCTACAGCTCACATGCCACAAACATGTCATTTATTATGTATGAGGATTCTTAGTAAAAACCCCTGCATATGACGTACATAACAGGATTAACATACTCTGTTTTATTATTATTTACATAATCGTACTCGCAACATATTGATTGTGGTAGGAACCCTGAGGCTAACTTTGTGGTATAAAAGAAAAGCATCTACACTAGGTAACTAGAGAAGACGCTTTCATGCTGACACAAGACACTGAGGTCCCTGTAGGCTGAAGCTTCAACACACAGCAGCCAGACATCCCTTCCGGGGTGTCCAACTCGTGACCAAGATGGGGTTCTTCATTTTCTCCCATCAGGTAATGGGGTTGGCTCTTTCCTAGGGGATTCTTGGCTTTACACCCACATACATGCTAGGTACACTTAGGCAGGGTCCAAATAGTAGGAGTACGCTTGATTACTGTCATGTTTATATGTCCGCATATATTCACTCTTTTAGCACCATGGTAGAATTCTACCTTCTGTTCACTCTATTGGTGCTCGTAAACTTTTACATTTGCTTCTGTCTAATGATTGTCACAGCAAACATGTTTTATACTAGAATGGCGCTGGTTCAATAAATTCTTATGGAAAACGTCCCCAACGTTTGTTCTGTGTATCTCTTTGAGACTAAGTGAGAGCGATTGACTGAGCAAAAAGTACTGTACTGTTTCCACGATCCCTGAAGGGTCAAGGGTTGTCATGTTCAATGGTTGCCAGAAACTATTCGCTTCTTGGTAAGGTTCGGGGGCTTATGGTGGCACTGTGAGATAGCTGGTCTATAGGCTGACATATCCTGTGGGGGTGTCTGGAATCAGTCTGGACACCAATTCCTTAGTTTATGTTGTCCAACAAACGTGCAGATCCTATGTATTTTTAGGAACTACACAACACCTGAGAGGAAAGACATGGGATGGGCAACATTTTTTATTGAATAAACAGAGGGCATAATTTGCAATTTCCAGTGCAACGAAATTAAAATAGCTTCCACATTTCTGGCACCACCTTGGATCACAAAGCAGGCTGAGGAAGGTGTGGGTGGGCAAGTGCTTTTGAATGACTGTTAGGCAGCCTATGAAAACTGCTTAAACACATATACCAACTTCTGTCACTGAGGAATTAATTTCTTTTCAAGAACATCTACTCACCTCACTTACAAAACAGACATATTCAACTACAGTTTCAGAGAAGTCCTGATGTCTTAATATCACACGGTCACCTACAAAAGACAAAACAAAGCATTAAATTAGTCTCTGCATGATAAAGGTAAGCAACTATCCACATAGAAAAATTACATCACTTTAAAATCACAACGACAAATGTATTTAATATTTATGTTTGATTTGTTTCTTAGGCTTTCTGGCTTAATACATCTATTGTGTGCACGGCTTAAGTGCAGATCTAAGGAGAAACACATTTCTTTGGGGTATTTTCGAGCAGGCACCAAGATATTTGCCTATTTTGCCTTGTTACAGATAATGGCCCAGCAGGAGCACACATGGGTTCTGCTAAAAGCATTCATTCTGCTACATTGGACAGCCATCCCCTACGCCATGATTTTAAGAATGCTCTCAATAACCATAGTTACAGTGGAACAATGTTTCCAACATTGCAAAGTCAGCTTAAGAAACAGGATGTGAATATCAGTTGAATTCCAGTATTGCCCCACTGAAAATGAAAGTGCACATCCTGGCAGGTGTGGAGAAGTAAGTAGTGGAACGCGGACAGCATGGAGAATATAGGAGGTGAGGAAAGGAGATGCAGTGAGGTGGTGGGATAGGAAAGCATTGAAGGAGTGTGGAGGCAAGCATACAGAACATTGGAGTAGCGGAGAGGCAAAAAGGAAGAGCAGTGGGGAAGACAGAAAAGGCAAGAAGAGATTACGAGGAAGAGTGAAGAGAAGGTGACAGGAGGAGTAGAGCGGGGTGGCAGGAAGTTGAGAAGGATTGAAAAAGAGCAGACAGAAAGAATGGAGACAGATGGCAGCAAACCAAGTCATATAGACAGGAGGGGTGAGCCAAAGAAGCAGACTGAGAGGGATGACAACTGCTGAGGAACAAGAGGAAACCTATCTCAAATTTCCCTTGACCCAGTCACCAACTGGAGCGGGGTACCGAGTCCCCTATTGCCCTGGTCCTGAGGTGGGAACAGAGCCTCAGGCAAGTTTTAGGGCACTGGTGGGGAAAACCCACAGTCTAACCCATAAACAAGTGTACCAGTGGAGTGCCTTAAGGGCTCTTTGTACACATGACGGGGGAAAATGCACTGTGCCGGGAGGTCGATAAAGAGGATAGGAGATAAAAAGGAGATAAAACTGAGCTTTTGATACACACAATCATGTAGTAGTAGATGAAGGAAAAAGTGTTGAAGACTTCGTGCATGATACATGCCTTATTCTTCGTCTGAGGGGAAAAGAAGCGACATCAATCACTCCTGCTTTAAAGCAGGAGAGTCTCAGTTTTCTTCAAAAATGTAAAAATAAAATGACTGGATGGTTCTGCAATTTTAATATGAAAGCAAATCAATTCCCAAAATTGTTGGAAGAACTTTCCCCTTAAAAAACATGTTTGCCTTTCTCTACTATATACATTCAAATTCATTTTAAAAATCCCAAAAGTGTATCTCAAAGGTACAAGCAGTTATCTTCAAGAAATCTTCCAGCAATTGTTTCATATCCAGATATGCAGTGGAAAAAGAGCATTTATTGAAGGAGTGTCTAGGATTGCACAGTACATGTATCTAAGAACAGCAAAAGAAGTCAGACTATTAAAGTTAAAGTCAATGCTTTTTTGGCTATTAGACATATGCCTAAGCTTTTGTTAGTGCTGCTACTTATTCTTTCATTGTGTATTTCCAAGAAAAGACAAAAAAGAAATGAAGAGCAACCTTGATATAATGACGGCCGGCCTTCTGCCACACCAGGCACTTCAAGGACCAAGAAATTTCCGTTTCTTTTCAGGGTCACACCACTCATGCTGAACTCTTTGATCTCAATTTCAGCTTGAATCTCCTCAAGCCACAGCAGAGTAGAAAAGGTCTTCTTATAATTATCAATATTCAATGTCTGAAAAATAAACCAAGAAGCTATCTGAAGAAAACAGGAACTGAAACCAGACACACACATGAATAATTGTTTTTAAAAAGTCACTTTGTTTCACGCTTTGTGGAAATTATTGTACCCTACGAAACCCTTACTCTTCAGTAGGCTCGTATTCTCCTGTGTTCAAACACCTCTAAATTTCTCCCAACGATAATTCATTCATAGCAAGGTAGAGAGTACCACTACTTTTCTTACTACTATAATAAAAATGTTACGGATGAGTTACAGCAGACTTTCTGGCAAGGCCATGAGGCAAAGCTGGTTTATGTACAACCTTTTTTACTTTTTACAATACGAAAAGGAAGCAAAGAGGTAACAGAAAATATAAAACAAGTGTGAAACCGAAGACAAAAACCCCTCAAAGATAAACAGTAACCCATCACTAACGGCATTCAATTTTTCTATTTTCTGATGTCGCTGCATCATCTGAGACTCTCCTTTGGGAGAAAATCCACATAAATGTGATCTTTCAATGAGACTTAAAGAACCTTGTGGGCATTTCTTTGCGCTCTCTCCCCTCTAGCGTGGCTCTGTCCTTGTCCCTGCAGTAAATGTGACATTTCTCCATTCCTTCAATGTGGCCATACAGCCTTACACTTTTCTCCAGGACCCTGTAGTATGGTGTGGTTGGTGTTACTGGGGAGAAGAGGCCAGGCCTCGCTGCAGCAAAGCATGAGTTTTAGGCTCAGCTGTAGGACTTTGATGCACACATGAACACCGATCTTCACTCTACCGCACACTAACATGGCAAGTTTTTGAAGAGCTCATATTTCCTATCGATTCTATCAATATTTAGGAGAGGTATTCAGGCACACTCTCTCCATATAACCTGTACTTGACAGATTAATAAGGGCTCAAAATCCACTCTTCCTTTTAAAGAAAATGTTGATTAGAGGAGTAATCTATATGTTGTCATGGAGTAAGAAGTTCGATTAAAGAAGCCTCTGCTTTTGTATTAATGCAGAATCAATGGTATGACCGTGAAATCTCCTTCAATTCACTCTCATTCAGCCCAGGCAGTGGACAAGTGTGAGCCCATGATCAACTTCAAAGCTTTTTCAGTGTCCCTTGTTCCGCCTATTCAAGAGATCTGTTCATCCCCATGTTACATATAAAAACTAATGATGTAGCATGTTTTTGTTAGTTAAAGCTATGCACAAGTGTTGTATTCCACCTGAGAACTTGACCTTCCTGAGGTGATAGCAAGTAGAACCAAAGGTCTTTGGGCACATCAAATTTCTAAAAAGTCTCAGACATTCAAAATGGTAAAAAGGATGAAGGATTATTTTCCAGGTGATATGGAAACCAAAAGCAATTGTTGATATAAAGGAAGAATACAGCCAGCCACATAACCATCTAGTCATGGTAAAAAACATGAAAAGATGTGAGAAATAGAGAGTCTGGAGGTCAAACAATCTGAAGGAAATGATACAATCAAAAGAATCAAAAATCTTGCTCACCGTTCATCATCTCCCTCACCTACTGATCAATGGGACCACCCAGTGTTCATATATCCTTGTGCTATTTGTTATTAGATGAAGTAGTCAGAGGTCAACTGCCCCACTGGCTGAAAACGGTGTGATAAAAGAGCTAAAACAACCTTAATCTCTAGGTGTTCTCCTGAATTGGGAAAGAATAACAAATAATCAGTGATTAAGAACACTCCAGCTGAGAGTTCTTGTAAGGGTTTATAGCTCCTAAACAGGACCAACAAGGCTTCATCTAGATAATCGGCCCAGCAAATCGTGGAATGTTGAGTCATGTTGACTGCATGACATTAGGGTCAGTGTTCTTCCCCTTTCAGTTGAAGATTCAGTCTATGGCTGGGGCTGAGCTGGTTATCTCATAGCTCCTGGTGGGTTTCCTAAACCTGTAACTTGTTCCTGAATAAAGTACCTGAACCTGCTTGCTTCCTATGTCTTCTTACCAGCATACAACTTCTAAATGTAACAATGGTGATGAGTAAAAACATAAGGGGTTTAAAGGAGCAGCAATTGAAGGTCCATGAAACTATCAAGCTGAAGAAGGACCCTACCAGTGCCACAAGACCTAGCAGTCCCAACACAGAGACCACCTGCTCTGAAGAGTGTGTCACAGCCCGAGCAACGCGCACATTGGCGTGATGCGCAATGTTAATGTTAACGGGATTTATAAAAGCGCACGAATACCCGGAGGTGTCTTGGCGCGGAGAACACAGTAAGCCCACACAACGTCTAGTCCTGGAACAACCAGGTCTTTAACCTTCTCCTGAAGATGGATAGGGAGCTCGCACTTCTGAGCTCACTTGGAAGAGTATTCCAGTGTTTAGAGGTGCCATAGTGGAAGCTGCGGCCCCCCCAATGCGATGTTCGAATTCTGGGCACTGTCAAGAGTCTGGCCCCTGTAGAGCGAAGGTGTCTGGTTGGTTCGTACCAGACAAAAAGGTTCTGAAGAAAAGAAGGACCTGTGTGATTCAGTGCTTTGTAGGCCAAACACAGAGCCTTAAATGTGATACGCTGTAATACAGGGAGCCAGTGCAGATTGCGAATCTCTTTTTAAACCGATTTGTGCCTGGGGATGTTGACCAATAGCCGTACTGCTGTATTTTGGACCATCTGAAGTTTTTTTAGACACTGCTTCTGTATGTTCAGATAAAGCCCATTGCAGTAATCCAGTTTAGACTGGATGAGAGATGTTACCACAGTTTTTCTAGTCTCCGCGGGGATATACGGAAGGATCTTCCTTATTTTCTTTATAAGAAAGTGGGATTCGGAGACAATAGCATTAGTTTGCTGAGAGAGTGTTAATTTGTTGTCAACCCACACACCCAGATTCTTAGCTTTAGCCACTGGTTTTGGTGATACTCCCATCTCTGCCGGCGACCACAGATTTCCCCAGATTGGCTGCATATTTCCAAAGATCAAGACCTCTGTTTTTTCAGAGTTAAGTTTGAGGCAATGAGTACTCATCCATCTGTTTATTGTACACATGCAGTTCTGAAAAAGTTGGATAGGAGGGACTTGATCTTTATATGCAGCCACCACTATCTGGGTGTCGTCGGCGTAAGACGTCAGACTAAACCCAAAGTCCCAGATCAGAGAAGCCAGGTCGGAGAAGTAAATATTGAAGAGGGAAGGGCTTAAAGAGGCGCCCTGTGGTACTCCGCACGGCAAGGTGTACGATACTAAGTGATATCCATCAACCAACACTGTTAATCTCCTGTCCTTAAGAAAGGAGGACAGTAGGGCAAGTACTGTGCCCCCAACCCCTAGGCTCGCCAGCCGCTGTTTTAGGAGGACGTGATCAACAGTGTCAAAAGCGGCTGACAGATCGAGGAGCACAAGGGCGCAAGAGCTGAAGAAAGTACTGAAGAAAATACTTCACTGTACAACGCAAAGAGAGGTCCTGTTTGCTAAAGGTACTCAGAACAGCACTTGAATTCGCTGGAGTCTTGGATGATGCTGGGAATTGTAAATAGTGCTTGGTGTGCAGAGCTCGAATCCACCCAGGATAGTGGCGTCGTGAACCCTCCCCCTCCACTTTTGCAGCCTAAGAGAGGGTGGTATTGACACTTAATGGTTATCAATGAGCTTTGTCCTGTCTGGATCTGTGCAAACAAAAGCCCTTAAAGCACAAGAATGTGAGAAAACGATAACAGAGGTCAGGGATGCAAAGTTAATCACAGCAAACAAATGAAGAGAAAAAGAAAGAGGGCGGGAAGGAAGGAAGGAAGAGCGAAAGGAAGGGCATTAAAATAAGGAAGTAACTGTGACAAGAAAGAAGGGTCAAAAGAATGAAAGGATGGATGAATGGACTGATGAATCGAAGGGTAAAACATGTGCATGGTGGGTGAAAGAAAGTGTCTGGGACAATGAAAGGCAGGATGAATGGGTAGATGAATTAATGGACTTTTGTATGGACGGATGAAAGGATGTATTGGTGGATTAATAAAAGGAGGGTGAATTGATTGATGAAAAAGAATGATTGGATAGGTAAAAGGATGGATGAATGGTTGAAAATGAGAGTGGAAGGACGGATAGAACACTAATGATGATAGGGTAGATAGTTGGGTAGGTGAAAGGAGGGATGGATGGACGCATGAAAAGATTGATGGATGGATGTATTGAAGGCTTAAAGAATGGAGAGGTAGAGGTACTAAAGGCGGGATGAAGGGACCTCATCTAGGGTGGGTAGGGCTTACTCGCTTCCCACATCGATGGTGCTCACAGTATGGGTGAAAGTGGGGGTATTTTAATTTTCTGGCTACTCCCTTGACCGAGGATCATAGACCTGTCAGTTCCCTCTAATTTTAAAGACTGGAACCAGTATACATGTTGCTGCAACATTTTGCCAGACATTTAAATTGTGATACTGGTATCCAGGCGAACCTAGAAATCTTCACTGCAACTTCATCCAGCGGATCCTCAATGCTACTGCCTCCTCCTCGAACACTGGCGGCTCCCTTGCCCCGCTGAATTTTACCTTCTCAGACATTTTTCTTCAAACTTTTTCTAAGTCTAAAGGTAAGCGGAGACTGGCCCAATACACTTTGTGAATCCAAACCACGCTCCATCGTGGTAAGCCATGACTTTCATCTTCTTGGTACTATTTTAACACTCTAAAAAATTCATACCTCCGGTTTTACTGATTGGATGTTTGTTATTTTGGTGTCAAATAACTTATTAAAGTGTACTCTGTTTTTCTAAATTGGTGTGCAATTTTTCTTGTGTAGAGCTTTCACATTATTACTGTTTGGGTGCTGCATAAATACTTTACATATTGCCTCTAATTTAAGGCTGACTGCTCTGGTACCAAGCTAACATAGGTTTAAGCACAGGTTAATTTAGCGACTTTTTGTGGTTCATCCCGACAAGGACTGCGGCTGTTGCTTGACCAGGGCTCACACCCCAGATAACCAACAACCCAATTTCTCACAACTTCCATCATATCATCTTGGCAGACGGGGCATTCGCTAGATGGGACAAACACTGTCCTGATTGTTCACAAGCATTCCCTCTACAGTCTATATTTGTTGCTAGATGCAATATAAGCAAGCTTGAAATTGTGGCTCATCGTGCTCAAAAGTTGAGGCTTACTTCTCAGAGACCTTAAGTTCTTTAATTCTGGTTCCTCCACATGATTCAGTCTGTTGTTTGCTAGTTCTGCTTCTATGTGCAAAATCACCATCCAGTTGCTCCAGTCCATCAGCGTTCAAATTTCTAAGCAACTGTTCCAGCCCCTACATCTACATCAAAAGCTTAAGTTTCTATTCTGCCTTCACTTTCAATACTTATAAGCTGAAAGATTCTGACTTGAGTATTAGTCCAAGCCTATCTAGAAATGATGCATTTGTGAATTTTTCCTTCTGCTTTTGGAGCTACACTTAAATAGCCTCCATCTGTAAGAGACATAGATTAGTTATAGATTCCTCACCTTAGAATTACCCCCAGTCGTCAGTCTGGATCCGGAGAATTTTTTGTCAGCAGTACCCCTGCGCATCGAAAGGTGGCGTCGGTCGGCTCCGCGTTAGTCGTTGGCGTCATGGTCGCCGGGATGACGTCGCAGTAGCTACTTAGACGCTGCCCTCGCGCGTGGACGTCAGTTCTTTTACACAACATTCCACGCCAGAAGCGCAGAGCCATGCAAGACACTGACCACTGGTGCACAAAAACTAGGGCCCTAAAAGGGATTCCCTGACCCTAGAAGTCAGTTCGCAGAACGGGGAGGATGGGTGGGGCAGTGAGGAATCTATAACTAATCTATGTCTCTTACAGATATATCGTTACCGAAGGTAAGTAACTTATTCATCTGAAAGAGACAATTAGTTATAGATTCCTCACCTTAGAATAGATACCCCAGCAATACCAACCCCGGAGGTGGGTCTGCGAACCAAGTTCACACCAGAAAGTCCTGGAGAACAGAACGGCCAAAGAAGCTGTCCAGGCAGAAGTGTTTGGTAAACGTGTGCAATGAAGCACACGTAGCTGCCTGGGTGGACTTCTTCGGCCCAAAGCAGTGGTCGCTGCCTTCGCCCTGGTGGAATGGGCGCACAGTCCCACTGGAGGCTCCTTCCTTGCCAAAGAGTAGCAAGCTTTAATGCAAAAAACGACCCACCTAGAGATGGTCCGTTTGTGCACGGCCCGACCTTTTTTGGCACCCACATAACCAACAAAGAGTTGGTCATCCACCCGGAATTGCTTGGTGCGATCCAAATAAAATGAAAGCACACGTTTTGGATCCAGACGGTGGAGCATCTCTTCCTCCTTAGAAGGATGCGGAGGCGGAAAGAAGGTGGGCAAAGTGACAAGTTTGACCAATGTGGAAAGAAGTAACCACCTTGGGAAGAAAAGAAGGTCTGGTTCTGAGGACGACCTTGTCCGGATGAACAGCCAGAAAAGGAGGCTTTGAAGAAAGAGCTGTAGCTCACTCAACCTGCGAGCAGAGGCGATAGCAATCAGAAAAGCAGTCTTTAAGGTAAGAAGCCTGAGAGGACAGTTATGAAGCGGCTCAAAGGGAGAGCACATTAGGTAAGTAAGCACCAAGTTCAAGTCCCACTGAGGCATTACAAAGGGAACAGGAGGAAAAAGATGAGTAATGCCCTTCAGGAAGCGATTTACAACAGGGGACTTGAAAAGAGAAGGCTGATCAGGAAGCCTAAAAAAGGCTGAAATGGCTGAGAGGTAGCCCTTCAGAGTGCCCAGAGAAGAGCCCTGCTGGGCCAAAGACAGGAGGAACAAGAGAACCTCAGCAAGAGGGGCGGAAAGGGGATCCACAGCCTTTGCAGTGCACCATGCCACAAATTTGTTCCATCTGCAGGCGTATACCGTCTTAGTGGAGGGACGCCTGGCTGCCAAGATAACATCACAGACTTCGGGCGGAGGGTCAAAGGCTGTCAACTGTCTCCGCTCAATCTCCACGCAAGGAGGTGGAGACTGGACCGGTTGGGGTGGAGGACCGTCCCCTGCTGCTGCGACAGATGATCCTGCGGAAGAGGCAGGCGGATCGGAGGATCGATGGCCATGTGAAACAGCTCGGGATACCAGACTCTTCGTGCCCAATCTGGAGCCACAAGGATGACTTGGGCCTGGTCGCGCTTTATCTTCTTCAGCACTCTGGGCAGAAGTGGTATAGGCGGAAAGGCGTATAGAAGACCGCAACTCCACTCGCGACGAAAAGAGTCGCCTAGCGAGTGCTGCCTTGGAAATTCAAACTCGCAGAGTTGCTGACATTGCGCATTCTCTTCGGTGGCGAATAGATCTAACCAAGGCTCTCCCCACTGCTGAAAGAGACCTTGCGCCACCTCCGAGTGAAGACGCCATTCGTGATCCATCATGCACCTGGCGGCTGAGTTCGTCCGCCCTGGCGTTCAGTGAACCTGCCAGGTGTTGAACCACCAGGGATATGCCCTGATGTTCCAGGCATGTCCAGAGACGGACAGCCTCTTGACATAGGGTCCACGACCCCACCCCGTCCTGTTTGTTGCAGTACCACATGGCGGTGGTGTTGTCCGTGAACACCTGCACAACTCTTCCCCAGACAGAGGGAAGGAATGCTTTTAGTGCAAGACAGATCGCCCGAAGCTCCAGAAGGTTGATGTGGAGCCCGGACTCCGCCGGAGACGAGAGGCCTCTGATCTCCGCCTCTCCCATGTGGCCGCCCCTCCCTAGAAGGGATGCATCCGTCACCGTGTACTCCGGTTGGTGAAGGGAGAGGGACCTGCCGCCGACCCAATCCTGGTTCGTTAGCCACCACTGCAATTGTCGTGCAGTGCCCTCCGAGATCTGAACGCAATCGCACAGATTCCCCTGATGCTGTGCCCACTGGAACTTTAGGTCCCACTGCAGAGCCCGCATATGCCACCTGGCATGATCCACCAGCAGACCCAGCAGCCTCAGAGTCATTCTGACCGAAACCCGGGATCGAGGCTGAAAGATCAGAATCATAGCCCGAATATCCCGGACTCGCTGCTCGGGAGGATAAGCCCGAAACTGCGTCGTGTCCAGAACTGCTCCGATGAAAAGGACCTTCTGAGAGGGAGTAAGGTGTGACTTCGGCACGTTGATAGTGAACCCCAGCGAATGCAGGAGGCCCGCAGTAGTCTGGAGGTGGGAGATGACTGCCTGGGGCGAGCCCGCCTTCAACAGCCAGTCGTCGAGATAGGGGAAGACTGGAACCCCTGATCTGCGCAGATGAGCTGCGACCACCGCCATCACTTTCGTGAACACCTGAGGGGCGCTGGTAAGGTGAACTGCAGGTAGCAGCAGTGGGCTGGCAGGACGGGCATGTGAAAGTAAGCGTCCTGCAAGTCCAACGCTACCATCCAGTCTCCAAGGTCGAGGGCAGACAGGACCTGAGCTAGCGTCAACATTTTGAACTTCTCCCTCCGGAGGAAGCGGTTGACGTTCCTGAGATCCAAGATAGGACGCAGGCCTTTGTCCTTCTTGGGCACCAGAAAGTAGTGGGAATAGCAAAAACGACCTACTTCTGGGGCAGGAACTCGCTCGATGGCTCCCTTGCCAAGGGAGCCATAACTTCCTGTTGGAGAAGGGCCAAGTGATCCTCCGACATGCGATGGTACTGAGGTGGCATGGATGGAGGGGTAGTCTCGAAGGGGAGGGAGTAGCCCCTTCGGACTATCTGCAAAACCCACCTGTCCGACGTGATGGTGCGTCAGTGGGGGAGGTGATGGCGAATCCTGCCGCCCACCGGCGATTGGTGGCCCTGAAAGGTCAGACTAGGAGGGTTTGGAGGCTGCTGCAGAGGGGGCGTTGGACTGGACCGCTCCCGCAAAGACTTCGGCTTCAAGGGCCGGCAGTCGGAACACGACTTGAAATCATGGTCGTGTTCCAGGCACCGCAGGCACATGCGGTGCGGATCCGTCACCGACATCAGTTTTCGGCAGGAACCGCAAGCCTTAAAACCGGGCATCCCTGACGTGCACCAGGAGTCGAAGACTCAAAAACGGTGCCGACAAAAGTTGGCAAAAGGTCAGTCAAAAAGTGACTGGAGGTACCGCTTTCTCCGGATCTGCGCTGGCTGGCATGGAAAAAGAAAGAACTGACGCCAGCGCGCGAGGGCGGCGTCCAAGTAGCTACCGCGACGTCATCCCGGCGACCACGACGCCAACGACAAACGCGGAGCCGACCGATGCCACCTTTCGACGCGCAGGGGTACTGCTGACAAAAAATTCTGCCGATCCAGTCTGACACCTGGGGGTAATTCTAAGGTGAGGAATCTATAACGAATTGTCTCTTTCAGATTTGGCTTATTCCTCGGTCCCCTCCATGGAAGTCCGCAAACCCTGGGTACCTTTAGAATCCCCAGAATGCAAATTTGGCATGGATAGCTTATGTGGAAAAAAGTTATGAAGCCCTTAGCACAAACTACCCCAAATAGCCCAAAAAGGGCTCGGCACTGTGGGTGGGAAGCAGTTAAGGGGCTAATACATTATTTGAGGCCAAAACAAAAAAAGTCCAATTAGAAAAACCGGAGATATGCAATTTTAGAGTTTTAGGTAAAAATTGATGCTAAAAAGCACAAAGCATTAACTGTGATTATCTGGTTGCGACTGACTGTGACAAAGTCATAAGTTCAGGCCAACCACGATTAAGCATGGGCCAGATACAAAGACCAAGTTATGCCCGCTGAACAAAGTACCTTAAATTCTGGTTGCCGATCCTGGTGTTGCTTGCTTTGTTCAGCGTTGATTTTGATTAAGCTGTGCAGCGAGACCTTGAGGGGCTTTGTGTCGCTCTGCGTCAGTTACGGGGAGCTATGCGGCAAAGCTTGACGGGGTTTTGCATCGCTCTGCATCAGTTCTGATGAAGCTAAGTGCTGAGGCTTTGCAGGGCTTTGCGTTGCTCAGCACTGATTTAGATGGGGACCACAGCTGGGATGGCAGAGCACCTTCAGGCACACTTCCAAGGGTCCAGGACTGGGTGGCACCACTTGTGGGGTAATATTCAAAGCAGACAGAGTCCAGGTGTTAGGTTTAAGGTGGTTGGAGACTTTTGTCACTGAGGCTCTTATCAGGGGGCCAGCCAAATAGCACTTGGAGTCACTCAGATGGTCCTGGGTTCAAGATGCAGGTCCTGTCCTTCCCACATAGGCAGCAGAGTAGCAAGGCATCAGATTAACAGTCCTTCCAAGTCTTCTACAGGTCCAGAGGTGAATGAATGAATGAATGAAAATAGTTTTATATAGCGCGTTACTACCCTGAGGCCTCGTAGCGCTTTGGATATGGCAAACAGTGTCATGACAGGTTAGTGAGTGGTACTAAAAAGATGGGTCTTAAGGAGTTTACGGAAGGACTGCATATTGGATTCCCTTCTGAGAGCAAAGGAAGAGAATTCCAAAGATTAGCAGCATTGAACGAAAAGAACGGCCGCCCCAGCTGGACCTACGTACTTTCCTTGTAGTAGCACGGAAAGCGGAGCTGGAGCGAAGACTCCTAGGAGGGTGGTACGGAGTAATGAGGGGCTGGATGATGGCAGGGCCAGTCTTCCAAAGGCTCTGTGCGCCAAACACATAGCCTTAAATTGAATTCGGGACTTAACTGGAAGCCAATGAAGTTTCCTTAGTGCGGGTCTTGCTGATTGTCTCCGAGGGATCTGGAGAAGTAGCGAGCCGCGCAGTTCTGGATTACCTGTAATTTTTGAATGGTAGCCTGGGGGCGCCCAGGTACAGGGCGTTACCATAGTCCAGGCGGGACAAAACAAGGGCTTGCACCATAATCCTTTGCGCCTGAAAAGGGAGCAAAGGGAGAATTTTCTCAACATCCTCATCAGGCCGAAACATATAGCTGACAGCGTAGTGGCTTGATGATTAAAATTTAGAGAACTGTCAAGCCATATGCCTAAGCTCTTGATCTGGTGCTTTGGGGCAGGCATAGTGCCAAGACAGATAGGCCATGAGAGTGCCAGGGAAGGTGATGGAGTTTTGCCCATGAACATCAATTCCGTTTTGTCCCCGTTTAACTTAAGGTGAGATAGGTCCATCCATTCGGCTACCGCCTCTAGGCAATTGCCCAGGGCGCAAGATGAACCCTCTGGGTGGTTTAATGCCACAACCAGTTGGGTATCATCTGCGTAGGTAATAATTTTTATGCCGAATGGATGCACTATCTCTGCCAAAGTCACCATATAAATATTAAAGAGTGTGGGGATCAGGGAGGAACCCTGAGGAACCCCACAGCTAAGAGGCCATTGAGCTGATGCAACGGTACTCTCAAAGACCCGTAAAAAACGGTCCTTTAAAAAGGACTGGATCCATGTGAGAGCCCGGTGTGTTACTCCAAGATTTTTTAATCGCTCCAGCAAGATGTTATGGTCAACAGTGTCGAAGGCGGCACTAAGGTCCAGCAGAATAATTGCTGCTGAGCCACCCTGATCCAGAAGTCTCCTAACTTCCTCTGTTACTGCCAGAAGGGCCGTCTCTGTACCAAGCCTGGGACGGAATCCTGTCTGGGAGTCGTGGAGCAGGTTGTTAGACTCCAGATAGTTGACCAGAGTAGCGTTTATATGCCTCTCAGTCAGTTTGCTCAACCAGGGAAGGAGAGAGATAGGACGATAGTTGGCCAAACTAGAGACATCTAAATTAGGTTTCTTCAAAAGGGCTCTAACCTGAGCACATTTCCAATCAGGGGGTACCGTGCTCGAAGAGGTGTACTCAAGATTTGGGTCTGAGGGCCTAAAATTTATACTGTGGAGCCAGCTTTTAAGTAGGCAAAGGTTCTGGAGGTTTCAACCCCCAGAGGTGTTTGGAATTTCCTGCCTCCCTGCCCTGGCCTTAGCTTGTCTAGGGACACAAAAGACTAATGCCAAGCCCTTTCTGAGTGAGCTCAGGCAGAGGCTTTGTGATGTGCAAATGGGGCAGTTGACAGCTCCTCCCCCTATCAGTGATGGCCCATTCTGCCAACACCTATTCCCCCTTTGTCTCACTGTCTGGGAGCAATATACATAGATCAACTGCTAGGTACACCTAGTCATGTGACCCAGGATACAGGCTGCCGGCACCAAATGGTTGGGATAAGAAAATGTCAACTTTCTAAAAGTGGCATTTTCAGAGTTGTGACTTTAGACACCAAACCCAACATCCTTACTTGTTCCCCATTGAAAGTTATCACTTATTAAATGTAATAAGGTAACCCAATATTATCCTGTGGGAGAGGTCGGCCTTGCAGTAGGGAAAAACAAATTTAAGAGTTTTTCACTACCAGGTCATGTAAACAATAAAAGTACACAGCCAACTTTTTTAAATGCACTGCACCCTTCCCTAAGGGCTGTTTAGTCCCTACCCTAGGGTGTGACAAATGTATTTAAAAGGAAGGTTAGGCCTGGCAAAAGGTCAATTTTGCCAAGTCATAATGGCAGTTCAAAACTGCACACATACACAACAATGGCAGGCCTGAGACATGTTTAAAGGGATACTTCAGAGGGTGGCACAAGAGTGCTGCAGGCTCACTAGTTGCATTTATTTTCAGGTACTGGGTACATGTAGTGCCACTTGACTAGGGACTTACAATTACATTAAATATGGCAACTGAGCGTAACTTAATTTTACGTGAGAGGTGTGGTGCAGCAGCCAGAGCAGCTGACTCCAGAGCGCGGGGTTCACGGTTCGATCCCTGGCACCAGCAGCAGCTCAGCTCAGCATCATGTGACTCTGGGCAATAGCTCACTTAATCTCCTCGATGGCCCCCAGCGCCTTGAAACCCTTAAGGGGGTGATATATTCTTGCTCTACAAATAGGAATTATTATTATTATAATACCATATTTAAAAGAGAGCACCAGCACTTTAGCACTGGTTAATAGTGGTAAAGTGTACAGAGTCCTAAAAGCCAAAAAAAACAGGTTCAGAAAACAGGAGAGTGAAGGCAAAATGTTTGGGGATGACCCCCACCCTGCAGAGAGGGCCAAGTCCGATAATGTGATTTTCACTTTTACTAGCAAAGTTGGAGGAATTTAATTGCGGCTGTAATGAAAGCATTTCCAACCGCAAATATGACACAGGATGTTGGGAACATGCTAATTTGGTATGCAAAATGAAGAAAATCGGTTTCTCAGAAGCCCTTTAGAACTTTCAAAATCAAAGCCAAACCATTCTCTCCACAAAGAACAAGCCCTTATGCACTATGAGGATATGATAAAACTAGTCCATTTATTATTAGGGGTGGCAGTATGGTGCAACCAAAAGTAAGACTCATACAAGCAATACTGAGGGGCATCCTTTAGTTAGATGACATATTGAACATTCTTGCATAAAGTATAATAGGGAACTACACATGAAGCTTAGTCACCAGTCACTGTTCACACTGTCAGCACATCCAAATGATAGAGGGAAAAATTGTCAGTCACATCTTCTTAGCACAAATAGAGATATTGTGTCTCTCAGTCCTAGAAGAGTATGTGCTATAGGTTACTAACACATAAGAGAGAAGCCTCCTCACATGATTTAATTCTGCTGTGGACCACCATGTTAGATTTCCGCTAGGAATAAGTTCTCTTTGAAATAGTCTATCCTTGCCCTTGTGACAAGCCAGCACATAACAACTGCATACACTTTGTTCTCTGAATCGTGCTTGCAATAATCTTAATCAGAGCTATGTGCTTGAGTTTACTAAGGCCAGCTTATGTATATTTACAGATGCTGACATCATGTGTGCTGTTAATTTTATTGCACAGTTATTAAAAACCACTACAAAAGGGATTAGAGACAATCAAATCAATAAAATAACAGCGCAAATTAAAACGTTCTATATATAAAATTGCGATTTACCCACCGACGTAAAACAAAGGTATATTAAATGGAGTTACAGCTCAAGAAATAACTTATTTAATTTGATCTAAAAAAAAAGCTGCATAACAGAGCATCATAACACTGCACATTAATCATATCATGTTTATACAATAGTTAAGCTCTGCATGTTCAAATGACGTATCCTACAAAAAGCTGGATACTATGAATTTAAATGCCGGTCTTATATTTAGTTTCAGTATAGATGTCACTGTCATTTATCTAGAAGGCCACCTACTTTAGTTCTACATCTATTCACGTCAAAAATGACCGAGACCCTAGCTAGTCCAGAAAGTCACATGCAATATAGTACTAGATTTTGTTCCAGCGTATAGGTGGAAGAATAGATCGGGTATGATCTAGTCTGGTTGGTGGTTCACTAGCATCTAATTAGCATCATCAAGCTGGTCAAATCTGTGTTCCCAGACATCAAATTAGTTAATTTTTTAATCTGAAGCTTCCTCCAGCATCAGTGTATTGTATACTTTTCATGAATCTAGCTGCAAGCGGTGATGATTGAGGGGATAAACAGGCAGAAATTGCTTCCTGGCAAGATCTTATGTGTGTGTGTTATGTAGCCACATTTAAATGTGCATCAGCTACATAAAGAACAGCTTTAGAGGATCTTTAATAAATGAAAACTGTGTAATTGAGCATAGTAATTAAATGTGTTTTTATTTTATATCACTTTGTTTTATTCAGTGCGATATTGCTATTGCATTTTTAGCTGAATAAATTATTTAAAATTCAAATTTTGAGGAATGGCTAGAAAGAATGCAACTTTATGCACAAAAATTACTAAGAATGACAATTGTGGTATGGGAACTTTAGACAAAAGAAAGCTTTTCAGGTTACAATCGGTCTGTGAAAAACACATGAAAGTGAGGGGTTGTGCCAACAGAGGCTATGTGAGGGATTGGCCAGAGACAAGTGGGAGGTGTTTTGAGTCCATTGGCTGCCCATAATTTCCAAGTTTAAAGAATCCCCAGTTAAAAGTAACATTACCAGCTTTGCCCGTTGAGCAAAACCAATTGTAAAGCCATGGATCAAAAGAGACATACATGTACAGTAAATTACTTCAAAATACTTAAAAAGCATAAAATCAGGCAAAAATACTTAAATATATGCAAAGAGCATTACCTCTGCTACACAAGGCTCAAAAACAAGTATATCCATTTTCTGCTCCACACACTTTTTTAATCGGTCAGGAATACTATATGCTGGGATAAAGCTAGGGAGCTGTCTTCTAACATTCCTATGTAAAAACACAGCATTGTTACAAATTAGCAACATGTTCAATACAGAGTGAAAGCATTATTACTGAAGAAGTTATGCTTAATAAGCATTCCCAATCATTTGTCATAAGGAAATTGGTCTTTAAAACAAAACGAATAAATATTAAAAGGGTTCATTCACTTCACACACCTTCACTATATCTGTCCCAATAAGACAACAGAACAGTTCGACTGTTAAGGGTGTACACCATGAAATGCACAGTACAAAGAGATAAGATCAGACAGCTATGCAATACCAACAGGCTGAATTTTTGTTAGCTCCAGCCGGGTCAATATCTACTCGGGAGATTCGTTGCTAAAGTCCGAGAAAAGTCACATTGCAGTCGCAACCCATGTCACTATTGTTTCTGTAACAGTGGCTTATGGAGATTACCAAATTCTACAACTTTATCTCACGGAATATACCAGCAGTAGGCAACCTACTGGAACACATAACTGGTTTACAACCCTTCACTTTCCTGTGCACAATGGTTAACATGTAGAATAAAATAGTTTTCATAGCTGCCTCTACAAGTTCTAGAGCTAAAGAAGGCCTAAAAACATGTTTTATCTTTCGATAAATTGGCCGTATATATTTAAAGTGTAAGAAAGCATCTTTTACAAAAATGTGTTAGAATTCATTAACTTTCAGTGTACTCATTTATAAAGAATACAGACAGTAAGCATATGTTATAAATGTGTTGATACAAAATCATTGCATTTTATAGCCCTTAAAAAAAAATATGTAATACAACTAGACTTACACAAAATGTACTGAAAAGGGAAATTGGAGATGCAAAAAGAAAAACATGTCTAAAGCTTAACTCATTTGGAGCCTCTGACAGCCCCTCAGAAAAAAAAAGCAATTTTAAAGAAAAGGCCGGTCCACAAACCACTTATTAACCCCCTAAAAATTAAAGCATTATTCATTACAAAAAGACCAAATAAACCATTCACTGCAGATCAAAAATGTTTGTATCTTCAGAACCTGAAATTTGGGAGGTATTAACCGGCATGTACACAGTGAAGAAATCGACGTGGATGGGGGCAGCTTGACCACGGTGGAGAACACTCTCATTACAATTTTTAGCCCTTTACGACAATTGCAAAGATTGATTCATATTTGCATTAACATGACAATTCAATTCACTCCTTTAGTTTCAGTTTCTTGTGGCCTGTTCCACAAGAAACACATAAAATGCTGCACCCTTCTTAGAGCAACATGGTGCTCAGTTGTGCCTCACTTCTGTAATGGGCCCTCATTGTTTCTGCACTCTAGCTGTTCATTGGAACTCAAAGCTACAGAAGCTCCACAGCTGCTGATGGATGTTTATGTTTCATTTAAAATGGCATACGTCTTTCCGAGATGATGAGGAAGATATTTATGAATTTACAGAAACTGCATCCTTATTTCATATTTTTACCATCATTCTAATTTCCATTAAAAAAATCATAAGAGAAGTGTTTTCTGTCACAAATCCCTAGAGATTGCACCATTTTTCAGATGATAGTAGCCAGGGTATTAAGTTGGCTGGGTCCTTCCATGTCTCAGACCTAGTAGGAATTTAAAACTGACACTGAAAGCAGGACCCTTTGGGGCCCTACATTCATCTCCTTAACTTTGCTGGCAAATAACACTGATCAATTTCTAAACAATTAATGTAAAAAAATGTTAAATCAATCCATGTCACCGATTTAGCTCCTATTTATATTTTAGAAGTTTAACTTAATCTTACATTCCCTAAGAGTGTTAGCTATTTTTTCAATGTTACTTTTCTGCATTTCTTTTTATCGTGTAGTGTATTACTCTTCTATACCGCTTGTTTTGAACTGAGTTGCCTCGGGGTGTTTACAACGGACCACGATTGAGACATATGGAGCGGAGGTCGAAGGCAGTGCAAGTTTCTCACAGTGCCTATCAGGGGGTCAAAATGGTGTTCAGAATACATGGAATCTTTGGCGTCTCTGCTGAGAACACAGAGCAATGGCCCTGTATTCCAGTCACAATTGTGATACTGTGCAAATGGGTGTGAAGGAGGTACACAGTTGTCAATATATTGACAAGGCGCAAGTAAAAGAAAATGCAATGCCTATAGGTGAGTGGGTGTGTTGTGTGTTTGGGGATGGTGAAAGAGGGGAGGAAGTGCATTCAGGAGAGAGTGGAAAGAGGGTGCTAAAAAAGGAAAGATGTGGTGTAAGACACACAGATGGAGGAGATGTGGAGAGAAAAAGGGTGTACATGTCTATAATAGAGTGAACATAACAGGAGTGACAGACACTCTGAAGTCCACTACCCCCTTCTACAGGCCTCAGAAATGTTTAATTCAGAGCTTCAACAAATTGCAGAATTGATTATTTACAACAAAATCATTGTTGTTACTCATTTATCTTAAGCAGCTAACGACCACTGACAAAGCCAATAGCCCAGGCTGGTTTTATGTGCATGTCTATGGTGTTATAAATATGAGTGTCACAACAGAAAGTTCAGAGAGGCACCAAAATACAGCTCGTTTGGTACACTATGAGAATCACATAAATTTAGGATACATGTTTAAGCCACCCTCCTTAATTGCATAGGCACGCTTCTTTGAGAGACCCCCACTTGGTGGAAGCAACTTAAAATTCACTGCAATTCCTAAAAGGAGTGTGATACTGGGAATTAATTATTTACATTCTCACTATCGGGGATAAATTATTTACATTTGACTAACATCCGCTATTGTACTGTGTATGTGTTCCTTTAATATGAATCTCAGAAACAGTAATTTCCCCAATGCGCTACAAGAAAAGCTCATGTATCAGGAGAAAATATAAGCTGATTACAAACATAAAAGCAGTTATGAATTATCTACCAACCAGCGGTTTAGGAACAAAAAAATTACACATTCTAACAATTTTGTGAATAACACACCAAATTTCAAGGATCTGATTTACAATAGCAATGTTAACCGAGGAAGAGGGCACTGGTTACTGACAGCACCCAAGACAATAACTACTAGTAATAATATTTCTTAAAATGTGTTAGTTGCTTATCTCTTGACCCCAATAAAATAAATTAGCTCCTTATCAGTATTTATGTGGGACGAAAAGGTTGATGAATTGAACTTTGGCAAAGAAATTCAGACAAACTGCCTTGCTAAATCTGGATAGTCTATTTAAGTGTAATTAACAAAGTTAATAATTCATTAAATTGTGAACAGAAATTCAAATATCCACATTGCTGAGGTAGGTTTACAGTGAACAGACATTCCCAGATAAGTCTAAAATGTTCTTTTTCAATTTAAAAAACTGACTTGCAGAAGGTATACTGTGCGTTTACCTCCTCTAGACAACACCAGTAGAAATAATGATACTAGTCACTTGACCAATGGATCACAGCTGCAGCCACTAGACATTCAAAAATAGTTTCCTTGTCCAAGTAGAACATAGTTATGGGTTATAATTAGGCTTTCCTGTTTTCAGTTTCTATTTTTGGTAAATTCTGGTGGGGTTTTTTCAGTGTTTTCAAGTGATTTCAATACCTTAAAAAAACAGTGGTTACACATTTTCGCGCCATTAAAAGCTAGAGAAACAGTTTTTTTCCAGTGTTTATGGAAAGTTTTGCTTTTATTATTGCTTGGTTTCTGCACTGATAGTGCATGGTATATAGACAGTGTAAGTATAGTGTATGAGGTCCAAATAGATTTTTGCAAATTAAACTTATTGTAGTACACCATACAATACTTCTTCAGTGAGTCTTTGATCATGTGCGCTCGCTCTTTCCTTCCCATGTAAACTTCTGTGAAAAGGCCCTCTCAACATTGGCACTTGAGATGGGCAACGCCAAAACAGCCAGTACACAATTTGTTAACTCTGGCCACTGACATAGCTTTCCATGCCAATACTGGTTCACTTGAAGATTGCGATTCTCAGGGTGGGTTCTGCAACATTTGCGCTGATCTGGGCGCTTATGCCCTCAGAGTTATTGAAGCGGTCAAAAATGAAGCTTCACTTTTGAAACTACGGAGGAAATTACCCTTTACGGAAGGGATCTAGAACAGATTACCACAGTGAGGTTTCATTGACTTCAAATGCCATTGGTGGTGAAGGGACATTTCTATGCATCATTGCAAGCCATTTCTCATACACTATAAAATAAAAGTTCCTGAATTGCTCTTCACCATTGCTTTGCATACCAAGTGGCAAGCACTCCAACATGGAACATGTTGCAGTGCCAAAGTCACTAAAGGTGTTGCCCAGCCTACACCAATTATGCTGAACACTTGGCAGACAAGGGTGTTTTCAGACTCTAGTTTTTTATATTATGTCCACTACAGCAGTTATGTTTTCCTGTAAAAATCTAAGAATGCAGTAGAGTGTACTTTTTTCACATCACTATCAATATGTGACCAAAGATCCTCACATTTCTTGCCTTTGGCATCATCACTCAGCAAAAATTCTGTAAACGGTTGCCACATGGATAATATAGCATTCATAGCCCCTTGGACTGAGAGCCATCAGCTAAGGGACACAGTTGGGATGACTTTCTTTGATGTCACACAAAGCAGGAAATGATAAACATTTGCGTTTTAGTTCCTGTACATAAGAAAACAGTGCACCAGAATGGACTAAAAAGTCAATAGCATTCCTCATTAACTCTGAAGACTGTAAAGATGCTTTCAGCATACCATCTAACAAGTGGCGAGGATCTCTTACAGGGAAGCACTTCAACTCGGGTATCAATTTTGACAGATCATCACACAACTTTTTCATATACGTAGCTGAATCACTGCAAATAAAAATAATATCACTCCAATCTTTGCTGAACTTGGAAGAACCTTTTTTGCAGAGCATTCCAAGTGACATTGCGTTCCGTGTTTTCCAAAAGTCTGCTGTCATGTTTTAACCACTATCCCAGATGCTTGGTGATAGCGCTTTTTCACATATACTTGTCACTATACCTTGCATAGAATGTTTAAAGCCTGAGGTGTTGGCAATTCACCTACTATCAATACTGACTCACTAGAAATTGGGGGCTGATGTATTAAGGGTTTTTACCCATTCTCTGTGGGTAAATGTGATGACACATATGGAAAGATTCTTATGAAACCAGCCATTTTGCCTATCAGTGAAAGAATCAAACTCAGCCAAAATATCAAATATGATTTCGATATTTCCTGATTCTCTACAGTTTATAAAATAATTAAACAAGACCTAAAACATGCTTCTAAACTCTGCATCTTTAGACCAAAGACCACAAAACTGAAAAAAACAAAAGGAAGAAGAAACAATATTTTAGTGGCATCCCTAAACAACAAAACTCAATCAGAATAATGTTAGCCCAGACTTTCTTACTACTGGCTTGTATAACAAAGTTACATTGTATTGGCCTCTTCAGGAAGAAACAAAAATTACTCTTTCACTCTCTTTTACCTTTCTTTGAATGGCATTTAGTTTGTGGTTGTGCAGGTGTTTTTCAGTGTTTATATGTTTTCACTGGTGAGGGCTATTTCTCTTTCAGTGGGGTTTTATCAGTTATTATAGGTTTAAACCTAAAACCGGACAGCCTAGTTATAATCATGAACAGAGTAAAAATTAACAGGAGTAAGGCCCGTTAGCCCAGGTGAGACCAGGCGCAGTTTACAACAAAAAACAATGTCTCAACTGGAGGATAATTAAAAGAGGTCAATTTAAAACAGTGAAATAAATCACAAAGAGAAAGGGGACAAGGGAAGGAGACCACAACGTAAGAGTAGGGTGAAGTAAATTAAACTATAATTCCGTAAGTAGTTTAATAAGCACTACAGTACATCATTATACAATGACCATGACACACAACGTGAGCACTGGGCGTGCTAGTGAAGGTGGACGGCGCAGTGACATAAGTGTGCAAAAAACAGCGTGAACGGCGAAAATAAGTAAATTAAATTAAAGGTGGTCCAAAAATTGCAGAATATATACAGTTTATATATACAAGATAGTCAGAAAATTAAATTTGACCACAATAACGCCTGTGTTCTAGGCTGGATAGTCGACGGCGTTTCAACCTGAATGATTGCAGGTCATCATCAGGACAATGGTCATTAATTTGACGGTAGTGCTCTAGTAAAAGAGCGAAGTGGACGTGAGGCATCACGGAGGGATCACGATCTGCGATTTCTTCAGGGTGGCTTGTGAAGTCCAAGATGTAGGTCCAGAAGCGTGATGGCAAAGTAAGGGGGAGGAAGGAATCAATATCAGCCCGGTTGGTGGGCGGTGAGGATAATTTTGTTTGTTAAACTTAGTCAGGGCGGTCTCAATGAGTCCGCAGCGCAATGGAGGGGGGAATGAATCACCGTGCCAGAGGAGGGCGAGTAAAGCGTCCACTTGTGGGAAGTGATTCATTCCCCCCTCCATTGCGCTGCGGACTCATTGGAGACCGCCCTGACTAAGTTTAACAAACAAAATATCCTCACCGCCCACCAACCGGGCTGATATTGATTCCTTCCTCCCCCTTACTTTGCCATCGCGCTTCTGGACCTACATCTTGGACTTCACAAGCCACCCTGAAGAAATCGCAGATCGTGATCCTCCGTGATGCCTCACGTCCACTTCAGCTCTTTTACTAGAGCACTACCGTCAAATTAATGACCATTGTCCTGATGATGACCTGCAATCATTCAGGTTGAAACGCCGTCGACTATCCAGCCTAAAACACAGGCGTTATTGTGGTCAAATTTAATTTTCTGACTATCTTGTATATATAAACTGTATATATTCAGCAATTTTTGACCACCTTTAATTTAATTTACTTATTTTCGCCGTTCACGCTGTTTTTGCACACTTATGTCACTGCGCCGTCCACCTTCACTAGCACGCCCAGTGCTCACGTTGTGTGTCATGGTCATTGTATAATGATGTACTGTAGTGCTTATTAAACTACTTACGGAATTATAGTTTAATTTACTTCACCCTACTCTTACGTTGTGGTCTCCCTTCCCTTGTCCCCCTTTCTCTTTGTGATTTATTTCACTGTTTTAAATTGACCTCTTTTAATTATCCTCCAGTTGAGACATAGTTATAATCATGGGCAGGGCGACGAATGGTGGGTGAGAGGTTGAGCGGACAGAGTAGTAGTAGTACAGTCTCTGCAATAAAAAAAACATCTAGATCCCTCACAACCTCCATCCCAGCAAGTGCTGAATGATTGTTAGACACTTCATAAATTAATAATGATAGAATAACTGGGGGGTCAGCCACAGTAGATTAAGGCGTCGTGTAGTTCCTAGGATCCCCCCAGGACCTGCGCGTTTTGGATGACCTAAACTGAGGGCTTGGTGTGCAGACAGACTCTGGACACACCCACAGGATGAGTCAGCCGTTAGACCAGCTAGCTCTACAGTGCCACTACCACCCCCCTGTATTCTACAGTGGTGTAGGTAGTTTCTGGCAACCACTGAACATGACAACCCTGATTCCTCAGGTATCGTGGAAAACAATATGGTATCTTTCGCTCAGTCACTCATGCTTACTTTTCTCAGAATACACATAGAACGACGATTGGAACGGTTTCAACAATTATTTATTGGTCAAGCGTCAGTCTAGTGTGAAACATAGTCCCTGCGACAATCAAAAGACAGGAGCAGACAAAGGCGATCGCTAGCACCAATATCGTAAATAGCAGATACATTTCTACCATAGTGCTAATAAGATGAATATAAACAGATTATATATAACAATAGCATTGGCGTACTCCTACGATGTGTAGCCTACCTGAATGTACCTAGCCTAGATATGTAGGTGAAGCATGTGTATGTAAGTGTTAGGATATATCCTAATGGAGTCAAGAATCCCCCGGGGAAGTGCTAACCCCTCACCTGATGGTTTTGAATGAAGGACCCGGTCCCTGCATGGGGGTTGGCATCCTGCAAGGGATGTCAGGTCTCTGCTTGTCGAAGGATCAGCCTGCAGAGTCTCGGTCCAGCCTGGAAGGAATTCTCCTCTGGCTGAAACCTCAACAAACCCTCCCAACTGGTTGTCACTGATGAGAAACATATAAGGGACTGTTGATTCGCCTGAACCACCCTTTACTTATTGTACCAACTTACACAACCATTGGGCTTTTGTACAGTGTCTTAAGAAATATATGTTGCAAATATAATCACTATGTGAGCACTGTATTGTCTGCAAATATTTCACAATCAATCAATCAATCAGGAACTTGTATAGCGCGGCTACTCACCCGTGAGGGTCTCAAGGCGTTGAGGTGGTAGTGGGGGAGGAGGAGGGGGCTGCTGATCCGTCTGGGCGTGGAGGTTCAATCGAAAATCCAGATTTTGAGATCCTTCCTGAATTGGGTCAGCGACAGGGATTGCCTGAGGTGGAGGAGCAGGGTGTTCCAGGTCTTGGCGGAGAGGTAAGAGAAGGATCTTCCTCCGGATCTGGTCTTGGGAATCCATGGGAAGGTGGCTAGGTCAAGTTGGGTGGAGTGAAGTTGTCTGGCGGGTATGTGGAATGAGAGGCGGTGGTTCAGATATGCTGGTCCTGCATCGTGGAGAATCTTGTAGGCATGTGCGAGGAGCTTGAAGGTGATTCTCTTGTTGACTGGGAGCCAGTAGAGTTTTCCGAGGTGTTGTGTGATGTGGCTGCGGAGGGGGATGTCGAGGACCAGTCTGGCTGCAGCGTTTTGAACGTTCTGTAGTTGCCTGGGAAGTTTTGGGTGACGCCGGTGTAGAGTGCATTGCCGTAGTCAAGTCTGCTGGTGATGAGTGCGTAGGTGACCGTCTTTCTGGATTCTGTGGGGATCCATCTGAATGTCTCTCGAAGCAGGCGCAGCGTGTGGAAGCAGGAAGAAGATACGGCGTTGATCTGGCAGTTC
This sequence comes from Calotriton arnoldi, assembly GCA_963921515.1. Taxonomy (NCBI): domain Eukaryota; kingdom Metazoa; phylum Chordata; class Amphibia; order Caudata; family Salamandridae; genus Calotriton; species Calotriton arnoldi. Next base: position 2,511,132 of record CAWUFW010001114.1, read on the forward strand.
ATTGTGAGCGAGGAGTCCAGTATGATGGCGAGGTTACGTGTGTGGTCTGTGGGGGTGGGAGGGGTTGCCAATGCGGCTGGCCACCAGGAGTCGTCCCAGGCTGAGGGGGCGGGTTCCAAGGGGAGTACTTAGGAGTTGTCGGAGTGGAGCTTGAGGCAGCTATCTTTCATCCAGGTGGCAACGGCCTTCATCCCGCTGTGAAAGTTGGTTCTGGCCGCTGTGGGTTCGTTGGTGAGGGAAGAGGATCAGCTGGGTGTCGTCTGCGTAGGAGACGGAGTTGAGCCCGTGGTTTCTGATGATGGCAGCGAGGGAGCCATGTAGATTTTGAAGAGGGTGGGGCTCAGGGAGGAACCCTGGGGCACTTCGCAGCTGGTCTCTGCAGGTTCTGAGAGGAACGGAGGTAGACTGACTCGCCGTGTTCAGCTGGTAAGGAAGGAGTGGATCCAGTCCAGGGCCTTGTCGCGGATGCCGGCGTCGTGGAGTCTCGTGATTAGGGTGCGGTGGGAGACGGTATCGAAGCCAGCCGAAAGGTCCAGTAGGATGTGGGCCGCAGTATCGCTGTGGTCCAAGAGGGAGCGGATGTCGTCGGTGGCGGCGAGGACTGTGGTCTCAGTTCTGTGGTTACTTCGGAAGCCAGATTGAGAGATGTCCAGGACGTGGTTCTCTTCGATGCACTCGAAAGTTGGCCATTGATGGCCTTCACGATGACCTTGGCTGGGAAGGGGAGGAGGGAGATGGGTATGAAGTTCTTGAGGTCTGTCGGGTCAGCAGATGGCTTCTTCAGCAGGGCGTTGATCTCGGCGTGTTTCCAGTCGTCGGGTAAGGTGACAGTTTTGATGGAGCAATTGATAGTGCGGCAAAGCTCTGGGGCGATGGAGGTGGCTGCTCTATTGAAGATGTGATACGGGCAAGGGTCCGATGGGGCTCCGGAGTGGATGCTCTTCATGGTATTGAGTGTGTCATCTGTCGAAAGCGGAGTCCAGTTGAGCAGGATCTGTTGGGGTGCGGTGTGGTTGCCTGCAGTGGTGACGGGCGTTGTGGCAGGGTCTTGGGTGTTGAAGCTGTCGTAGATTTCCCTGATCTTGTGGTGGAAGAAGGTGCAGAGTTTGTTGCAGAGGTCTTGGGAGGGTGGGACGTCTGTGGTCTCGCTGTTGGGCCTGGCAAACTCCTTGGCGATGGCGAAGAGTTCTTTGCTGTTATGTGCGTTGGCGTTGATTATGTCTTGGAGGGCCGTTTTCTTTGTGGTTTTGAGGAGGAGGTGGTGTGCGCTGATGACGGTTTTTAAGGTTGCGTTGGCTTCCGGGTTTTTTTTGTTCCTCCATCTCTTCTCAAGTCGTCTACAGGAGCGTCTGGACTCGTGGAGGGTGGGAGTGAACCAGCTGGCTTTCTTGGAATGTTGCTTGTCTGTTGCCTTCTTGAGGGGTGCCAGAGTGTCGGCACAGTTGGAGATCCATCAGAAAAGGTTGTGTGCCGAGGTGTTGGCGTCTGTTGATGTCAGCGGTGTGGTAGTGCTGAGGAAGGCATTGAGATGTTCTTCGGTGGCCTTATTCTAGCTATGACCAGGGGAGGGGAGGGGCGGTGGGGGCAGTGGTGAACAGTGGGAGTGGCGAAGTCGAAGTGCACGCAGTGGTGATCGATTTAGAGGGGTTCGGTGTTGTGGCTGTAGGTGATGTTCCTGCTGGCGGAGAAGACGGGGTCGAGCGTGTGTCCAGCTGTGTGGGTCAGAGCGGTGACTAGCTGCTTAAGTCCCATGTTGGCGAGGTTCTCCAGAAGGGATGCAGTGTTCTGGTCACTGGGGTTGTCCAGGTGAAAGTTGAGGTCGCCGAGTAGGATATAATCAGTGGATGCGAAAGCCTGGGGTGTGATGAGGTCTACAATTGGGTCGGTGAAAGGCGGGCGGTGCCGGGAGGCCTGTAGACGAGGGTGCAGCTGAGGGTGGTGTTGGGGCTGGTCTGGATCTGGAAATGGAGGTGTTTTATGGTGGTCGTTGGGTCGTTCAAGTGAGTTGTCAGACGGAGGGTGTTCTTGTGGACGATGGCGATGCCTCCTCCTGGTCGGTCGGTGCGGTCCTTGCAGGTGATTTTGTAGCCGTCGGGCGATGGTGGTGGCGATGTCCGGACCAGAACAGGGGTTGGTCCAGGTTTCTGTGAAGAAGGCGATGTCGGGAGAGGCGGCGTCGAGGAGGTCTCAGATTTCTGTGGGATGTTTGTGGAGTGTGCACGTATTGATGAGGATGCAGTTGAGCCGGTCGGGTGCGCTGTTGGTCGGCTGGGCGGCTCGAGGAGCTGGCGTGTTGGGGTGAGGCTGTGGCTGCAGTTCCAGCAGGAGAAGGGTGCTTGGGTGTCTTTCGGTGAGGCGAGGTGGCAGGCAGTGTGGCGTCCTGTGTGGAGGGCGAGGAGGGTGCTGGCGTTGTATCGTTGGAAGGTCCGAGAACCAGGGTCCCTGGCGCTGGGGGTGGACCAGGCACGGACGGGCACGCGGCCGCCATTAAGTAGTGTGCGGTGGGGCTAGACAGCTGGGAGGTGGGAAACGCAGGGAGCCGGAAGGGTCACTGGAGTGGGCGGGCCGGGGGGCGAATCGCAAGGGCAGAGAAAAGTGCAAAAAAGTGCAAATAGCAGGATAAAGGCAAAAAACTGAAAATAGGAAGAAGCAGAAGGAAGGCAAAAGAGGCAGAGAAAAGCAGAAAAAGAGAGTCAGAAGGGCAGTCCAGCAGCAGAGCAGTGACGCTCTACCACTAGACCAACAGGGATGAGGCGCAGACAGGAGCCTGCGGGTGGAGGAGGGCCTTGAACCCCTGACCAGAGGGTCAGCAGCAGCAACGGGGGCAGCAGCAGCTACCAGGCAGAGCTGTGCAGTGAAGAGATAAGTCCCCTAGAACAGTCAGTGGACTGCACTTTCACCATGCAGAGGCCATCATTAAGAAGTGTGCGGGGGGAGCTGGACAGCTGCAAGGCGAGAAACGAGGGGAGCGTCACTGGAGGGGGCGGGGCCACGGGGGCTTGCAGCGACAAGGGTGACGAAAAGTGCAAAAAAGGCAAAAAGCAGAAAAAAGGAAGAAGCAGAAGGAAGGCAAAAGAGGCAGAGAAAAGCCAAAAAACAGAGACAGAAGGGCAGTCCAGCAGCAGAGCCGTGACACTCTACCACCAGACCACCAGGGATGAGGCGCAGACAGGAGCCTGCGGATGGAGGAGGGCCTTGAACCCCTGACCAGAGGGTCAGCAGCAGCAACGGGGGCAGCAACAGCTACCAGGCAGAGCTGTGCAGTAAAGGGAGCAGTCCACTAGAAAGGTCAGTTTGTACTGTACTGCATATGGATCTATGTAATATACTTATGGCAGAAACTGAGATTATTGTTCTTGTGCAATTGAGCTTAAACATTATTCTCGCCATCAAATTTTACTGTAGATTCCTCTGACGTATAGATAAAGTTTCCCCGTTCAAACGAGTCCCAAATGACCTTTTGTTTAATAATATATTGTGACCCCTGACTCGTGGGCATATAGGAGTGTCCTTGTATAGCAAATATATAACTTGTGCAGCAGCTCTTCATTTTGCTGAAGTCTTTGGCCAATTTAAAGGACAATGCTGTTTCAATAGGAAAAGTCTCAGTAGGTCATAGGGAAGCAGGAAAATGTCATCCCTTCCTGTTAGAAAGAGCACTGTCAGAATATTGAGAAACTGCAAAGCCACATAGCAGTGCAGGGTGAAACCCCTGTAGGTAAAACTATTAGTGAGCCACCACAAGATACCAGAATCACCACAAAGAAAAAGAATAAAAGGTCCAAGGAGCAGGTTTGAAAGGCTAAGGCGGCAGTACCAGAGTTGGTTTGTAGAAGGATTGTCACAACTGAAGGAATAAACTGAATAACTGTGCGAAACCAAACCAAGTAAGGGTCACGGACAAGGAGAAATAAGCACCAAAGGAGAGGTAAAAACACATGCATGGACGTAAGCAGTAGAACAAAAACATTAATTGGAACTCAGGCCAGAGTGAGAAGGCTCTTAAGATGGTTTACAGGAGTAAGACTAAATCTACAAAGGGAACGGTGTAACACGTTATAGCTAGATTGGCAGATGCTCCAAAGTTTTATCTATAGGACACTTTGGTGCCGGCACTGACATCAGAGGTGCTAATATCAATATGGGGTTCAAAGCTCCTGGCATAGCTAAAGTCAATGCTGACCTAGTTGTCAGGCATGACGGCTCAGAGGCCCTCAATGCAGAGTGGACGTCAAGTGGCTTAATGGGGATAGGATGCATCTGTAAGAATGGGAGAGTACTCCCTAGAGCCAGAGGGTAACTGTGTAAAGTAAAATTAGACCATTTTTGGCAAGCACAGGGCTAGAGAGGCTCTAATGACAGAAGCCTCAGTATCCCTTTAAATGGAATGGCAAGGAAGCTGGAGTCTTTTATTTGTAAGTTTGTTTCTTTTTTTTTTTTTTCTTCTTTTTTTTTAGATTCCACTTGGGGAAGTTTCTAGATTTTTCAGATTCTGGTTCAGACTCAAAGAAAGTAAAGAGCACAATCCCACGCACCATAAGAAGATTTCAAAATGTAATTAAAATTTATAATCCAAATGTTCAGTTGTGAGATTACTCCCTCTAGCTTTGAAAAGCGACTTCTTTGAATAGCAGAGCAGGGGTGCATTTGAGGGCGATACTGACTAAGGTAAAAAGCTCCTGAAAGCACAACTGTCTGTGTTGGACAATTAGGATGACTGACTTTGTGTTGTTTTCTTGGTCACATCCCTTTGAGGGGAATGGCGTAGTGCAGATGTATCCATTAAGACTGAAAGGGTAGCTCCATGAATCGCCTTCAGTAAACTCTAGGACACTGTAAACACTTCTGATCTTCCTGTGAGACAAAGAGGTCTACCTGCAGGAGCCCCAGTCAAACAATAATGAAAAACGTAGGGAGGGAATATTGCATTCTTCTAGTGTACACGTTTTCAAATTGTTCAGTCTTGTCACATCAGCTACTGATGCACTAATTGTTTTGTCTTTGGCCTTGGTCCAAATCGTGCGAGCTTTGTAGAGTTCTCAAGCAAACACCTCCCTTTTACTTATGCAGTGCAATGATGGAGTGTTTGTCAAGTGGACATGTAAACCTACTGCTGAAATGTCTGTCATTATGAATTCAAGACACCCAGACTGAAAACAATGTCCCCTTAGAAGACTGTCCATGTTCCCCACTACTTATGCAACTTGTGATAGTGTGGGGAAACCAAAACGCTATTGCAGTGACAGTCACTGATTCCTCTAATCTGCGACTCAAGTTCAATGCTCACATTCAAAGCTTAGCCTTTGGAATTTTTCAGGATTTCATGATGCGTAAGAGACTCAGTAATGACATTGCTTTCAGCTGTGTCTCCAGTATGAACGGAGTATCATTTCTTGGATAGGGCACACTCATTTCTGAGCGAGAGTCAACCACAATATTGTGTTCATTACAGCCCGATAAATTTGATGCATTGCACTGGCACAAGTGACGATTCTGCCAGATTTAGGAAGAATAACCAGTTATCAAAATGTGCCAAAAAAGAGTGCAGCTTTCGCCATATCCATAATGTGCAGCGCAGCTTGGATTTCTTTCATCTAAAGGTTTGTGTCGAGGGAGGAAAGAGGTAGAGAGGAGGCACCTTTCTGGAAAATAGTAGGAAGTAACTACAAATGGACACAATGAAAGATGATTGTAGTCCAAGGGAGCCTCAATAACCTTTTGCAGGATTACGAACACTAGTCCCCCTCTGCAGAATCATCCTGCTTCAACATTTCATCTTTAAAGTAGTGTGAGAGACCTGGCACAGTTGCAGTAAAGATCGTTGCCCTTTTCTTCAAAACCTAGATACTTTTGGTAAACCAGTGAAATGGTTAACGTCCTTCTCTACATCAAACTATCAGCCTCTTCGTCCAAATAGGAACCGTGATAGTACAATTTTGGAAGAGAGCAACCCCAGTGTTCATGTGAGCGGTGACTGAACTTCAACATAGTTAATACAATCAATGGCCTAAAAGAAAATAGATTTCTGTGAGGAACCCCAAGCTTACCCTAGGTGGCATGGCACAAGCAGAGAGGCATTCCCAAGAGAAAATATATGTGGTTTACGAAGAGAAACACCGAAAACAGCAGGTGCTTCACTTATATGCCACTTTTCTTCCTAATATGTGCGGAAATAGCAGAAAATAAAAGTCAGATATACCCATTAGTTTCTCCACATTGCTTCTCATATTTACGGGGAAATAATATATGCAATGAGAACTGTTTAGCAACCTCTCAAAATGCCAGCAATCTAGCTTCAAAAAAATCATCAAGGAGACCACCATGCATAAAAAGAATGATTTCCTACAGTCCCCTCAAGCCTTCTAATAAGCTTGATGTGATGGGCTTGGCCAGTTCCACGGAAGCATAATATTATGTGACATTGAGTCATGTCACCTTTGTTTCAGAGGGCAAATATCCTATGCTGGTTTTTGCAAATAAGCTTTAAGAAATGCCTATTTACTGGTCTCAGCATAACAGTCCGACATAAAAGGTGGAAGCAAATTTAGGAAGTCGCTCAGTGGCTCCAGAGGAGGAAGTTGGTGGGGGCGCAGCGTGATTCATATGCCTGTGGGATGCTGCATTGCAGCAGAGGTGGCCTTCGAGATTGTGGGCTGCGTGGCCCTAGGCTCTGTGGTCAAAGTGAACTATCAGGCAGCCTAGGTGTGCCCTGAGTGGCCCTGGTGGACTGTCCAGGTGGCCAGGAGCAACCTGCTGAGGTGGTTGTTGGCCCTGGAGGGCTGCTCAGGATTACAATGTTGCCCCCTCCTTTGTTCTTTTCTAAATAGGTAGTTGCTGACAAATGAGCAGCCTGGGGAGACTGAGGAGGAACTGCTTTGGCACCCACCGTGGCTGTGCCAAGAGGGAGAACCACTCACCCAGGATCTTCTACTGGAACCAACCCTCTGACAATGAACAGTAAGAGTGAAGGAAAATGGACGCTGGCAGTCACTGGATCCCAGGAGTTCTGTAAGTGGGGGAGAAGGGTGCTGTAGGCCAGCGTTTCCTTAGTTGACTCTGCTCATTCTCGACCGTACATGCCATGAGGTATGGGGCAGATGGGCCAATGAAACCCTGTTGCCACTGGATACAACAGGTACTGGCTACTTCAGGTGGCAAGTGGGGGGTCCGACCTTTACGTCGACAACATTAGACCCTGCGAACTTCAGACAGCCTACAGTTTCAGACAGTGACAAAATCTAGAATTTGTGTGGGGGGCAGCTGAACAGGGCAAAAAGAATTCTTTTTTTCGACTTTCCGCCCCCCCTCCTTTACTGCCCTCTTGTGACTACTGGACCCTGGCCCTAGGGTCCCGGAGCTGCGTGAGATAGTGCAGACCCTGTTGGGAGGCATGACAGGGACCGTGCCCAGTCTCCATTTTAGTTCCACGGTTTAGCTTGACATCATTTTTCTACCTGTGACTTTTAACATGCTTCTGCACTTACACAATAATGTATTGAGGAATTATTATACATGCTGTTCATTTCTTAGCAAGCATTATTATCATGCATTTGTACACACTGTCCAAGACTAGAGCACATGGAATACAATACCACTGTGTTATATCCTAAGCATGGCATTTATGTGTAATCAGCCTAGGTCCTCCTAGCTGCTCAGCCAGAGTGAGAGATGGTAATGGAATGTTGGTGTGACTGTGATGCGTGGAATGCCTGGGTGCCTGAGTGGATGTGTGGATGACAGTTGGAGATGGGCTGAGCAGCTAGGCAGGCTGCTCCTGGTGGGGCTGGTGTATGGCTGGTACATGACTTGTACCCATCTAGAGCTGGCTGGTTTAAGATTGTTACCACCCTGATGAGGAGATAATAAAGAAGACTTGAAACTACTCACAAGGCTACCAGTGTCTCTTTGTAGGGTACAACATTTATTTGGCGACGAGCGGACCAGGACTCTAGCGTCTTCAAGGATGTAACAGAAACAAGGAGAGATCAAGACTACACAAACCAAGTGACTACTAATTAAATCCAGTAACCAGTGAACCAACACAAAAATTAAGTAACTACTTGAAGGAGAATGGAGTTAAAGGCAAGCCAGCCCCACCAGTGTCCATGTCATCGGACGGCCCCAACCACCGTGTGTGTCCAGCCTGAACTTACTCCATGGACTTGACCACAGGTATGATCTGTATGTTAGGGTATGCCTGTTTTAACTTTCACCCTACCACGTCCTTTTGTATCGGCCGTATGGATGTATCTACTGCACAAAGGAAATGTGGCTGCACAGATGTGGGTTATGGACTAACTCAGTGAAACTAATTCACAGGTGCCACACAGGAGCGGTGTGGTTCTGCAAAGATTGGTGCTTTTATGGCACATAGGAAGTACAAGTATGAACATTGAACAATGTGGAAACAATGTGGCTGGAAGTTATTATACAAAGCGATACTTTCCACATATCTGGCTATGTTTTCTCTTGAACTATTTCACAATCTGGTGTGAAGTTTACAGGGAGTGGATGACTGGAAGCTACATCTCTAATTCAAACGGACCCATGTAATTCACAAGCGCAGTGACTGATGTGGTCAATCTGGGGTCTGCGCAATGTTTGCCCATTGGCACATGAACTGTGGTGCTATTTGTGGGGGAGAAAAGGAAGGTTATTTCTACCTTGCTCTTACAATCTGCACATGAGCCTTTTTCAAGTGAGCTTGGGATCTTGCCTACACGGTGTGTTTGACACGATTGGTCTGAAGTGTCAACTAAGAGCAAGACATTGACGGTGAGGCTTTTCCTGTCTTTGTTTTTTTCTTGAATTTGGGGCCTCCTCGCATCTATAACTGTTTAACTGTTTTATCTTTTAAAACCTGGCACGAGCCAAGCAACTCGCGTGCCTACCTTTTTCCTGCTGGTTGGTCGCGTGTGGTCTCTCCTGCGATGTGCCCTGCGTCATCTGCATTCTGACGTGCAGGGCTGCTTCGTACCTGGCGCTGCTTCTCGACTGTTGGGATGCTGTGGTGCATGTACGCACCGTGAGCCACTCTGCAGCGACGGAGAAGACGTGCCGCCATCTTGTGTTTGGCGGCTGTGGTCAATTTTGCGCTTTGCCATCCACGTTGTTTCTGGATTCCGATATAAAGTTTTCCTTGTGTCAAAATGGAGTCCGGGACAAAGCGGCGTTCATCTGCCCAGAACAAGTAAGGATTTGACTACGTGGGATTAGGCGGAGGTACAAGTTGAGAGTCTACAATAATTGATCCCTTTTAGCTTTAGAGGCGCAGAGGAGCTTTTCAACGAAGTAAGGGTACTTGCAAAGAACTTTCCCTTCTCTGTAGCACCAGAATCCGCGTGTGGCTTACACGCATTGTATGTACATTGTCTGGGTTTCTCCATGACCATCCGTCTCATTTTCGAGTTCGGCAAAGCAACTGTGGAATCATCTTTGTGGGGAGTTTTTAGTGAAGTGCTCCGTTTCATGTATGTCGGAGTTGCTGTATTTTCTTTTGGTCTCTGTTTTCTTTTCTCCACCTCACGTTTCACCGATGGATTCCTCTGATGTGTGCTTTCTGGAGACCACCTATTTCGCCTGGACCATGGGTAATGTTTTTTGACATGTTGCTCACGTTTCCATTTTGGATCTATCAAGCTATGGGTACTGCGGTGCCCAGTGACTCTTACGTGCCACGGATTATACATGTAGTGCTGTCAAGAACTGTAGTTATAGATCTGTAATATGTTTAAACACATGGCATTCAATTTGTGCATTCTTTATATTTTGGTTCTTCCTGCTATACCAGTTTAGGTCTCAGGTGGCGTTCGTTGTACTTGTGTTTTCACAGTGCAGCGATGAATTGTGTGACATTGCACGTTAGTGTCGCTTTGGGGTAGAGTTATTTTTCGTTTAGGATCTTTTATGAATGTCTAAAGGAAAGTGTAGGTTCGTGCTATGGCTCTTGTGTTTTAGACATTAAATAACTCTAGTGTTTTGGTTCTTGTTGTGCTTTTTATTCCCTTACTTAGGGGAGTCATGACCCATCACAACTCGGGTGAGTGTTCGCTCACCGGCGTGGGGCACAGGTATACAGTGTTCTGCAATATTGGAATTGCAGTGTCTACAAGGTCATATTTCGTGATGCCACAGTATTTGCTCTAAGGATGGGTCCTCCATGTGTTTTAGTGGGTGGTTATCACAGTGTTCCCTCAAAGGAGGGATGGGTTTGGGTTATTATCTTATCATTGTTATAGTTCTTGTGTGTAACCCTTTCTCAGGGTTGGATACGGGTTTATATCCCATTAGCAGTTGTGCGCAGTACTATCGTACAACCAGGGTATACCCCATTCACAGTTGCGCGCAGTACAAAAGTACAACTAGGGTGTGTGTTTTCGGTGCTAGCCCCTCACACAGTGTTATGGGTCGTTGTCCCATATCTTTGTGGTTCCCTTGTATTTGGGATAGGTGTTGCGGGGTATTTTACCTTTGATTTTACAGTACAGTGTTTTACAGTTTGTGTCATTATATTATCACTTGTACTTGTCTCTCAACACTACGCTTCTTAATGTTTTTCAATTTTTTATGGGGGAGGATGGAGGATATTGTTGCACATGTATATTGATGTTGCATTTTTTCCATCTTTTCTGGATTTGTATTGTTCATTTTTCTGAGATGTTTTTCTTTGTTGCATCCTGGGGTTATGAATTTTACTGCTTACGTGTGCATAGTTTTTTCCTTTATTTGCTATTGTTGTTTTGTTTGTAAAGGAAAGGGATAATGTTATATCCTAAGCATGGCATTTATGTGTAATCAGCCTAGGTCCTCCTATCTGCTCAGCCAGAGTGAGAGATGGTAATGGAATGTTGGTGTGACTGTGATGCGTGGAATGCCTGGGTGCCTGAGTGGATGTGTGGATGACAGTTGGAGATGGGCTGAGCAGCTAGGCAGGCTGCTCCTGGTGGGGCTGGTGTATGGCTGGTACATGACTTGTACCCATCTAGAGCTGGCTGGTTTAAGATTGTTACCACCCTGATGAGGAGATAATAAAGAAGACTTGAAACTACTCACAAGGCTACCAGTGTCTCTTTGTAGGGTACAACACACTGTCCGGCTGCAGGCAGCTCTACAGCTCTAGACTAAGATTAGCAGCAGTATTGCACCTCTGACACAGTGCCATTGGAACAATGCTTTCATTATACAAACGAGTCCTGTGCCACATTTAGAAGAGGAGCACTTCGGCTGGGATTGTCCTGGACGGAACGCGCTGTGAATGAGATGCAAGCCTGCTGACTCTGACCCCTATCCTGAAACGAATGGTAGCCTGTTCTGCACAGGCTGGAATCCTGATAATTCACACTCATGTATGTGGCAGAGGGTACTCCCACTATGCTCTCGATAGTATAGGTAGTGTTAGGTAGGAGTATAATCATAGTAAAATCATGTTTGAACTGTTTGTTTAACTTTACGATTCTTGTAATGCTGGTTGCAATGCTTTGTTTCTTTTGCCAAATAATTGCAGCACACTCTTCCTATGCAAGAATGTGATTGTTTTAATAAATGTTTTAAAACCTAAGTCGCATCCTTCATGTGTTACCTTTGGCATGCAAAGTAAGCCAACAAAAGGGCACATCTCTTTACCACGATCCCTTGGGAAATATTACAGTGGTCATGTTCGAGGTTGCTGATACCATCTGTCACTCTGGAATGGTTAGGGGTCCAGATGGGGTACTGTGAGCTAGCTAGGAACCAGGCCAACATTCTCTGACAAATACGTTTGAACTGAGTACTGGTATTTTGAAGTTTTTTTTGTCCAGATACACAGTCCTACTAAATTCCAGGGAACTGTATAACAACCCGCCCAGTGTAGCAATGGCAAAAAAAAGACTCTTCGGAAACAGGGTTAACTGGATACGTTCACCAAGGTACTCCCTTTGTAGTGAGTCTCCCGACCACTGGTGATATAGAGGCTGCTGGGCTTAGAGAACTCCTGACAGATGCCCACTCCAACGCTGACATCATACTCCAGGTCATCCAGTCCTCTCGGCAAGCGCTTGAATCCAAAATAGACAAGGTCAGCACAGATGTGGCCCTTCTGTGACAGGCCGCTAGTTGAGTCCCCAAAGCCAACAGTCGCATATCAGTATTGGTGGACACTGTCAAAGATATTACCCAGACCATCTGGAAGTTGGGGAGCTGCACTTTCGCTGAAACTATGTTCGATTTGTGGGTTCCCAGAGGACCTTGAGGGAATGCGACCTGAAAAATATGTAAAAACATGACTCGGAAGCCTCCTGCTAGCAGACCAGGTCTTGTGCAGGGGGAACGGCGTCCCACCTCCATGCCTAGCCCCTACACAACTGCAAGTGGCTGGGGATCGTTTCAAATACTTGGACGTGATTGTAACACTGAAGCAGCAGAGGGCTTGGGATCCAAATATTGCTCCCATTTGCAGAGCACAAGAAGGGACCTGAAAATGTGGTCTTCCTTGCATCTCTCTATAATGGGTAGGTCACCTCTTTTCAAGATGATGACTCTGCCATGTTTCTTGTATATGCTACAGTTGCTGATATCCGCCTCTACTACAGGGCCTCACAACATACACTGATAAACAAAAGCTGTTTGGGGACAGGCAGGACCTAGCTATAGAACTAGAACTGGCTATCCTGTAAATGCAAAGTGCTTTACATCTGCTGTATAGCAGGACTCCCACAAGGCTACTCCCACAAATTACAAGACTGACAATCCTTTATTGACAAAACGCCCCGAGACACTTTTTGTGGCTAGGCAGGCTCACAAACTAGACTCCATTGTGGTGTGGGTCGTGATTGGCACAGGTCATGAAGCTCTCCGCAGTTTTAGGGGTTGGTCCTGATTGGGATTACAAATGTGGGTGATGTCTGAGATTAGGACCATATTAAGTCCTGCAAGTAGCTGACTGCATCAGCCTCCGTTCCTCTGATACCTATAGCTACGTCATGCTCTAAATTCATATAAAGTGGGCCTGAACGAGGTCTCTATATTTAACCCACTAGAACCCAAGTTGATAATGGTAAATGGCCTTACAGTGATTTCTAGGATATATAGGTCCTTGATCCTAAACATCCCAGACCCGCTGACTGGGACAAGAGCCATGTGGGAGCAAGACCTGGGAGAATTGGATGGTGATGAGTGGCAAGAGCCTAAGATGGCAGCTCACACACTAGCTACCTCTTCCAAACTTTCAGATGGCATACTGCAGTCCAGAGAGGATTTGTAAAATGGGCAGATCTTCGAGCCTTGCTTGCACTTGCAGAAAACCCATTGGCTCATTTTATCATATTATCTGAGAATGCCCACGCATACAAGTTTACTGGAGACAAGTTGGCCAGCTTGACTGGCGTCCAAGATGGTCGCTTAGGCTCAGAGCTCCAAGAACGGGGGCTCACACAACCATAAGTACAAGTTACTTACCTTCGGTAACGATGTATCTGGTAGAGACGATTCTAGCCGCAGATTCCTTAACGTAGATTTATCCCCAGGCGTGAGACTGGATCCGGAAAATATTTTGCCACAGCATCCCTGCGCGCCGGGGGGGGGGCGGCACCACACGACTCCGCCCTGACGCTGTCCGCGGACGTGACGTCAGCGAGGTCACATAAGTCCCACCCCGGCGCGCTGTCAGTTTTCCTCAGAGAACTTTTCCGCGCCACAACGCGGAGCCATCACAAACAAAACTGGGAGAGTATGGGAACAGTGTGCGAAAAAAATCTGTGAAACAGAAAGGGAAGAAGCGAATGGTGAAGAACAGCACCATGAGGGACAGTGCCAGGCACTGTGTTACTGAAAGTCATTGAAGGGAAAGAGCAGAGCATCGCTTCTGAGAAGCAACCCTGCAAAGCGAAGGCGATATCCACCCTGGAGGCAGAAAAACATGTGAAAAATGCCATAACAGACGACAGAAAGTCTGCAACCACAATCTATAACAGTGAAGGGCAACAAGCCGGAACAGACGAGTAACGATAAATTACCCCAAGACAACACCATCAAGGAGTGTCGTATCCCCTGTAAAGAGCTAAGGGCTGAGGCACAGCCAAGAGACCCCAACCCAGAGGACTGCAGAGGAGTCAGAAACCCCAAGCAATGAGAAAGGGAGAAGATTATGAGTAGGCCCCACACTGGAATAACCAGGGTGGAGGGATGCAGAAGTACATGTAAACCCACCATCCAAGTACCAGAAAGGAAGGGGTGGAACAAAGAAACAGAACAAAGCATCCCGCCAGGGAGGAAGTGAAAGAGGACACTCGCAGAAGACAAGCCACCCGGAGGGAGGCGAGTGCAGAAGACCAAACTGAAGGTCCTCGCAGAACGGGGAGGAAGGGCGGGCCGTGAAGGAATCTACGGCTAGAATCGTCTCTACCAGATACATCGTTACCGAAGGTAAGTAACTTGTACATCTGATAGAGACTACTAGCCGCAGATTCCTTAACGTAGAATAGATACCCTAGCCATACCCAGAGGGGAGGAGGGTCTGCGAGAGAATCTCACCAGCTTGGAAGAACACAGGGCCCCAACAGGGGATGTGTCATGGGGACAGGAAGGACGGCCCAGCCCCCACCAAGCAGAAGTAAAGAAGAACAAGGAGAAGGGAAGGCCAGGATACCACAAGCCTACCCGAGGGGCAAAGGGCATCCGCCAGAGAACCCGGAGGGACAGACGGCACCAAGAGAGTACCAAAAGAAGAAAAGAACTACCCGCAAAATCCAAGGAGAAGAGGTGGAAACGGAGGCAGAGCCCTCCTCAGGAGAACACAAACAGCGAAGGAAAGAGCTGAACGAGCATCAGCCCCGAGGCCGGGGACAAGGCAGGAACGGCCCCACAGCCGAGAAGCGCATACGTGAGAAGGAAGACACAGTTGCGCAAAGCTCCAGCAGAGCAACGGACAGGAGCACACGGGTACACGCCGAGGCCCACAGGGGTGGACCATAACGTCCATGCGTGCGCAGCAGGCAGCTGGTACATACTATGAAGTAATGTGCCCAGAACAAGCCGAGCGCAAGACCAAGACCGAGGCAAGGGAACCCCAGAACAAGCCCCAGAGAAGGACCGTCCCAGTGACACAACCCGGCCCACGAAGAGAAGTTGGACCGGCCAAAAGAAAAAGAGGAGAAGCGAGAAATATGTAGCACAGACCTAAAGCCGTCAACCAGAACACAGGAGAACACCAGGAATATCCTGGCCCCCCTGGAACACAAGGTAGAGGACCAGGCCAAACGTCGGATAATAAGGTGGAAACACCAAGACACGACGCCGTAGACGGCATGACAAAAGTCGGTCTGGCGATCCAGAGGCTGAAGAGGGAAGGCAAAACGCACAGAGGCAGATATCCCGCAGGAACAAAGGGCAAAACGTACGACAGGCAAGCCCTGTAGAAGAAGGATCGAAACACCATCGGATACTGAGCAGGACAGAACCTGGAGCAGCGGAAGCTGCGCTAAGGCTGAAGAAAAAAAAGACTGCACCAAGCGTAATACAGTGACGCCAGGAAACGCGAGGAACCCGAGAAGGTATCCACACCCGCCCAGCTTAGGCCAGAGCTATACAATAGCCAACAAATACCCCACCTAGGGTATGACACGGCCCAAAACAAAACAGGGGAACACCTCTTAGGGAAAACCCGCAGCAGAGGTCAAGAACAGAAAA
The DNA here is from genome assembly GCA_963921515.1 of Calotriton arnoldi. Taxonomy (NCBI): domain Eukaryota; kingdom Metazoa; phylum Chordata; class Amphibia; order Caudata; family Salamandridae; genus Calotriton; species Calotriton arnoldi. The sequence continues at coordinate 2,526,795 of CAWUFW010001114.1, forward strand.
GACCTGTGGGGATCACCACAGACGGTTTACCAATCAGCCAAAAAGGGATACACAGATGGTCCAACCTGAGGACCCATACGGCCTCACTAACAGCCAAAAAACACACACCACAAAAGCTAAAGGGCTGTACCCGCAGCCAAAAGTACAGAGGGGCCAACTGAAGGACCCTGAAGGCATTCCCAGCCACACACAGCACACAGAGGGGCCAACCGAAACACGAGGCACAAAGAGAAAGGTGGGATAAACGCCTCCCATAAGACACCGGAGGACCGACAAGCCGAAGCTTACGTAGGGGGAGGAGGACGGTGCCCCGCAAGGAGTCGCTGAATAGCGGAGTCCGCGTGGGTGTTAAATAAAATAATCCCATCAAAGGGCAGGTCAACAAGACGCTCCCGAATATTCTCGGGAAAGACGCTATCCCGCAACCAAGCATGGCGGCGGAGGGCCACAGAACTCGCCATAGCGCGGGCGAGAGAATCAGAGACATCCAAGGCCGAACGGAGAATAAATGCAGCTAACTCCCGACCATCCAGCACATGGTGCCGCAGATCAGCGCGGACACCTTTGTGGGAGGTGCGAGACAGAAGGGACTCCGCGGAATCCCATAGGTCAGAGGTACCCCTGGCCAACACACAAAGTGTGTTGAGTGCGCGCAGAGCAGCACTAGTGGAAGCGAAAATGTTACGCCCCCAGGAGTCCAACCACCGGGCCTCCCGTGACGGAGGGAGCAACACTGAAGGCAAGGAAGGGAAAGCAGTCTGCAGGACAGGGCCCTGGGCAGATGGGTGGGAAAAAAGGCAGACTGGATCGTGCGGGGCAGGACGGTGGTGGTGGAGGAGCGGCTGAGGCACCGGATCCCCCGTAGCAGGACGCCCCCAGAAGAGAGTTGTGGAGAGAAGCTTCAAACGGAAGAAGCGGTTCCCCTCCACCAGAGCCCTGGTGGAGAACCTCCAACAAGTGATCCGTTGGGAGTGGAGCGACCGGGTTGCCCATTTGCAAAACGCCGGTGGCGGTGGAGATGGCCCGGACAAAGGCTACACTCGCCTCTGTAGGGCGACGTGGGGGAGAGAGCAACTCTTCCGTGGGCGAAGGCTGCAAACTAAGCCGCCCGTCCCCGTGCCCTGCCGGAGGAAGAAACGGCCAGCCCCTGTAGGATGGAGGACCCAGGAACGAGTGAGGTGCCTGAGGGGTCTCCGGAGAAGGCGGAGAAGCCTGCAGGCAACCAACTGCAAGGTGCGGAAGAGCGGGTCCGGGGGCTGTGGACACGGAGACGGCATAGAACCCGCCCCGAAAGCCGCCGGGGAAAAGGCAACGATGCGGCGTCCAGTCTCCGGTGAAGAGGAGACAAGGAGATGACAACCCTCCGGAGAGGAAGGGACATCCGGAGAAGAGTCGACGCTCTGACGCCGGGACGGCGCCGGAGAGTCTGCCATGGGCACCGGTGTGTCCTCGATCGGCGCCGAAGTGTCCACCAGGGGTGCCGAGTCGACCTCCACCACCACATGCATCCTAGGAGAAAGGGGCGGGGTCGGAGCCGAAGCGGCCAATGAACGGCGCCGACGGCTTTCCTCCCCGACCTCCAGTAAGACAGCCGCCTGCCCAGAGGTCCGAGAGGGACCCGGGGACGAGCCGTGAGTCCCGGCGACCTCCTGCAACACCACAGGGAACCCCGCGGGGTTTTGCTGCGAGGCAGGGACGCCATGGGCCGAAGAGGGGAACCCCGTAGGGCCGCACTTCGACGACACCACACCTCCAAAACCTGAAGCCGAACGCGTCGGCACCGGGGACGAATCCGCCGGCGAGTCGGCGGAAGGCCCCGCGCATGGCGAGGGATCCGCGGACGTCTCAGGAAGAGGAGGGGGGCCCAAAGAAGCCTGCAGAGCCGTAGCATAGGCCTTCATTTGGGCCCTTGTCGCCCCAACGCCAGGAAACGGCGGATAGGGTGGCGACGGGCGAGGGCGCACGTCCCAAGAGGAACCCGCGCCCTCAGCAGAACGAAGACAGGGCCTCGGTGACAAGCTGCAAGACTTACCGGCGGCGAGCGACGCCCATGGGGCCTCGGTGAAGGACGATGCCGCAACCGGAATCGGCGGCTTCTGGACCCTTCCGAGGTAGGGGACGGACGCGGTGACGAGACCGATCTGGACAAGCGGGCCGAAAGCAACTTCATCCGGCGCTCCAGCCGGGACTTCGGCTTGAGATGCTGACAAGCGTCGCAGTCCGTAGAATCATGGTGCTCGCCCAAACACCACATACAAATAGGGTGAGGGTCCGTCGCCGACATCTGACGTGTACAAGAAGCACACGTCTTGAAACCCGAAGGCATTGCACACGGTTCCCAACGCAAAGGCGTTAAAAGAGGCCTGAAAACAGGTGAAGAGAACTCACTCCGGATCCGCGTTGCACGCGGAAAAGAAGGAAACTGACGTCAGCACGCCGGGGTGGGACTTATGTGACCTCGCCGACGTCACGTCCGCGGACAGCGTCAGGGCGGAGTCGTGTGGTGTCGCCCCCCCCCCCCCCCGGGCGCGCACGGATGCTGTGGCAAAAAAAATTCCGGATCCAGTCTCATGCCTGGGGATAATTCTACGTTAAGGAATCTGCGGCTAGTAGTCTCTATCAGATCATTAGTTCAGAGGGTCAATACATATGCAGTCTGGTGGGTGGAGGTGCCCCCTGCACCCCTTCAGTGCTGTGAAATATCACTCTTTCCTGATTGGGGTGCCGCGGGAGAGTGGAGCTGCGTCCAGTGTACTTGGACCTTTGAGATGGTGGGCGGGGGATGTGGCCTGAGGACATTTGTGTAGGAAGGTGGATGTGGAGAGCTAGACCACTAGCCATTACACCAGGTGAGCACTCAGAGTATAACTAGAGGGGCAGTTAACTTGGGGGGGAACTCCTCCTGTACTGGGGTGAGACGCTGCGATGGCCACAAGTTGGTGTGGCCCCGGCGTGGTGAAACTGGAGTGAGAGCCTGTAGAGAATCCTGAAGCGGATAGAATGAGAAGCCGACATTGCCCAGGATTGGCCGCGTGCAACACACTATAAAACCCCAGCTGCAGAGCATCACTACTGTCATGTAGCGTAGCTGGTGAAACAGAAACTACCACTTTAGCTGAGTGGGGAGACTGCGAGTGAGCACCAATAATAAGCCTATGATTGGACTGGTCTGGTGGTGGGTTATTGGGCTCATTTCCCTACTTTGAAGAACATCAGCTGAGACCCTGGAGCGGATGACTATCCGAATGCTTGAACCCTCCCACTTATGTGGGGGAGAGGCATGTCCATACGGATAATAAAACAGCTGCAACACAACATCAAGTTTGCGCACCTGGGAACAGGCAGAACCTCCTTAGTCAGACACCCACCAGACTACTAGGACACATCTTTCACCAACTATTGGGAAAAAACAAGACCGTAAACAGTTTAAGATCCCCTTCGAATCATGCTGGGCAGGAAAGCAATCTGACACCGTTCAGGTGCCTGGACCATCAGAGCGGAGGGACCCTCTGGACTTGGAAGATGATGTGCCTATGAAGACCCTCCTCAGGAGTATAAAGTCAAGTCTCACCTCCATCAGCAACAAAATAGATGCCCTGAACATCCTCATGGATAAAAATGGCTATCAGTCTAGATTAACATGGCAACCGTCTGACATAGGCGGAAGACAGAGGGCCTAATCACAAGTTTGGAAGACAGCGTTACTCAGTTACAAACATGATGGAGATCACGTCCGCCAAATTACAACTCCGTTATATCCGATGGAACTTGTAATACGGCGGACGGGATATCCGTCACATTTGTGTAGGAGTAACCCATCCTCCAAACTTGTAATCAGGCCCAGAATCTCTTCCATGGAAGACAATGCTCAATGACCATGAAAAACTCTTAAAAATGGACACATTATAATCCCTTATTAAGGCCAAAAACAAAGACCTACCTGGAGGCCAGATCGTATCATATTAACGTCTGTATACTTGTATTGGCAGAATCAATGGAAACAGGAAAAACTGAGACATCTGTGAAAAACATGCTGATATCACTCATCAGGACTGACTGCTTCTTGAGGCTCTTTAGGGTAGAGAGTGGATTTTGTTTGCCGACGGCACTGCAGCCGCCTGGTGCCCCAGCAAAACAGATGTGAAACAATTACTGTACTGTAATGGCCTTCGAAAATGGTTTAAATAAAGTTGTTAAAAAATAATTAGGGATTTGGCTAGTTAGAACACGGAGGAAATGGTCTGCCTTAATTATGTCCAAGCCATCACTCTCCTCAAGGAACAGATAGACTGATTGCTGAAACTCCTGCTGACTACGGCTGGTTGAATAGGGTTGGTAACAATGGCGGTACTACCAAAATTTGTATACTACTTCATAAGAATCTTTTTCAATCATTCACATCTCTACTGATCAAGCTAGTGTGGGCCAATAAAAAAACCAAGAATAGCATGGGAGATACTCACCTGACAGTACCCACGGGGGTGTTTCACAGTGTCCAACTTAGATTTAGATTATCTCCATGTCCAAGCACACTTCACATATTACTGGTTTATTACACAGCGTTACACAGCACTTGTAGCAGTGGAAAAAGACACTGCAAATCCCATCCCTCTTTCAACTGCACTTTGATCCACCTACACATGCAGCAGGACGAAATAAACACCATACACTCCACCGTTGCAGCCTGGGACAGGATGAGAAGTAAGGGACAGAGTCCTTTACTAAATTCGCCATGGGCACCACTGACATCTCACCCAAAGCAATATACCAATTACATAAACTACAGATCCATACTTGGGGTGATCACAATGTAAATGGACAGTTTATCACTCTAGACTCACTAAAAACGCAGGTGCTGTTGGCACTTCTAGAACATTTTCTACATCATAATATTAAAGCACATTGCAAACTGGTATCTGCCTCCTTCCCCAAACAACCTGCAAGGTTTGGTCCCTTGGACCGTATTATGAACACTAAATCCCCCAAGCAGCTTGTAACCATTTTATACCGTGTGACAGTGTCAGTAATCCCGAGCTGTGAAACCCCTGCTAGAGCAGGATGGAAGGTGAAACTGGACACACTCCTCACAAATGAAACCTGGGAAATACTGTTGCCTGCAAACTGGGGAATTGTTACTGAGTAGTAGGCTGTGTCTTATTCATCACAGATCCCTTCATAGAATATACTGTTTCCCTCTGGCACTGCATAAATAGCGAATGAGGAAGGGCTCTTGCTGTGAGCGGTGTGATGGGGAAGACACCGGTTTCCTCCACCTGGCATGGGCCTGCCCTGGCATCATCCGCTACTGGCAACCAATCATCGATACCCTTCAGATGAAGTTCAATTGCGGGTCTCTTCTGTCATGGCTATCCTAGGCTGGGTAAAATCCATTCCCTACTCAAAAAGCAAATTCCTTGCGCTAGCGCTCCCTCTAGCTAAGGTGTTGGTGGCAAAACAGTGGGGTGGTGGTCGTTGCCCTACTACCATCAATGAATGGCAAAACTAAGCAATTGCTTTGAATAAACTGGTCTTTACCCAGAATTATTACCCGAAACGTCTAGACGTAGACATATGGACTTTGTTCAAACAATACTTGGTTAATAAATCAGCACCTGTGATCTCTTGTTAAGGTGCATTGTAGGTCTGGGGGATGGGTGAATCTGATACAAGCTGTTCAGGGTGGGGTGAATGATGGAGACACAGCTGATAGTAATGTATCACAAATCAAGATGTGGCTCCACATCATGGTACCTGCAATTTATGGTCTTTATGTTTGTGGTTTGTTATCAATCTCTAATTCAAAAAAGTAAAAATAAAATTGTTAACTGGATATTAATATGTGATTTACTTGCAAGGGTCACACAAACAGCTATTACTTCAGACCCTAAATAGTGATATTAGACATAATGGAGGTTTTGATGAGATCAAGGGCAAAATTGCACTGGCAGGGACGAGGCTTCTTATAGCCAAAAGAGATCTTGAGCGCTACTGGAAAAATTACACAGTCCACCATTATCCTCAATCCCCACAGAAAGAGAATGGATCAGAGGCTGAAATATTGTGCAAAAGCTGAAGAAATGATTTATAAATTAAGTAGGAGCGTCAAAAAGCTCCAGAAGACCGGGGGCCCCTGGATGAGACACTGTAACCCAACGTAATCCAGAGGTTTATACAACAACTGACCTAGTATATATGACTTTTGGTTAACTGGCCTTTACTTGAATCACTGTGTCTTGTGTAATGCTTCTGTAAACCTGCCCCGATTGAGGTATTTTACTGTTTGGAAATGAATTAAAATGAAGAATATTTATTTAAAAATAAATGCATTCAAATTTGAGAGCTCTAATACACAGAGGAGGGCAACGGTTACCGGCCTTGCCCTGGTACCCGAGATATAGGTTCAACAGGGAGTGCCTGTGGTGATTTAATGAGAAGAACTAAAATCCAAAAGGTACCCAAGTCTATGAAACCATGCTTCCAAATCACAGTTGCAGAGCTCATGAAATGTGTCTAGGAAACCAGCCATTGTGGAAGAAAAGAAGTATGAAAAACAAACAAATTGAGCATGCTCCCAAAGTCAACAGACACAAAGATAACTTTGCAGACAAAGGCACTGAAACAGTGGTGAATTGAGTGGCAGAGGCTCTAGATCGTCCTTAAAATAAGCCTCCAAGCATAGGTAGAATGCTACATTTAACCAACAGAAGAGAGCCCCTGTAACACAGAATACAGAGAAGGCAATACCAGGGGAAGGAACAATATAAAAAAAAACTAAATAGCCAACTCCACAACAATTGCTTGGGTGTAACTCCAACGTATCTACTAGGGGATGACTCCACTTATTTATTTGGTACAAATAGATTCATGAGTCAGACATTCTCAATAACTCATTTATTGTGAAAATGTTAACAGTTTTTTCATATACTTTTTATTCTTATAGTTTTGCAAAGATTCATTGTATCGCAACATGCTTAAGAAAATTACATGACATCTTAAGGCAGGATAAAACGCCTTCAGATTGTTACTCCCTGAGAGACACCAGGCTTACACCAAAGTACTGCCCTCATCTGAACATTTTCTTCTTGTATCCTTGTATTTGCCCTGGATCCTTATAAGACAGGACTTCTCCATCTCTTGGGACAGACCCCACCTCCCCTGACTTATATGGCTGCTGCAATCTCTCCTGTGTATCTTCTAGCACCCTGAAGGTGGTTCGTATCTGAGCTTCACCAAAACGCACGTTGGAGCAAATTCCGACCTGGATTAACAACCAGGGTCTCTACATAAAGAAAATATGTTGAATTTATAATTGCATGAATGTCTCATAAATAAGTATTTCTCCAGAAATATACCTACTTTTTGTTATGTTAAGATGGGCAATGTGATTGTTCAGAGTTATTTACGGGACATTTTGATGTACATTTCATGTCATGAGCCGGAGGGATATTATGTCATGATTTTTATATGTCTGGGCATGAATGTGATAGAGTATTTGTAGGCAGATGTGAGTATGGATGTGATTTTTTTTTTTTATTTGAATGGAGGTTTGGTGTTCCTTTTGCTTTTGTTTAGCATTTGACCTACCTTGAGTTGCACCTCTCCCTTTGATGCACTGAATTGGAAGATGGCGTGTCATTTTATTAAGCAGTAACAAACTACAGGAGGTAGCCCATAAACCCTAAAGAGACTAGGGCAATAATCTATAACAAACAACAATGTCTCAAGGGTATCGTTTCAAAGGACAAATATACAAGCATGTGTAATGACACAGTTAGTTATACAGGATTTAATCCAAAGGGGAAAGAAACCAGGGAAATATTTCATTTAAGCGAAGAATATATTTAATGTACTATACATGCTGGACATATTAACTTCATATTCAAGCACATGGATCAGTAGCACTGCGTTACATTCAATGGCATGTAACCAACAAAATACTGTGCACAAGTGCTCGTGAAGTGTAGTGACGGCGCAAGTGACACATGACGTGGTATAAACAGTGAGAAGGATGGGTGCAAACAACAAGTGAAATAAAAAAACCAGTGGAACTCTTGGCGCCCCAATCATGGATACCCTACACATTTAAAAATTGATTTTTCTTGTCATTTATTGTCGTGGTATCCTTAACATGTAAATCGTGGTTTTTTATTTCACTTGTTGTTTGCGCCCATCCTTCTCACTGTTTATACCACGTCATGTGTCACTTGCGCCGTCACTACACTTCACGAGCACTTGTGCACAGTATTTTGATATATTCTTCGCTTAAATGAAATATTTCCCTGGTTTCTTTCCCCTTTGGATTAAATCCTGTATAACTAACTGTGTCATTACACATGCTTGTATATTTGTCCTTTGAAACGATACCCTTGAGACATTGTTGTTTGTCATTTTATTAAGCATGTTGTGATATGGCGAATCTTTGCAAAACTATAAGAATAAAAAAATTGTATGAAAAAATTGATAACATTTTACCAATAAATGAGTTATTGAGAATGTCCGACTCATGAATCTATTTGTACCAAATAAATAAGCGGAGTCATCCCCAGTAGATAAGTTGGAGTTACACCCAAGCAATTGTTGTGGAGTTAGCGATTTTGTTTTCTTGAGAATGCTATGTTTAATGCAGAGGGAAACTAGTGTACTTCATAATTGTCATTGTCTGGTTTGCCTCCATGAACAATTTGTATCTGGCTCCCTTCCTTCATTTTTGTTTGACTCATATCTCCTAACTAAATCACATACAGATGTATAATTTTGTACCTTCCAACATGGTAGCCAAGAGCCTTCCCATGCTTACAGTTTGGCTTCAGGCAAAAGCATAAATTCTATGAAACACACAGCATTACCAGGTGAATGGTCAAATTCCCACTTTCTAGAAAAGTGACTAACCAAGAAATTAGCAATGTGCTTTTTAAATATGCAACTTAATGAACAAATCACTTACCTTCGGTAATGCCTCGTTTAGTAGAGACTATCTAGCCGCAGACCCCTCACCTTAGAATATTCCCCAGGCGTTAGACTGGACCTAGAAACCTTTGGTGAGCAGTACCCCTGCATGACAGTAAGTGGCGTTGTTTGGCTCCCTGTGGCGTTGTCCGTGCCGGAAGTGACGTGTGCGGTGCCTAAATAGGCGCCACCTCAGTGTGCTGAAGTCAGTTTGTTTTTGTGACCTTCCACGCCAAAAGCGTGGAGCCACCAAGAACACAGACCACTAGTGCGTTGAGCTAGGGCCCTTAAAAGGGAAACAGTCCTTAACTCTGAAATCTGTTTGCAGAGCAGGGAGGTTGGATGGGTCTGCAAGGAATCTGCATCTAGATAGGGTCTCTACCAGATAAGGCGTTACCGAATGTACGTAACTTGTTCATCTGATAGAGACTTCTAGCGCAGATTCCTTACCTTAGAATAGATACCCAAGCAATACCTCCCAGAGGTGGGGCTGCTATCCAGACTAGACTAACAAGTCCTGTAAGATCGAACGGGCAAAGTGACTGTCACACCGCAGGGAAGCCCACATTGCTGCCTAACAGACATCCAGTACAGCAACTCCATGAGCTAACACAGTGGTCGCAGCCTTGGCTCTGGAGGAATGAGCTTGCAAGCCTCGAGGTGGTTGCTTTTTAGCCAGCGCGTAGTAGATCTTGATGCAGAGCACTATCCATCGTGAGATGGTCCATTCCTGCATCAACTTTCCTTTCTTTACTCCGACGTACCCCACGAAGAGTTCATTGTCCACCTGGAACTCTTCTGTGCGGTCAAGCTAGAACGACAACGCTATTTTTGAGTCCAACCAATGGTGTCTCTCTTCTTCTTTAGAGGGGTGAGGCAGAGTGATGAATTGGCCAAAGTGAAAGGGAGTTACCACCTTCAGTAGAAAGGATGCTCTAGTCCAAAGTACCAATTTATCTGGGTAGATGTTGAGGTACGGAGGATGTACTGTCAGTGCCTGCAACTCAATGGCCCTCCCGGCAGATGTTATTGCCACTAGGAAGGCAGTTTTTATGGTAGGAAGCCTGAATGGACAGTTATATAGTGGTTTGAAAGGACCACACATTGAAAAAGTGAGAACTAGGTTAAGGTCCCACTGTGGCATAATGAAAGGTGTTGGTGGGGACATATGTAGAAGACCTTTCAGAAACCTATGTACAGTAAGGATTTGAAAAGGGATGGCTGATGGGGGAACCACAGAAATGCCAAGATGGTCAAAAAAAGATGACCTTTAAATGTGCCCAAAGCAGAGCCTTGCTGGGCTAAGGTAAGAATAAACAAAAGAACCTGGGAAGGAAGGGGGTGCAGCAAGAGGGTTAAACGTGTTCATCTTGCACCATGCCATGAACTTGCTCCAACTCCAGGCCCATACCGTCCTAGTGGAGGGGCACTTGGCTGCCAGTATAATATTGCAGACTACAGGAAGAAGGTCAAAAGTTGTCAACTGTCGCCGCTCAAACTCCACGCATGAAGGCAAAGCGTTTTCAGGTTCAGGTGCAGAACCCTGCCCTGCTGCTGTGACAGAAGATCCTTCCGAAGAGGCAGCCTGATCGCAGGACTCATGCTAATGCGCAACAGCTCGGGATACCAGACTCTCCGTGCCCAGTCTGGAGCCACAAGAATGACTTGGTCCTGGTATTTCCTGATCTTCTTGAGAACCCTGGACAGGAGTGGTATTGGCAGAAAGAAGAAGTGCAGGAGGCCAGAGCTACACTCGAGTTGAAAAGAATTTCCGAGCAAGAGAAGTCCAGGAAATTCCAGCGTGCAAAACTGCTGACATTGTGTGTTCTCTACAGAGGCGAACAGATCTAACCAAGGCTCTACCCACTCTTGGAAGAGACCATGCACCACCTCCATATGGAGGAGCCTTTCGTGATCCACTCGGCATGGACGGCTGAGTTTAACTGCTCTGGGTGTTGAACCACTAGGCATATGCCCCGGTGTGTCAGCCAAGTCCACAGGGTCAAAGGGCTCACAACCCCCTACCGCTCAGTTAGTTGCAATATCAAATCATGGTGATGCTGTTCGTGAACACCTGCACCAGCCTTCCTCTGACTGAAGGAATAAAGGCGTTCAATGCCAATCAGATCGCCCTAAGTACCAGTAAAGTGATGTGTAGCCCGGATTCCACTGGAGACCAGAGTACTCTCCCATATGGCCGCCCCAGCTGAGGAGTGACCCATCTGTCACTACAGTCAGCTCTGGTTGGGGAAGGGAGAGGGGTCTGCCACTGATCCTATCGCACTTTGTTAACCACCACTGCATGTCTTTTGCAGTTCCCTCTGAGATCTGGACCATGTCAGAGATTCCCCTAATTCTGGGCCCACTGGAAGTTCAGGTCCCACTGCAGAGCTCTCTTATGCCAACAGGCATGTGTTACAAATAGGATGCAGGAGGCCATGAGGCCTAGCAGCCTCAAAGTCAGACTCAACGAAATCCAGCTTAGAGGCTGAAATATCGGTATCATAGGCGGAATATCTAGACTCGCCGCTCCGGAGGATAACTGCACTGCACCATGTCCAGAACAGCTCCAATTAAAGGGAGCATCTGAGAGGGAGTCATGTGACTTTGGCACCACATTGATAGTGAATCCCAGCGAATGCAGAAGGTTCACAATAGTCTGTAATGATGGGGCAGCGCCACCGCTGGGCGTCGGTACTGAAGCAGGTGCCGGATAAGGTCAAGGTCGCTCGACTCGAGCTGCTCCAGACCCGTCAATGGATCCTTGGGGCCCCGAATGGCGCCAAAAGCAAACCCGCTGGTGGAAGACCAGTAGGGGCCCCTCCCTGACCCGTGGGGCCAGAGTTCGCTCCAGAGGGGTCTGGCCACCAAAAAATGAGGTGCATGGACTCGTAAAATTTCTTAAATTGGACGGGGGTCGCTTCAACTCCCGAAAATTCAGGGAAGTGCTGAGACAGCCCAGGCGCCGACCCCACCAAAGATCTTGGCCTTGTGTGCAGACAGCCCACGACTTGTCCGAGGACTAGCACAGTGAAGTCGAAGACCTCTTTGACTTTTTTTCCTTTGTGATCTTTCCTGTTGACTTGGAGTGTGATGACGATCGCCGGGTACAACTTTCTGAACCATCTCGTGACCTTCCTTGAGACGGAGCCCAGGAGCGTTACGGAGTCAATTGGCTGTTGGAAGCAAGAAGCTTGAGGAAGCACTCCCTCTGCGAATTAGGGTGCATGGCGCAGCAGCCCTTGCATGTCTTGGTGTCGTGATCTCGCTCGAGACACCAGAGACAAACCAAATGCAGGTCCTTCACTATCACCTTACGGCTTAAAACCTGTCTTTTGGGGGGACATCCGGTATACCAGGAGACAAAGTCTCAAAAAATCTTCTCCGGCTCTGCACTGACTGGTACGGAAAGAAAAGAACTTACGTAAAGCGCTGGTATGGCGTTTATATACACACCACGCATGTCACTTCCGGCGTAGACAACGCCACATGGAGACAAACTATGCCACCTACCGGCGTGCAAAGGGACTGCTCACCAAATGTTTCCGGACCCAGTCTGAAGCCTGGGGAATATTCTAAGGTAAGGAATCTGCGGCTAGAAGTCTCTATCAAATCAACACAAATAAAAACTGGCATGACGGAATTACCCACGCAGTAGAATCTCTGATGCAATTAGTTCATAGATGGAATCCATGAGGCAATCAATTAAATGAAAAAATGAGGACAAACAATGGTTCCAGCACATTCTTAGAGTATCACCTTGCAATATTCTACAGATAGCAGTTGTCACTGAGCTTCACTTATTAAACCTTCACCTGTAAGATACACTCCGAGAGGGAGTTCCTTTTCTGCAATGCATATTTCGCATATGCATACCGAGACAAGTTAATGCCAGAACAAAACAGAGCATAGTCACAAGCATATCAAAGAGTACCGTGTACCCACCAGGTCGTGGTATAGAAATCAATTTCGACGTGAACCACAAGATTTTTGCGAACAATAATTAGGCATCACTGATTAAGTCATTGCCCATTGCCGTCTCTAATGCTCAGATTAACACAATCTTCTACTGGAAGGAGAGATCATGAATGGTTAATGGGCCATGCGGAACAGTAGATAGGTCACTGACTATACAATAAAAAGGAATTTATACTAGAAAAATACCTGAACCAATCAGTTGTCACTAGTAATCTGTTTGCACAGTATGTGGGTTAGCACTGATTCATAACATTGTAACCTGGCAAGCATACCCTGGATAAGGGAGTACCTTCTACAAATAATGCATTGCCCAAGCCACAAAACAGACAAGGTATGGAAATATGGATCTTATAAGACAGTAACTGCCAATGGCATTAGGACACAGCCTGATACTCAATAAAAGCTCCATTCTTTGATAACTTCTGCACATAAAAAAAACAAAGTGTCAAAGACCTTCTGACCTTCAGGAACATGTCAACTGGATTAGATTAGGAGAATGTACTGCCCTTCAAAAAAGAAAAACACGTAGGGCTTCATTTAGAGTTTGCAGAGAAAGAAGCCCGGCGTAAAGTGGTGGTCCAGGGACCCCATCACAACCTGTGGTTTCCCCACCCCATTTGGATGTGGTAAAGGAACTGCCGGGTTACTGCTGGTGAAGCCTCATGTGGCATCGCTGACAATAACTCCTGACCCAGAGGTCCATCTTCCATGGGACCATCAGGTCATAATAACGGTTAGCACGCTATTTTGTTGGAGGGGGTAGCTCCCATCACCGATTTCCCTTGCCCATGTCTGTCTTGAGAGGTATGGTGGACATAGGCAGGAAAATCTTTTAAATAAATGGCCCACATGCAGTTGGAGAAAACTCTGTACATGCTGTGCCAATTTGCAGTTTGTTCAGAGAAGGACTATTTTCTTTAAACAAAAAGTCTGCAGAGCGAGTGCTTTGAACATGGCACCCGCTCGGCAAACTTGCAGTGCTTTGTGGGGAGCAGCTGCAGCAGTGCTACCCCTCACAACACATAGCTCCCCACCAGAGGTGTCGTAAGAGAGCGGACAGTCCACCAATAACATGGCAAAGCTATTGGCTTCTGCCTCCTTGATGACCAGCAAGCACACTGTTCACCAGGGACTAAATTACCCCATTAGCACAGCGTACAGATGATCAGAAACAAAAGCAGCCTCAATTTTAATTACAAGCAGAAACGTGATGATGAATATGTGAATTCCTATTAAATGAATGAAATGATAGAAGGTACATATTTACAGATACAACCTGAAAATAATTTGGTGTGACAGTAATGGTAAATATATATTTAGGATTAGGAGACTGATTAAGAACACACTGTTACGACTGGCACACACAAACTTTCCAAAGCAATGGCGATAACAGGTGAACTCAAATGGACTTAAGACAGAACTCCATTGTCTGCTCTATGACTTAAATGTTTCCAGTAGGTCATCCCAAACTAATGCAATAGGCTGTTTCCGGATACCTCGATATTCTTCCCTTCACAATCTGGCACCCATGAAAGCCAATTTCTCTTGTTTTACTAACATCCTTCTTTAATCTTGTGTATAAACAAACTTTAAAAAATAAAAAAAAGAAGAATGACATGCTACATAATGAGCATTGTGGATATACACGGAACATGCATACTGACGTTTTCTTTCGTATAGCACATAGTACTGCATAAACATATAATCAAAGCTTTAGCTCTGGGTGAGGTGGAAAATTAATCTACATGTCACAATGTTTCATTTACTTTGAAGAAGCAAACATTTTTAAAGGGTTAATAAATGTAGCAATATATTGCTATATGCTTGATGTCTGACATAGGTGTTCTGATCTTTTTTTACTCCCTCACATGAACGCATTATGCATTTGTCGATCAATGTTCTAAACTGTCACTGCGCTGTATACTACCCAAGCTTGATTAATTAGTGCTGCTTGGAGCTGCTCCTTTAGCCCACTGTCATGAGTTTATTGTTATAGGGGAAATAGATATAGAAGAATAAATACTGCAGCATATTCATTTTCTATTTTAAAGATGTTGCAAGACTGTAACAGCCTATCAGCACACAACCCCATCTGCTTACACTTCAGTAATAAAATATGCAATTCAGCTTACATACCTTTTCGGGGTTGCTGATACCACCACCTTACTGGACACACAATTTGATCCTTTTTCTGGTGAACATCGTCGAAAACGGAATTTCTCAGTGGCTGCTATTAAACATTCCTCTTCACTCACAACTTCCACTTCAATAAAACGTCCAATAATGAAATCAGAAAAGCAAAATAGCAGAAGCTCCTTGTTGTAGCCGAGGTTCCTTGGATAAAACAATAACAATTTAACATCTTTACTCACTCAACGGTTCTGTAAAAATATGGTATAAAAGCCAACAGAGCTCAGTTGAAATTTCGTACTTTAGTAATTTAAGGGTTCTATATAATAGTAATATTTCCTTGTGATAAAACAATGCATTGCAGGCAATTTACCGCCAGAAATGTGAAATTAAATCTCAAATAATTTAAGTTGATAATCAAGAGTAAAGTGTTAAAGTATGCAATAAAATTTTTAGAACACAGGATTCACTGCTTGCATAGCTTGGAAACCAATGCGAGTGATGGGGTATACATTCATAACAAGCATTGCAAGAAAAATGAAGAATGGGAGAAGTCTTTGGACTGTGGTACTTACGCCACACACAACCGGGAACATGACTGCGTCAAGTGACAAAGTAAATGCAGCAGGTCTTACAAGTATACAGGGAAAACATATGCACAATACAGAGCAGAGCAGAGCAGAGCAGCAATACCATATACATGGACTGGCAAGGCCCTCTACACAACAGAGGACAAGAGAGTAAGCTGCCAGGAGAGCAATACAGGAGAGGGGGTGAGACAGTCTGTAATTACGTATACTCCCTTCAAATCCTTACAGAGCAGGAACAGTTGGCAAGTGTCCTCTGGACCACTAGCTGGGATGAATGGAAGATTCTATGTTCATGGAATAAGGGTGGAATTTTCTCCAAGCTGATGCTCTGATGCATCCCTTCTATATCAGTGAGCGCTCTGTGGGCCACATGAAAACATTACTTACTTTTAAGGAAAATGCTACTTACCCAGTATGCATCTGTTTTTGGCATATAGAGCTGTAGAATCATATGCTTGTGCATAGATCGCCATCTAGTGTTGGGTCCGGATGTTTGCACTTTGTTTTTCTTCGAAGAAGTCTTTCCAGTCACGAGGTAGGTGACTCGTGCGCATGGGCATCGACTCCATTGTTAGATTGTTTTCCCGCAGAGGGTGAAAAGTAGTAAAAGGAGATGTCCATGAATGCATGTATCTAAGTAAGATATTACTGCAACAGGTATAGGGGAGGCGGGTGGGCGCATATGATTCTACAGCTCTATATGCCAAGAACAGATACATACTGGGTAAGTAGCATTTTCTGTTCCAGGCATATGAGCTGTAGATCATATGCTTGTGTATAGACTACATAGCAGTTATCTCCCAAAGCGGTGGCTAACCTGCAGCTGTTGCAGTGGTTTGAAATAGTGTACGTAAAACTGCCTGGCCCACACTAGCTTGCTGTCTTGCTAACACATCTACACAATAGTGTTTTGTGAATGTGTGTGGTACATACCATGTTGCAGCTCTGCAAATGTCATCTATGGGTATATTTCCTAGGAATGCCATAGAAGCCCCTAGTTTGCATGTAGAATGCGCCCTAGGGGGAATTGTTAATGTGCGTTTAGCTTTAATGTAGCATATTTGAATGCACTTAACTATCCAACGTGCAATACTTGATTTTGATATTGGATTGCCTTTATGTGGTGAAGCAAAAGCAACAAAAAGTTGCTTGGTTTTCCTGAAAGGTTTTGTTCTTTCTATATTGTATAGTAATGCTCTTTTGACATCTAATATGTGAAGAGCACGTTCTGCCACTAAATCTGGTTGAGGGAAGAACACAGGCAACTCAACAGATTGGTTGATATGAAAGGCAGAAATTACTTTAGGTAAAAATGTGGGGTTAGTCCTTAGAACCACTTTGTTTTGATGTATTTGTAAAAATGGCTCTTCTATGGTTAGTGCCTGAAGCTCACCCACTCTCCTCAGAGATGTGATGGCTATGAGGAAGGCTACCTTCCAAGTGAGGAATTGTAGTTCACATTTGTGCAATGGTTCAAGAGTCTCGTAAGAACTATCTTGAGATTCCACACTGGAGCAGATGGAAGCCTGGGTGGAATGACTCTTTTAAATCCTTCCATAAATGCTTTAATAGGAGGCACTCTAAAAAGAGACTTATGCTGTCCATTTTGAAGATATGCAGCTATTGCAGCAAGATGTAAGCGTATAGATGTGTACGCTAAATCGGAACGCTGTAGATGTAGTAGATAGCAAATGATGTTTTGAATTGAAGCATCTAGCGGATTGATTTTATTGTCGTTACAGTAAATGACAAACTGCTTCCACTTTGCTGCATAGCATGCTCTTGTGGTAGTGCGACTAGCCTCTTTGATAATGTTCATGCAGTCTAGCGGAAGATTAAGATAACCAAACTCTAGGATTTCAGGTGCCAGAACGCAAGGTTGAGATCACTGGGATCTGGATGTCTTATCTCTCCATGGTTCTGAGTGAGAAGACTGGGAGCAAGGCGTAGTTTTTGGTGAGGAACTACTGATAGATCCAATAGGGTTGTGAACCAGGGTTGACGGGCCCATGTGGGAGCAACTAGGATTAGTGTCAGGGATTGCTGTCTGAGCTTCCGAACCACTTATGGAATGAGTGGGAGAGGCGGAAAAGCGTAAGCAAATATCCCTGACCAATTCATCCATAGCGCATTGCTTTTTTGACAATGGGTGTGGATATCTGGATGCGAAGTTTGGGCATTTTGCGTTTAGGTGGGTGGCGAACAGATCTAGCTCTGGGAAGACCCACATTTGAAAGAATGGGAGGAGAACTTGAGGGTGGAGTTCCCATTCGTGTATCTGCTGTCGTTGACGACTGAGCAGATCTGCAATCTGGTTGTTTACTCCTGGGAGATGTTCTGCAAGGAGATATATTTTTTGAGGTATGGCCCATCTCCAGATGCTCTGGGCTAGCTGTGAGAGCTGGAGAGAGTGTGTTCCCCCTGTTTTTGTATGTAGTACATTGCTGTCATGTTGTCTGTGCGAATCAGGACAGCTTTGCCCACTAGATGAAGTTGAAATGCTTTCAACGCTAGAAAAATTACTAGCAGTTCTAGATGGTTTATGTGGAGTTGCTTTTGATGGGGAGTCCACATGCCCTGAATGGTATGCTTTTGAAGATGAGCTCCCCAACCAGTGAGCGATGCGTCTGCTGTTAGCACAATCTGTGGAACCGGGTCGACGAATGGCCGCCCCTTGGAAAGGTTTTGTATGTTCCACCACTGCAGAGAGCGATGGGTGCGGCCATCCACCAACACTAGATCTGATAACTGACCTTGAGCATGGTTCCACTGGCGTGCTAAGCATTCTTGTAGGGGACGCATTTGGAGTCTTGCGTAAGGAACGATTAAAATGCAAGATGCCATCATTCCTAGCAATTGCATGAACACTCGAGCTGGTAGTGAGTGTTGAGGTTGAAACTGCGATATTAAGAGTCTGCATGTTGCAGATCCTGATTGGGTTGGGACACGCCAGAGCTTTTTGAGTGTCTATTGTGGCTCCTAGATACACTTGTGTGTTGGATGGTTGGAGATGAGACTTGGTGAGGTTTACAGTGAACCCGAGTTCGTGAAGCAGTTGAACTCTCTTTCAAGTGTGGCGTAGGCAGCTCTGTTGCGAGCTGGCTTTTATTAGCCAGTCGTCTAGGTAGGGTAAGACGTGAATGTGCGATCTTCTTAGATGAAGCGATACCAAAAGGGATGATGGACGGAGCGCTTGAGCTAATCAAACACTCACCCCCAGTCATCTGATCTGGGTTTAATCCATCATCATTCTTTAGCTCACCCCACCACCCCAGTTCAGACATGGCCATATGCAAATCAGTCTGACCCTGTGCCTCATGGGAACAGTCCAGCCCGAACTGCCAAGCCATGTCTTCCCTGGACCGGAAACAAGCATCCTGGGACCGGTTTCTGGCTATTCAGCCGTCATCAGCCAGGCTAGCTTGAATCCAGTGGCAAAGTGAGCAAGGGACCCACGTCTGGGCATACCTTGCCAACTTAGGGCGAACAAAGCGATACCAAAGGGATGATGGACGGAGCGCTTGAGCTAATCAAACACTCACCCCCAGTCAACTGATCTGGGTTTAATCCATCATCATTCTTTAGCTCACTCCACCACCCCAGTTCAGACATGGCCATATGCAAATCAGTCTGACCCTGTGCCTCATGGGAACAGTCCAGCCCGAACTGCCAAGCCATGTCTTCCCTGGACCGGAAACAAGCATCCTGGGACCGGTTTCTGGCTATTCAGCCGTCATCAGCCAGGCTAGCTTGAATCCAGTGGCAAAGTGAGCAAGGGACCCACGTCTGGGCATACCCTGCCAACTTAGGGCGAACAAAGCGATACCAAAAGGGATGATGGACGGAGCGCTTGAGCTAATCAAACACTCACCCCCAGTCAACTGATCTGGGTTTAATCCATCATCATTCTTTAGCTCTTCAGGGAGGACCTGGCTTGGCAGTTCGGGCTGGACTGTTCCCACAAGGAACAGGGTCAAGACTGATTTGCATATGGCTGGGTCCAAACTGGGGTGGTGTGGTGAGCAAAAGAATGATGGATTAAACCCAGATCCTTGTGACTGGGGGTGAATGTTTGCATTGTCCAGCATTCCGTCCATCAATTGTTTCTTTTGCATATGTTGCCCTAAGTGGGAAGAGTATGCCCAGACGTGGGTCCCGTGCTCACCACACCACTGGATTCAAGCTAGCCTGGCTGAAGAAGGGTGATGCCCTGAAACCGGTCCCAGGATGCTTGTTTACGGTCCAGGGAGGACCTGGCTTGGCAGTTCGGGCTGGACTGTTCCCACAAGGAACAGGGTCAAGACTGATTTGCATATGGCTGGGTCCAAACTGGGGTGGTGTGGTGAGCAAAAGAATGATGGATTAAACCCAGATCCTTGTGACTGGGGGTGAATGTTTGCATTGTCCAGCATTCCGTCCATCAATTGTTTCTTTTGCATATCTTCTTAGATGAGCCACGACTACTGCTAGACACTTTGTGAAAACTCTGGGTGCTGTAGTTACTCCGAATGGGAGAACTTTGAATTGATAATGTTGGCCTTCTACCATAAACCTGAGGTATTTGCGGTGAGCAGGGTGAATGGGAATATGGAAATAGGCATCCTTTAGATCCAGAGTGGACAGGAAGTTGCCTTGTTGAAGGAGCGGGAGAACCTGTTGAAGTGTGACCATGTGAAAGTGGTCTGATTGGATGTAGAGATCTAGTTGTCAGAGGTCTAATATGGGTCTTAACGAGCCATCCTTTTTGGGAATTAAGAAGTATAGGGAGTATACCCCGGTCCCTTGGTATTGTAATGGGACTGGTTCTATAGCTTGTTTTCCTAGGAGACAGAGAACCTCTTGCTTTAAGAGTGAGAGATGTTCCGGTGACATAGCATGGGGTCGTGGAAGGATATTTGGGGGATTGGCTATGTGTTCCAGGGAGTAACCATATTGGATAATTTGCAGTACCCATTTGTCTGAAGTGATGGAGTTCCAGACAGGGAGAAATTGGGAGAGACGTCCCCCGACAGGAGTGGAATGATCGGGGGTACAGGAAGGAAGTCACTGTTTGTTGTTTGAGGGGGAAGAGCATGTGGAGTTGCCTCTGCCTCTTCCCATGACATTGTTACCTCTAAAACCTCCTCTGAAATAACTTTTTGGTGAGGGGGATTGAGTATTACCCTTGTAAGAGGAGGAGGTAGTGTTGATGGATATGTTTTTAGAGCCACCCCTGTAAAAGGAGCGGCGAAACGAACCCCTATTGGAGGGTGACTGCAAAGCCCCCATGGACTTTGCAACCTCTGTATCTTTTTTCATCTTTTCCAGCGAGGTGTCAACTGCTGGTCCAAAGAGATGTTCCTTATCAAAGGGTTGATTGAGAATGGAGGTTTGCACCTCAGATTTGAAACCTGAAATTCTCAACCAAGCATGCCTTCGTAAGAGTACACTGGTGTTAATTGTACAGGCTGCTGTGTCTGCCGCATCTGGGGCATACCTAATAGAGGTATTTGTAATGAGCTTACCCTCTTGAATAAAGTCATTAGCCTTAGTCTTGTGTTCGTCGGGTAAGAACTGCATGAGTTTCTCCAACTCATCATAGTGAGCCCTGTCATAAAAAGCTAACAAAGCTTGAGCATTGGCAATACGCCAATGGTTAGCTGCTTGTGAAGCTACTCTTTTGCCTGAGGCGTCAATGAGCTTGGACTCCTTATCTGGAGGAGGAGCTTCACCTGATGTTTGGGAATTGGCTCTTTTACGAGCATTAGAGACTACAAGAGAGTCTAAAGGTAATTGACCTTTGATGTATGTAGGGTCGGTGGGTGCGGGCTTATATTTCTTCTCAACCCTAGGAGTAATAATTCTTGCCCTGACAGGGTCTTTGAAAATGTCCTCAGTGTGCTTTAACATGCCTTTGAGCATAGGTAATGTTTGAGTGACTCTATGAGAGGAACTAAGAGTCTCAAAGAGAAAATCCTGCTCTAATGGTTCTGAATGCAACTCCACCCCATGATATTGAGCAGCTCTATTAAGGAGCTCAACGTATCCAATGTTCTCATCTGGTGGGGAGGGCCTGGAGGGGTACAAATGTGGATCATTATCTGGATCTGGATCAGTGTGATAATCCTGCCAAGGATCAGTGTCTTGTGGGGCATCTTGGTTGTCATCCCCATCCCCATCATCTTGTGGGTTAGGTGAAGTTGGTGGTGGTGGTGAATTTTCAGGTGAAATAAGTAAATTGGGATTAGGAGGAGAAGTAGGTGGGATGTAAGGAGGGGAAGGGTAGGTACCCACACTATTCTTCTTTAGAGGAATGTGGTAGCCCTCTGGTAAGTCCAATTTCCTCTTTTTTTGGTAAAGTAGCTTGAATATGGCCTATATCAGGGTGAATCACCAATTTTTTCTGTTTCGGATCCGAAATGGAGTGATCGGACCGAGGCTCTTTCGACGAAGTCTCTTTTTCCTTGGTTGCCTGTTTCGGCGTCAAAGGTTTCGGCTCCGAGCCTTTCGGCGCCGGCGGTGTATGCTTGGACTTGTGTTTTGGTGCCGAAGGTGTTGGATCGGCACAGAGATGAGGCTGGTTCGAGCCCGAACCAGAAGGCTTTTCTTTATGTTTCAGAGCCGGGCCAGAGGGCGGGGCGTCGGAAACTTTTTGTCAGTGCCGACCTTGGCCCGAAGGCAGAGGAGGGACCGGAGCCTTTGTCTTAGGTGGTTGAGGGGGCAAGGGGTTGTCTTTACTCACGGTACGCTGACCCGGAGTAACTTGCTCCTCTTCTTCGACGTCTGAGTCGGCCTCGGACACGGAGAAGGGTTCTTCTTCTCCGGCTCCTTGGGCATGATGTTCGGAGTCGGAATCTTTGCCGAAGATGTCCGGTGCGGAGCCGCTTTGCTGTTGCATCTCGTGACGTCGAGCCAGACGATCACAAAGAGTCTTTTTCGATAGGAAGGATCAGCACGCGTCACAGTCTTTCTCGTCGTGTTCTGGGGACAGACAGAGGTTGCACATTTCGTGCAAGTCGGTGCGTGGAAATTTAGCACGAAACCCAGGACATTACTTGAAGGGAGTCTGTTCCATCAACTGCTAGAGCAGTCGGCGCGGGTAGGCCAGACGGCCTTCCACGAGTTTTCCGATCGAAGATTTTAAAATTGAAGCGATACGCGACGAATGGGGAACCGCGATCGATAACACCGGCGAGGGTATGGATTGCGCATCGAAGGGGTCCGAGAAACGGTGCCGAACCGGAGCGCAGCAATACACATCCGAACCCGATGGCGGAAAAAAACAATCTAACAATGGAGTCGATGCCCATGCGCACTATCACCAAGAGGAGGAGTCACCTACCTCGTGACTGGAAAGACTTCTTCGAAGAAAAACAAAGTGCAAACATCCGGACCCAACACTAGATGGCGATCTATGCACAAGCATATGATCTACAGCTCATATGCCTCGAACATACAGTTTTCTGAAGACGATGTTTCTTAGATTCACAAGCTTGAATTATTCCCTAACAGCAGAGGGGAAACACTATATGCCAATGTTTATTAGCAGTGTATATGGCCCCTCTCGCAACCATCGTCAGAAACCACGGGCTCAACATCATCTCCTACACCGACGACACCCAGCTCATACTCTCACTCACCAAAGAACCCAACATCACCAGACAACTTCCAAGAAGGGATAAAAGCAGTCGCCCCCGGGATGAAGAAGAGCTGCCTGAAACTCAACTCAGAGAAAACAGAAGTCCTCATCCTTGGCTCCATGCCCTCGGCATGGGACGACACCTGGTGGCCCCCGCCCTCGGAAACTCCCCTACCCAGACGGACCACGCACAAAACCTCAGCATTATACTAGACTCATCGCTAACGATGAACCGCCAGATCAACGCTGTATCCTTGGCCTGTTTCAACACCCTGCCCATTACTCCTAAAAACGTTGGATCCCATCAGAGTCTAGAAAAACGGTCATGCACGCCCTCACCAGTAGCAAACTGGACTACAGCAACTCTCTCTACACCGGCATCAAC
Organism: Calotriton arnoldi; assembly: GCA_963921515.1. Classification (NCBI taxonomy): domain Eukaryota; kingdom Metazoa; phylum Chordata; class Amphibia; order Caudata; family Salamandridae; genus Calotriton; species Calotriton arnoldi. Next base: position 2,550,442 of record CAWUFW010001114.1, read on the forward strand.
AAGAAACTACTGCTCAAACTCCAGACCATCCAGAATGCCGCAGCCAGACTGATCCTAAACATCCCCTGTCACAACCACATCACCCAACACCTCCGCAATCTCCACTGGCTCCCCATCGAAAGCAGGATAACCTTCAAGCTCCTCACTCACGCATACAAGGCCCTCCACAACATCAGAACAGCATACCTGAACAACCGCCTCTCTTTCCACGCACCAAAGAGACACCTCCAATCAGCTGACCTCTCTCTGGCCACCATTCCACGCATCTACAAGACCAGAATGGGAGGAAAGTTCTTCTCCTACCTCGCAGCCAAGGCCTGGAACGACCTCCACCTCTGGCAAGTCCTTACACTGCTCCAAAGGAGCCGCCCCCTCCCCCCAGCGCCTTGAGACCCTCGCGGGTGAGTAGCTGCACGTTACCAACCCTGATTGATTGACTGATCGAGTGTACATATACACACTGTTTGTAGTGTACATACATCCTTGTCTGACCCAAACTCCAGCCCACAAGATAGAAAGGCACAGAGCTGCAACAGCCCTCAGTAGGTCAGATTTTTGGAACCTGTCAAGAGTGTATAATCACGTAGCTTCACGAAATGGGAGGAGAGTGAATCACATGTTAATCTACGACAGATACCTACCCTGGAGAACTACAAGTACGAGGCAAAATTTTCTTCTCATGAACTGACCTTTCATAGATTCATATGTTTAAATTACTATTTAACAAACCAGTATAGAAGTGAAACTTAACAGGAGAGGTGGCAATGAGGCTGTTTAGTGAAAGGTTAACTAGCACAACTTGGACAACTGCAACTTCCAGATCTTGACTGAATGTCGAGGTAGTAATGGTATGTGGAGGTATTGATTGAAGCCTACGTCGCAGCTCTGCAAAAGTCCTTGAGGAGCACTGAAGAAAAAAAAGCTGTTGCAGTCAATATACGCCTGGCATAGTGTGCTCCAACTCTATGTCTCAAAAGCCTGCTGTCCTGGACGTGACACACAGTGATGTAAGGCTAATCAGAGGGAGATGGCTTGCTTGAAGAGTGCTTGTGCATTGTTGTAGGTCTAGAAGGCAACAATGATTTGTGGAGGTTTTTAATTCTCTCCATACAAAATTCTAAGCATAATTTAACGTCTAGAAAGTGCTGAGCCGTCTGTTGGAGTACAGGTTTGAGGACAACAAGTTGTTAGATGAACCTTTCCATTGAGCTGGAAGGATAAAGGCACTCTCATAATGAAATGTGGAGGAGGAGGTGGTAAGGGTCACCTTATGTGGCTGAATTTGATGGAAGGATGCCTGGTCAGGGAATGCTGGAGTTCCCCAGAATTGACTGGTGAAAGTCACTGTGAGGAAAACATTGCTTTCCAGGAAGGTTTCTGGAAGAAAGCTAAATGGACTTGCTCAAAGGGCTTTCTTAAAAAGGTGTAGGAAGGTGGAATCTGACTGCATGGTTGTCCCCACTTTTTTTCTGGCGTTTGGATGGTTTTTGACTTAGTTTGGCTGGGAACCTGCTATTCAGGTCCCCAGCCTATCTGCTTTCTCTTATAAATTGATTCCATGTACTTTAGGTACACCACAGATTGGATTCTGGAGTGCCCTTATAAGTCCCTAGTATATGGTATACTAAGTACCCAGGGCATAGGTACCCCAGAGGCCTACCAGGGGCTGAAGCATGTATTGTGCCACCCCTGGAAGGCCATCCAAAATGACACCACAGGACTGCTACTGCAGCACGAGTGAGGTGGTGCATGCACCCCTCACAGAGATATAGGTTCACTTTATCTCACCTAACACTGCACATAGAAACCTATCAGTCACCCCTATGGCAGGCCTTATCAATCCTGAAGGCAGTGTGCTTGGTTATATGTGAGAGGGTGCCCATGCATGAGCAGAGCCCCTCTGCAGCCTTCGGAATCTCCTCTCCGGGGTGGTCTGTGGTGCAGCCTGACCATATACTCTTAAGTGCATTATATCTAAACGGTAAATGCTAACTTTGGGATGGCTGCACGGAAACATGTCGTGTTTGGTGTCAAACACCTTGGAATCATACCCCCACACCAGTACCTGGTGTGGGAGTATGATCCCACCCTTCTAGAGAGAGAGAGACATGACAGCACCGGTATACCCGGTACCAACTAAACAGAGCCTGGCATCACAAAATGGATGCTGCAGCCACAGACACGCAGTCTGGCCTCCTGCTGCTGACCGAAACTCCGGGCAGGGGAGGCCTGGACAATAGGTTTCCTGTCGCAGGGAGGTGTTACCACCTCCCAGACAGGCCTTAGTGGATTGGGGCTGGGTGGGTGCACTCTCTGAGTGCTTTGAAGTCCTGCACTGGGGGCACATTTGGTGTCCTCGTGCATACCCCAGTTCAAACCGGTTGCAGGGGCTACCAGCCCCTGCTCTGGTGCGAAACTGGACAAAGGAAATGGGTGTAGCCACCCTCTTTCCAAACCCTCCCATAGGTGGGTCCCCAGAGTTAGTCCAACCCCTTTCTTTAGTATAAGTAAGGGAACCCTGGCAACAGGACTTTAGATATCCCTGGACGAAACTCTGTAGCTGAATCCTGGACCTTCGACGCTCTACATCAAGATTAGAGGACGGAAGAATCTCCCTTGGGGTCAAGGAGTGACTCCCCTGCTTGGCAGGCACCAACGAAGCATCTGTCCGGTCTGCATCACTGAAGTTCCCGCCGGACGCCGAAGTCTTTGCATCACCAGAGGTGGATTTCCAGACTTCCCCGAGGCTGCCCTGAGTCCGCAGCAAAGCTGAGGCACGTAGCTGTCGTGGGTAACGTGGAACCGTGACCCCTGGACACCGAGCACATTTGCAAGTGCACCAACTTCCTGACATCTCTCGAAGCCGTGCTTTGGGTTCCAAGTAGCCCTAGCACCGAGCACCAACTGCAGCGAAGATCACTGGCCTACACTCCACAAGTGTCCCGTGGACCAGCTCCAAGTGCGACCGCTCGAGGCTCCTTCGCGATCTCTAGTCCGTTGGCTAGTGGGTCCCCACGAAGGCAACTCTTCATTTGCTTGGGCTTTCCTGGTTGCTCCAGAATTGCCCTGACTTACCCACGCTGGGTGGGTCCCTCAGACCTTGCTGGTCTGCACCGCAGCCTTTTCTTCGTTTCCCCGTGACTTGCCGTTGCCAAGGCTTGTTGGGTCCAATCTGGTCCCCGACACCGCAGCACTCGACAGACTTCGTGGGACAGCTCGATTCCAGCTCCTGGTCGTCGTCGACGCCTCCTGGACCTCGTGGCTGCAGAGTCAAGGCACCCGTCAACTCAACTGAAGCACCCGACATCTGAGGGCATTCAACTACCGTGCCCCTGGTCACTGGCTAGTGACCCAGACTCTGTCCCCTCTGCTTTCAGGTCTTCCTCTTCCTCGATCCAGGCTTGGATCGCACCGGACACTCTTCCTCTTCACGGCAGCAGCACTTTCCAGGAGGTCGCCATTGAAAACGACGACGATTCCCGACACCTTTTAACACGTATGCACCGGGCTTCCCTGGGTGAGATAACTCGAGTATTTCGGTACTCACGTGGGTGTGGGCCCTAGAAACTCTTAAGTTTTAAGGGGTTAACTGGAAGTCCTCTCCGAAGTGTCCTTTTTCTTTTAAAATCCAACCGCGACTTTCCCCATAGAAGTTAACGGCGATTCGCGGCTGTGTTCTCACACTGCACGCGTCCCCCGTGGGTCCCCTGTGTCACTACCTTGGGTGGTTCCTTGGGGTCCAAGCACTTCTACAGGCTCTAGGCCTTGTGTCTAGCTCAGTCGCGGTTCTTATACCACTATTTTAGTATATGGTTTGGTACGCCCCTAGGGCTCAAACGTGTATTGTGCTAATAACTGCTGATATTTGCCTTGTAACTTATGTACTTCGAACTCTAGCCTCATAAAGAGACTAGAGGGGTGTGTTTAAGACTAAATACATATATTTTATATATATACCTGGTGTCGTCCTCTTTCATTTGGTAACTCAAGAGATTATAGACTGGTAAAACAAGCTGCTTTACATTCCTCCAAGACTTAGCCTGAAGGCTGCTCTCCATAGCTACCACTAGGATAGCTTTCAATAAAGGTTGTCTTTAACCTATCATCCATAAGGGGTTGTTTGGACTGGTGCAAGGTGCCCACTATAACTAGTGGACAGCATATACCAGGCCAACTTCTCACAAAAGGCACCTAAAACAACCTTCAATTTCACTCTGGGATGCTTTTTAGTCAAGCAAGAAAAAAAATTGAAACTTTTTTTAAATAAATTATTTTGCAACTCTGGAACAGAACAGGGAGGAAGAACTGTAAGAGTGAAGGTATCTAGAGATAGCCACTAAATGGACCCTTATTACTTGAGGCTCGACTTGGACAAACGTAACAAGTAGGGGGGAACTTCACAAATTTGCATTTGCAGAAGGACTGATGCTGTACATTCTCATACAAATGCAAAAACTCTTTCATTTCAGGCTGTACATATCACTGGCAGAGGTCACTTTTGCTGTCTGAAGGATCTCTTCACAGTCTAAAGACAATGGTGCCAAGTTTTAAGTCTGAAGTAGTCAGGCTGTCAAGTTCAGGGGTACTGAATTATGGTGCGGCCATGACTCTTCGTTAGAACATTATATGGCCACCTTGAACTGGATAGCACTGTCCACTCTGATTGCAGAGGTCTGTGAACCAGAAGTGTCTGGCTCATGCTGGTGCTAGCAGAATGAGTCAGCATGGCTCTCATTTCATCTTGCTGAGGACTTTCGGGATGAGAGAATCAGTGGAAAGGCATGGGTAAATAACTGCTGAAGTTGCAAAAGGGCGTGTGTGTGTGTGTGTGCGTGAGAGAGACAGAGACAGATATATATATATATATATATATATATATTCACTGAAAAAACCATAGGTTTCAGGGGCGTTATAGTTAGTTGGACATTTCACTCGTACAAAACCATAGAAATTCCCCCGTTATAGTTAGTTCAGCTAACTATAACTCGCGCGCCCGCAATGCACTGCTGATGACGTCACATATTACATCACTCATGACATGGTCAGTGACATCACTCATGACATCACTGATGACATCTCAAATGACATCACTGATGACATCATCCTTGTGATAGAGTGGCAGACCTCCTCTCACCCTAATATAACCTTTGGTACACACACTCAAAAATACAAACTAACATTTTCAAAACAATGGACATACCAATACCAGTTGCAACACACCTATTCAGTAATTCCAAGATCTACACACACATCCACTCATTCACCAACAGTCCCTATACAGTCACTCATACATGTACTCACTCATCATATGTACTCATACACCTATACATCCTATTACACACCGCCACTCATCCATAGAGTTACTCACACACATAGTCACACATGCAAACAAAGTATCAAACATCCATTTACTTGCATATACAGTTATACACACACTACCACACTTACTTCTACAGAAACTTACACATACTTACTCTCTTAAACAATCACTTATAGAAACACCTACTTATTTGTACAGGAACTCTTCCAATCTCTCACTCTCACATATACTCACTTATATACACCAATACTCACATATACTAGTTTAAAACATATGTAGTTACTCATAAAGACACTATTGAGACAGTCATTCACTCACTAACACACCCATACACCTACTCATCCACCTATAGTCCTGCACACATGCTGTCTTCAAAACAGAAAAAGGGGGAGAAAGAGGGACGAAGCTAGGTCCACCCTCCTAATGCAATAGTAGACCTACAAAACCGGTATGACCGGATAGGGACCTAGCTGGGGTGTAGACTTTCCACTCAAATGTGAGCTTGAAAATCTTGAGGAAGGAAAGCTTTCCTTTCTTGAGTCCCCTCACTCACCAGGGTTTCCCCATGGTGACATGCTTCATCATAGGGGCCATCTCAACCCGCTGCGGGCTGAGGCGTGCTACGACTTGCGATGAGACGTAGGAGCACTAATCAGGAGGAGCTATGTGTAGTGCAGTGATGTGGTGGAGTGGAGTTAATTAAAAAGTACCTAACTAGTGGGCAGAAAAAACTTTATTCAGGCTCCTAGTCGGTCTATTAAAAATTGGGGCTAGTCTCTAGTGAACCTAACCGAATACGTTAGGGGTCCCTAGTAGACGTCAACATGTTTTGAGCTTCCCCACAGCTCTTCTTCAGGACAACACAGGGTCCCGCCCTGTGTGTACCACTCCAAAGTGACCTACAGTAATATACGTGAAAAAACAACGAAATGCTGCAAAATAAGGCAATTGTTAATAATACATACGGTACAAAATTGTCACGTAGTATGGGTACATAATAGTCCCGTAGTATCTGTAAAAAGAATAGAGAAAGAACAATGGTTAATGTAACCCTACCCCCTCTTGGGGGTGGGTGGAATAAAGCGTAATACTCAAGGGCTCCTTGCGATGCGTGCTTTCAAACTGCCAAAATGTGAAACACCATGCAGAGCTGCAGAATAACATGCTTGCCTAAAGTTATGGTGGAATTAAGGCATTTTTTAAAAAATAAAGAGGGGTTAAAATATGCACCTAGTAACTACACCGTGGACATGACAAACATATAGACATTACATATAACATAAACAACATACTGTATTTTAAGCAACAATGTGCCTCATGGTCTCAACCGGGGTGAGAGGGTTCCAACTGGAACTCTAGAAAAACGAAAAACGAAGGAGAAACGTTGTAAGTTGCCGTTTTACGATCGAAGATCGTGTTAGAATCGAAAGATGCAGAAGAATGCCGAACGCGCCGAGGGCAATCCCCGCAGCGTGCTCGGTTCCTTATACAACCTGAAAAACAATCCACTTACTTGTGTGATAACCTCTCGGTCAGTAGACCTAGCAAAATTCTCCCTCGAGACCGCATATTGGCGTGTCTCACTAGGGAGCTGGGTTAAAAGGAAGTGTTTCCGTCTAGTCATGCTAGGATGACTAGAGTGCAAACCTTCCAAAATGGCCGTCCTGTAATGTGCTTATGGCGTAGCCCTGTTGGGAGTGAAAAAACTTTACTTCATGTATGAAGATGGGGCAAAGGAACGTACTATTCATTAATAACCAATTACATGAAGACAAACAGAAAAAACACAAAACAGTGGTTGGGACAAGTGATATTCCGTCCGCATTCAACATTTTGTCGTGAGCGATCGTGAAAGGTTACTGTGTGTTTTAGTTTTGGTGGGGCATAATTTAAAAGTTGCCGGATTACTGCCAAAGAAAAACGTGAGAGACCTGTTGGAGGTGCTGAATTTAGTAATAAACGGCCTCTGTTGATGATGGACCAGAGATATGAAGTTTATACAAAATGTCAGTATTGCCTAAGAGATAATTGGTGTGTAATGCCACAGAGTTGATGGTAACTAAACAAATACAGGTTCTTGACCGGGGGTTTGCCGCACAACCTGCGATTTGTCAGTATCCATAATGGTGTGTTTATTAAACACAGGATAATCTGTTAGGTGTTTTTTTCAACAGCTAGAGAATTCAGTATAAGAGTGAATATTCTGGGCAAAAGACAAACTGAGGTGTGAGTCATTATATAAATTGGCCCCACGGGACATTGTCGTTCAGGCCCCGACTGTCTGCCCGTAGTTTGAAAACCCAACGTTGTTCTTTCTCATGGAGTCTCTTTTCTTGGTTCTCACTATACTTTGTGTTCTAAGACCACCCACTTCATGTCGTTGGGTGTGTGCTTAGTTTCTATAAAGTGAGAAGTCATTTTTGTGGTGGCCCTCTGACATCTTATATTGCTACGGTGTTCCACTATTCGGGTACTGACTTTTCTGGTAGTCATACCAACATAGTGTAGATTACATATACAGGTAATCAGGTATACGACTCCTGTGGTGTTACAGTTAGTGAAGTTCCATAGTTCCCAGGTCATATTGTTGTTGAATTCCACTTTCTTAGTGGCAGCAGTCAGATGGCAAACGCTGCAATTGTTACAGGGATAGTGTCCTTCTGGTAATGGTTGGAACACCTTTTGTAGTCCATCTGATTTTCCCATATTTCTTGGGCGTGTGTGGACAAAATGGTTTCTCAGGTTTTTGCCTTTTTGTGACTGAACATAGGTTTCGGTATGTTTAAATCACCACTATTGAGTGTCCTCCAATGTTTGTTCACTATTTTCATTACTTTGTTGGATGCAACGTTGTAGGTAGTTATACATATTGGTCGTTTCTCTTTCATTGCTGATTGTCGAGGTTCAAGGAGGGCCTCTCTGTGATTATTCAGGGCTCTTTTTTGGCTTTGGAAACTAACTGTCTAGGATATTTCCTTGCTATAAGCTTGTCTGCCAGGTCTCTCGCTTGAATATTGTAATCATCCCTTTCAGTACAGTTACGTCTTAGGCGCAAAAATTGTCCGAAGGGAAGATTCTCTTTCAAATGTCTTGGGTGGAAACTGTCAAATATTAGGAGACAGTTTCTGGCTGTAGGTTTGAAATGAGTTGTAGTTGTTAAGAGACCATTGTGGGCTTTGATATTCAAATCAAGGAAAACCATTTGAGATCTGCTCATGGTGAACGTGAATTTTAAAAAAGGGTCTTGCAGGTTTAGCCAGTTAATAAAGTCTCTTGCTTCCGCTTCATTGCCTCTCCATATTATGAAAACATCGTCAATGTAACGTTTCCAAAGTTGGAGATGAGCAAAATGTGGGTTTGTGTCATGCAATATCTTTTGCTTTTCAAGGTGATGGACATAGAGTCCCGCTACACTCGGCGCAAAAGTGCTTCCCATGCTGGTCCCATGCTGTTGGCGAAACAGTGTGTCTTCAAATCTGAAGTAGTTTTCTGTAAGGGCCAGCCGGCAACATTCAAGGACTACATGTCTGGGTGTGTGGTAACGCCATGATTCTTGGAATAATATTTCCTCCAGGATGTCAAGTGTTGCTTTGTGTGGTAGGCTGGTATACAGACTTTCCACATCTAGGCCAATCAGAATATTCGTTAGGGGGTCAAAAGGTAAGTCTTGGAGAAGACAGAGGACCGCTTTCGTGTCCTGCAAGTACGTACTGGTACTTTGTACTAATGGCCGCAGGAAAGTGTCGGCAAATCTAGAGAGGGGTTCTAAAATTGAGCCTATCCCCGAGACTATTGGTCTCCCTGGTGGGTTATCCATAGATTTATGGATTTTGGGGATGGTGTAGAAATACGGGGTAGTGGGTTTAGTATTTTCCAGGAAATCTGCTTCCTTTTTGGTAATCCAATTGTTGGCTATTGATTCCTCAACCAAGTATGCGATTTCAATGCGTAATCTTTCAGTAGGGTCTTCTTTTATCTTGATGTAATTTCTTTCATCTCCCAGTAGGTTGAGACACACTGTGCGATAAGTAGTGGAGTTTTGTAGCACTATGGCTACTGGCTTTTGAGAAAGCAGTATTGAAGGAGGTATCTGATATTGACCCAAGGACCATAAAAGTATTCCACAATACGAGCAAAAAGAACAAGAAGCGATACAACAACTGGCAAACAACAATAAGGTGACTATAAAACCAGCAGATAAGGGAGGAGCCATAGTGCTACAAAACTCCACTACTTATCGCACAGTCTGTCTCAACCTACTGGGAGATGAAAGAAATTACATCAAGATAAAAGAAGACCCTACTGAAAGATTACGCATTGAAATCGCATACTTGGTTGAGGAATCAATAGCCAACAATTGGATTACCAAAAAGGAAGCAGATTTCCTGGAAAATACTAAACCCACTACCCCGTATTTCTACACCATCCCCAAAATCCATAAATCTATGGATAACCCACCAGGGAGACCAATAGTCTCGGGGATAGGCTCAATTTTAGAACCCCTCTCTAGATTTGCCGACGCTTTCCTGCGGCCATTAGTACAAAGTACCAGTACGTACTTGCAGGACACGAAAGCGGTCCTCTGTCTTCTCCAAGACTTACCTTTTGACCCCTAACGAATATTCTGATTGGCCTAGATGTGGAAAGTCTGTATACCAGCCTACCACACAAAGCAACACTTGACATCCTGGAGGAAATATTATTCCAAGAATCATGGCGTTACCACACACCCAGACATGTAGTCCTTGAATGTTGCCGGCTGGCCCTTACAGAAAACTACTTCAGATTTGAAGACACACTGTTTCGCCAACAGCATGGGACCAGCATGGGAAGCACTTTTGCGCCGAGTGTAGCGGGACTCTATGTCCATCACCTTGAAAAGCAAAAGATATTGCATGACACAAACCCACATTTTGCTCATCTCCAACTTTGGAAACGTTACATTGACGATGTTTTCATAATATGGAGAGGCAATGAAGCGGAAGCAAGAGACTATTAACTGGCTAAACCTGCAAGACCCTTTTTTAAAATTCACGTTCACCATGAGCAGATCTATAATGGTTTTCCTTGATTTGAATATCAAAGCCCACAATGGTCTCTTAACAACTACAACTCATTTCAAACCTACAGCCAGAAACTGTCTCCTAATATTTGACAGTTTACACCCAAGACATTTGAAAGAGAATCTTCCCTTCGGACAATTTTTGCGCCTAAGACGTAACTGTACTGAAAGGGATGATTACAATATTCAAGCGAGAGACCTGGCAGACAAGCTTATAGCAAGGAAATATCCTAGACAGTTAGTTTCCAAAGCCAAAAAAAGAGCCCTGAATAATCACAGAGAGGCCCTCCTTGAACTTCGACAATCAGCAATGAAAGAGAAACGACCAATATGTATAACTACCTACAACGTTGCATCCAACAAAGTAATGAAAATAGTGAACAAACATTGGAGGACACTCAATAGTGGTGATTTAAACATACCAAAACCTATGTTCAGTCACAAAAAGGCAAAAACCTGAGAAACCATTTTGTCCACACACGCCCAAGAAATATGGGAAAATCAGATGGACTACAAAAGGTGTTCCAACCATTACCAGAAGGACACTATCCCTGTAACAATTGCAGCGTTTGCCATCTGACTGCTGCCACTAAGAAAGTGGAATTCAACAACAATATGACCTGGGAACTACGGAACTTCACTAACTGTAACACCACAGGAGTCGTATACCTGATTACCTGTATATGTAATCTACACTATGTTGGTATGACTACCAGAAAAGTCAGTACCCGAATAGTGGAACACCGTAGCAATATAAGATGTCAGAGGGCCACCACAAAAATGACTTCTCCTCACTTTATAGAAACTAAGCACACACCCAACGACATGAAGTGGGTGGTCTTAGAACACAAAGTATAGTGAGAACCAAGAAAAGAGACTCCATGAGAAAGAACAACGTTGGGTTTTCAAACTACGGGCCGACAGTCGGGGCCTGAACGACAATGTCCCGTGGGGCCAATTTATATAATGACTCACACCTCAGTTTGTCTTTTGCCCAGAATATTCACTCTTATACTGAATTCTCTAGCTGTTGAAAAAAACACCTAACAGATTATCCTGTATTTAATAAACACACCATTATGGATACTGACAAATCGCAGGTTGTGCGGCATACCCCCGGTCAAGAACCTGTATTTGTTTAGTTACCATCAACTCTGTGGCATTACACACCAATTATCTCTTAGGCAATAATGACATTTTGTATAAACTTCATATCTCTGGTCCATCATCAACAGAGGCCGTTTATTACTAAATTCAGCACCTCCAACAGGTCTTTCACGTTTTCTTTGCAGTAATCCGGCAACTTTTAAATTATGCCCCACCAAAACTAAAACACACAGTAACCTTTCACGATCGCTCACGACAAAATGTTGAATGCGGACGGAATATCACTTGTTCCAACCACTGTTTTGTGTTTTTCTGTTTATGTCTTCATGTAATTGGTTATTAATGAATAGTACGTTCCTTTGCCCCATCTTCATACATGAAGTAAAGTTTTTTCACTCCCAACAGGGCTACGCCATAAGCACATTACAGGACGGCCATTTTGGAAGGTTTGCACTCTAGTCATCCTAGCATGACTAGACGGAAACACTTCCTTTTAACCCAGCTCCCTAGTGAGACACGCCAATATGCGGTCTCGAGGGAGAATTTTGCTAGGTCTACTGACCGAGAGGTTATCACACAAGTAAGTGGATTGTTTTTCAGGTTGTATACGGAACCGAGCACGCTGCGGGGATTGCCCTCGGCGCGTTCGGCATTCTTCTGCATCTTTCGATTCTAACACGATCTTCGATCGTAAAACGGCAACTTACAACGTTTCTCCTTCGTTTTTCTAGAGTTCCAGTTGGAACCCTCTCACCCCGGTTGAGACCATGAGGCACATTGTTGCTTAAAATACAGTATGTTGTTTATGTTATATGTAATGTCTATATGTTTGTCATGTCCACGGTGTAGTTACTAGGTGCATATTTTAACCCTCTTTATTTTTTAAAAATGCCTTAATTCCACCATAACTTTAGGCAAGCATGTTATTCTGCAGCTCTGCATGGTGTTTCACATTTTGGCAGTTTGAAAGCACGCATCGCAAGGAGCCCTTGAGTATTACGCTTTATTCCACCCACCCCCAAGAGGGGGTAGGGTTACATTAACCATTGTTCTTTCTCTATTCTTTTTACAGATACTACGGGACTATTATGTACCCATACTACGTGACAATTTTGTACCGTATGTATTATTAACAATTGCCTTATTTTGCAGCATTTCGTTGTTTTTTCACGTATATCACTGTAGGTCACGTTGGAGTGGTACACACAGGGCGGGACCCTGTGTTGTCCTGAAGAAGAGCTGTGGGGAAGCTCGAAACATGTTGACGTCTACTAGGGACCCCTAACGTATTCGGTTAGGTTCACTAGAGACTAGCCCCAACTTTTAATAGACCGACTAGGAGCCTGAATAAAGTTTTTTCTGCCCACTAGTTAGGTACTTTTTAATTAACTCCACTCCACCACATCACTGCACTACACATAGCTCCTCACGATTAGTGCTCCTACGTCTCATCGCAAGTCGTAGCACGCCTCAGCCCGCAGCGGGTTGAGATGGCCCCTATGATGAAGCATGTCACCATGGGGAAACCCTGGTGAGTGAGGGGACTCAAGAAAGGAAAGCTTTCCTTCCTCAAGATTTTCAAGCTCACATTTGAGTGGAAAGTCTACACCCCAGCTAGGTCCCTATCCGGTCATACCGGTTTTGTAGGTCTACACATGCTGTCTTCAACACATACAAACAGTGAGTCACTCATTCATGCATCTATGCACTAAGTAATACCCCCCACCGAACCATACAGACACTCAGACACTCATACTGATACTCAAAAAACCAACTAATAACCCATATAGACACTCATGTAGCTACTCACCAACCCATGCAGCCACTTATACACAAAGTGAGAGACTGATACAGATATTTTCATATTGAAACATTACTCACTAACCCATGTATTCACTAAGATACACTTAGTCAGTTATACAATCAATTTTACAAAAAAAATCATCCATTTAGACACTTGTATACCCATTTATTCTGCCATCGACCTTGAGATATACATATATAAAACATTTAATTTTCAGAAAAACACACATTCACTGGATGATGTCATCTGTGATGTCATCTGTGATGTCATCTGAGATATCAGTGATGTCATGAGTGATGTCACTGACCATGTCATGAGTGATGTAATATGTGACGTCATCAGCAGTGCATTGCGGGCGCGCGAGTTATAGTTAGCTGAACTAACTATAACGGGGGAATTTCTATGGTTTTGTACGAGTGAAATGTCCAACTAACTATAACGTCCCTGAAACCTATGGTTTTTCAGTGAATTTCTAAGGTTTTTAAATGCTAATTTCTAACTATAACGTGCCTGAAACCTATGGTTTTTCAGTGAATTTCTAAGGTTTTTTAAATGAAATTTCTAACTATAACGTGCCTGAAACCTATGGTTTTTCAGTGAATATGCATATATTTATTATACTATGTATACATGTGAAAATGTCTCGGTCCCCTGTTTGCCTCGGTGGCACGGAAAAATGGGTGGAACTGACGTCAGCACGCCGACGAGGTCCTCTTATGGCTCCGATGACATCATACGGTGTCGCGAGCGGAGCCGTGCTCGTTGACGTGGGAGAGCTAGGAAAGAATTTCCGTGGAATGCTGGTGCAGGGGATATTCACCTAAGTGTTCAGGCTAGTCCTTTGGGAGCAACTGTTTATGTTGCCACTCCAGAAACCGAAACCAGTGATCCGAGGGCAGAGGCCCTGCAGATGGCACACGAGGTGGGGTGCCCAGTCGTGTGCACCGGCGGGGCAGCGAAGTGACAAGCACCACAACCCACAAAAAAGGTAACGAGGGCACTGAAAAACACAGGATCTTCTCTTTGTATCTGGCAGGAACAACGAAGTTAAAATGCCCTTGTACCAAAATGTAGAATTAGTGCTACAACGGTCTTCAAGAGGACCTGCGATGCGGCTTCTGCCTCCCGTACCCTGGAGGCGGCACATGGGTCACACGGTACGGTCATACTGCGATGGGACGCACACTCGTTGACCTCTCATGGCACTGCTCCACACTTCAGGGAGGACGCTTTCCATTAGCTATGTTTTCTGATGACATGTCGCGCCGGACCCGTCCAACAACAGAACTCCTTTAGATCCAAACAGACTCTTCCACTCTCTCACCGGAAGTGAAACCAGGCCAGGCAGACACTTTCACAATACAACAGCCGGGAATGCACTTTTCGGTAAAAAAACCCACATTCCTTCCTCCTAATTAATCAAATAAACGTCTCACTGAAGAACAGGGGCCAGCTTCGATCGGAAAACAGCCGTTACAACGACTTTTTTACTTTGCGATACCATTACAATGCATGCATTACCACGCATGCGTTGTACATCACGAAGTCATTACTACGCATTTTTTTTTAGAACGCATGGTCATTTACCACGCATGCCTCTACAACGAATTTTGTTGTAAAGGTATGTATGTACGCCCTAAGTTGGCAGGGTATGCCCAGACGTGGGTCCCTTGCTCACTTTGCCACTGGATTCAAGATAGCCTGGCTGATGATGGCTGTAAGCCAGAAACCGGTCCCAGGATGCTTGTTTCCGGTCCAGGGAGGACATGACTTGGCAGTTCGGGCTGGACTGTTCCCATGAGGCACAGGGTCAGACTGATTTGCATATGGCCATGTCTGAACTGGGGTGGCGGAGTGAGCTAAAGAATGATGATGGATTAAACCCAGATCAGTTGACTGGGGGTGAGTGCTTGCAATGTTCAACACTCCGTCCATCATCCCCTTTGGTTTTGCTATGTATGGTAAATGACCATGCGTTCTAAAAAACATGTAGACGATCCATGTCGTTGTAAGGAAACAGAGGCTGTTCCGTTTCCTCACAACGACGTGCACCGCCCCTCAGAGATGACGTGAAGCAGGAACCACGAGGAGAGAGGAACCATGAGGAGTGAGAGGTAAGGGGGATTGGGCATGGGGTGGAGGTTTCTTTTCTAGGGTTTAGGGTAGTGCAGTGGTGTTTGGGTGGTGTAGGGGGTAGTGTTTTAGGGTTTAGGGTAGTGCAGTAGTGTAGGGGGTCGAGCTGGGGGTAGTGTTTTAGGGTTTAGGGTAGTGCAGTGGTGTTTGTGTAGTGTAGGGGGTCATGCTGGGGGTAGTGTTTTATGGTTTAGGGTAGTGCAGTGGTGTTTGGGTAGTGTAGGGGGTCGTGCTGGGGGTAGATTTAGGGTTTAGGGTAGTGCAGTGGTGTTTGGGTAGTGTAGGGGGTCATGCTGGGGTTAGTGTTTTAGGGTTTATGGTAGTGCAGTGGTGTTTGTGTAGTGTGGGAGGTCATGCTGGGGGTATATTTAGGGTTTCGTGTAGTGCAGTGGTGTTTGGGTAGTGTAGGGAGTCGTGCTGGTGGTAGTGTTTTAGGGTTTAGGGTAGTGCAGTGGTGTTTGGGTAGTGGAGGGGGTAGTGTTTTAGGGTTTAGGGTAGTGCGCCCAACCAGCCACAATATCCGTGGACAAAGGGGAACGCTCCGTCAATTGAATAATTTGGGTCAAGGGCCCTACCACGTCCAAGACCTATCAATTCCTTTCTTGGGATCCCTCATATACTTGGAGAAAAAGGTACATAGTTTCTCATCAATTTCAGGCGTGTGTGCCACCTTCCCCTTCAGTGAGGGCCTGGGGCATTCTCCCCTCATCCTATTCCTGACCTCCCTTTCAAGGGGTTGATGGATTTTCCCCACCACCTACTCTGCCACTTTGGCGTCAGGTGTCCACTCTGCCGACCTAGGATGGTAAATTTGGGTAGGCTCGAACATGTCCGAGTGGACCCCGTCCCCAACCGGGGACTGAGAGGAGTGGGACTCTGGACGCCAGGGACGCCCCGAGTCCTTATCCTCATCGGAGGAGAAATCGTCCTCCGATACACCCTCTCCCTCAAAGGGAAACCCGCCGTCGTGGTCTACAATAGTGGTGACAGTGTCGCAATTTTCTCCGGGCCCCTCCTCCTCCCGGCAGGGTGCATGTTTTAGCGTTCGCGCACTCTTGAGGAAGGTCTCCGTAAGTTTATCAAATCCTTCCAAGTGCCCCACGTTATGCTTAACGGCCTTTTATTCCCCATCTGGGAGCTACTTGGACCCGCCACCACCAGATCTGGGTCACTGAACACCCCAGGGATGCTTTTCGCCAGCTTATCAACCTGATCCCTAAGAGGAGCCAGCGCCTAGAAATAGCCAGAGAGAGGGCTTGGTCCACTGCTGGAGGGAGAAGTTGGGGGCCATTCCTCCTCCACTTCCCGGTAGGAGGAGTTAAAATGGTCTTCTGGAGAAGACATGATAGCAGAGGGTGTGAGCACAGAACAAATGCCCTTAAAATCCTTAAGACAGCCCCCTCGCCGGTGCTCCAACAGCTGGGCTTTCCCGAAGCTGTTATAAGAATAGACTGAGGCGCAATACCAATTACCACCACCAGGTGGCGCTGGTCACTAACGTGGCCGTGTGGGGAAATCACCGCGTAGCGGTGTCAAAATTAGGCAAGGGTTGGTCGGGAATCAAGCGGACACTAAAAGAGTGACCGGATTCCCAAACGCGCGTAAAGACCAGCGGGAGCGCTCGACGGAGCTGCCTCGCTCGGACCAGACGCGCCTGAAAGGATCTCACCGCGCGCAGAGCACACAGCGGGAGAAAGTGCGAGGGGGAGAACGCGCTCAGGCAAGAGCCTGCTGCGCAGGGAATATGAAACAATACCAAGGCAATAATGCTAATAACGTGCACAAGAAACCGCTATACAAACAGCAACGTCAGATTAAGCCAAGAATGTAAGGAATGCACTTAACTGACGAGCAGTGAAGAAAGAGGAAGCGGAAGGGACGTCACAATATTATATACGATGGACTGTGATATGATTGGTCTATAGTTGCCTTGGAGACTACCCCCCTAATGGTTCATGGGTTGTGTAGTCTTTTGTTTAATGATTGTTGTGTTACGTTTTCTTTGAACTGCTATGCAAATAAAGTGAGGAAAGATATGCATAATCCTCGCCTCCGTCCTGCCATAGAATTCATTAAACTTTATTTGATCTGATTTAGAAACATAGATCATAAAAGTGTACATAAAAACAGTAAATCCTCTTTCCTAATAAAATACAGTGAGAATTAATTAAAACCAGTAGGTAAAAACGGGTGTTACAAAGCCCGGTTCAGAGCAACTTCAGGTTAACAGAATCGTAAAGTTCAATGTTTCGCAAGATCAATCTCATGTACTTCGTGCAAAATACGCAATAAGAGGTCCAAGTAAGATGTAACGCTCCAATACCTGACCAGTTTGCACTATATAAAACTGCAGAAAAAATAAAAATAAAAAGTGTTTTGCACACTTCTGTCATTGGGCTATATGTGGGCTACATCTGGGTGATATTTGTGCTACATTTGGGCACTTTTTTTCTCTGGTGGCCATCTTGGGAGACTTATTTGTTATGAAGTTTCCTAATTTCGTCATTTACTGCAGTCTCCTCAGTAGGAAATGCTTTCAGTTTTTACTTTGATTCCATCAAGAAGGCATTCAGATGTGTCACACATTTGCCATAAATTCAGAATGTTAGCACTCTAGTTGTTCATTAGATCACGGTAGTAAAACTACTGCTCACCAAGGAGTTAACTGGAAGTCTACTGCTGGTATTGAAAGTGATTGTTTCAGTCTGCATGTCAGAATTTTCTAATGAAATAGAAGAGGATTTGAGATCTCACTTAAAACATGCCCTAAATTTTCTTTCTGCAGCACTAACCATAATTTCTATGGCAAAATGAACCCCCTCATTTTGTTCCTTTTTAAATTAAATGTTTTAAGAGTTACCAGTTTATTCCAATCAAGATGGCTTCAGGTGTGCCATACTTTTGTCATAAGTAAGACTGTTAGCGCTCTAGTTGTTCTTTAGAACACTCTGGGAAGCTGCAGTAGAACACAAAGGCATCAACTGACAGGCTGCTCCTGTTGAAATATAACAGGAAGATATTTGAGATCACACTTAAAACATGTCCTAATTTTTCTTTCTACAGCACTAACCATAATTTCTATGACAAAATGAACCCCATCATTTTGTTCCTTTTTAAATTAAATGTTTTAAGTGTTACCAGTTTATTCCAATCAAGATGGCTTCAGGTGTGCCATACTTTTGTCATAAGTAAGGCTGTTAGCACTCTAGTTGTTCTTTAGAACACTCTGGGAAGCTGCAGTAGAACACAAAGGAATCAACGGACAGTCTCTGCCCTTGTTGGATGTACATGTTTTACTGAGAATGTCAGACTTCATTCTCACATGACTGAGAAAGATAATGTGAATTTAAAGAAAATATGCTCTCATTTTAGCTTCTGGAGCACCTTCCAAAACTGTATGGGACAAGCATGTGAAAATAGTTTTCTCTCAAACATGATTCATGATATCCCAGCAGAAGGTTTTTCACAGGGTAAAATCACCTTAGAACACACCACAATTCCTGAAATTAGTATGGTACCATCAACAAATGAATTCTAATGTAACTAAAGTCTGTTATCACCCTTTATAGTTCTCATTTTGGTAACCCTCAAAATCTTCGATTCACTACAATGCATTTCAATGGGGTACTATCATTTATATTGGTCCCAAGATGGCTGCCAGCAATTCCAGGATGAAGTGCTGACAGCCAATCAGATCTCACGATGACATGTGGTTAGGCTCCGCCCAGATATATATGCGTTTTCTTTTTCAAATTTCTCAGGAACTACTGAACGGATTTACACCATTTAACCAAAAGGCACGACTGTGAACCAAGAGCGACCTTTTTGCCAAATTTGGTGTAAATCCGTTCAGCAGTTCGGGCTGTAGCTGCGACTAAAGGTTCCTATGGAAAATTGCATGGGGAAAACACGTTTTGGGACCCCCCTTTTTCTCGGCCCCCACTTGAGGAATCACCCCGAGACTTTCAGGATAGGAGCGGACCGGAGCGCCCCACGAGTTTTGAAAATTTCGCGAAGATTCATCAACCGGCTCCAAAGTTATTGGAAATAGAATGTTGTGAATTTCCTATGGAAAATAGGTCCTAACTACAACTACCTACTGGCGACCGCCAGTAGGATATATATATATATATATATATATATATATATATATATATATATATATATATTTCCTCACATTTGGAACATCAGAAGGAGCTGCCTTATGTTAACATCCCATTCATGACACTTGGTGTTGCACCTTCTAAGGCTATCCACAAAGAAGCTGTGCGACCACAGCACATGCTGCACAGACATAGTGATGCGGTGTTTCAATATCCAATACCATGGGTGTTGTGCTTTGTTGGACACCATAAAATACTCTGTTCTGCCTTGCTTTTGAATGTAACCCAAAGTCTGTCCAAAACAGCACTTCCTTATAAGCGATAAGGAAGGTCTTCAGAGTGAGCCTGACATCGTTGAGGTCCAAAACAAGGCTTTTTCTTGAGGGGTCCAAAATCCACGTACTAATAGTTCTTGAAGGTTGGCACTCCATGCACTAAGTGAGAAATCTGTGGTGAGGTGACACATACTTACCATCATTAATGCTCTCTCTGGTAGAAACTATTTGACTACAGACTCTTTTTGAATTCTTCGGGTAGTAGACTGGATCGAGAAAAGCTTTCATAGCTCCTGCACACTGGTAAGTGGTGCCACTGGCGTAAGTCACAGTTTATCCTACACACCTACACACCTACACACCTACACACACACCTACACACACCTACACACACCTACACACACCTACACACCTACACACCTACACACCTACACACCTACACACCTACACACCTACACACACCACACACACACACACACACACACACACACACACACACACACACACACACACACACACACACCTTTGGTAACGCTGTTTCTGGTGGCTACTCTGTCTAAACGCAGATTCCTCACCTTTTGAATATCCTTTGATGCTAGCTTGGATTCTGAATTTTGTTTACAAACACCTGTTCACAAGTGCCAGTAGGTGGCGACATTACTCCACAAGAGCCTCACACTACCTCTGCAAGTGATGGCATGGGGATACATATAGACGCCACCTAAAAGCTGGAGTCAGTTTCCTCTGAACTCTTGCGCGCCCTCAGACACAAATCACTCATTACAGGTTGGAGTTGACAGTGTGCGGATTATAACTTGTGACGTTTTTATACTTACAGGAGCCCACTCCACAGAGTGGGGAGGAAGAAGGGCAGTGGGGATTCTGGTTGAACAGAGTATCCACTGGAAAGAGCATTAAAGAAGGGAAGTAACTTGTTCTTCTGATGAATACTTCCAACCACAGTCCCGTTTTGAATACATACCCAAACAATGCCTCCCAAGAGGTGAGGAGTCTGAGAGATGGACTTAGACCATGCGAGCTCAACTGTTGAGGCAGCAGACCTTGGTGAATGTATCCGCAGATACCCAAGTAGTAGCCTTGTAACTGTGGGTAATACTGGCACACTCCTCATCAACACCATGGTGGCAACCCAGGAGGGTTTTATGGACAGCACACTGAGAAGGAAACCCACCTGTTAGACCTGGCATCTTTTGGCGTGCTTCCCCTGTCTTTTTGCTTTCTGGCCTCCGGGTTTGGACTCTGTTTTTGCTGGTTTAGTGTCTCTGCGCACTTTTTCACTGCTGTTCAGTGTTATAATGCAAGTGCTCTTATTGTATATTGCATTATGGATTGGTGTTTCCATGATTGGCATATTTGATTTACTGGTAAGTCCCTAGTAAAGTCCACAGAGAGTGCCAGGGCCTGTAAATCAAATGCTGGTAGTGGGCCTGCAGCACCGATTGTGCCACCCACACAAGCAGCCTTTCAAAGAGTTTTCAGCCCTGCCACTGCAGGGTCTGCACGCAGTTTTTACTGCCATGTCGATTTGGCAAGTGCACCCACTTGCCAAGCCCTAAGCTTTCCTTTTATTTCATGTGAGTCACCCCTAAGGTAAGCCCAAGGTACCCCTATGGGCAGGGTGCGGTGTATTTGAAAGGTAGGACATGTACTGGTGTGTGTGACATGTCCGGATAGTGAAATACAGTATATTTTGTTTTTCACTATTGAAAGGCTATCTGTCACGTAGAATAGAATGGGAAGTACTGGGTATCATTTTACGAGTATATCTTACCATTGGGACAAGATAGAGAAATGGAGTTTAGTATGCCTGAACTCAGAATTTAGAAATGCATCTTTTAGTAAAGATGATTTTTATGTTCTGTGTTTGAAAATACCACTTTTAGAAAGTAGGTATTTTCTTGCTTAGCCATCCTGTGTGCCTCTGCTGGGTTCTGGATTGACTGTCTGGCTCTGTAGTGACAGGGGCTGGGGACGTGCATGCTCTTCAGACAGCCATGGGGGGGGGGGGGGGTCGAGGTGTGTCCTGCCTTTCCTGGATTAGTCCGGGCTGAGCTGACTAGACCTGATCTGCATTTAGAGTAGTGGGAGGAGATTTCCTTGCACCTGAATGGGCCTAATCTGCCTTGGACAATGCTGTCTCCACCTCCTGCCAGGAAGCTGGGCCAGAGAGGAACAAACTGGTTTGGACTGAGCACAGACACTCTCTGCCCAAGAGAACAAAGACAAACTAAGTATAAATATTGGGGCCCAGACCCCAGAACTTTAGAACTCGCTTGGATCAAGGACCTTGCCAAAAGAAATAGCTGGAAGAACTGCCAGAGGAAGAACTGCCGGAAGAAGTACTGCCCCTTTGCTGTGTTGTTGCTTTGCTGGGTTGGCCTGCAGTCGCTGCTTCTGCCTTGGGCAGTGAAAGGACTGGACTTTCTTCACTTGTCGCGGAGTATCTCCAAGGGCTTGAAATAGAGCTCGTCTCCTGTTAACGAAGTCTCAGGGACAGCAAAGACTTCACTTACCTCTGGGTACCGCCTCTGGAACTGTGGGTTTCAGTTGCCACAGAGGGGGAAAGTAGCTGACACCGACACCGCTGCTGCTCAGTGTCCTGAAAGCACCGCAGAAGGCACAGCCGCACTTTGCACCGCAACCCTTGTCTCACCAACAACGACGACCGCCGCTGAGCCGCTGCTTGTACTGCGACCTGTGGGCACTGCACTCCGCACCGCCTCACTTCACTCTGCCGCCCTGGTCTCACCGACGGCGCTGGACGACCGTCACGCAACTTAAGGGCACCGCACACCACATCGCAACCGTGACAGTTGCCACGACCGGCCCGCACTGACGCGGTTCTCGGATGGAGCAACAGACTTTAAGGAACTGCATTTTAAAGTCATTCTCACAAAGTGCATATTTTTGATTACTGTATGTTGGTCTTTTATCGTTTTGGTCTTGTTTGCACAGATAAATATTGGTTGTTTTTCTAAAACTGGTGTGGTGTCCTTTTGTAGTGTTTTCACTGCATTACTGTGTGTTATGTGCAAATGCTTTACACATTGCCTCGGAGATGAGCCTTATTGCTCGTGCCAAGCTACCAAGGGGGTGAGAGCAGGGGTTATTTAAGAAGTGTATCCCCCTTATCCTGACTAGAAGGAAGTGTCCCTATTTGGACAAAGGTGCAAACCATTGCCAACTAGAGACCCCCATTTCTAACACCACCCTTAGTGTAAGGGAAGCAGGATTTTGGTATCACATTTAGTAGGAAAATCACATTTAGCTGCAATCCCCTTAGTGCAAGTTCAGCTGAAGAGTGGCAACACTTAAGAGCAAAAAACACATTTAGGAGCAAAAACACATTTAAGATTTAAGTAATGTGAAAAACTCGTAGGAGCAAAAATCATGCTCAGGGAAAATACATTTAGGTTCAAAATCACTTTTAGGCGCAAAATAATATTCGAGTGCATAATCAGTCAGTTCAAACAGAAAATAGAGTAGTAAAATGCCAAATTAGGTGTAAAAGGGGTGCATCAGTATGACATTGCATGTGGTTGGTATCATAGTGAGGTAGAAAGGTCACCCTTGATGCAAAGTAATCAGCCCTCGGGTATCATATGTAGAAGCAAAAACAAAATAAAAAGTCATTTAGGTACAGAATTACATTAAGGGGCAAAATCACCTTTGGGGACGCAGGAGTGTGGAAGCACTTCAAGATTTCAAGGAGCACGGATTACATTAAGGGGCATAATTAAATTTGGGCAAATAGAAATCTATAGGAACGTGTACACACGGTTAGGAGGGCACAGGATATGTGGGAGCAAAAACATATCCAAGTACAAAATCACCCTTGCTGCAATAGGAGCAGGAGTGTGGAAGTAGGAGAAAAAATATATTTAGATCCAAAATCATGTTAGGGTGCAAAAGCACATTCAGATGTTGGATCCCTCCTGGTGCAACATCTACAGGACCTCAAAATAAGTGAAATAACCATTCGAAAACACTTTTTCTAAAGAGCAACATTTTATGGCTTAATCTTCCTAGATAGTTCCAATATCCTTGTAGGACAATTGCTCAAGCAGTTTTTAACAAATGTCACCATTTTAAGATGGTTCCACAAATGACTAGCATGGTCAATTCAGTCTTGCTTTTACTGTACTTGTAGAATAGCCATGGGAACTCCGGAGCCGGGACAGAAATTAAAGACTGCCCTTGTGACCAGGTAAAGAAGCCAAAATAAAGATCACAGATACTGAAATATAGCAATTAACAAAAGCTACATAAGAAAGAAATGCCTACTTGAAGCATAATCTGGATAAATATGTAAATACACTACAGTACTTGTGCGGTTACTTTTCAATAAAGTCACGTGTCTTGTGTTTTTCTTCTAATGTTTTTTGCACACTTGAATTTCGAAAAAGAACACAACACATATTGTAGTGAATGACCTTACTTGCTTGGATAAATATCAAGTAATTATACTTTCTTAAAGCAATGGCTAACAAGGTCAGACGAAAGGAAACCAATGCGTTATGTGAGCTGACCGAAAGCCCACCGACTGTGAATTTCTTTAGAAAAAGAAATTAGTGGATACACTAGACCTAAAGATGAGACAAGTCTCGGTTTTATACCCACAAATCCAGCAATCTCTACCTACCAAGGTGACAAATTTAAATTAATATATTAAAAAACAAGGGTAACCTCAAACATAAAAAAAAAAAGAAAAATTACAGAGATCAAGGAAAAGTGCCTTTTTCAAAGTTCATCCTTCTAGGTGCTTAGAACAATGGACTACTTAATTAAAAAACAGAGAAAACAACTGCACGCCACCCTGTTAAAAGGACCTTATAATTTTCCAAAAACACATTTATTACGTAAGGCTATGATTGGAAGCCATTAGTGATAATAACTGGATGAAAATTCGGTTATTCACTGTTGTGACGTAACATTGAGAAACCAAAGTTGTGATGTATATTCTGCTGTCTCGTCTTGGTCTGTGGAGACCCGATAAAAGTGACGGAATGGCACCTGGCATATTCACCTGGCTTCTAAAGCCTCTCACGGGACTCCACACACTTGAGGGAGGCAGCCTACACTGACCAGCTCATTTCCCAGTTAGCAGACCCGTGTTGATAGGGGAAAATAAAACTGATTGCCAGCAGCTCTGGGAGCACCTGACAGCAAAGCACGGGCTCTCTGCTAATGGAATAGCACAAAGCTTGGTTGGGGGAAGGAGGGGGAGGTGGTTGGAGAAGCAGAGGGTGGTGAGAGTAATTGCAGGAGGCCAAGTTTTTTTTTTTTTTTAATTTAGGCTCAGGAGTAAATGGAGAGGGTGGTAGAGGCAGCTCTCAAAAGGTAAGGTACTGTTTTCAGATTTGACGTGGGGATGAGCAGGGTAAATGTAGGGGGTGGTGGGTGGGAGGAGGCAAGGTCTTGCTTAAAAAATCTTTGGGAGGGGGCAGTGTTTTTTAGCTGGGTTAAGCCCGAGAAGAAAAGCCATCATTTACATACACACGTTTCTTAAGTTGCCTTCTTTTCTTACACAATGACTTTTGACATACATTTGCTTGCAAACCTGTGCAGGATTAGTTTCTCTGAAACAATATTGCTTACATTTCAATTTCGTAGGCACACTATCACAATACCTTAAACATTTAGTACAAGGCCTAAACATACATTGTGCAAATGTTGTTGTTTGCTGATCGTCCATAAGGCGACACAGCTATCACAAGAGGATAAACAATATCAGCTTGGCTGAGGCTTCGGCATGGAAGCATGGGTGCTGTTTATTATAAATACAAAAACATTTCCGGGTTTCAAGAGAGGAGCGCTCTGCTGTCACCGCGAGGTTGCTGCTTGTCGGAAATCTCAGCCAACCTGATTTCTGTTTTCCCTCTGCAAGGAGAGATGTCCAACTTGTAACTGAGACAGAGACCTGCATACACTTACCCTTCGGTAATGGGGAGTTAAAACATTCAGTAAGGAATTTGGCAGATCACCCGCCCTAGGCAACTAGGTTAGGGATTATTGCATGATAGGAGTACACTATACACAGTACTTATATGCCTGCATAAATACACTGCTTTGGCACAATGGTGGAACTGTTTATCCTTTTCACTGTTCTCGTAATGCTAATGACTTCTATGCAAGAATCACAATGGTTAAATAAACATTGAAACGCCTCCTTGTGCATCTCTTTGGGTATGCACGTGACTGAGCAAAAGGGTTCTAGGTCTGTTACCATGATTCCTGCGGGAGTCAGGGTTGTCAACCTGAGAGTGCATAATCCATTTGTTACCCTCCTAGGGTTACTAATGGTTCCACTGTGAGCTAGCAGGACTATAGGCCAACATCTCCTGAGGGGGTGCAGGGAATCAGACTTGCAACATCTCAAACTTTTACGTTGTCCAACAAACGCACAGTTTTACAGGTGAGGTACAAGCCGTATGACAGTGGAAAGGCCATGTTTTGCATGGCCCTTCCACTACTCCTTGGTCATTGCATAGATGTTAAAAGCAGGGACAGATGTCTTTGTGGGATGGGGGAGCACACATAACCCAACATTTTAGATGGGTGAAAAGTGTATAAAGAGGGCATTTTTCACATCAGGGTTCTGGATAGGCAATTCATAGAAAATTCCAGCCTCACTCTTGTTGTCCGTTTGAAGTCACTCAACACCCCATTATTCATGGTTATGATCTGGAATTCTAAGATTTACATGCCTCATCACAGTGGCCATTTTTGCAGTCACCACTCACAAGAGAGGTGTAAATGTAGGGGTGGGGAAACGCGTACACAGGTTTACTACAGCATAAGTGGTCTAGGAAGCTTCAGCCTTTCGGATGTCCATATACATATTCCAGAACAAGGCAGAAGCAACTCCAATGCTAGATATTTATATAGTTACAACATTTCAACCACTTTGCACCCTCTAAGCTGTTGTTTTCTTTCCACAATTATTACCATTTTAGTTTCACAGATATTAACCTCCAAATTATTCACCTTATTGTAGGAGGTGGGTAATTCAATTAACACTGCAAGCCAGCCAAACAGTGTTTCAACAAATAAAGTATCATGGGCATTGCTTGGCTTTGGAGAAAATCCTCCCACATTACTAAATTCTAAAGAGCAACTGGGCAAAACCCAGGTTATTCCAGTTTTGGGAGATCAACCATCACTATTACCACACCCAGTCTAGGTGTACAATTGTTATACAAAACACAGTAGAAAACAACAGATCCCCCAAGCAGCCAGCTTCTGCCAAGAAATGACTATCACCACTCAAATGCAGCCAAGAAGTCACAGAAACATGCTTACATGGGGAATATTGTATCATAATAGACCTGTATGTCCACATCATCAGGGAGACAATGACATCGGCGCAGGAATTTCCAGGTCCAACACCGCTTGAATCCTTTCAAGTAAGCTCACTTCATCAAAGTTATCACTCCGTTAAGAGATACTTAAGCATATAGTTTGAACCACCTTACTGTCTATCTCCTTTTTTAATACCTGGAAAAGTAAAGCTATTCCGTCTTAATTGGTTGACAGATAAAATTGAAAATATTTCCGGAAAAAAGTATAATAATTGCCCAGTGTTCTTTGCTTCTCGTAAATCCCTTTCCTTGAGCAATACAATTTATGTGTAATTGCACAAAAACATGGGAAATTCAGTTTCCTCTCTCTGCACATACAGCTTTCTTAAATAGACATGGAGCAAACTGTCCGTCTGGGAAACAAGGGGAGTAGGATGTGTGGCGGGTGGACTTACCAGTAGCAGGAGCTAATAAAAGGTACACAGACGATCTTTTGGGAGCGTGTTTTCTTGCTCCTATTTTAGGCTATTGCCAACTGACGTGAGCACTCTTCAATTCAATCGAAAGGCATGAAGGACTTATGTCAGCAGTGGTGGAGGCGGCGGTGGCAGTGTGGCGGAGGAGGTAAGTTTGTTTGCACTGTCTCTCTTTCCCTTCATTTCATCGAGCAGTGTTGGTTTTGTGGGTCTCTTGTACATTGCGTCTACTTAGTATATATTTAGCCCATTGGAAGGTAATGGACCTTTGTTTTGCTTTCGATTGACTCCTAATTCACGTATGGTGTAGCTGAAAATGTAAAATTTGACCCTGTAACCTGCGATGCTCCTTGACCGACGCTTGGTAATGAATATTAACTGCATTAATGCACTTGGCACTCTGTGGTGAGCGGAGGCAGCCGGTGTTAGGCAGGGGAGCTTGTTCCTGCAGAGGAGCCTTGTGGAGTCCACCTGCTTCCTAGGCCTTAAGGGGAAACCTTTTTAAGCAAGTTGCGTAGAATTATAAAGCCTTGAAAATATGCCCCGGAAGTTTTATAACACAACTGGCTTGGCAGTTTTATAACACAACAGTCCTCCCGTCCCTCACTTGGAATATATATATTTCCCAAGCATTTCAGAAATGGAATAGGACAGCTCAGAACTTTGCTCAGGGAGGCTGATCCATCTGAGGGCCTGTAAAAAGACCATATCCAATACCCTTTAGGAATAAAGCTGCACATGTCAACCTAATGAAGAGCTCAAACACATCTGTTCCTTTTTAGGTTTCGCCTGCACAGAGATTGCGCTGTGCTTGTGAAATCTACTGTACTCAATATAAATCTTAAAAGGGGCTTACATGAGGGGGCGTGGCCAAGCGGTCCAACATGGAGGACACGCTTTAGACGGGCTCTGGAGGCCCAGATCAAGATCCTGTAAAATAAGCTGATCCATCAGCCATACAATCTCCCCCAAACACCCTTGCACACGGTGTACACGCCAACGATACCTTTGGGAGCTGCATTCTGTCCGATCGTAGCGGAGCCGGCCGAATCGGGTTGCGGCCGCCCGCGGCCGCATCGAGGCCTGGACCTGACCGGTGAGGAAGCAGCCCCGGTCGTGTGGTGTGCGGCTTGAACCCTGTGAGGTGACTGTGCAGCAAGACTGAAGCGAGGACTGCATTGGGCGGTCGCAGCGGCATGCCTGGTGCGCGGCTGTGATCGACGTGAGGCGTCGCCCAACCCCGGGACTGTCTGTGGAGAGGCGGTCCGCCAGTGGCGCCAAGCCCGGGCCTATATCCTGGCTGCGTGGCTCCGGCCCGACTGCGGACTCGGTGGCTGCAGCTGCGGCTGCATCTGGGAGCGGCCGGGCCGGCCGAAGAGGTGAGGCCGCTTGCTGCATTGTGGGGTGGAGGTGTGGCAGAGACCTTGAGGGCCGCGCGCCGGGGAGACAATTGTTGCTGCTTCTCCGAGTGAGCCGGACTCTTCCCTTGGGGCGCGGTACTGATCGTGCAGACTCGACCTTGCCCCATATCTACTCAGCGCTGGATGGGCGGCGGCTGCTCTCCTAGAGGGGAAACAACCATTACATCGCATGCATTTCAACGCATGCGATTACAACGCGGTCGTTACAACGACTGCGTTGTTACATCGCAGTACATTACAACGCAAGTCGTTACATCAACTTGCTGTAGGGGGCACGCTAACCTAAGGAATAGTATAATTTACTATTCCAACACCTTCCCTACTGTTGCGCACACTGGAGTTGGAATAGTAAATTATACTATTCCCAAGTCCAGCGCGCCCCCTACAGCAAGTCGATGTAACGACTTGCGTTGTAATGTACTGCGATGTAACAACGCAGTCGTTGTAACGACCGCGTTGTAATCGCATGCGTTGTAAACGCATGCGATGTAAGGGGCTATATTCGTCCTAGGGCTACGGGACCTAGGTGAGCCGATTACCACCCGAGAGGAGACGGGCGGCCTGCGGAGTGACTGCTGGGCCAGCAACTGCCGTGGGTGTGGAGGCGTCGAACGGCCTTGCCTGGATTTGAGGTGCTTGGGTGTGGGGCATCCCCTCCCTCGGGGGTCTGGATGGGAGTGTTGCTGCTGTGCGCCATCCCTGATGGGACAATAATATACGCTATGTGTGGCGGCGCGGGGACACCCATTAGTGAGGTGGAGAGGTGTGGGCTTGCGGAGATGGCCAGGCCATGTCTTGGTGCGGTCTGTGGGTCTACCGCCTCTCCGCCAGCCCCCTCGCCCGCCTTGCAGAAGACTGTCGCTGGCACTGGGATTGATACCCGAGGAGGACCTTCACTTCTCCAAATTATAACTACGTGGCAGTTGATCTGGACACGACTCTACGTCTGGACCAGTCAAGCACCTAGGTGCAGAGGGAGTGACGCGCACGGCCCTAATATCCTCATTAAAGAGGACTAGGGATAAGCCCCAAAACACCAAGCAGAACACAATGGATAAATACACAAGTGCTGCGGCCCAGCCGACAGACCAGGTGGGCCAGGCCTCTACCACACCGGATAAAGCGATGTTACTGGCTGCAATAACCCAATCCCGAGAAGCACTGGAGGCCAAAATAGAGGCAGTGGGGTCCGATGTCATGTTGATCCGTCGGGACCTACGCAACGCAGTAGATCGGATTACAGAGGCCGTAATTAGGATCTCCACAACGGAGAACACGGTTACATCCCTCCAAAAGAGACTATCCACACTGGAATCTGTCAAAGGTCTAGCGACCCGAGTGGAGGATGCCGAAGGTAGAGCCCGTAGAAACAATTTGCGATTTGTTGGCTTCCCGGAGGGCTGCGAAGGCAGGAACATGGAGTAGTTCCTCACAACATGGTTGACGGGATGGCTTCCCCCGGATTCACAATCCAAATGTTTCGTCATAGAACAAGCGCACCGTGCTCTGACGCAGAAACCTTCACCGGGATCCAGGCCGCGACCCGTCCTAGGCAAATTCCTAAACTTTCATGATCGGGACGCAATCCTAACACAGGCCAGACTGATGGGCAAGCTCCAGTATGATTCACAACACATCTTAATTTTTCTGGATTATACGAAAATGGTGCAGTAGGGCAGACAGTCCTTCACAGCCGCCAAGGCCCGACTTGGAGATCTTACAATCCAATACGCTTTGCTATTCCCAGCCCGGCTACGAGTCATAGACCAATCACGATCCACATTTTTCGATACGCCGGAGGAGGTCTTCACCTGGACGGACGAAAGGGTAAAGCTCAGGACGCACACTCCACCGTGCATGGAGTCAGAATCATCTTCAGGAGAAGCCGCCGACAAACATGTTAAACTTAAGGGGAAATCCAACCACAGGTCACGTTCACGACACCACTCCAAGACACAAGAAAAATCTCGCTCTGAGGCGGCAGGGACCCGACAGGAATCACCCCACCACAACGGGAAGAATGAGAACATTTTGGACTAAGTTTATGATTGGCTGATGGTAGACACTGGGGGCCTCGGGAGACGCCTACCCCATTCCCGCCCCCCCCCTCCCCGAGCGGACACTTCTTCTCTCAGTATCTGAGAACTCTACGCTCAGTTGGGACAGTTTAATGGGGATCCATTGGTTTGAGATTTCGACGAGCCCCCGTTGGGACGCGGACGGTCTTCCAACCGCGACAGATGCTTCAACGGTTTTGAGGTATTGGGGTGGGAGGTACTTCGCCAGGCAAAACTGATTTCGGCAGATATCCTCTTATTACAGGAAACACACCTCCTGGGTACTAAGATACCATGTCTTTCCCGTTTTGGATACCTACAGGTTTTTCACACGGGTTTACTAGAGGCTTGCGTGGGGTTGCGGTCCTGATACACCGGAGGGTCCCATATACACACATCAAGTCATGGTCTGACCCCCTGGTCGCTACATCATCATTACCGGTACAATATTTGGGGAACAAATTGTAATAGGCAGTATATATGCGCCCCCTCTACTATCGGAAACACTTATAGAGCGCCTGACTGGCATCATGTTGGAAATACCGAAGGGCCTCTCAATAGTAGGCGGCGACTGGAACGATGTTCTAAATCTAACCCAGGATAGATGGCGACCACATGGGGGGATGGGACGTTACGTGCAACAAGACTACAATCGGTTGGGTGGATACGTGGCGGCACCTCTACCCCATCACACAAAGCTTCACATACTACTCGACAGTTCACGACTCGTTTTCCCGCCTGGACTATATTTTTATACCGGCAAGCTATTACTACAGAATTGTGAAGGCGGACATACTGTCCAGGGGCTTGTCTGATCACTCCCCTGTAGTGTTGGAGGTGGGGCTGGCGGTAGCGCCCACCCCCCCCTTCCACCCGAAATATAAGACACACATACACCAAGCCATCCTAGACTACTTCAATCTTAATCTAGGCACAGTGAATTCGGCGGAGACGGTTTGGGAGGCTATGAAGCAAACTATTGGGGGAATTGATATATCCTTCTGCGCGGCCCAGCGTAAGAAACGTCGGAAGGCGTGGATTCTTGACAGAGGGACAACTCATATTTAGAGGATCGCAGTAGGGGGGGAAACAGATACACCGCCAACTGCTTCAGTTACAGCAAACACATGCTAACATTGCGGAACGAGGCTAGGCAGGCTTGGTTGGCCTCCCGCAGCAGAATTTATCAATGGGGGGATAAGTCAAGTTCTCTTCTACATCACCTGTATGAACATG
Source organism: Calotriton arnoldi (assembly GCA_963921515.1). Taxonomy (NCBI): domain Eukaryota; kingdom Metazoa; phylum Chordata; class Amphibia; order Caudata; family Salamandridae; genus Calotriton; species Calotriton arnoldi. The sequence continues at coordinate 2,582,758 of CAWUFW010001114.1, forward strand.
CGCTTCACCCACCAGCCACGCCCGGAATCCCAGGCACAGATGGCCAAATTCTTACAGACCCGGTCCAAATCGCATCTAGTTTTGCAGCCTATTATGCGAAGTTATGTGCCCCTCGAGATGCACTGCCAGAATCCACGATACATCGCTTTCTGGCCGATCTGCCCCCGAAGACGCTCACAGATTCAGCGCGTGCAGACCTAGACGTCCCCCTGACGAGTGAAGAACTAGGGGCCGCTTTGGTTGACTTGTGCACAGGCAAGGCGCCGGGCCCTACCGGCTTTCCGTGCGAATTCTATAAGATCTTACAGTCCCAGCTTATAACACATTATTGTGCAGTAGTGGGTGAAGCTGAAGGAAGTGACCCGATTAGGGCCACCCGAGTCACTCGCGACCACCTCTCAGCCTTCCATACAAATGAAGAGTCGGTCAGACAGTAGAGAATACAAACCAAGTATATTTATTCAGATACACTCGAGCGGAGCCCAGTTTGCCCAGTCTCTGTGGATTGCTGCAGAGGGACTGACATCAGCAAGCATGGTGATACATTATGTACGATTCAGAACCAATGAAGGCACGTCCTGACTGGAAATTTCCAGATGGAGGCAGCTACACAAAGAAGGTACAGAAGGATAAGTTTGGATCCTGAGACCGGGCACACACTACCTATATGCCAAGGTCGTTCTGCCTGTGCCCACCACCGGACTAGTGGGAGCAGGCCTCTATCTAGTGGGAAAGGTATGCGCTAATAAGAACAGTGTATTCATTAGTACAGCAAGGCCCAACCTTGGGGAAAACGAAAATAACCAAAGCTGCTTCTCACAGAGAGAGAGAGATTAGTTTCGATCATGGCTCAAAATGGCGGCCAAACATAAAATGGTGCAGCGAATGCTACCTTACGCAGAGCAATATACAAGCAACATAGCTAAGGCAATTTTTATTCTAACATACCCTCCTTTTAGCAGAAGCTAACAATTTTATGTTACGATCAAGAAACATATAACATGTTGTTAGGATAAGAAACATCACTATGAGCTGGTGCTTACATAATCAGTAAAGCAGAAAGTTGAAATTGGAAGTATACCAGTCGAAACAATTGAAACCAACCCTCGCAGCTGCCGATATAGGACAATGGCAGGGACAACAAATTGTCGCTCTTATGAGTGAGTGAAGGGAGCAACCCACAAACCCAACAATTAGTTGTATTGGAGACATTATGAGCTTGATGCAACATTTGTATAAAAACATTATCGGTGTAGGACAACCTATGCGCTGCTTAGTGTGGAGCCAAAGTGACAAAAACGTGCTCAGGGGGAGTGGGCATTGTACCAACCAAGGAATGTACAGGATATTTCTCCTCTAGGAACCAGGATATTCCAAGTATTGTTATTAGCGTAATCACAACAATTAGTATGCAAACTATTTTACTCTTTGTTGTCCAACCCTGTGCTAAATGCGGTGGTGCAAATGGTTGTTCCTCCTCATCAATAGGCCAACCAAACTGATGCATTATGAAGCAAGAAAAGGAATGCAATAAAACTGATAGTAAAGGTAAGTGTTCCTAGTGTCCATCAGAGCCTCACTGGTACAGGCTCCTATTGTTCATCAACATTGGCGCTCTTGAGCACCGGCGGTGGAGCTTGCTCAGTCTTAAGCTCACGATGAATCCCACGTCGCACAGGATAATGTACCCCCCTCCTAGGGAGCACATTCGATCTATCCTGTCCAATGTCAGAACAGTGCACCAATCTCACGACACCCTGAACTAACACCGTTGGTACTATAGCAGAGTACACCCTAACTTACACAGTCCATCCCTGGCTAATCTGACTTCTCCTTTGGTGCACCATTCCTCAACCGAGGACACAAATTGTACCTGGTGACTCCAGAGAGGTCAACAAACAGCGGCTCCTTAATGGCTCGAATTTCTGGAGGGACCGCTGCATTTAGCACTTCATCATTCTCCGCATCCGTTTCGGTCCAAGTGAGCTTTGTGTCACTAAAGGGGACGAACTGAGGCACCTTCTCACATGCAGCGTCCCCAATGCCGTCCCTCACCCATTGGTCATAGGGCAAGGGCAGAGGCACTCTTTTGCAATGAGTACCGTGGATCCAATTCTTTCGGCCAGCAACCTTGACCGCCGTACGTGTAGCTAGAAGGACCTGTTCAGGCCCCTTCCAGCGCAGCTCCAAACTCTTTTTCCGCTGAAAATTGCGCACAAGGATCCAATCCCCAGGCTGGATGTCGTGTCCGGGCCCCTCTGGTATATCTGGCAGAGTGTCCCGGACCTGTTGGTGAATAGAACGCAAATTTTCGGTTAACTGGCACAGGTAGTCTATTAACAATGGGTAGTCACTATCTGAGAACCTACGGGGACGCCGCAGACATTTGCCGGGCGTCCAAACACGACCTCGTACGGTGACAATCCTGTCCTAGAGTGTGCTGTTGTTCTTGTCGACAAAAGAGCTAATGGTAAAGCAACTAGCCACTGTAACCCTGTTGTCTCCTGAAGCTTTGCCAATTTCAGTTTGAGAGTACCATTGTACTTCTCAACCAAACCTGTTGACTGCGGGTGGTTTGCAGCGTGAAACTTCTGTTTTATGTGCAAACCATCACAAATTAACTGAATGACCCTGGCATTAAAGTGACTTCCGTTATCACTCCAGATCAAACGGGGAGTACCTTTGCAGTCGCAATGGCTGTATTGTCTTCAGTGGGATAAGCCTCAACCCATTTACTGAATGCACAGACAACCACCAACACGTACTTCAAGTTATTGACCCTGTCCAATTAGATATAATCTAACGGAAGGACCTCAAAAGGGAAAGTAGGTGGTGCAAAATTACCGGGTGGTGTAGGGGTACCTTTCCCAGGATTGTGCATCATGCACACCATGCAGTACTTTACTAAATGTGCAACAGTTTGAGATGTTATCATTTTGCCATACAGGGTCTAACAACTTGCAAATACCCTTGGCACTGATATGGGCTGGGCCATGAGCCATCGTGACCACAGGGAGAACATATGCATCTGGCAACATCCATCTCTGCTTCACTGACTTGTCAATCCAACATCCCTCATCATTCAATTGTGCCGTACTTTCTTGCCACACTGCTAATTCCTCCCCAGTGGCCTCACTTTGTATTTCCTTCACATTCTCAAGTGTATCCTCAAACATGGTGACCTCGGGCACCCACCTAGCGGGACCTGCTACGAACATTCTTTTCATCCTAGTCCGGGCTGTTTTCTTAGCTGTCTGATCTACAAAAGCGTTCCCTTTACCTACATTGTCAGTAACTTTCCTATGGGTGCTACACTTTACTATTGCCAATTTCTTATGGAGTGTCAAAGCGGACAGAAGCCTATTTATAAGATGACCGTGCTGGATCTTTGTACCATGGGAAGTAAGGAACCCTCTCTCTGCCCAGAGTCGCCCGAAATTATGGGCGACTCCAAAGGCGTACTGGCTGTCAGCATAAATATTAACCACCAGTCCCTCACTCAATTCGCAGGCTCGTATTAGAGCAACGTGCTCTGCAGCTTGGGCCGACTGATAGGGAACTCGTGATGTCTCAACTACCGTACGCAGCGTAGTAATGGCATATGCAGCAGTTGTAGTGCCATCTGGTAATTTAAAGCAAGAGCCATCGACATAGTTCCCCTTGGGGGTCAGATAAGGAAACATCAGTCAAGTCTACCCGGTCCTTTCGTCTCTTCTTCCGTCCGGAAGATACAATCATGTATGTCAATCTCCTCATTCTCAGAAGGGAGGGGTAGTAAAGTGGCTGGATTCAGAGTGGCACATAGTTTGATCGTAATATGTTTGGCAAACAGCGTTAATTCATAACCTGTCAGACGCGCACTGGTGAGGTGTTGTGTCTTTGTCTTATTCAAAAGTGTATCCACAGCATGGAGTACCATGACTGTGAGGTTAGTATCAAGTACGAGTCCAGCCGATTGCCTTATTGAGACGGCCGCGACCGCTCTTAGACAGCTCGGAAGGGCTGGTGCGACTGGATCAAGCACAGCAGAGAAGTAAGCACACAGCCGTTGCTTAACTCCAAATTTTTGTGTTAAAACAGAAAGCGCGCAACCGGCCATCTCATGGACATACAACGGAAACTGTTTAGTATAGTCGGGTGCCGAAACTGGAGCCGAACAAAGCGCAGTTTTCAATTGCTCAAAAGACTGCTGACATTCAGGCGTCCAGGGCACGGGTTCATGCACATCTTTTAGTGTTAGAGCAAGCAGGGGCTTGATTAACAGCAAATAGCTAGGTATCCACTGCCTGCAATAGGAAGTGATACCTATGAAAGCACGCACATCTTTCTGAGTTTGCGGAACGGGCATTTTAACAATGGTACTGATGCGCTCAGGGGTCAATCTCCTACCCTCCTTCAACAGTAGGTGACCTAAGTAGGTGACCTCCTGTCGTCAATACTGAAATTTGGACAGGGATACTTTATGGCCGTGCTGAGCTAAATGCAACAACAATTTAACTATACTGTCTCTGCATCCAAGGCGATGAGAAAGTCATCGACATACTGAAGCAATACATTACCTGCAGGAAGCGACAAGGAATCCAGCTGACCTTTCAATGCCTGACTATAGATACTCCGACTCTCTGTATAGCCTTGAGGAGCACGACAGAATCTAAAGCTTCTACCAGCTAGGGTGAACCCAAACAGATACCTGCTGTCAAGATGAATGGGAATACTGAAGAACGCGTTTTTCAAATTAATGACAGAAAAGAATGTAGCAGAATCATTGTCAAAGGAGTGGTAATGTCAGGAACCACCGTAAACTAGGGAATCACTATTTTATTAACTTCACGCAAGTCAATCACAAAGCGATAAACATCTGAATGATCATCAAAGGAACCCAGAGGTGTCCGTTTGAGAATGGGAAGAATAGGGCTATTACAAACATTAGCAGTCGTCTCCTCAACCACTCCTTTCTCAAGCAAATCCTGTACAATTTGCAATAAAGCTCGCTCAGCTGCCTGCGGTATTTTATACTGAGGGATGCGAGGTAAAATAGCATTGTCTTTAACTTGGATCGAAACTGGAGATATCTCTAACAGTCCCACATCTGTCTCACCTGTGGCCCAGAGAGTGGGCGGCACATCTTTAAACTCAGCAGGAAGAGGCGCATCTTTGGACAGGCACTGCGTAGTGCACACTACATCCGGGCCCATTGTCATGTAAACACCCGCCAGGGAGCAGTAAATCGTAGCATGCAATTTTCTTCAACAAGTCCAAACCGATCAGATTTTCTCCACAATTAGACGTCAACAAAAATGGCGAATCCACAGTGAAAGGACCAATAGTCAAAGCAAGGGGTTTTGAAATGGGGCTCACAACCAGTACACCAGAAAAACCAACCGAAACATTATTATGGCCAGACGGAGCCGCCCCAGGGACCAAGGAACAAGAAATAGAACTGTTTGTCGCACCTGTATCCACCAAAAACTCCTTAGCCGAGCCATGCACATCCGCACGAACATACGGACCGCGTTGATCTACAGGTATCGGAACTGGTCCCTCACTCTGTCCCTGGCTGTCCTATCTATAAGACATCCCTGTCACTTCATCCGTGTCATAATCATCATGAGAATACTGTCCTCCCAGAGGGTCATCAAAATAATTTTGATCAGAACGACCCTGGGAGGCCACAACATTCTGAGCCCTGTCCTGACCACCAGCTCCACGACTCCGTCCACGAGAACTTAGTCCTCTCGGGACCGCCACCTTCTGCAAAAGCAGAGGACACTCGCTACGCCAGTGTCCCTCCTCTTTACAATACGTACACTGATTCGGCCCTAAAGGCGTGGTATTTGGCGGCCAGCTAGTGCGTGGAAGCTGTCGGGCCGAACCACCACGTCCTCTACCATTCCCCCTAGAAGCCTGCTGCAACAACACCTTCGTTTTCAAATCCTTGTGCTTCTTCTCCGTCCTCGCCTTATCCTCATTTTCCCTGTGTTCATAATACTGCGCCATATTCAAAATAACAGAAGGGGAAGATGTGGATCAGGTGCTCTCGGAAGCCTGCAATCGGGTTGCAATCTCAGGAAGCAAATTGGAAACAAATCTATTAACAAACAGTCGAACACCACCCTCGATTGACAAATCCTGTCCGCTATAATCTAGAAACACACCTTCAAACCGAGTGAAAAAAATCAGACACACTCATCTTTCTTCTGACGACAAGCCGATAGCTTGTCCCAATCAACTTTTCTCGGCGGGATAAGACAATGCATATACGTAATGATACGGCCGGGCAAAGCAAGTATCTCTGGTCTAGGCTGATCACCTGGCTTCCGTTCCTGATCCCATGCTTTAATTTGATCCCAGGTACCACCCAATTCCGCCGCATGATCCTGTGAGTGTACTTGTCTCCAAATATCAACCGGAACTAGTAAGCCAAAGAACATTTCAATATCAGCAAGTGTCATCACTGTTGAAGAGGCAGCTTCAGTCAATTCTTTATAATAAGCAGTTGGATTCTTCCTAGGGTCAGGTAACTGAGTCTTAAGAGACAAGACTTCACTCCTTTTCCATGGAGTATAAACCCATTGTTCTTGGAAAAGGGCCTCTGCCCCTGGTCTAGTAACAACATTGCACTGATCCCTTAGCTCTGGTATTTCATGGTGATAGAAAGGATGAACCTCCCGCATTGGAAACTGAGATACCGGGGTGGGGCTCTTCTCAAGCAGTCTACCCCGATAAGCAACCGTCGCAACATTACCAAAAACTTGACCAGGCGCCATATCAGTAACATATACATGATCCCGATTAGCATATAGAATCTGCGGTGCTGCGTCGCTGAAACACTGCTCCCAAAGACCGATCAAAGTAGCGGACATATGCTAGGCATGCTGTTGTACAAAAGGCTCATAATCTTTCATCACACTCCACACATCTGCCACACCATAAATGAGGTTTCGGGCCCACTGCGCAGCCTGATTAGCCACTACCTTTTTCTCTGCATCTCCCATCGCACATACGGACCCATTCGCTCCTTGAACTTTGTCCAGTCTCTATCCTCAAATCCACGTGCTGGTGTGCCACTACTCAGTAATGTCGGGGGATGGAAGAACACAGTGGGAGTAGCAACAGAAGTAGCAGGCAAGAACGTTGCTGCCGGCTGCGTCACAGGTGTAAGAGCTGGCGAAAGGGACGCCGAAGCAATAGGTGTGGCAGGAGTACTAACAGTCATAGTTGCCACAGACGGCGAGGACAAAGAAAGGACAGGAGGTGCCATGGCCAAGGCAGTCCGATCAACAGTAACAGAAGCAGAAACAGTAGAGACAGAAGAACCGGGTAGCTGAGGCTGTGAGGGAAGAGCGGGATATATGCTCTGCGGGGCATATGGGGTGGGGGTCGAGTATCTAACAATTGTTCCACAAACGTATCATTTTCTTCTTGGGTCACATAAGATTTATCAATATTCAATCGAAACCTCCTATCTTCACGTTCAATCACTATCTCTTGTTTCTCTCGATCATGTGCTACAGCTTTCTGAGTCAATGTTTGCATTCTCCCCTTCTGGGCCTCTTTCTCTGCTTTCATTCGCCTGTTTAGCCTCCTTTTGCCACGTTCGAAGAGAATCAAACATAGACTGCCTACTTCGCCTCGCAAACAACTTTTCCTGTAAAAAAACAATTATTTTGTTCATCAAAAGTGCCCATCAACGGCCACTGCAACTTGGCATTCTCCCTCATATATTTGTGCCATAGCGTACTAAACATAATAGGGCCAAGGCCATGCTTCACATACATATCAAAGTTCGGAGTGCCTTCTGGAGGCGCTGGCTGACTTTCTTCCAATCGAGCATCTGCAGAGCAACGACGACAACAACAAGAAACCAAGAATCGGCTAATTCCAGGCATTTTCAAAAGTGAGCCAAATTAGTTATGTTGCCTGGCAAAGTATTTGCAATCACTTTTCACCAAAATCGGTCCTCAGACCGTGCCGAATACAAACCAAAATGGTACCATATCCACAAAGAACCAAAACAAACTCACCTGGTACACACAGGTCAAACGAGTTTATTCTCCACTGCCGACTCTTCAGACCAAATGGTCAGATCCAAGGGTTTCACCATTCAAGACCCCAGTCGGGATGACCGCTGGTCGAGGCACCGTCTGGCGTGACAGAAGGGGCAGCTGCGAGTTCAGGAACTCTCTCATGTGGGGATCCCTGGTCGGTCCGTCCGTCCGACCCGACGGTGGCCTCGACCTCCCCACCCATCCTCAGGAGGGGATGGGCCACTCGCCCGATGGGGTCCCTGTTCGGGCGCCAACTGAAGGAAGGGACACGATTAGGGCCACCCGGGTCACTCGCGACCACCTCTCAGCCTTCCATACAAATGAAGAGTCGGTCAGACAGTAGAGAATACAAACAAAGTATATTTATTCAGCTACACTCGAGTAGAGCCCAGTCTGCCCAGTCTCTGTGGATTGCTGTAGAGGGACTGACATCAGCATGCATGGTGATACATTATGTACGATTCAGAACCAATGAAGGCACGCCCAGTCTGGAAATTTCCAGATGGAGTCAGCTACACAAAGAAGGTACAGAACAATAAGTTTCGATCCCGAGACCAGGCACACACTAGCTCTATGCCAAGGTCGTTCTGCCTGTGCCCACCGCCAGACTAGTGGGAGCAGGCCTCTATCTAGTGGGAAAGGTATGCGCTAATAAGAACAATGTATTAATTAATACAGCAAGGCCCAACTTTGGAGAAAATGAAAACTACCAAAGCTGCTTCTCGCAGAGAGAGAGAGAGAGAGAGATTAGTTTCGATCATGGCTCAAAATGGCGGCCAAACATAAAATGGTGCCGCAAATGCTCACTTATGCAGAGCAATATACAAGCACATAGCGAAGACATTTTTATTCTAACAAAGCGTTGGAGGGTGGCAGACTCCCACTGGATTGGCGACACGCCGAAATTGCGGTTTTCCTTAAACCCGGCAGACCCCCACCCCCCCATCTCGCTTCTAAATGTTGAGGCAAAACTGTTGGCCAAGGCTCTCACAAATGGTCTCCTGCCACACATGGCAGATTTGGTGCACACGGACCAGAAAGGTTTTATGCCCCATCGAGCTACTCGTCACAACATTCGACGTGCTCATAACGCAGTGGCAGCAATTGACCATCTGGAGGGCCCGGCAGCGCTATTGCTGGCAGACCTTGATAGAGCATTCGACTCGCTGGGTTGGACATATTTATTTGCCCTCCTGTCGCGACTTAATAGCGGACCTCGGTTTCTTTCATACAGCCTGCTAGTGTATACAGATCTCACTGCCTCGGTTAAAGTGACGGGTGCAGTTTCTGACCCCTTCTCTGTGGGACGCGGTACTCGTCAGGGATGCCCCCTATCCCCATATTTACTTGCGCTGTCCATGGAGCCCCTGGCCTCCTGGGTCAGAATAGATGCACCGATTAAGGGTTTCGAGTGACCGGGAGGGATTTCAGACCGAATTTCTTTATATGCGGACGATGTTCTTATCTTTCTCTTGGAGCCCAGCCGTTCGGGTCCTCGGCTGCTTCGCATAATACAAGTATTTGGAGAAACCTCTGGCCTATACCTGAAAACCTGCAAATCTATATTGTGGCCCCTGCGAGGGAAAGCTGAAATGGGAACCTGGGCAGAGGAAGTAACGCTCGCCACAACCGGGTTTAAATATCTTGGGGTATATCCATCTTCCTGTCCATCTATTTCATGGGAGAGGAATATTGTCCCCATAAGGACGCGTACCCAGGCTGAAATGAAGGCATGGGCGCGCCTGCCTCTCTCGATTCTCGGGAGGTCGGCAATCTTTAAAATGGTGTCACTCCCCCGACTCCTTTATCAGCTGCAAAATTACCCTTTTCGGATCCCACCCCGTGGTTCCGCCAAATTAACTCGGGATTGAGCCGTTTCCTCTGCGCTGATCAAACTGCTAGAGTTGCGCTTAAAATTTGCTTTCAGTCCACATACTGTGGGAGGATAGCAACCCCCGATATTCAGTCTATGCAGCGGCGCATCTCTTGGTTTTGAATGATTGGTGGTATGGGAACAGAGGCGACCCAGCCTATCGTGTAGAACAGTGGCTGATGGGGGTGGGGGGGGTGCTGCCTCATACACTCCTACATAAATAACGGGTACTTCGGGGCCTCCCGCCTGCTACTCGGGTGGTCATCGAGGTGTGGAAGGGCTCGTTGCGCAGAATGGGATGGTGGGGGTCGATTGACGAGGGAGACACCCCTATGGCAGAATGGTCTCCTACCCCAGCTGTCCACATTGTTGTGATTTCGAGGGTGGGACGCCATCCGCATCTCTACTGTAGGCGAGGTCATGCGAGGCACTACCCTGAAATCTTTTCAGGAGCTTAGGGAAGAATTTAATATGCTGCATACACAATTCTATAAATATTTACAATTCCGCCATTCCCTGTCCCCGTACATTACGCACTTGGACTCCCTGCCGGAGTTCAACCCAATTGAGCCGAAGGTCTTCATGGGTGACCTGGGAGACCATAAGATCTCAAAGATTTATCACTCCCTAGTGACTAATCTCCCCACGTTAGACTCCCTTAGTGATAAATGGCAGACAGAGCTGGGTCCCCTCGACAACGATGATTGGACGGAAACATTAGAATCCCCACGGGGCGCTGCAATAGCCTCACGTTTACGACTTATTCAATTTAAATATATACATCGCGCCTGTTTTACTAGGCACAGACTATGGAGGGCGGGTCTGACGCTTTCCCCTACTTGTCTCTGCTGCGGCAGAGGCGATGGCACCTTCATCCACACAGTGTGGCAATGCACTGCTCTCACTAGATTTTGGCGAGGTGTAAAGACCTGCCTGTTCGAAGTATTGGGCTGGGATATACCCCTCTTGCCTAAACTTGCTTTACTACATATCACAGAAGACATAGGGGGAAACCGATACAAAAGACATCTGCTGTTCCTGGGTCTTACTTTGGCCAAGAGAGATATAGCGAAGGCGTGGAAGGCCCAGGCTCCGCCGAGGCTGGATGCCTGGAAGGTAGGCCTGGATTGGTGTATGGGCCAAGAGCAACCTATATTTAAGGCACGGGGCTGCCCACAGAAGCACCCGAAAATATGGAAACGATGGGCTGATTATAGAGGCCTCATTTTGGAACCCTCCCCACCTCCAACTATAGATGCAGAAACATTGTAATAATGAGAGATGTATAATAAGGATGGCAACGTGGATTAAATTATGTCTAGGTAGACTTGATGGAAGCGATGGCTGGATTTTTATTATGTTCATGGCACTGAAAGTTATACGATTCGGAGCCGATGTTTATAGGCTCACTATGTTTTCCTTATGTTATTTTAAATGTTGTTTGATTACATTGAAAGTCATCAGACTTGCTGCTGTATATCTGGCTATTGTACCCTGGAACTACTTTGTAAAAAAAAAAAGTAGTCTTGCCTGCTGACCTAATAAAAATGTGTTTTGGGGAAAAAAAAGGGGGCTTACTTCCCGCCCCCTTGCTTTTCATTGGTTCCTGTGCTATTTCCTGTTGTTCCTCGTGTTGTTCCTCCTGTGCTTCTCTTATCAGTGTCCCGTCGCTGAAGTACTGTTTCCATCAGCCTTTGGGTCACTTTTCTTTTCTTTAAATGTTTTGCTTGCGCTGGGCTTGTTTACATAATCATAAGGAGCTGTGACATCTTCTTTGCACAGCCCTGTGCTGGTCTACTTTTGCCTGCACACTGGCAGAGCCGGGCCGAGAGCTACGGTCAAATCCCGACTCAAATTTCAGTTGCTATGCCTGTGACTGAATCACGTCAAGGAACGCCAACACCAATCAGCCCCTCGGAATTCTATGCAACAGAGTAGGAATGGTTGAGATGATGACAATGCTCCTATCTTAAGCCGCCTTATAAATTACGAGCCCCGCCTACTCGCAGGAGACTCATAGAATATGTTCAGTTATGGGACTGGTTGTCATGGGATCAGCTGTTAAAAAAATCAACAACAGACAAAGGATGTTGAGCTGACTCTACCGACTGCTCACGTAAGTAGCTGCCTGGTCCCCCCTTTAGACACATTATTTTATTATGATAACATATTGTACTTCTCGGTCTAATTACAGTTAAGATCACAATGCGGATGAATCAGTTTTTGAAAAGGGGTACTATTACTGCGAGCAATTTAAAGCATTGCTCATTCATAAATTTGTCATCAAAATGTTTACACATACAGACCCAGGGGTCTGCACACCATGGAGATGCAAGCAAGGAGCAGTGACATCATCTCCCCTGCACAGCGCTTGTGCTTGTCTGATATCTCCCCTGCACAGCGCTTGTGCTGTACTTGTCTACATAATCATTCTCCCCCGGCTGCACGCATTTTAAGCGTGCTTGTTGGCTCCGTTTGTTTTTGTCCAACATCTACACACTATGGAGAGGCAAGCAAGGAGCAGTGACATCTGAACATGGGCTAACGAGTTGTGCGCATGGTGCTGACACACCTCCTGCACTCAAGAACTTCCATACATCGTTTTGAAGTGAATCCCCTGCATTAAAAGTTAAAACGTGGCATGTACGCAGATATGGAGGTTATTTTTCCTTTTACTGAAAGTTAGTGTCCATTCATTTTTCACTCACCTGTCATTCATGAGTACTTTGGCATAGCAAAGGCACACTGTACCTAAAGTGCTTGTTGACTCGGGCTTTCTAACTGAAAACAACTGTGAAAAACCCTGAAAACAAAATAACAATGGACACTGGTTACACTCGGGATTAAATCACTTGATCCTCTGAATGCTCTAGAGACCCACGCTGGCTCTGCATCCAGGTATCAAGCCTTATAAATTGGGCTGGTAAGTAGAGTTCTGAAATAATTTCCAACTGACATTCGTCTCCTTGAAAGTCTATTAGGGGCCGAGGGCGGCACATTGCTCGCTTGTTGAAGTATTTTCTCTCCCCGCAGCAGCGTCACATGCCGTCTCCCTGCTTTGACTAATCACATTTCCTATTTTCTGTTACAAAGGCTACTTCCCCCTTTTAAGGTAATTATTTTATTCCTTTTTTCACTCAACATGGTACTCTTATTTTGAAAGGTATGTTACTGGTCCTCGCTAAGTGATGCTCCTTAGGCCTTCGAGTGGTGGGTTTGTCAATGTTATTCATCTGGGGCAACGAGGCTTGCTTTGCGTGCTCAAAGTTTGCTTTTATTCTCTGTATTCTCCGAATATAAGTGACTTCTTAAAGTTCCAAACACCCCATTCTTTTAGTCATTACCGTAACAAGCGTTAGCGTGTGATAGGCGTGCCAACATGTGTAATGGCATTTAACAGCTGCTGGCTTCCAACAGAGAGATAGCGTACACATTGGCGGCAGAGTGTGTAGTAATTCTAAAGTATAGCACAGCTCGGGGAGCAAATTGAAGAAATGGCATTTGGTGCCACTGTTGATATTTGCTTTGCAGGCAGCTGTCTCCAGCATATATTAGGACACAGCACAGCATTGCCTCATTTTGTAACTTTGCACAACACACCTCTCACCCAGAACTCAAACCGCTCATCCTGCACTTATACTACTGACATACCGCTCACCCTATACTTTTACTCCTCTTACCTTGTACAGGGTAACATCTCTCACCCTGTGCACTCACACAATTCTCATTCTGCACTAATCACACATCAATCACCATGCATTGAGGCACATTCACCCTGCACTCAGGCACTTAACCTTCGTTCATGCACCACTCACCCTTCACAGAGAGCACTCACACCATTCTCCTGGCCTCATACACTGCTCTCACACCTATTAACTTATTCCAAATCCCATAGGTGAAACCTAATGCATTTACCAATGTTTGTTCCAAAAGGGGGCAGTTGGCTCCGGGGTGGTTAACCTAGGGTCAGGGAATTCTTCTGGCAATCCAGAAATAATAGCCATTAGAAATCCTATCCCACTGACCCCTCCACTGCCCCTAATGGAAACAAATACCAAAAAATCAGTGGTTGGGGAGGATTCTAGCCATATGAATGAAGATTATAAATATCATGTTGAGGATTTCACCCTTCCAGACATAAAAGTAGTTGTGAGAAATCACTCTTTGAATGAGAAAACCTCCCCATCAACTGTCCCCCACTCTCTCCCCCCCAAGGCCTGCCTCAAGCCTACAGCGCTGAAGCGGTATACCAGTACCACGTTGGTACTCTCTTCAGCAGGCTTGTGAACTTCGGCCAATCTCGACTTGGAGGCACTCGTGAATTCATCTTGCAATCTCCCGGGCCAAATGCCTGGAAAGAATTTTATCCTCCATCCTAGCTCTGCTTGAAAAAACTGTAAATAATGCTGATCATATTCAAGATGCTAGGATTCTGAAAGCTCTGTTGGGTTAGAAGAGTGATGATGCCCTTTTACGTCTGGCTTCGCAATTATTGAGAAAGGGAAGTCACCAGCCACTTGATCATACACAATAGGAAAAGCTTGGAATTAAAGGTTGTAAGGTGCAAGAAGACATACCATCGTCCACTGAAGGTGAGAGACTCCCTTACAGCTCTTGGAGGCGAAAGAGAAGTATAAAAGCTGTGGTACCCAAGAAGGTAAGTCTCAAATTGCGAACACTTTGGGGGGGCACCACGTCACAGAAGAGTGAGGAAAGTTTTCTACACTATGTATAGCTCTCCATTTCGTGGACAAATCTGCCTGTATGATGTCCGATGCTTTCCCAATTTTTAGGTTCAAAGAGCTGGCAAAAACAACTGTTAATGAAGCCCCAGAGTCCACGCAGCCCACAGGGAAACAAAGGTATAATGCGTCATCTGCGTAAAAAGAAAAAAATAAACAAAGGATTTAAAAAAAGGGTCCAAAAAAATGTCAAGATGCCAGTACGATCACCTTGGAGAAGGCTCCAGCAACTAGAAACTGTTACTGAAAACAGCAATGCTCTAACAGTCAACGACGCTCATTCCTCAGTTTTGCCCTCCATCGCTTCCAGGGCAGAAGGTGCAGACGTTGTTTCGGCAGGTGTCTCAACCTCCATTCCCATCTTTCAATCAATCAATCAATCAGGGTTGGTAAAGCGCAGCTACTCGCCCGCAAGGGTCTCAAAGCTCTGGGGGCTAGAGGGGCGGCTCCGTGGACAGCTGAATCTTTGAACCCTCTCTCAGCTAAACTCAACCCTGCTGCGGAACCTTTTTATAATGAGCCATCGTACATTACAACCTCTATTGGGGATTGGGATCACAATGCTTCACCCACCCTCCAACAGTAGCAACGACTACAATAGACTTTGTAGCTCTATTTGATATTGATAAGATTTTGAATCGCTCCCATTTAATATCTTGTTTTGCAGATACTGAAAATGTAAAGATGCTTCAAAACAGTGACATTTCCCTTGTATTGTTATTGTGCTCCCTATTAGTGAGTAAAACAAGGGTTTTGATTCAGTCTAAGAAAGTTGCACATTTGGTTCTGCAGAACAGTGATTCACTTTGGTCTAGAGGGATCGACGTAATTCCCGTCTTTTGGGAGGGTAAAAATTACTACCAACCTCTTGTTAACTCGAATCACTCTGCCTCAGAATGTCATTTGGCTACAAATAAGTTATATGGTGAAAATCTAAAGTTCTTACAGGTATCAGTAGTGGAGAGAGGGAAGTAGTTATTCATAGCAGTCAGGGGCTTGAAGCTGCTCGTTCTCTAACGGAGGATGAGCGTTCCAAATGGGGTTGGCTGGCTGGTTCGCTAACGATAATTTAACAGTGGCTTCCTGGAATGCAACAGGCCTGATAAATATGTCGGAGAAGCTTGAATTCATAAATAGTTTGAAGGTCGATATATTTTGCATCCAGGAATCCTAGTGTTCCTCTCGCTTCTCTCTCCATGGCTAATATTATTGCATGATAATGCGGTCCCAGCTAGGAAAGGGCATCCAAAAGGAGGGATAGCCATTTTGTTAAGCAATAAGTTCAAATGGAATTATAGTAGCTTCATGGATCCATCTAATCTCTCCCAAGTCATTAAAATGTCCCCCATTTTGGGTGAAAATATGAGCAATTCTATTTTAGTGGTAAATGCGTATATTACCCCAGACCCTCACTTTGATAAACTGTTAAATTATCTTTTCTCCTTTCTAGTGAGTTTCTGGCCCAGGAGGAAGATCTTCATGTTGACTTAGTTGGAGATTTAAACAGTAAAGTCTTGAACCACTCTATTAACCTGTTTGCAGATGTCAAAAAAGAAGCGCTTCATATTCCCCCCACAATTCTCTTCCCACCAAAAATAAAACCAGATAAAAGAGATAATTTACTCCACAGTCTTAAGGAAGAATGATTGTGGTATCCTGTCCATTACACCCATAAATCCCGACTGGGTCTCTCTATAATTTATTATATCATCGCCTCTTATTCCACTTGGAAATTCATATCGGATTTTAAAGTTATAAATACCCCGCTTAGCGATCATAGAACATTAGTATTCTCTGTTGACTGCAATATGACTTAAGTAGGATCTTGGAGATTTGATGGTTCCAAGTCTCAGTTTAATAAGAATACAGGGAGGACACAATGGTCCCCCTCCTAGGATATCTAACTTAAAAGAGTTATTGGAAAGGACAGTTAATTTTATTGGCCCTTGGAAAGATGATTTATAAGACCACTTTAGTAAATTTATGAAGTTGATTTTTTTTCTTCTTTTTTAAAATTATTATTTCATATCCAGAAACATCATATTACACAAAAAATAGCTATTAGTTAATCATAGTACATATTACACAGGTCATTTAGTAGATATATATACATTAACCGGGGATAAAATTCATTTAAGCAGTTCATAAAAAAAAAAAAAAAAAAAATTGTACTTAGCAGGTTAAAAAAAAAGGGCCCAAAGCGGGGTCAACCTTTAGTGCCTTATCGATATTAATCTTACTATACAGTCTAATGATTAAAACCAAGGTCTAAACGGTTCATAAAGTGCATGGCATATAATACATATCGGATAAAAGTTACAAGAACATATTATATAAACTTCTAACAATTAAAACCAGGGTGTAAAATCCTGTGCAGTACTATTCATGCTTACCCTATCAGCCTCACATTATTACACCCCTTGGGGACCCCTCTTCTTACTACGGCTCCCTCATTTCTTTGTTCCATTCAGAAATGAGTGCCCAGATTTTCCTCCCCCGAGTTCTAGCCTGTCTGCCCCTACAAGCATACAGGGCCTTCTCTTGGTTATAAATTCCGAGCAGTCTGGCAAGCCACATCTGAAAAGTTGGAGGTTCTGCATCATTCCACCTGGCAGCTAGCATTATTCTGAATACTGCTGTCCCCAGAAATAAACAATATCCCTGCGCAGAATTAAGGGCCAAAGAGCTATCACATCCTAACATCAGCAGTGTAGGAGTCAGTTCAAATCTGAAACCAAACAGTTTCTCCCAGAAATCAAGCAGCCCCTTTTTAATACACCTAATTTGACACAGTCACAAAACATATGTATCAGGGTTGATGGACCTACCCCGCATCTAGGACATTTGTCATCCTGCCTTTTTCCCCATAAAAATAACTTAGAGAGTGTAAAATATAAGTTAAAAATAGTTTTATATAGTTGTGCCTTTAAATTTGTGGATATAAATAGCTTAGCTGATAGGGATAAGCTCATGTATATAGCCACCTCAGGATTATCCAATTTGGATGCCCAGGATGTCTCATGTTTTTCCAAATCATCTGGTTGTTGTCCAAGTAGTAAACTGTAAGTATTCCTGATTTTGTTTGATCTCCTAGTAATAGCTTCTAGCAGCGGTATCCTTTCTAAATTCATCGTTGACCTATGTATAGTTAAAATACTCCTAATCTGTACACATTTAAAATAATGATTTGCTGGGATTCCAAAGTCACGCTGGAGCTGTAAAAATTGCAAACCTTGTACCCCCCCATAAAGATCACCAATTGTGCCTACCCCCAGCTCTTCCCAACTTTTCCCCATATCGTCATATACCTGATGAGGAAATAGCAAAGAACGCCAAAGGGGAGTATATCTGCAGATTTTAGGAATCGACATAAATTTTGAAACTTGCTTCCAGATTCGCCATGCGCTATGTATTACTTTAAAGCGAACTTTTTTGTAATAGCTCGGCTCCGTTTGTCTCAATAGCAAACACCATACCTCCTTCCCTAAAGCAAGTTCATATACTGTAGGCACCCCCGGATCTTCCTCCAGTTCATTATTTCTAGCTCCTTTTACTATGAACAAGGAGGTCAACTAATGAAGAAGGGCCGCCCAATAGTAAAACGTAATATTGGGTATTGTAAGCCCTCCTCTATTTTGTGGTAGGGTTAGATATTTTAATGCTCTCCTCACTTTCCCATATTGCCAGATAAAATTAGAAAAAATAGAATCTAAAGTTTTCAATACATGGTCATCCACCATAAGGGGTATTAAACGAAACAAATAGAGTATCTTAGGCAACATTGTCATTTTCAAATAGTTCCCTCTTCCTATAATAGAGAGATGTTGCCCATTAACTCTCTTTAGTTCCGCAGCTATTGAATTAACCAAAGGATCAAAATTAAGTTTAATAATATCATCCACTTTTGCACTAACTCGAACCCCCAAGTAGACTGCCGAATCTGCTCGTCTAGGATCGTTAAAATCCATGTTTTCTGTACAAATAACAATGGTCTTCCCTTCGTTCAGAGCATAGCCTGACAGACTCCCAAAACTCTCAGCTATCTGGATAATTTCCTCAATTGCCTCTGCTGGATCCGTAGTTAATATAGCAACGTCATCGGCATAAGCCAGGACTTTTGTCTCATATCCCCTGGTTACCACTGGCTTAATCTTCTCAGAGTGTAAAAGTTTCACCAGGAGAGGGTTAATATACATGGCAAATAAAATGGGGGAACAAGGATAGCCTTGCCTAGTCCCTCTGGTTACTACAATATTACTAGACTCCTTCCCCATTATTTGTAACCAGGCTTTTGGTTCGCTATACATAGCTATAATTGCCCTTATAAATTGATGTCCAAACCCGTTCAGCTCCAGTATCCCCCATAAAAACTTCCAAGACACCCGATCGAAGGCCTTTTCGGCATCGAGGAGGATCATAGCCATCTGGCCCCCGGTCTCCGTCATAATATCGAATAATGCAATAGCCCTCAGAGTGTGATCTGTTGTTTCTCTCCCGGGGATAAACCTGTGTTGCCAAGGGGAGACCAGTCGAGCTATGACCCTCCCCAACCGATTAGCCAATATCTTGGAATACATTTTTGAATCTGAATTAATCAGAGAAATCGGTCGGTACGATGACGGGTTGTCTGCTGGTTTCCCTTTCTTAGGAAAAATTGTAATATCGGTCTCTTTCCATGATTCAGGGGGTTCCCCACCATATTGGATACCCCTAAATAAATCCAATAAAAGAGGAACTATTGCTTCTCCCAATATCTTATAGATCTCTAGCGGAATCTTGTCAGGACCGGCAGCTTTCCCCAATGCCATTCCTTGCAATGCTACCTGGACTTCCTCTAGTGAAATTTCTTTTTCCAGATCTTCCTTAGTTAAAATATCCAACCTTTCACCTAGTTCAGAGTTACCCACTAAATGAACTATATCCTGTAATACTTCAGCTGTATCCTTTTCATTATACTTATCCTCTTGATATAAAGTTTGATAATAATCCTTAAATACCCCGATAATATCATCTGGATCTGTATATGTATGCCCACTCATTTTGATAGAGGATATTGCATTCAATGAATTCTTCTGTCTAGTACGAAGAGCTAACCTCCTCCCAACTAGCTCACCATTTTCATAGGAGCTATTCCGCTGGGATTGGTATTCCTCTGCAGATTTTTGTGTTAACCAGCTATTAATTTCTGCTTTGAGTTATTATTTGATACTGGATTTGAACCCCTTCCAGCCCCTGTTCTATTAATGAGATGTGCTTCTCTTCCGCCTCAGCTAGCTCCCGCATTAATTGTTGATTCCTAATCCTCCGCGAGGTCCTAGCCCTTGCAACAAAGCTGATGGTTTCCCCTCTGAGACCGGCTTTAAAGGAATCCCACACAGTCCCCCTACCAGCACTATATCTATTCATATCAAAGAATTCCTGTGACCAATTCTTAATATGTTCGATATAATCATTATTTACAAGGAGTTTCCTATCAAACGTCCATTTCCTCTGGGATCTCCTAAAATTTGCATTTTCCATCTCCAAGATTAGAGGGTTATGATCTGAAATCACCTTCGGGAGTTTCTTAATATTTGCTACATTTAATACATCTCTTGTGCAGAAAAAATAATCAATCCGAACATACTTCCTGTGCGGACAAGAATAATATGTATAGCCAGCGTTGTTTGGATTATTCACTGCCCAGGCATCCACTAAACCATGACTATTTATGAGGGAGGCTAGTGCTCTATAAACTCTGGGCTTTCGACCAGGATACCCCCCCTTGATGCTGTCCTTGTTTTGAGTCAAGTGAAATATTAAAATCACCACACATGATTAATAGGCTGGGCCATGATGCAAGTTCCAACTCCAAATCTTCGATTATCTGAGGATTGTCCTGGTTTGACCCATAAATTGAACATAAGGTGAATCCTGCCTCTAATTCCACTATAACCCACCTCCCCAATATATCCACTGCCTTTCGTTTGGCCAGTCCCAAATTAATCTTAGCTAGTATAGCCACTCCCCGCGTATTCGAAGTTTGGGAGGTGCATGCTAGTAGGTTATATCCTCTAATACCCAACAACTCTTTTTTCCCCCCCAAGGGATATGGGTTTCTTGTAAGCACACTACATCAATATCGTTTGTTCTTACTATTTCCGATAAGCTCGCCCTTTTCGCTCTATCGTTCAGCCCTGCTACATTCAAAGAGCATATATTTATCCTCCCCATCTAAGCTCAATTTTCAGAACTCCACATAATCCCCTGCCTCTCTTTCTTTTCTTTACCATCTTTAAGAAAATGACCTGCATACTTTTTCCTGTTTTTAATAATATACAGTTTCTCTCATCAATTCTGGATATGTTTCCCCCCCCCCCCCCAAGTTCCCCCAGCCCCCAACCAACCCCCCCCCTCTCCACCACCCCTTCCCTCCTCCCCCCTACCCATCCCCTCCCCCAACACCCCCCACGAGAGGCGCTCAGACCTAGGTCTGT
Source organism: Calotriton arnoldi (assembly GCA_963921515.1). Classification (NCBI taxonomy): domain Eukaryota; kingdom Metazoa; phylum Chordata; class Amphibia; order Caudata; family Salamandridae; genus Calotriton; species Calotriton arnoldi. The sequence goes on from CAWUFW010001114.1 coordinate 2,603,897, forward strand.
GCATAATGGATGCGTCGTGCAACCCCAAGAGCCCTACATTAACCCTTAAATTTTGAACAAGTGCTATTCTCCCATCCAAACACCATGACCCCCAAATCCTCCCTCCAAATCACCCCCTTCTTCGACACCCCAATTATATTTCTTAAACAGTTCCAATGTTTACCCGCCATTAATATTCCTTGAACCAATCCGATTTAACCATAAATCTATATCTGTATCCTAACCCTTCAAACTATCAAGGTATTCTTTTGCTTTAATTTCTGAGAAAAAGAATCGTGTTACCCCCCAGATTACTTTGAGTCTTGCTGGATTGTTCAAGTAGGCTTGTGCATTTCTATCTTGAAAGGGTTTTATCAATTGCCGCAACCTCCACCGCTTTTCGACAGTGGAGTGGCAAAAATCTGGTCGGACAAAATAGGAAACCTCATTCCAAGTTCTTTTTGCTTCTGGCCGAGCCTTCTCAAAAATAGCTTGGCGTAACAAAAAATTACCCAAGTAGACCAAAATGGCTCGTGGCAATGCTCCTGCCTTCACAGGCTGCTTCTGCACAAAAGGAACGCGATGAGCACGTTGCACCTCTCGATCCCAATTCCAGTCCGTGAGTTCTGGGAGTGTATCTCTAAATAATTTCACAACAAATGAGCGGATATCAGCCCCTTCAACCTCCTCCGGAACCCCAAGCACCCTCAAATTATTCCTCCTCTGGTGATTCTCCTGCGCTTCTAGTTTCCACTGCACATCTTCTAATTGAGCCTCATGAGATTTTATAAGTGTCTGGTTTGTAGTAAGATCCGCTTCAGTTGCCACAACCCTTGATTCAAAGTCGGTCAGTCTCTCCCCGAATACACTACAGGTTTTAGTCAATTTACGAATCACTCCCTGCACTTTTCGCATTGCTGCTTGGGCCTTGCGTCCATCCAGTCTCGTCTCATCACGATGCAGCGATATGGCTTGAAAAATTGCTTCAAGCGTCGGATGAGTGGGTCCCCCCTGGTCCGAAACGTGTTGTCCGCTAGACAGTTGGCCCGCAAGTTGATTTGTAGGGGTGTAGTCCCAAGTAAGGTCCTTAGCTCCCGACTTTTTTTTTCTTTTTCAAGACAGTTTTTACTTTGCTACCATCAGCCTCATCCAAGTCGCTGTTGGTCAGGTCTGTGGAGATATCTGAAAGATCCTCCGACCAATCACCCCCATCTGACAGTGAAAAAAAGTAATCACTAGGCTCTTGCTCTTTTCCATCCCCAAGGTCTTTCTCCACATTCCCATTATTTACACAGCCTGCTCCTAGTAGCTCATCCGCCTGGGAAATAGACATTACCCGAAAGTCCTGGGGAGAGGTTATTCCTATATTAACCTGAGAGGAATCCTGCCCTCCAACATCCGCAATAGCTTCACCTGGATTCTCTTCAATAGTTATTACATTAGAGCCAACGTCCAAAGCATGCCCGGAGTTTCCCCCCCCCCCCATTCATAGTCACAGTCCCTTGAGGGTTATTTCCAGGCCTACCTTTAAACTCATCCGACTCAGTTCCCTGTAGAACCCTATTCAAATCGGGGATCCTTCTTCATTTCTCCCCTTCTCCAAGCCACGCTCCTGGCTCTGCCCGGCCACATTGTTCTGACACAGCTCGCCGTGACCCGGAGCTGCTTTCCCCGTGGGGCCTCGCATTAGATCAACCACTGATGGGCCGGCCGGTCGAGTCTTCACTGCTGCCCCGCCTCTTCCTCTTCTCTCCGGGCATGAGTCAGCTGGCTGTCCGCGACACCCCTTCGGCGAGATCAGCGCTAGTGTTGCCGCTTCCTCACTGGCATCTCCCGTCTCAGACTGGCCCCGCAAAATTAGTCGTGCCGCCCTTGTCTTGGCTCCTGCTGTTTTTGGCCCCATCGCTTCCACCTCGGTCTCAGTTTCGGCGAGCGTGGATTCCTGGTAAGGGTCACTGCCACTGACGTAAACTTTGGCAATCGCTGTAGAGAAGCGTCTCAGTACCGCCAATCCAATCAGTGTCCCTATTAAACGCAGGTAATGTCCACAGCTCTTGGGGGTGATTAATACCTCCTTATAACAACTTTCTGGGGTCATCGCTGCATCCCATCTCTATTCCCGCATAGAAAAATCAAGCTCTCCGTTGGGGCTGCACGCTGCTACGGTCTCAGACGACCGCCATCTTGCCTCCCACCGGAACGAACAGCTGAAGTTGATTTCTTATGCCGATTCCCAGAGTTACTCCAAAACCCCTCTCAAATCTCAATGCTGGCCGCTCCTTAAACAAAGAAATACATAAGCTGATTAGAACTCAATTTGCCTCCTTCTCAAAAGAAAGAGCTAGGTTAATATTTTAGCTGAAATGGAGAAAACACCACCTAAAGATTGGTTTCAGAAAACAAATTTGTGAACGTAAATGGATTGTTCTAATGGGAGCTGCATTTAGAAAAATTGTGTGAAAATTCTGGGAAATCATTGCCGATTGCAGTGGAACAAGAGTGAGATTCCACCCCATGTCCACTAGTGAGGATGTATGGGGCATTTTTATTAGGGAATTATAGGAGGGCAATCCTGGTGTTGACTATTGTGTTGATCTCCCCACCGACTCTTAGCTGATGCTGACTAGTTATGGTCCACCCTATTTGAGTAAGATCGAGACTTCGATCAGGGCAATGTGGTGTTCAGGTGCACGAAGTCCCAAACTCGGTCATAAAAATGGAAATAAGACTTTGGGCAAGGATTCTTCTTCCAGTCTTCGAATATTGTAATATCCACTTATCTGTGCCCTTCTCCTGGACCGGAAGTGTATTGTTCCTCTATTTAAGGATGATTGCAATTTACCCATTACCCAACGACAAATTGCACTAGTAGACGCTGTGGGTAAACTTTTTACTAGATGCCTTTTGGAGCACCTTAACTCCTGGGTTGAGGATAACACGATTATTCCATTAGAACAATCGGGTTTCAGAAAAAAGCACTGCACTTTATGCAACATTGCAACTTTGCAACTCATTACGGAAAAATATGTGACTATGAGGTGTTGCCCTGTTTATGCCGCTTTATTGATTTTTCCACAGCTTTTGATTAAGTTGATTGTCTAACCCTGTAAAAAAAAACTGTCTAATCTTGGAATGCCTTGATAATTGCTCTCCACTCTTCAACCTGTTGCCAAATACTGTTAGGTGGGGATAGGGGCTATTCACAGTTATCCCTACAAAAAAACAATTTGAAGCATGGGTGTCTGCTTGCGCCTCTGCTTTTTTCCCTCTATATATGTGATCGGCCTAATTTCTTATCTAAATGTGCGGGTTTTCCTCTCAGTATCGGGGGTCGCTCAATGACTTGCTTATTATATGTGGATGACATTGTTATCCTTGATTTAATCGCTCAAGGCTTAGATCGTCACCTAGGTGCCCTTCAACAGCACGCTGGAGCATAGATCTTGAAAATTAACTCCTCAAAAAGTAAGGTGTTATGTTCTCGGGGAAAAAAAGAGTGCGCTCCAATTCTAATTACTTGTGGCATCATCGCACACAAAAATTGGAAATAGTTAAATCCTATATCTTCCTAGGTACAATTATGTGCAGTACACTAAATGAATCAGAGCACTTACGCAATAGTGTTTGTAAAGTACAATCACAGGCCAAGGGGCTCGGCTCTTTCTGTAAGGTCATGGGGTGGAGGCATTTTTCTCTTCATCTGTCAGTGTATCAGGCCAAAATTCCGCCTTCCCTTCTACATGCTATTACATTAATTGATGTGACGAAATGGAGGTTTTTGTTTTTTTAGATAAGACCGAAGGTCAATTACTAAGGAGATTACTCTCAGTCAACACTTCAGTGCCCACTGCTACATTAAGACTAGAACTTGGTCTAAAATGCTCATTTGGACAGGGTGTGGTGGAAATTGTGTGATGGGGCCATTGCATCATGAACAATGATTATAACTCTCTACCACACCGTGGCCCTCATTACGATGTCGGTCGGAGTTGCCTTTGACCGACATCTTTACGGTGAGGGAACTGCCCGACCATGGGTCGGTGGTTCCGAACACCTAATTAGGATGCAACCGCACATAGTGCGGTTGCAAACTTTCAGTTCTCTATTGGAGCTTGTGCAGCGGGTGGAGTCCTCCCGCAGCACAAGCTCCCATTGAGAAATGGAAGTTTGTGAACATCCCTGCACCATGGGACAGGCACCCAAACGGTGCAGGGATGTGTAGGGGGGCACCATAGGTGCCCCCCAGGTCCAAATGCGGAGGCCGCAGAGGGAAGGGGGCCCTGCTAAGGGGCCACAATGTCGCTTTCTGACAGCCTTTCCATGTCGGAAAGGCCGATATGGAATGGCTGTCGGAAACCAACATCATAATCCCGACGGCAGAAACGCCATCCTTAAGGGATCATGGTAAGCTTCCGACTGACCGACGGGCGAATGCGTCGGTCGGTCCCTTCTACTGCTGCCTCCGACCGCACGCATCGTAATGCGTCGGTCGGACCGCAGCAGTAGATGCAGGTTGGATCGCAACTGACAAGCCGTAATTAGGCCCCTTATGTTTAAAGAGATTTTTTTACTGAAAAGAGACAAAGCTTTATTTTTTTAGGAATTTTGAAAATGCATTAGAGCAATTTGATCTCGATATAAGTGTGGCCTCATCCATGTCGCTGGTTCAGCTTAAAGCTTTTCTTAAGCAGGCGTCTCTTATGTTAAGTTTCCGTTTGGATCTGGACTCTTATAAGAATAGAGTAAATTTTGATTCAGTAATGAACTCCTTCACTCTGAATAAATCACAGCATTCGTGTCATGGAATACGGTCCATGGGGTTAGACGCCCCTGGGCACTAATCCACCTAAATATTGTTCGGTTAAATGTTGTAACATCCAAATGGTATGGTATGCAAAGCACATGTCACTTTTGTAAACACTTAGTCTGGGGAGTGAACTCCGCTCTGCTTGCGGAGTTTTCGGCACTCCGCGTTATGCGGAGTTCAGAAAAACTCCACTCCGTGTAGCGGAGTTTTCTTCTCACTCTCATTCATCAACGTCAAGTTGGCGAGCGCGGAAAATCCACCTCCCGGCGAGATTTTTCCTCGTTCGCGATCGTCAATGTCAAGTTGGCGAGCGAGGAAAATCAGCCTCCCGGCAAGATTTCTTAACTCGGGCGGTCAGATTTCTCATTGCACCACTCGCGTTGAGAAACCGTCCGTTTGCGTTGAGAAAGCTGCTGCTCAAGTAAAAAATCTACTCGAGCGGCAGAAAGGAAGCAGCTCCCGCTTACGCTGTTCCACTTGCATCGCTCCGCTATGCGGAACTTCACCCAGGCTTAGTAAAAACGGAAGCCAGGATTTGAAACATGTTCTATTCAGATGGCCAGCCTAGCTTTTATATCATCGTAAATGGCTGAGAGCCCTCTTTTTAAGATTTTCTGTTCGTACGACTGCTGAGGCTATGAATTTATTGCTTAACCTGCCAAATAAAATTTTCAATATTTATGTTTTTAACTTTTTTAAGCGTTTCTTGCCTTTATATTGAATGTAGTTGTTGATGTTTTAGGGCACATTACGGTTTTAAGAACTTATTTTATTTATTTTGTCTGTGCCTTTTGTATATCTGTGTTTTGTGTGGATCTCCTAGGAGTTCCAAAGCATGAAATAAAATTAGATTTTTTGATTAGGAGTAGTTTTGTGGCACTACTGATTGATAAAATACTTTTATTGCTACCTACCACAATAGTACTTATTTTATAGATCTCGGTATAGATGAAAGGATGATTGTTATTTTACAGATCTCAGAAGGATGACAAGCTGATTGGACCGGTCATGTTGTGAAGATGTGCCCATTAGGTCAAACACAGTTCTTTGTAGAGCATATATTAGCCCACTGAGCCATCAGCCCCAACCCATAAAGATGAATTTACACATAATGAATCTAAACTGAATTCATTTACACAGTCAGCAGTAATCCTGAAAAACAAGAATGGATACTGCTGTCCTTAAGCTGTGTTGTACACTTTTATTCTACACAGAAATTGATTCTTTTACATATCTCCAGCTCTGAAAATGCAAGCATGTTTTTTCTGGTCACATTTTCTGCTTGTCTCAATCTCTTGCACTTAGATGAGCCACTGTTCCGGAAAGAGGCTGAAAAGGACATTAAGCTGCTAACAAAAAAAAAAATATTGGAGGCTGAATGACTATTTGCTGAGCACTCCACACACTTAGCCACCATTATGCAGAATATGGGTACATGCCTGTCGCCTTCTATAAAGTGAGAGCAACCTGTAGAAACCTAAAATGGATTGATCAGTTTATTGCATTACCTGTAAATCACCTGTTCTTCACAAGAACTCCGAGCTCAGTGAGGTATCCAAAATACACTTATCTCAGGGTATCAATGTGCTGCTTCACCCTAGGACCTTTTATTAGTTAGGGAATAGGTGGACCTTTAGAATCTCTGGATACTACACTTTACCTCCAAGCTGCTCTAGATCAACCATGTTAGAGGACTGGAAGATTCAAATCATCCAAAACCCAGATGTGCGATATCCTGAAAGTTATCTATTCTTCTTACTGCTGAGCATCTTTCACTCGCCAACAAAATAGGTTTCAATCACCCTACATTTGACATCCTTAGAGGATACAGACTTCACATAAGATATCTTCCCTTTTTACTAGCCTGAAAGCTTGTGTTTTTAGTCATTATACTTTTACTTTTTAGAACTTCCCAACCAGTTTGAGTTAGTAAATAAGAAGAATCAGTGGCGCAACTCTCCCGCCCGCAAAATGCGACAAGGGGTCTCAGACACTCCCAAATCTAACAGATATTCATTGGCCTTTATTGGAAAGGAGTCCCTTTGAACCGTGGGGGGGGGGGGGGATGGCAGAACGCCTGGGGGACCCACTTCACTGCAGGGCCTACGTTATGCCCTTGAGAATAATACAGGATGCATCGCTTTTCTCAAACACTGTTCTTGAATGGACTTAACAACACACACCAAATCCACAGATATACAAGTTTAATAAGAGTTACGAAATGCAACCACTAAATTGTCTATGTGTCAAAGATACCAGATTAAAAAATTAAGTGTCATGGAAGCACCCCTTCCATTGCAGACAGCATCAACCTTTTGTTGATGAAAGATAGAGGACTGTCTCTAAAAAACAATAAACAGCGCTATAGATTCACGTGTGCTTATGCTTCTGAGCCTTCTTGCAACATATTCTTTAACACCTTTTGATTGCATTTTTATCAACATTCAACAAAGAGATGCTTACCTTGCTTCACATGTGATCACAACTGACATTTTTCCTCCAGGAACAATAATTAAGGGTCCTCCAACATCTGGACTCTGTTGCACTTCCATGTTAATTCCTCTTTCACAACAATCTCCCATATATACACTTCCGTCTTCTGCTTTGGAATATTTGTCATGCAATTTTGTGGATTTCAGTGCTGTAGAATCCTCTCTTTGAGGAGGCAATGGGGGTGTAACTAGTAAGGGCACAAGTGGGTAAGCAAGACCTAGATGTAAAGGTGAAATGGTAGAACACCTAGTTATATATGAAGACAATAGGCCAAACGGGTTGGCCCTTCCAAGAGGTGGGACACTTGTTGGCATTCCTCGTTGCAGGGCGTCGTCATCAAAGACGTCAAATTGTCCAGTATCATCTTTGAAAGAACTCTCACTATTCTGCAGGGCGGAATGAGATGAGGGTAATGCAGGTTGTTTCTCATCTTGTTTTGGGAGTTGAAATCTGAACTGATTTGCTTTTTCCACATTTGCAAATTTGCAGGATATCAGATTATGAGGTGCATCGCCTTTGTTCCTGAAACCAACATTTTGAATGAGATTAACAATTTTAGATGACTCTTTCAAACCAAAAATTAACACTGACAAAGCCAATAAGTTAGTCTTTTGTGTGCTTCAGGCAACGAGAACTGCAAGATCCATGCATACATTGACACAGATGACATATACATGCAAATATGCAGAGAAACATAGCTACAGCTACACAGATCGATGCACACACAAACACTGCTACAGCAGCCAAAGCATGTAGCCCAGGAGACAAAGAGGATCCAATGCATACAGGCTTAGAGGAACCCATGAAGGCAGACCACATAAAAAGCATTCATCCATATACACAGACCAAGTGGCATGACATATATTATGCTAGATTGGTTGCATGGTTCAATAAAACAGAACTGGTGCACGGCCTGCACTCAGAGTGCCTTCAAAAAAAGTGGTTTAAGTGGGCAGTAATAGTTTCTTCCTCTCACGGTCTTAAAACAATCTTTACAAATTATTCTAAAAACACAGATAAATAACTAGCATAAAAACAGTATCCATATACAGGACTTGCACTAAATGATACAAAATTCACAGTGATCATCAATAATGTCAGTGCTATGATGATTTAATGTCACTAATCTAATTTGTGAAATCAATTATCACATCATGGGTCAGGATCATGAGAACTGCAATACTTCTAAGACTGGTCTTTTTACCAAATTTGTAGCTAGCAAACACAATTTATGCGCTTAGTGTTTGCTTAGAGTCAATAGCCTCACACTATAATAAGGTAAAATACACAGCCAACTACTAGAGGTTACATGTGTCAAATATTAAATAAAACTGAGGAAACAGTTAACTTTCCGGCTCATGCGTTTTGTTTTTCGAACACAGCAGAAACAAAGAGGACACCATTATCTTTATTGTTATTTATAAATAAAGTGATGAAAATAATAGACACGTTAAAAACCTTTAGCATGTGAATCAAAATGCCTGCCTTATTTCTACAATCTGTTACATTTGCTAAGAGAAGAAATCCTAATAAGAAAAGGCATAGGATAGTGTAGGCTGACAATTTACCACTGAAAAGGGCACAATTCCAGAGAACAATGAGGAAGATATATTTCTACGTTTGCCCTATTACAGCTGTAGTAACATCAAAGGTTCTGTGGTCATACACCAAGCAGCAGGGTGGAAGATAGCCCTTCATGATTTTGATACCTGCAATTACGTTATTGTCTTTAAGGAATTAAACCTCCCCCTCGATTAATGTACACAGATCCCAAGAGCTGAAGAGAGGATGCAGATATAGAGTGAGCTACCCAAGCAATGAAGACATAAGCCAGCAACTTCTAAGCTGCTGCCCATCAACAGCCATAATAACACCAATTGGAGGATCTCCTTACATAAACTGGCTACAATAACCTTACTCACGCACTAGGCATTTCTGATTCCCAAGGCATACACTGGCATGCATGAAGGACGGATCACTAGTAGGGCCCGCAAACAGTTCTGACTTTCCATCACGCTCCTCACTTAATGCTTGGCGAGGCCCTTTTTCACTGTTTCGCGCCAAATAGACCAACACCTTGTAGAGCATGGAATTTGATGATTTTAACATCAGGCGCACACTGGCATGGACGAAGGATGCACCACTTTAGGGGCCCGCATATGGTTCCGTTTTTCATCTAGCAGCCTACACAATCTCTTGGCGAGGCCCTTTCTACTACCATGAGCCAAACAGACTGATACTTCACTGAGCACGCAATTGGTGTTTTTAATATTAGATTTTTATTGACCCTGGCGGAGTATCATTTACTATTTGTCGCATTTACCTGACACTCGCCCTATCTAATTTAACCCCATGCATGCCTGCACGCCACAATATTGCACGCCTGTGCACTTCACAGTCCTGGCCTTCCGCAGTATCGTTTCACCCCGTACTCGTTATACAAAGCACTTTTGACCGCACACCTTGGATGGTCGTTACTTTTGCTTGGCGACAAATGCTATGGCATCTCTAAACTTCTACATGGCATCATTTTATGGCATAATTTATGCTTTTACATTTTTATACCCACCTTTTATGCCATTGCTTTTGTAAAAGATTTTAAGTAATCATACAATAAAGATTCATTCATTCATACATTCATTAGAGTGAGCCACACTCTGATCTGTGCAATGCCAAATTGCAAGTGCTCATTCAATATTGATTAATTTGTTCTTAAATTGCTGCCTGATTGCATTGCAAACTCTTCCTTGCAATGTTAAAATGACCAAATGTTAGTATTCTTAAGGATTTTATCAATCTTTTATGATTTGATTTAAAGTATATTTATACACACTGTTAATCGACAAAATAACTGTATGAACAACGGTGCGTGGTAGCGACAGTATACATTAACTGTCTTAAAGAATCAAATGTGTCATTATGGGGTGTACATATAGTCATTTTTTAAAGAAATTTTAACTTCACTATCTAACCTTGTACATTCTTCTAAAATTGAGAAGCACTAAGACTGTAGCTATTTTGAAACAAGGGGAAGAAAGACTCATTGGATAGTTATGGAATTATTCACAACATATCTAGTTATTTGCTATTCTTTGTTCTGTTGTGTTACACAGTCTGGCTCACAAAAAACCTAAAGAATATCACTGCATGGTACATCTGACTGCCAACTTCTCCTGTGGAAAAACAGCAGGCAGAAGCACCTCACCCTTCCAGACTTGCATAAACAAGACAATTTAGAGAACTACAAATCTGAGTTCTTGTGATCGCTTCCTTTTTGTTCTAATTAACTATGTTGGGTTTCATTTAGATGTGATTGGCTGCAATAACTACCCACCCATTCCCAGTAAGGGAACAACGACAGAAAGTGTGTTACTGTGAAGGTTTTACCTTGTTTCAAAAAAATAAAAGAGCACAGCTCCAGATGAAAAGAATAAACCCAAAATGCATCAAGTGATCGTATATTGCATTTTACAATTGGCGGAGAACTGGTGACTTACTCATAATTTCTATTTTGGACATTTAATGGATATCTAGAATTTCATTACAAGACCGAAACAAGTTTGAACTATTTGTTCATTTTGCAAATCAAAGAATTCTATTTGGTAGTTAAACTGGGATGTACATTACTCTGTTATGTACTTGAAATTATTATTCTTTATTTTTTGTGTCCTTTAAATTTTTTTCAAACTAATTTCAGAATTTAAAAGCACATTGCCTTATTGTCGTTGTTGTGATTGCAGCAGTCAGAGATTCAGACCATGTCTGAGAGTGGTAACATTTTTTTATCTTGCATCAACGTGCTTACTAAATACTTTTTGTTGTGTTAGATTATATAAGACTTCTTAAAACCACAATTACTGCAGGAAAAGTTTATCAGTGCAATGAGCAGTTAAAAGAAGATGGCCAATAGTAAGAAAACGACTAGGTGTATAACAACTTACAAAAGGCAAGATGGGAATTGTTTTTTTAAGAGTGCATTTGGAATCGAATGCTTAGTTTGAAGGTTTGCACTGAAAAGGAGCAGCAATTTCTAACTCGACAGAAATAAGCAGTAGCTTAAATTAAACTAAGGAAGAAAACTATAGCTGATGAACTTTTGAAATGTGGTTGAAACTAGGAGATGACAACATCTCTTTTGAATGAACAGTATTGCCCACCACTTACACTGGAACTCAGCTCAATTCTTTCAGGCTGGTGACATGTTTTCTTCTGCCAGGACTAGAAAGAAACACTGAAGCCAATCCAGAAGCATTGGAGCCTATCCGCAAGATACAGTGACATACCTAGAAACTGCACAATGTCATACTCCCCGAAGTATTTCAGATCTAGTTTTGCCAGTACATAGTGGGCCCTATCCAATGCAAGAGTTTTGGTTTGATCTCTATAGAGAAATGATCTTCCTCTAGAGTTTTTGTGGCTGTTTTCTTGTATTCTTACTCTGCCTCCTAAAGGTCCATTCTGAGCTTCTTGACCAGTGTTTCCTTCATGCATTTAAGTCTTGCCACTTCGATTATCAATCCTCCTGTAAGTACTGCCATAAGAGTGTCCTACACTGGCCACTCTTTTAGCTCCCCTGTGTTATTAGCCTTTCAGTAGTCATGTTTGCCAAGTTAACCTGGTTTCTAAGAAGGACATTGTTTAGTTTCCATAGCCTCCCACCTCTTGTGCGTTTCTCCCTCTTTCTAGGTCAGCACACAATGTTTTGAGACGGTGATCAGAGAGCAGTCGTGGGTCCTGATCTGCCCATCCACCTCAATGAGTTACTGTTTATCTACAAGAAATCTGCCAATGTGGGCATAGAAGTCTGTCTGTGACAGATGCCTATATTGCCAATTTTGACCAGTCCTACATCCTCAAGCCACTCTCTACCTGCAGCTGACACTGTCCGTGTTTGTCCATACATGTTCTGTGTCTTGTCTTTCTCTTGGTCCATCACCAGGTTGAGGTCTCTTTGATAAGGGGGCTCTCTCAACCACTCTAAACTGGACAGAGTGCTGTTTTAATGAAGGCATCTTGCTCTGTGTTTGGTGCAAAGATGGATGCCAAGGAAAAAGCTGACTGTTTAGATGTTACCTGTAATGCTAACCACCGCCCTCTGTACCTCTTGTGTCTTTCTACTACTAAGTGAGATTTTTGTGTAGCAGGAAGCCCACACCACTGTGGTTTTTCGTTGCCGTGAGATGTATTGGTTTGGGAAGTATTGAGATCTAGGGGTTGGTAGTTCGCTTCCTGAAGATGTACTACCTGAATAAACCTATTTCAAGCAATTCATTTGATATGTCTATCCAATCAGTCGAAGCATGCAGGTCTCATACACTATAAGTGGTAAATCTATTGTCCCATCTTGCCGTTAAAGCTTACATACCTGATATGGCTATCTAATTAATCGAAGCATGCAGCTCTCATACATTGTAAGTAGGGCTCCCAGTTTTATGGTATTTATTTATTTTCAATTTCCTTCTGCATTTATCCATATTTATTTTTTTGGCCATCTTACAAGTATTTATCCATATTTATTTTGTGTTGTGTGAATAAATTAAGTTGTAGTATGGTATATTTCCACATGTATTTAAATGATAAATATGCATTCTTACTTTGACGCCTGTCAAGCTTTAGTAAATTAAGCAGCCAAATATAACATAACAATACATAAATGGATGTTGACATATGTTGTTAATTAATGAAACCTCATCCTATTTTTTTTTTTTTTTTAACTCCCCATGACATCTATCTGCTCAGCTGTACACCTGGAATTAATGAACAGCAGTATGGAAAGGCACTCAAAGGAAGCCTAATTTTCTGTATATTTTCATTTTTAAAAATAAATACAGACAGGAAACACATTGATTTCTGTCTGTATTTATCTGTAAAAATCATTAAAAACTGCGAGCCCTAATTGTAAGTGGTAAATCTATTGTCCCATCTTGCCGTTATAGCTTGCATACCTTTGGGTGGTTACAGCTGTCCTGCACACTCAAGGACCATCCCCACCTCCTCCTCCCATGTGACCTAATCCACATAACAATAAAGCTAAATCCTTCAGTTCTTTCCTCAATCTAATGCAAAACGTAACTTAAACCACCCTTACACTCCCCCTCAAACTAATAACCTTTCTATTCCTTGAGAGTGTTCTGATAAGATCCATATTATCCTCACTTCCCTTCACCCTGGTCACCTCATTCTTACTGTGTCCCATGCCTGCAGGTGTCAGTCTCTCGTGGTGGGAACCATGGGCACTCGGAGCATGGTCAACAGCCTGCTTCGTTAGGCCAGTTTAAGAGACAGATGTACCTGCTTTCTCCTGTTTCCCAGTGATGCTATCGACATTCTGAAGTTATTGTATGGCGTCTTGCATTCCTCACTTGAAGCAGGGTCTAGTTTTTCCCATATAGTGCCCTAGGCCCATTCTGTCCACATCTGAAGCATAGGCGTCTCAATTGTCCCTGCCAGCCCATAGACAGGGTTGTGTTAAAATTGTCCACACTGCATTGAGCATCTAGGAGGCAGTAGGCCCCTCCCGCCCTGTTTACTCAGATGTACATCTTTCTGAACATCAAGATGTAGCAATAACAGGATGTGTCTGTCATTTAGAAGAACAAAATTGGCCAAGAGTAGGAGTGGGGGCCAACTGGGACTTTCCACAGCTTTAGAAATTACAAGTGACGTCTAACATTTTGTATTCATCTGCTTTCTTATTAAAAAATTCCGAGAAGTGACGCAAATCATGTTCGATAAATGTTCAATTTCATTATGATTTACGGTCAAACATCAAGTGACCTTTTGGTAAACTTTTGTAATGTAGTGTCACTTCTGTTTTCCTAATATTTCCGAGAAGTGACCAAAGTGTGTCATGTTCTGCGGTCAAAGCACCTGATAATGTTGTGATTCTGTGGTCAATAGTTCCTCATTAAAAGAGTATAAATGATCTGCTCTTCAGTCCATTCGACGGACTACCTCGCACAATTGATCCCATGGGTCATGACGCGTGTGTGTGTGTGTGTGCCCCTCAGCCAACTTCTCTAGCATCTTCTCTAGCATCTTTGGCTGAGGCTATAATGCTTATTATATCTTGAAACTGTCTCTTTCTCTCCCCTCTGCATTTGCCGTGATTTTTAAACTTACAAAATTGCATGATTTACTTCTTCATCTAGCAAGGTGTCTCTGAAACTTGTTATCTTCTAGATTACACGATGCTATTTTTTATTAACAATGTGCCTTTGACATTTAATGCTTAAAATTGTTCTTTAATAAAGTGCCACTCTGACTCAGTTCCTGCTCTCACACGTGTGTCTTATTATTATAGATAGCACATTTATAGGGTGAAAAAAACACCTTTTAACATCTGCCGACCACACCAAGGGACGTGCACAGCACCACCCGGCAAGGAAAGGGAATGTGTTCCCTGTGACCAAGGACTGAGATTGCCCTTTTCGGTGCCTCTTCCTGACTGAGCAGACACAGCATGCACAGGGGTAAGTCAAAGTCATTCTCTTTGCCTTCTCCCGCTGCGCTGTTTTGCCTGTATTTTCAGTTAAGCATCTATGGGTACAACTCTATCCAAAAAGCACAGTTCCTTGCATTAAAACGGTGTCTTGCCACGTAAAACAACCCTTTTTCTTTCACAAAGTGTGAGCGGGCACTGAGCCAAGAGTTAGTGTTAAGAATTTTTTTTAACAGTTAACATTGTGGATGATCCTTAGTGGTAGCGCATGTTAGTGGTAGCACATGTTAGACATCTCCAGCTTTTTGCTGGTGATCCTTAGTGGTAGCGCATGTTAGTGGTAGCGCATGTTCGACATCTCCAGCTTTTTGCTGGTGATCCTTAGTGGTAGCGCATGTTAGTGGTAGCGCATGTTAGTGGTAGCGCATGTTAGTGGTAGCACATGTTAGTGGTAGCACATGTTAGTGGTAGCACATGTTAGTGGTAGCACATGTTAGTGGTAGCACATGTTAGTGGTAGCACATGTTAGTGGTAGCACATGTTCGACATCTCCAGCTTTTTGCTGGTGATCCTTAGTGGTAGCGCATGTTAGTGGTAGCGCATGTTAGTGGTAGCGCATGTTAGTGGTAGCGCATGTTAGTGGTAGCGCATGTTAGTGGTAGCGCATGTTAGTGGTAGCACGTTAGACATCTCCAGCTTTTTGCTGGTGATCCTTAGTGGTAGTACGTTAGTGGTAGCGCATGTTAGTGGTAGCGCATGTTAGTGGTAGCGCATGTTAGTGGTAGCGCATGTTAGTGGTAGCACATGTTAGTGGTAGCACATGTTAGTGGTAGCACATGTTAGTGGTAGCACATGTTAGTGGTAGCACATGTTAGTGGTAGCACATGTTAGTGGTAGCACATGTTAGTGGTAGCACATGTTAGTGGTAGCACATGTTAGTGGTAGCACATGTTAGTGGTAGCACATGTTCGACATCTCCAGCTTTTTGCTGGTGATCCTTAGTGGTAGCGCATGTTAGTGGTAGCGCATGTTCGACATCTCCAGCTTTTTGCTGGTGATCCTTAGTGGTAGCACATGTTAGTGGTAGCACATGTTAGACTTCTCCAGCCTTTACAAGAGACCGTCAGTACAGATATTTTTTATTGATTTTGTGAAAATAGAGTAGTGTTCGAACAAGACCTTTTTTATTATCTGCGCAGCTACAGAAAAAGGGAAGTCTCTCTCTCATAGCAAGCTTCCTGTGAGTGGTTTCCTGTTCTTCCCGGGCGAACAGAAACACAGACTCTCACTTATTGCAACATTTTTTTGTAACATTAAACAAATACGTTCTTTTCTGTCTTCATTAGGGCAAAAGCGCACAATTTTACCTCTTAATTCAGTGTAAAAAGTATACTCATCTTATGTATAAATTGTTTCGTAGTTTCATAAATTCATGGTTCTTTTTGGGGTTTATATCTCCTATTAGTATTGTCGCACCTCATAATAATTCTGTTGTGGCTGAACACCGGTGGTTGGTGCATCAAATGTGTTCCTTTTCTTTAAAGCGAGAAAAATAACTAGGTATATAAATGTATTTGTCACATGATGTTGATTGTTTTTCACTCTCTCGTAAATATTTTTGTTACATGAGCACGTCCTGTCATCCCCTGCCCCCGTTCATCTCCTGTTAAAAATAATATGTAGTGGCGGACTGTCACACTTAATGTCACGTTTAGTTTCCAACCAGCACTCTTCACACCAACGTGCCTGGCCTCATAGTGTACGAGAGGAGTTGTGCACGAAATGAATCATAACCAACCGCAAATAACTGAGCTACTTTTGCACATACTACACAATAGATCAGTTGAAGTATACAGTACGGCTACAGAGCACTCACAGTTGGAGTTGGCGAATACAACAGAGATTTTTGAAATTGTGGCTCGTGAACAAGGAAGTTAGTGACACTAGACTAAGAGCAACGTAAATATCGAAGCAGATGGTGATCATTAAACAGCAGAAAGGAATTAGCGAAATAAGTCTGTTCTTCTCTCCCGATTTCATGTGCGCAGAACTAGGGAGAGAAGAGGGGAGACAAATTGCTGGAATGGAATGCACACTAACTACACCAAATTTTCATCTTGAATAACGTACAACATTTCCTGGCTGGAGATTCAATGACACCTATCCCCTATCCACAACGATACGCTTCAAAATATAGGTCCAATACATTATTCTAGGGAGTACAACTAGATCCCCTAGATTTTATCTATAGGCAGGGTGTAACAGGAAAACATGTCATACCACAGGCCCTACTACAAGTTTCCCACACATTTGGATCAAAGATGGACTACGTGTCCACTGTGATATTCAGGCAGCAACAAATTTCAGCAATGCCTGAATGGACTGCTTGAAAATAAAATAAGCAAGATAAGTGCCACAATTGAGGGAAAGAAAGAAAAAAAAAAAATAATAATTAGGAAAAAATAAAAATAGTTATTGCTCATGGATCGCCCTGTTTTCACTCAGAAATATTCAAAGTTCTGATCACCACTTAACACCTCATCAGCTTGTCACTGAACAATTAATAAATGTATCAGTACCAGCAACTAGACCTAAAAGTGAAAGTGAAAGTTCTTCTGAAATTATGAAAAATGAAATGTAAAAGTATTTGTATGAGTTAACACGCGCTGCGAAGTTTCTTTCTACTCAGGTATCCAGGCGGAAGGAGAAGGGCCCCATCATTCCTGAGCTCTCACATATCAGATATTTTAAAGTAATAGACTCTTCACCAACAGCTATCCCCATTGCCAAGAGGAAAGGATTAACAGAACAGACTTCAGGGTCGACCCTGCACCCCCTCAACACTGAACGACAAACTAGAGGAGGGTAACTTGTTCCCATTGACTGTCCCAGAAGAAGAAGACAATGATCGTTTGGTGGTCTATGGACTCAGCCGCCGCCACACAGAAATGTCCTATGCGAAGTTATGTACTTGTATTGTAATATTTTACATTATTGTCAGAGTGGCACTAGGACTGTTTAATTAGTTCACTGTTATATCTCATTGTATTAATAGAAAGGCTTGTATTCCTCAAAATGTTGAAGTTGCCAATACCACTGTGCACCCCAAGTCACCTCCCCATCTACCTGCCAGCACATGTACTAGAAATGGTCCCCGTAGTAATGCAAAAAGGTTCCACATCCTCTGCCAGTACAGTCAGCACTCCAAATACCTATGCACACTGTGTGTCCTCATCGCCATACCCTGTTGAAAATAATACTGAAAGGGACGGTACCATTGATATCACGCTACGCCCCCCACTATTGTCTTGTCATTGTAGGGATGCCCCAGTAGTTAGGCAGCATGCTGCTCATGACTCCGTTCACGACAACATGTGGTACAGTGAGATGGCCACAATAGGGAGACAGGAAAATAATGAATTCTGTTATGTGGCTCATACATTCGCCATGCAGTAGGCACAGATAGACTGATTTTCCTAGGGAAATACCACCACACACTGTAGAATATCTCCTACACCTGTTCCTCTACAGAATACAGGGGCAAGTTCAGATTGAGGCCAACATCTCTGAAGTGTTGGTGAATAGCACAGTATGGGACCACACCCCAATAAAGCTCGAGGTCATCACTAACAATTCAAGAATAGAGGGGAAGGTAACAAAGATATTTTAGATAGGAGTTCCTGATGTCGACTTTAGGTGTAGCTTTTGGTAGGAACAATGGGTTTATGATAACAGGATCACTATCAGACTGTAATGGCTCTTTGCCCCACACCCTACATTGCCCAAGCCAAAATAGAACTGCTTTATGCTTATTTGCACAAATTTACGTCCATCACAAATGGAGTGCCCCAGGTTACTTGAGGTATAGAGCAGCGTCCTTAGGGCCACATAGGGTAGGTTCAGATTATGAAGATGGGATAGACTGGAAGTCTACTTGGGGTGGGGAGAAAATGTCCAATATTATAAAAAGATTACAAATTAAAGTCACCTCTTCTCTGTTTTCTAGGAAATGGAACGATACCTGTTGGGAGCAACTCTGGATGCAACAGCACCATTTTTAATTCGGATATTGAATATGGCACCTCCAGCCTAATGGACTTCTACTGGGCACGCGGAGAACATCTCCATCTCCAACAGCCTCCACGAAGGAGCAGCCTGTGCTCACTAGAACAATGCACAAAGTCTCCCTGATCGTTCCAGCAGCAAATATCTCCCACATCCATGCCCATCCCTGGTCTGTTACCTTGCTCCACAGACATTGGCAGTATGCTGAGTACTATGGGTGGACAGCCTCCCAAGACATACCAAAGGCGTTCCGTCTATTGAACAGTGTCCAGCTATCTTCAAAGAATGAACAAGAGGAGGGTATGCATTCGGATAGGGAGTCTGTGCTGCTCATTGCCAACGATGAAGAAAATGGCTCCATCACCAAGGACATTGAGGACTTGAACAACATAGAAAACAAAATGATTGCTGGAGGAGGTGCCATAGCAGACACAGCCACTGATTGGTTGAAGTTTGACTGGATACCTTCATGGCTGTCTGCCATTCTAATTTTTTTTGCTGTTGCTCCTCTGCTGTACCGTGCAGTTATTCTGTCATTTTGCTAGAAATACTGATAGTAAATTAGTAGGTATGAATTATGTAGGAATAGGGAACATTCAGAAAGTATATATATATATATATATATATATATATATATATATATATATATATATATATATATATGAAAAAGGATAGAACAGGGAATGAAGATACCTTAGCAGTTGTAGTAGTAGAAGTTACAACAATAGGACTGCACTAAATGCAGCCTGCTACTATTACCCAGTGCCAGGTCAATAGCCCCCAACTCACTAGTAGATACAAACTGAGATAGGATTTAAATATGGATCCACCATCACCTACACAGACACCATATTCATCCCTCATTGACATACCTGAAGGAGAGTATATAGAGTTAAGGAAGACGCAGGAGAGACAATGTTCCAAATATGCCAATGTTCCAAAGTGAATGACACCCCTGGGATACACCAACTAGAAGGAGGGCCTGCAAGGTATGCTGTAAGAATTTTGTTCAAGAATGAACAAGAGGAGGGAATGAAGCAAGGTCTAGTTTTTCCCATATAGTGCCCTAGGCCCATTCTGTCCACATCTGAAGCATAAGCGTCTCAATTGTCCCTGCCAGCCCATAGACAGGGTTGTGTTAAAATTGTCCACACTGCATTAAGCGTCTAGGAGGCAGTAGGCCCCTTGCCCTCCTGTATACTCAGATGTACATCTTTCTGAACATCAAGATGTAGCAATAACAGGATGTGTCTGTCATTTAGAAGAACAAAATTGGCCAAGAGTAGGAGTGGGGGCCAACTGGGCCAACTAGGACTTTCCACAGCTTTAGAAATTACAAGTGACATCTAACATTTTGTATTCTTCTGCTTTCTTATAAAAAAATTCCGAGAAGTGACACAAATCATGTTCGATAAATGTTCAATTTCATTATGATTTACGGTCAAACATCAAGTGACCTTTTGGTAAACTTTTGTAATGTAGTGTCACTTTTGTTTTCCTAATATTTCCGAGAAGTGACCAAAGTGCGTCATGTTCTGCGGTCAAAGCACCTGATAATGTCGTGATTCTGTGGTCAATAGTTCCTCATTAAAAGAGAATAAATGATCTGCTCTTCAGTCCATTCGACGGACTACCTCGTACAATTGATCCCATGGGTCATGACCCGTGTGTGTGTGCCCCTCAGCCAACTTCTCTAGCATCTTCTCTAGCATCTTTGGCTGAGGCTATAATGCTTATTATATCTTGAAACCGTCTTTCTCTCTCCTCTGCATTTGCCGTGATTTTTAAACTTACAAAATTGCATGATTTACTTCTTCATCTAGCAAGGTGTCTCTGAAACTTGTTATCTTCTAGATTATATGATGCTATTTTTTATTAACAATGTGCCTTTGACATTTAATGCTTAAAATTGTTCTTTAATAAAGTGCCACTCTGACTCAGTTCTGACTCAGTTCCTGCTCTCACACGTGTGTCTTATTATTATAGATAGCACATTTATATGGTGAAAAAACCACCCTTTAACACACTGTATCTTATCCTCATCTGGCTGTCCACCATGCAACGTCTCTTCCCCTGCTGCCACATGAATCCAGCCACTTCAAATCCAGAAATTTGCAGGCCAATTAGAAAGGACTTGGTGGTCCTTAGTTTGCTCTCTTAGTTGAAACTGATGCAGAAAACGTGCATCCACCTGTACTTTAGTCCCTCTCATAGACAAGACTTGGAATATTTGAATGTCGGTCCCTTCTAATCTATTTCCCCAACTCTATGTGTTCATTAGTTTCTCTTTTTCTTCAAAGACACAGATCCTGACCACTCCGTCAGACGGAGGAGGATGTGCTGTCCT
Organism: Calotriton arnoldi; assembly: GCA_963921515.1. NCBI lineage: Eukaryota > Metazoa > Chordata > Amphibia > Caudata > Salamandridae > Calotriton > Calotriton arnoldi. Next base: position 2,625,029 of record CAWUFW010001114.1, read on the forward strand.
TCCAAGTATATTAGCTTTCCTATTTAACCTGCTTACCCCCACACAGAGATTGTATGTTTGACAAGATATACAGGTGTTCCTATTATAATAAAATGGCTTTGGTTCTATTGCAGATAAATTTAGGCCAGATTACTAATAAGAAATGTTTGGGGATATACGATGTACATGTACTGGTCTGATGTGTAAATGCAAATAAAAAAAGTTTAACTCAAATGAAGGATGAAAAAGCTGCAGACCTGTGTTTTTATGGATCACATGAATAATTAGGAAAATGTTATTTACCATATATCGGTATGTAACTTGTAATGCTATAGATTCATATGCTCTGTACACCCCAGACATCTAGTGTTGGGCACAGGCGTTAGAAGCAGTTTTTCTAGTTTTAGTTTTGGGGCACTAGGTGATGCTTCCCTGAAACCCACAATGCACAAGGGCATCAACTCCATCTCAGATTCTGTTAAGCAAAGCAGGACAATGAGAGCATACAGGTGCAATGCAAATGAATGTATAATGTGAGAAAACATCTGCAGCATTAACTCTCATCCACAAAGGCAGGAAGGTGCATGTGAATCCAAAGCACTATAAGCTATAAACCTATAGTTACAGGGCAAGTAACATTTTCTGTTTGTAGCATGTGCTGCTGTAGTTTAGATGCTTTACACAGACCATAAAACAGTATAATTCCCGGAAAGCGAGGAGGACAAGACAAATTTCTAGGCTCAAGTTCCAAGTACAGTTTGCCCCACCTGAGCCGCTCTGTGGGCTTGGATAGCTACACTATAATATCTAGTGAAAAGTGTGTCACTGACTATGTAGCAGCCTTCAATCTATCTGCTACGTTACCTAGGAAAGCCACTTTGGCTCAATTCTTCCAACTAGAACGAGGTCTACGCATTGAATGCAAGGTAGGCTCTGCACTGACGTTATTCCAGTCCGGAAGTGACGAGCTGAGCCGCATATAAGCGCCACCCATTCGCACAGACGTCTCCATAATGGACCTGGAAACTTGGGTTTTAGCAGGACTAGACTTTGAACCAGCTCCGATGGAGATCAGAAGAGAGACAGGGTGGCACGTTGATGCCCTTGCACCCACTATGGAGTCAGAGAGTGGAGGATGGGGCTGATTCCCGCTTTGGCTTCTTATGTTTTTTCCTGGACCTGCACGAAGACTTTGACCATAACAATGATGTATCCACAGTGATGGTGCAGCAAGGAACTGACATCAGTGCGCATAGGTGGTGCCTATAAATGGCTCCACTCGCCACTTCCGGAAATGAACAACATTGGTACAGGGCCACAAGATGACACCTACTGGTGTGCAGGAATAATGCTTTATAGTTTCCGGATCCAGTGTGATGCCCAGGGAATATTCACAAGTTAAATAATCTGCAGTAGAAGTACCTACAAGGATGCAATGGCTCAAAAAGCAATCCTATGAGTCAGGTGAGGTCTACGTTGAGGTTCCACATGGACACCAGTGGTATTCTTGGAGTGATTACTCTCTTAAGACCCTCCATGAATGCTATTAAGACTGAGTTTTAGAACAAATATGTATGAGGTTTGTGCTGCATAGAAGCAGCTAATGCTGCTAAATGTAGTCTGATAGATGTGTATGACAAACCTGCCTTCTCGAGGTGCAGCAAATAAAATATGATATCCTGCACCAATGTTTTTAAAGAGTCTTTCTATTTAGAATGTAAAGCACAAAGAGTTTTCACTTTGCCACAAAACAGGCCCTTGTGGTAAGTTTGCGACTGCCCACTGGATTTACATGCACTCTTCTGGTTTGCTTTAGGTATCCAAATTACTAGGACCTCAGGTGCTAAATCGCTAGGTTCAATTCCTTGAGTTTTTGTTGTCTCAAGAGACCTTGATGTTGATTTAGGAAATCTGGTCTGATGGGCAAATTCTTATGTGAGAAAACAGACAGTTCCTGAAGGTCTGAGTACTAGGGCTGCATTGCCTACATCAGCATGATGAGAATGAGTTTCAAGGATATCTGCTGAAGCTTCCTCACTATAAACAGCATTAGAGGTATTGGAGGAAAAGCGGAAGCAAAATCCCGGGCCCAGTTTGTCTACAGCGCATTACCTAAGAACTGTGATTGTGGGTACTTGGAGGTGAAGTTTGAGCATTTTGCACTTTCTGCTGTGGCTAACCGATACACTGTGGGCGTCCCCCCCATTTCTGAAAGTACTTTAGAAGTACTTAAGGATTAATTTCCCATTTGTGTACTTGCTGATGCGTCCTCCTTAGCACTTCTGCAAAGTCGCTGTCTAGTCCCAGCAGAAGCTCCACTAAGAGCTATAGCCGACGGCGACTGGTCCAGTGCCAAATCGCTCGGCTAATGCGGTCAGTTGGAGCAAGAGAATTCTCCCCGATTTTTTATGTAATGCAATGGTTGTCATATTGTCTATCCTCTTTAGAACCTTTTTCTTTTGAATGAGCTTTTAGAATACTCTGAGCGACAATTGGGACCATTGTTAGCTCTAGGAAATTGATGTGACACTTTTGCTCTTCTTGAGTCCAGATACTTTGAACAATCATGTCATTCAGATGGGCTCCTCACCCAGAGAGGTTCTGTGGGAATGGTCACAGACGGCTGTGGGTCTAGAAAAGGTCTGCCCAGCACCAAGCTGTTGCCGTTCTGCAAGGTGAGACTGCGCTGATCTCTGGGCTCTACCATCACTAGACATCCCCCCCTCCACTGACGCATCGAGTGTGACCACTGCCTGGACATACACTCCTGTATTGGGCGTGTGCGAAGCTGAACGTGCAACTCTATGGTGATGTAGGAGTCCATTATCCTCAAAAGTTTTATCGTCATTCAAGGTCATTGTCAATGTCTGAGGTCTGAAAAATAGCAGCCTTTAGAATGCTGTCACTCGGTCTTGATTGGGATAGACGTTGCCTGTAACAGAATTTAAAACTGCTTTCAAGAAAGTCTGAATCTGCTGAGGCCAGAGACTGGACTTTTTGACACAGAATGTGAACTCAAGCCTGTGCAGGAGTAACGGGGCTGCCTGAGTATGCTATGCATTGCTAAAGGCTGCCAAATGTACAAACACAAGACTAGTACTGTGAAAGATGTGTTGCAACTAATTCCATACTTTTTGTAAAGGTCCTTGGGGTTTTTGTGACCCAGAAGGCTAGGACTTTGGATTGGCAGTGTTGACCACTTACCACAATCTTGAGGTAGCAATGGTGTGCCGGCCGGATGGAATATGGAAGGGGGTCCTTGAGGTCAAGGGTTGCCATGTGATCTGTGCAGTGCAAAGGGATGACTTACTACAGGGTTGTCATTTTGAAATGTTCCAACAGGATGTGGCGATTTAGTAGCCAGAGGTCGAGCATAGAGTGCATGGTACCATCCTTTTCTGGGAGGAGGAAGTACAGGGAAAGCATCCCAGGACTCTGCCGGTGTGGTGCACTGGTTCAGAGACACCTTTGTTGAGAAGTGCTTGTACTTCCTCTTGCAGGAGTCTCTGATGTTTGCAACTGATTGCGTGATGGTGAGATGGTATGTGTGATGGCAAACTCAAACTCCAAGCAATAACCTTGCTGGACAATTGACAGAAACACTTTTTTGAGGTTATTTCCTGCCACTGTGGAAACAAATAACCCAATGCACCCCCCAACAGGGACAGTGTAATCAGGGGGATGCTTGGTAAGTCACTGTTTGGAGGTAGAGGCATCCCTTCCAGAGCCACCTTAAACACTTCCTTGCACAGTGACTCTGTGCCTACCTGTGTAGGGCTGTGGGGCTAATCCTCCTGAAAGGCCTGATGCTGTAGGAACTCTGAGCGCTGCTGGGTTGCTGAAGCTTTTGCAAGCCATCTAGGCTGTTGGTGCTGAAAATGCGTTTTAGCATGTTGAGATTGGAGTGCGTCTGGCTTTGGCAGTATCAGTGTCTTTCCTAATCTTTTTGAGCACTGTGTCTATCTGGGGCCCGAACAGATGCTCATTGTCAAAGGGGGCACTGATTAGGTGGTGTTGAACTTCTAAGCGAAATCCAGACACCAGCAGCCAAGCATGTTTGTGGAGAATTCTAGTGCTAACCTCTCTGGAGGCAGTATCAGCTTCATCTAACACACAGAATATTTTAGTTCAATATTATTTTGCCTTCTTGGTCGAGTTCTTTACCTCGCTTAGGGTATGCCTCAGGGAGATGTTGGACTAGCTGCTCCACCTTCTCCCAATAATACCTATTGGGTATGAGATGAGGCCTACAGAATTGGTGATGCACCACTGCATTGACTCCCGCACAGCAACACATTTTCCAACAGCATCCAACTTTCTATTTTCTGTATCTGGAGGCAGTACATACACCATGCTTCGAGTAAACACTCTCCTACGGGCCATGTGGACAACCAAGAAGTCTGGTGGGGCATGACCTCTAATGTAGATTGTATTTTTTCCTCAATTCGGTACATTAAAACACGGACCTTGACCGGTTTGTTAAAGTGCTCGGTTGTGGATCTAGTCACACGCTTATGCATGGGTAGCAACTGCACCAACCTTTCAGTCTTGGATAATGTCTTGACTAGAAAGTCACCCTTCACGACATAGAGCTTCACCTTGTAGTGATCAGCTGCTCTATAAATGACAACATGGTAGGTTGTAGTGTCATCTGTGGGCAAAGTTTTAACTGGATGGGGGTGGTTGCAAGGAGGAAAGTAGAATCTACCACACTGGTGGAAGAACGTAAAACTTAATTTGCCTGACATCAAGCACTGCTGGAAGATCGAGGGCCAGGTTTGTTTTGCTCAGCATTAAGGCTCAGGTCAAGATTTACTTTTGTACCAGCTTCGATGCCAACTTAGGTGCTGAAGGTATTGTCACATTGAGGCTCCAAGCCTTTGACTCAAGGTTTTTCTGGAGAAGAGAACAGCTTTTGGCTTTGAGTAGACTCAGGACCTCTCAGAGGTAGTTGCTGGGGCCAATTGCTGAGGCCTCTAGGCTATAAGCTATGCTCTCAGGGCTCAATGCTCTAACCAAAAATCCTTTGAGGTTTAACTCCATAGGCTTGATGCACAGATGTTTGTTGAGGGATGTTGACCTTTGATGTGGTCTTTGTCCTGGGTGCAGGTTTCCATGGAGCCCCTAAAGTCTGTGGTTCCTAGACGTCCAAAGACTGTCATATCTGTACGGTCTGTACATTGCATCTTGTAATAAATCCACCACTGCTCTCTCCTATATAGGATGGTGTTTTTATTTTTAAAAGCCTGGCAGGCTGAACAGGTTAATTCCTTGTGGTCCTAAGGTGAACACGGGTTGCAGATTTTGCGATGGTCCAGTCATGTTAACTTTGAATTGCACTTACGGCAAAACTGGAAGGGCATGGCTCCCTAACCCACTCTCCCCCTTGTCCTTAGAGGAACTCTCATGCCCTGGTCGAATTTGAATTCGGTACCGATAAACGCTATACACATCTCTCCTAAGTTAAGCTTACCTGCTCTGCGCTACAGCTACTAAGGATTGAGCTCAGGTTTAAATTATTAAGAACTAACTGGACCTAGTAGGAATAGTGCCAATATTACTTGAATAGGACTCCCATCCACTTCAACCAATAATCCACTTTCACATAATAGTAATAAAAAATCCGACTTTACCATTAAGTTGTATTTTGAACTACCTTGATAATTTTCTAGCTCCTCCCGAACGGGAATTAAGCATTATAGGTCGTTATAATGTAACCCAGTGCTCTCCTATGGGAGAGCTAGCCTGGTCACTGTGAAAAACAACTTGAGGTTTTTCACTGCCAGGACATGTAAAACATAAAATATGAATGTCCAACTTTTAACTGCCATGCACCACGCTTCCCTATGGGGATTTAGGTCCTTCCTTAGGGGTGACTTATAAGCAGGGCCGCAGGAATTATGCAGCAGGAGAGGGCCAAGTTATGCAGCAGAGTTGAGAAAATTATGCGGCAAGAACATGCAAATTATGCAGCATAATGCGGCACATTTCGTGATAGTATTACTTCATTATTTCATCATTTTTTAACATGGTAACACTGTCTGGGCATTGGTTGCACCTCATTAGTACCAGTTGAACACCCAAATATAGCAATAAGCAACAGAAAGGGGAAAATTCCAGCTTTGCAAAGGACCTTCCACTGCACAGCAACACGTGTTGCTGTATTTTCATTAACTTTTGATCCGTTTGAGCGAGACTTTTTTTTGTTAAAATCTGCAGATTATGCGGCAGATGTGGCAAATTTATAATTGTGCGAAAATTGCCACAGCCGCACAATTGCATAATTCCAGTGGCCCTGCTTATAAGAATGAATAAAGGAAGGTTTAACATGGTCACATTAGTGGAGGCACAATAGTGTTGCAGTTCACTAGTGTCATGTAACTTACAGACCCTGGGTACACAAGGTACCAATCAGGGGTAGTTCATTCTACATGTTTTTAGAGGTCAGAGCACATACACTGGGCGCTCGATGCCACCAACAATAAAATCTAGCAATAGTGTGCTTGTGGGGAGGGTGCAGGGACCACGCACAAAGGGTATTTTCTTACAACTATTAAGGAAAAGACAATTTCGGAAAGTTGCCCCTCTCCTGCCTAAAACCAAAAGGCCTTTCTGCCGGTGTCCTACTGCCCTGTGTATTGCCCAGAACTGCTTTAGAGGGTGTACAAAGGATTGACCCAACCCACAGGCTGGAACTGGGCTTAATATTGGCCTCCCCAGAACTCTCCTCAGAACCCTCCTGGGCCTGAGAAGAATCAGAAGGACTGCCTTGCTGTCTGAAGCACCTTAAGGAAGATTGGACCTGCTAGGCTTCACTCCAGGAGTGACTCCAAGGATCAGTTGGCTGGTCTCCTGGTTTGAGCTACAGAGCCACAACAAGATTCCGGAGGCTTTTTTCCTGCTTCCCAGCCGACCAGTCCCAACTGGATGTGACCTGGTCCCCTCTGCTGGCCTCTGTGGGAGTGAGTCCTGACCACCAAGTACTGTCCTCAGGGTCCTGGACCTTTGACTTTGCTCAGTTTACTCCTCCCTGCCTAACTAAAAGTCTCACCAGACTGGACGCTGAACAGCATCCAATCAACATCAACAACCTTTGTCAACTGCTTCACCGGACTTCACAGTCACCTAAGGCCTCACCCGACTCGACACCGAGCAGCACCCTATCGATGGCTTCACTGGACTCAATGACTAGCAGCAACTGATCAAAGCTGCGAAACCTCTGATCCACCCCAAGTCGCCACGATTCTACAGTGTTGTCGAGTCCCTCACTGGATCCAGCCGGCTGCTTGACCCCGATGAAGAATACCCATAAAACTCATAGGCATAGATGACAGACTGAAATAGTGAATTAAAGAAATAAAAGAAGTCATGTAAGCATTGAATGTAAAGAGGACAGAAATTAAAACTGGGCTACTGCGCCTTTCTACTTCAGGGCCTAGGAGAGGAGACGGATCTCTGTGGTGCCTTTTACTGCCCACTCTCTTGGGTTCTCTTTTCCATTGTAACCGTCACAGTACTAGGCCCCTTTTCCTCATAACAGATGAGCTGTAATGGATCACTAAGAAGGTGCAAAGGAAAGTAGAATTGCACTGCATCTCTTATGACATTTTAGAGAGAATATAAGGCTAAAGCACAAAAAGATAAATCACTGGAATTAGTCCTGGAAGATTGACGAGAAAGACAGCAGGATCTGTGGCTCGTGAGGGTCTGAGGTAGTTGACCATCAGAAGAAAACAAGTCTCTCCTCAAAAAAAGGAAAATCAAATAATGCAGGTAAAAATCATGTACCTAGACCCGATTTCCACTGGCAGCAAATTTGTGGATGGAGCCACAGATCAGCATAAGATTATTAATCCTGAAAAGACGTCTGTGACAAAAAAGGGAATTTACCAAGAAAGAATGTAGTTAGATGTTCTTCGAGATAGAGTATGCACCATTGATCTGGCAAAATGGGGGGGAAGGAAGTAATGCAAAGGGAGAGGGAATTGCATGCACTTGAGCCTCGCTGTTCCATGAAACTCATTCTCATTGTGCTAGGTTAAGAAATAAGGTGGTTGGACATGAACCTTACTCTCAAACCCAATGACCACATCTTCACCAAAAATAAGACCGTGTCGAGCTTCTCATGACAGCTGAAAGAGCAGATATCCTCAAGGCTGAGAGGGAATAATTCTTACCTTTGCCTGAACTTTGCCTCCAGGTGGTCATGAATAGGACTGGATGCTTTTGCTCTGGAGCATAAAGTATTCTCTTGGTGTTGGAAGACTTGGGATGGGTACATCGGATTTCAATTTTATTTGGGTAATAAATATAAATACAATCATTTAGGTAGTATATAAATTAAACATCGTAAGTTAAAGTGAAAAGGATGATAAAATGGGTGTGCAATTCATTTTTTAAACAATGAAACTTACTCTATCCAAATGGTCACAGACTTATTTGCTCCTTGTTTGACAGGGCCAAAGTGAGTCTTTCTTGTAACCTCCAGTCCTCCTTTATTTCTTAAGAGAATAGTCAGACACTGATCACTAGAACTTTCTTCACTGGACGAGGATAACCTGCGGAAGACACAGAAAACAAGCTATGTGTCATCTTGTCCCACAATGCTTTAATATGCCCAAATGCCCTACATATTGCAGAAAAATGTGCAAAGCAAGTAAAAGTTAACTTCACATAGCAAATTATACAAAGCCAATGATCTGACCTAGTGAGACGGAGAACAGCTCCGAATCATCTACTACGGCAGAGATGGTGTGGTTTGGTAATTATGGGACGGGTGGAAATTTAACCACCTTTTTTGAATTCATAGCTAAAACACTGTATATTCATAAGCAAAAAATATATTCTGTGCCTTAGAAAATATAAAAGCCATTTACCATATCTATTTTCATTAGGGAATAAACATCAAGTCCAATATGAGTCCACCACAAGATTTAAGACACAAACAAATGAGCACACACACAAATGAGTACACAAACATATGTGCCCTATTTCCACATCCTTCCTCTATCCTAGCACTTCTTATCTATATTTCCAAAGGTCACAACCAGGCAACACTTTGTGATAATCTTTTCTTATACATAGTTCAACAAAATAAAATCTACAATCCACAAATTGCTCCTATTGAAGCAAATGCTATCTCCAATCCTTCCCAATTGGGTCTGCTTAGCTGCAAACATTCTCTGTCTGATATTGACTTTTGGATTACTCTAAATCCAGCACTTTCTGGAATTAGTATATACCTTTGCATCAAGGATATTCTGTCATTTCTGCTGTCCTTATTCAACTTATCTAGCTCTCAAGTGCTTTGTCTGCCTCAAATAAAAACATCTCATTCAAAAGTATATACACAACACTATTGTTTCATTCTAGACCCGGTGTTGCAGACAAACCTCAAAACACACCTTATGAACCCAGTCTGGTATTCAAATTTGTTACCAAACATTTAGGAAAAACTGAAGATGGCAAAATGTTGTAAAGGATTTGGCTTGCAGTAGGAAACACGGTTTTGAGATTTTGAAAATGTGGCAGAAAAAAAGACTTTTACAGTATATATTTTAGTAACTACTCAGGCTCGTATTGACTGGAGTCCTGATAATGATCCAACAATAGTGGCTCGAAATGCCGTCGACAATAATGACGGACACATACAAATGAAAGCAATTTGTAATATATGTGCCACATTGTGCCACAACATGAATGAGTTACTTGTTCCTATTTGAAGCCAACAGCCTATTAAATGTATTGAGGTAACTCCAATATTATCCTATAGGAGTGGTAGACCTTGCAGTAGTGAAGAACAAATCTAAGAGTTTTTCACTACTAGGACATGTAAAAAAAAACTTAAGAGTAAATGTCCTATTTTTTAAATACATTGCCCCATGCCCCCTTGGATGTCCAGGGAGTAATCTAGGGGTGATTTATATGAATTAAAAAGGAATGTTTGGGCCTGGCAAAAGATTTATTTTGCCTGTTCGCAATGGCAGTTTAAAACTGCACACACAGCCTGCAATGGCGGGCCTGAGACATGTTTAAAAGTGCTCCTTAGGTGGGCTGCACAATCAGTGCTGCAGGCCCACTAGTAGCATTTAATTTACAAACCCTAGGCACAGGTAGTGCTACTTTACTAGGAACTTACAAGTAAATTAAATATGCCAATTCAGTACAAGATAATTCTCACAAGTTTTAAGGAGAGAGCACAAGCACTTTAGCACTGGTTAGCAGTGGTAAAGTGTGCATAATCCTAAAGCCAGCAAAAATGAACTCCTCAAACAGGAGGGTTGAAGGCAAAAAGTTAGGGGTTAAACCACGCCAAGGATGCCAGGTCTAACACATGTCCCCTCAGCAGAAAGAGGGGAGAACTACCCAAACCCTTGGGAGTTTTCTTTACTTTGGTGGAAAAACCTGGAGAGACCATCAGCATTGGCGTGGTCTGCTCCAGGATGGTGTTCCACTGTAAAGACCATTCCCTGTAGGGAGATGGACCACCTCAATAGTTTGGGATTCTTTCTACTCAACTGCATTAGCCACCTTAGGGGTCTGTGGTCTGTATGTACCCGGACTGAGCACCAAACAGGTATTGTCTGAACTTCTTCAGTGCACAGACCACTGCTAAAGCTTCCCTTTCTATTGCACTCCACCTCTATTACCGGGGAAGTAACCTTCTACGGATGAAGGCTACAGACTGATCCAGGCCCTCTTGGTTCAGCTGTGAGAGCACAGCCCCTATGCCATGCTCGGAGGCATCTATCTGTACAATGAACTATTTGTAGAAGTCAGGGCCCTTGAGCACGGGTGCTGTGCACATGGCCTCTTTCAAGGTGTCAAAAGCGTTCTGGCACACCTCCGTCCAGATCACCTGTCTGGGCTTAGAAGTCCGCACTGTTAAGGGTGCATTAATGGTGCCAAACCCCTTGACGAGTCTCCTATAATAACCGGTGAGACCTAAGAAGACTCTCACTTCTGTCTGGGTCTTGGGAAGGTTCCCAAGCCAAGATGATTTGGATTTTGTCCTATAGGGACTGCACCTTGCCTCCTCCCACTTTGTGACCCAAGTGGACCAATGAACCCTGCCCTAGCTGGCAATTACTGACCTGGATGGTCAGGTCTGCCCTCCGCAGAGCCTGAAGCACTTCCTTGAGGTGGTACAGGTGGTCCTCCCAGTTAGAACTGTAGACTGCAATGTCTAATAGGCAGCACTGAAGTTCTCCAACCCAGCCAGTACCTGGTTGACCAACCTCTGGGTGGTGGCAGGGGCGTTCTTCAACCCAAAGGGCATTACCGAAACTGGAAGGGTCGTTCTGGGGTAGAGAAGGCAGACCTCTCGTAGGCCGCCTCGGTCAAGTCAATCTGCCAGTACCCAGACGTTAAGTCAAACGTGCTGAAGAACTAGCCAGCATCCAACTGATTTAGGAGCTCAACAGCTTGGGGGTGAGGTGGACATCTGTCCTGGTGAACGCATTGAGCCCACGGTAATATACGCAGAACCTAAGTTCTGTAGTGGCACCTGGAGGAACAGCCTTGGGGACCAACACCACTGGGCTGGACCAAGGACCGTGTGAGTGCTCAATGACCGCTAACTCCAGTATTTCAGAGACTTCCTCCTTTATACTGTCTCACCTTGCCAGGTAGCCTCTAGATTTTACTCTTCACAGGCATATTGACCCCACTATCAATATCCTGGGTACACCATGTAGTGAGTCCTGGGGTAAGGGAGAAGAGTGAGGCAAACTGCCCCAACAACTGGTGGCAGTCTTTCTGTTGATCTAGGGTCAGGGTAGAGGCCGAAACCCTCCACTGACCCACCCTGCTTCTTGGAAGAAAGGAGGTTGGGGAGAGGTTGACCCTCTTCCTCCACTCCATCGTCTGTGACCAGAAGCATGGTTACCCCGGACTTCTTGAAGTGGGGTTTGAGGAGACTGACGTGCAAAACCCTTAAAGGGTTCCTGGAGTCTTGAGGTCCATTAGGTACATGACCTCACTCTTTCACCTCATAGGGCCCATCAGTGGTCTTGCACGGCCAGGGGCTCCACAGGCTCCAAAATCCACACTTTTTGGCCACGATGAAACTCGACCAGAGTGCCCTTCCAGTCATACCAGTGTTTCGTGATCTACTGGCTGGCTTCTAGATTCTGTCTGGTTTTCTTTCAGAAGCCCTTCATCTGAGTACAGAGTGCCAGCGTGCAGCTCACCACATCCTGGGGGGCCTTCCCGGGAGCTTGTTCCCTGTCCAGAGAGCCTCTCACAGGGTGCCCGTACAGAAACTCAAAGGGGCTAAAGTCAACTCCCTTCTGCGGTACATCCCTGAAGGCAAACAAAAAGCATGGCAGGAGGACGTCTCACTTCTGTCTTAAGGGCTCTGACAGGACCACGATCATGCCTTTGAGGGTCTTGTTGAAGCTTTCAACAAGTCTCTTAGCTTAGGGATGGTAAGAAATGGAGAACTTATAGGTTACCCCACATGGAGTTCATATATGCCAACATGATGCTGATACCTCAGTCAGATATGACCTCTTTGGGGAACCCCACGAAGATAAAGATCAGCGTGGGGTGACCCAGTGACCAGTGCCCTGGTCACTGGGGGCTCAATCACTGATCTCAGAGGTATGGCCTCTGGGTGCGGGGAGCTTTGATCCACCAAGACCAGGATGAACCTGTTGCCAAGGGCTGCCTTGGGTTCCAGAGGCACAACGTTAATGCTTACCCATTCAAAGAGAATGCCAACAACAGGGAATGGCTGCAGGGGGGCCTTGCACTTCCCTCCCGACTTACCACTGGCCTGGCAAGTAGGATGCAACCTGCAGAAAGCATCTGAGGCAATTCTCATCCAGGGCCCATAAAAGTGGGTGACGAGCCTTTCAAATGTCTTGTCCTGCCCTAGATGACCTGCCAGGGGCATATCATGAGCCAGCTCCAGTAGGAAGTCCCTTTAGCACTGGAGGCACACCACAGGTTGCACCAGGCTCAGGAACATTAAGCTCGCTATACAGGTGACCGTTCTCCAAGTAAATCAGGTTATCACCAGAGGTTTCGCTAGCTATCTGGGCCTCGGCCAGCGGCCGTAGGCCCTCAGGGTAGGGTACTCCATATGCACCTTGCAGAACTTCTCCGTGGTGGGACCCCATTTCTTCTGCCCGTTTGTCAGCTCAGGTAGGTTCCCCAGAGCAGCAATGTCTTCCCTGTAGGTTCCAGGGCATCACCCTCAGCTCAGACTCCTCCTGAACCGTGGGAGTTTCAGGAGCGGGTTTCCTGCGCCCCTTGCCCTTCCTCTTTTTGGCAGGCACCTGGGTCATTATTCCAGGCCCTCTCGGGTGGCCATAGAGAGAGAGAGTGAGAGTGAGTGAGTGTGTGTGTGTGTGTGTTCGTTCCGTTTTTTTCCTCCGGTGATGGGTTGCCTTTTTTCCTTTCACGTGCTTCTGCTCCCGTGGGTGGGTTTTCCTTCCTGCTTTTTCCACGCGTAGCGCTGTTCTCTCTTCCGCGCAGCTGCGATGGGTGGAGGAGACGAGATGGGACGCATAAGAGAGCCGCCTCCTGGTTCCTCTTCGCTTGGGTTAATTTCCGGTTCCTTGCCCCGGAAGGATTCTGGCCGTCGCGTCTTTACGCCTGGCTGAAGAACAGAGTTCTCGATTCCTGGAGAGCCGTCCTCGTTTCTTTTCTTATGGAGTTGGTTTGTTCCGGCTGGAGCAAATCGGATTACGTCCTCTTACCAGGATTTTGGGAACTTCTTGCGGCTATCAGGTTAGCGGGGAGTAAATATCCTCGTTCCAGTGGACTATCTTGTTGTTCTTTTTCAGTGCACTGATGTTCATTTTTGTACATGGATTTTCTGCTGGACTATATCATTGAGCAGTGGATTTAGGGCGGGTATTTCTTTTTTACGCTAAGCGTTTTTTCCCGCATCTTATGGTTTCCTTGATTCTATCCTCTGCTTGGACGTTTCTAGGATTCAATTGGACTGCTATGGTATATATCCTTCTACTACCTGGTTATGGATTGTGTGAGGACCAGTACTTTGTGGAGGCTATTTTCTAGCAATAAGGGGTGAGCAAAAGTTTCTCTATACTCTGTTGCCTACTATCACCCTATTGCTTTTTGGGTATTTTCTTACCTATGTTTTGTGCTCTCGTCTTACAGTGTGTCCCTGTTTGTTGCTGGAATGCCTGCAGTCCTGGTGAAACCCTGAGGGGAGCTGTCCATTACTTTTACAACCTGCCTTGTTCTTTTTCCCTACCTATCTTCCCCCCCGGTGCGTTGTCCGCTCGTGCTTATTAGATTAGCACGGAGGGTCGAAGCACTGGGTAGGGGTGAATAGGACTCTCTTCGTTCCCGCAGTGTCCTGTGGTTCAGGTGAGTGATGCTGGAACAGTGGTCTGCTGCAATAACCTGGTGGAAGGCATTATGGACTACCTGTTCTGAGGTCACCAGATGACATCTGACAGTTGTCATGCTGGCTCCAGTGTCTCTCAGAGCCTCTGCCCATTGATGGTAACCTACTGCCTGCATTACCTAGTGTTACCAGGCATGTGAGTTCTCTACATCACCTCTAGAGTAACCACTACGTTATCCCCCACACTATCTGGGGCAATCTCCTCCATAAGCACTACAATAAGCATCCCCGGTGTCTGCCCACCGGTGGGTGCTGGTCCCGCTTGGGACACTTGGCATCCACCTTGTAGTGCCCAACCTGTTGGTGCTCCTAGCACTTAGGGGGTGCCTTCCCTGAGGACTTACTTTCAGGGAACCATTTATTGTTCTGTACAGGTGGGGATTGGAGTCCTGACCCTTAGAGCTAGTTTGGGGACCTTTAGAGAACTCCCTGTTTTTATGTCTGTGACCCCCTCTTTCTTCTGGTGGGGTCCCTGCCCACCCTTGTGGTGACCTGGTTATGGACCCTGGTGCTGAGCCAGCAGTCCGCCTCCTTGGCAAGCTCCCGGGGCTTGCTATCAATAAGGTGTTGGTGCAGATCTGCAAAACAATGACTGAACATGTGCTCTCTCTCAATCAAATTGTACATCCCCTGATAATCCTTCAATTCACTGTACCTCACCTCACCATCCAGTGCCTTTCAAAAGGAGTCCACACAATCCACCCAAGACTGCTGTCCCAGCTTACAGCTGTCCCTAAACTTCTGCCTGTACTTCTCAGGGGTGATGTCATACTTTCTGACAAGGGTGTCCTTAATGGGGGTAAACCTCATTCTGTCCCGTTTATCTAGGGCCAGTAGAGTGCCCCTTCCTTTACTAGGGATGTGTTTCCAGAGGCTTGCCCCCAAATCCTCCTCAGGGATCCTGTGCATCTGCAAAAGCCTCTCATAAGCTTCCAACCACTTGTCGATTTTGTCCCCCACCAGAAAGTCAGGCACCAGACCTTTAGGAATATGGAACCTCGTGTCTCCAGAGAAAACTGAGGGAATGCTGTCACCATCACTGCTGGGCCGTGCCTGTTTGGCCATGAGGTCCAGCTCCGTCAGAATCAGTTCATGAGCCAGCAATATTTTCCTCTCCTTTGTGGCTAGTTTCTACTCTTCCATTCTCAACTGCACCATCTGCAGCTTGAACTCCCTCTCTGCCTTTCTGTCCATTATGTACGAAAAGAGTCCAAGATTGCTGCTGCAGGTTACTGCACCTGTTCTTTTAAGGGAAACATGTGCTGTTGCTGATTTTAAGTACAGTAGTTCAAGAATAGCTGAAAACAGAAACTAACACCTGGATCTTCTATGTATATGACCTCGCCCACCGACCCCTTCTCCAACTCCTGCCTAAAGGTACTGCTTGAGAGACAAGCAATGAGGTGTGTGGAGCTGGCAGTTGAATCAAGGAGCCAAACCTGCTTAGTGTCGCTGTGGAAGGGATGTGCAGGAAAGTCTTGAGGAAGCGACACTAAGGGACAACTAACCAAGAGTCACCAATCAGCAACCTGTATGTCTTTTCTTTCTTTATTTATTGAAATCATTAAAAAATAATCAAAAAAGAATACAAATACCACAAGTAACAATTCATTACATAACATTCGAATCACACAGATTAAAAAGATAAAATGGATTAAAACCAAAGGTTAAAAAAATAGATATAACAATATACTGTGACCCCCAAACAAATTTTGTTTTGTGTACAACAATGAGCACTTAAAGTTATAACATTAAGGAATTACGATACCGAACAGATTTTTTTTAAAAACCACTCTCAAACAAATCTCTTTATTCAATACCTACAAATAAACTAGCACCGCTCTACATCTCTTGAAATGCAGCTTCCTTAACATTAGAATTAAAAAGCCCCTTGACAGATGTTTATACAATTTAAAGAAAAGAAAAAAAACTGTAACAACGTTTGAGTAGAGGTCTCATCGCAGGGGCAACATCAAATTCCCACCAATTTGTATTGCCCCTAGAAGAAAACAAAGTTTCCATCTGATTCACACCAAACAAAATCTTGTGAGAATCAGTCTATCCCACAAGGGTGTAAACCATTCCAGGCAGGTCTCCATCCCTAATGTTGTCTGTACCAGAACATAATCATTATAAGAGGATTTTGCCAACTCCAGCAATTCCAGAACCCTGGCCAGATCAGCCAGGAATGTGGTAATGAGCCAATTTTTGTCTCCCCTCCCTAGCTCAAGTGGGGTCATAAACTTAGATGGTATTCTCAAGTTGAGGGTGTATGCCTGGATTTAAGAGCCATGCATGGTATCCTGTGACCTAAATTACACGACAGACAGTCCTTGATTATTTATATCTCTTTTTAAGGATGCCTGGTCATTCACCCAGATAGAGGTCCATAATAACAATGGCACCAGTTTGACAAGATCCTCAATATAATCCGTGCAAAGTTCTTGATGGAACATAAAATGAGAGCTGCTTCCTGGAATACAAAAAATATGTCTAAGTGTCCTATTTTCAGCTATTTGTAGACATTTACATTTACTATGACTATGAAAATAGGCTTTTTCCCATTTTAGAAGAGAAACTAAAAATAGACCCAACCGCTCGTGTAAAAAATATACCCTCCTGTTAGTGATGCAAGAGGCACAGGAATTGCAAAGGTAAAAAATTACTACCAAATAGAGGTACTGGTATACCCTCTCTAATTGTTTATCCTTAATTTAGAGACATCGTGTTTCCATGTTCTTAAGCCCACAAACCAGAATATACATTTTGGATCTGTAAGTTTCAAACTTAAAAAGCTCCATGAAATTGACAAATATATCAATTAAAATCTGAAGTCCATTCAATGTTCTAGCTAAAAGAGCTTCATCATCAGAAAAAAGAAGAAGAGGTAAGTTTCTATTTTTAAATACTGGCAAATCTCCCCCTGCATTTAGAAAAGCAGCCACAAGGCCAATGATATAAAATAAAAACAAAATTGGGGCCAACACATAGCCTTGCTCCACGATTTAGCTTAAAAGTATCAGTACATTCTCCTGTGTCCCCATATCTAAGAGGCCTAGAGATCGAAATGGAGGGCCTATAAAAAAAAAAAATCCCCCAAAAAAAATAATTAAAAGACAGCCTTCAAGCCCCATGGATGTTACAATCTCCCAAAGTTCCAACCTATTCACACTGTCGAAAGCACGAGAACAATCCATGAATGCAAGATGGAGGGAACTGCACTTAGCCACTTTGTATTTGCTTATTACCAGGTGTAGGTTAAGGCATTGTTCTATGGTATCCAGGCCAGACCGAAAGCTATACTGCAAATGGGACAAGATGCTCTGCTCCGTTGTCCAGTCTAGTAGTCTATCAAGAATAATTCCGCCAACTACTTTAACTGAAGAGTCTAGTAAAGAAATTGAATAGTAGCATTTGGGATCCTGGTGGTTTCCCTTTATAAAAATAGAAACTAATATCGCTGTCTGCCAGGACTTAGGCAGGCCTATCTGACATGCCGAATTGAAGCAATTGGTTACAACGAGTGCCCAAAAATCATCATTCCCCTTATTCAAATCCATTGGGATCCAATCGGGGCCTGGGGCCTTATTATATGGAGGCCACGTTTATCTCAGTCACTACCTCTTCCACCAAAAAACGAGGGGGCTCAGATACCTCACAATTACTGGCACTGCTCACAGGGCAGTATATTCTGCAAAAATGAGATACCCATTCTTGTGGGATAATGCTACAACCAATGGATCTCTTAACAAGTGGATTTGAATTTACAATATTCCGAAAGGTCTGGGTGTTCTTTAACAAAGAAAATTGCAGCAGCTTCTTTGAAGTGTCCATCTTCATTTCCTTTTTTTGTTTTCTCAGAGCCACTTTATACTCCATTCTACAAGCAACTACTTCTTTCCTATCAATTGGGGATTTCCTCAAGGTACAGCAAAGTTTTCTATTCACCAGGCTACATGTGTGATCAAACCAGGTGGAAAGTTAGGCCCCAAGCGTCTCATAGGTTTCAAAAATAGGTGCTTATATAGACACCCACATTTCCAAAAGATTTACCAATAGGCTCAGGACCTGCTCACATGACAAACAACAATAAACTAAATTCTGACAACTGGCCACAAGGAAATGTAAGACGTTATATAGATTAGAATTTTTCCAAACCAAGCTTCTCTCATTGTCTTTAGCAAAGAAATGGATATTACCCTTCATTTGTCCTGAGGACTAACATGGGTGTTATCAGGGAAACTGTGAGAGGGTTATGGTCACTAAATATACCAGCTTGTGTGTCCTCATCCGCTATCAGACTAGACAGGTACCTTGTGACAAAAATATATTAGATAGTGGTGCAGCACCCCCAGCCAGTAAACTTCGCTACTCTTGGCTCCGCAAACCCCAGGTTATCTAAGGCATTACAAAGACCACGGCTTGATATAAAGGATATAACACCGATTCACTAGAGTCGCGATTCCAACTAAGAACTATCCCATGGATGACATCAAAAGGGTTAGATACCATTAGTGTGGACGTATCTTCCAGTCCCAGTCTAATATCACTTGCTATTAACAAACGAAAACCCTTGCCCTTGGACTAGGATCTTTTTTCCAAATCATTAATACAGGTAAAAAGGGAGTTATAGTTAGCATTATTGCTAGCAGAAAAATCATGATTATAGAAATTGATTGTAAATAGGCCCCATGTACATGCACATTCAAGACCGAAAACCTGGAAAGTCCTACTCCCTGTAGAGAATGGAGTTACGGTACAATTGAGCATCACCCTAAACCAAGACAACAGGCCCGCTCTATCGAGATCGGAGGTGGCGCAAAGAGCATACTCACATACTCTTCAAGAAAGACTTCTCTCTCGGCTCATGTCTCCTGGAGTGATGCTATATCAAATAAGGTAATATAGTCCTCCCAATTCTTGAGCCTCAACCTAGCCTTCATTCCTGTAATATTCCAGCTTAAAATCTTAGTGCCATTAACGTTTGGAGGAGAACCAGATCCCCATTGCTTTTCTGTATTCTCTCCTACCCTCCTATAAGTGTGGGTGAGGGGGGTGGGGGAGGTGGTCCTCCATCTCTCGTACAATGTTACATTGTAGATCATAAAATGGTCTGCAACCTGTATTTTTGAGGCGACTGACACAAACTAAGACCTTCCAGTCACCCAATAACAGTGCATGTGTGTCTTGGCAACAACAAACAAAATGAGATTGTAATGAAGGTGCTTAACTAGAGATAGAGGCAAACGTTATTGGCTGAGTTACTCTGCCTGTTTGCTTCATCTTACTGCCAAGGAACCAAACTATTCAGTTTAATTTGTGTAATGGTACATACACCACAAACATGCTGGTCTCAAGTATTCACTATGTAAATTTGAATTGGACACAAATAGTGAACTGCGTGCAACAAGATTGTTCTACTGTATCAAGCCCCATTATTTCTTCCTCTGCCACCGAAGCGAATTCCTTTGCCTGCATGTGGCAATTCCTTTTGGCCTTTCGCAAATCGATCAGCATCAACTCACAAGTTTAATTAGCGCATTGCTCCACTTTCTTCATTTGGTTTATTTGCTCTTCCTTTGAGCGCCTAATTATCTCTCCCATCTCCATTAATGCCCAATTTTCTTCTACACCACTCATGATCAAACTTGCTCCTACATATTCCATCATGCAATGTCACCTGTTTATTCCGCCATTTCCGAAAGGCTGAATGGTGGGCAAGTGTTTGGATCAAGCTAGAAGACATGCTAGTCTATTTGACTCTTACAAAGGACACAATATTTAATTTATATACCCAGTTTTGTGGAGGTTTCGGTATCAAGTACTGGGATACCTTCCGGAGAGGACCAGGGAAGCACTTGCTATATCCCTACTTGTCGTGTAGTTCCTACCAATCCGCAGGACCTGCGCATTGTTTGGACAACATAAACTAAGGGCTTGGTGTCAAGACTGATTCCGGACACCCCCGCAGGATATGTTGGCCTATGGACCAGCTAGCTCACAGTGCCACCGTAAATCCCCCTAACCTACCAGGGAGCGAATGGTTTTCTGGCAAACACTGAACATGACAACCCTGACACCTCAGGGATTGTGGAAAGAGTACAGAACTTTTCGCTCAGCCACTCGTGCTTACTTATTCTCGGAGAAATATACAGAGAATACACAGTGGGATGTTTTCAATAATATTTATTGAACCAACGTTATTCTTGCGTGATTACAAGCACCAAAAGCGTAAATAGTAGATAAAGTTCTTCCATGGTGCTAAATAATGTATATAAGCAGGCATATAAACAAGGCAGAAATCTAGCATACTCCTACTATGCGAACCCTATTCTAAGTGTACATAGAGAGTGTGTAGGTGTAGAGCCAAGAATTCCCCCTAAGGGACGATCCAACCCCATTACCTGATGGGATAGAGTGAGTGACCCGTCTTGGTCACAAACTGGACAACGCTCACAAACTGTAAGACCGATGCGTGATGATTTCTCAGCATGCCGGGTTCCTCAGTGTCAGCGGAAGTACCTCCTCTACTAATCTATCCGGATGCTCACCTTTTATAATAGAAAGCAGCCTTGCGATGCACGCATAGATTAGTGATGTTATGGAAATGTAGATAGCCCTGTCGCCCCATGGATAAAGATAGTGATAACATTTGTACTTAGTGCAAAACGAGACCTTGTACATGATGTTCAGGGCATTGTGATAATGTTGTGCGAAGGTAGATGTAAAAATAAGTTTAGTTTCAGAGAAACGAATCTAACATTGTCGTGTGTGCAAATGTGTATAAAAGATCACAGCTGGAAATGCTATTTGGGAGGACAATGTAAGAAATAAGCTGCTTCTCTACATGGGCCTAACTCAGGAATATAACATACTAAAACCACACCCTCATTCACTGAGCAGGGTCGCAGACAGGCCCCCTTGTCTATGGAAAATCCAGACTACAAAATATTGAGTGAAATATTAGCACAATGCCTGTTTTCATAATGATCCATTTTGGTTCATTCAAACCAAAATGGCTTTATCCCCAAGCAGAACACATCTTTAAATTCAGCCATCTATTCTGCATAGTCAAGAAAACTGTGCAGGCACACAAAAGCGCTATGATTATGTATGTAAACATAGATACTTTCAAAATGCTGGGCTGTTAATACGGGACTGTAGTGCTCAGGTTCATGGGCCTCAGCGAATAAATATAACAATAGATCCCCCTAATATATGCAGGACCAGCCAGGGAAAAAACTGGCAAAATATCTGGCCATCACTAACGATAACCCGTGACACCAGACAAGGCTGTCAATAGAGCTTTTCGCCAATATATTTAAGAACTAAGGAGAGGAAAGAGGGACGACTCTCAGATGGCACACATCATCTTGTTATGAGTAGATGAGCTGTTGCTATATCTCAAAGATGGTAGCACAGGACTAGAACCAATGTTATAAGAGTGTGGCTGACACTCTGGCCTCTTGGTCATTTGGAGGAAGAGGAAAATCTGCTCAATTCACCCAAGCCTGGACAATAACCCACCCTTGCTGGCCAACCTAGGAAATAACTGGGAACCCATATGTTCAGGTGTTCGTTTATATATATTACAGACAAGAATCTACTAACCAGAAACCAGGGGGAGACAATACAACCACTGAGAGACAAAGTAGAATTCTCGAACACATTGCCAATATCAATCGAGGGCAAAATAACACTCTCCAAATGGTAATGCTGCCTTGCCTATTATACTTTATGTCAACCTCCCCATATGGATCTCTTGAACATTTTTAGAGAACATGGTCATTTGTTGCTGTATTTCATTTGGGGTGTGAGTAGGCATGGAGTTCCACTCAAAAAGCTGAAATTCCTGATCACAAAAAGGGGACCTGAAGCACCAGATTTTGAACATTACTTACTTAGTGGCCCATCTCCAATGGGTTGCACAATGGCTTAGGAGGGGGTACACCTTCATGAAACCACATTGTCTGAAAATAAAATAAAGGAAGGAGCCCTGAACAACATACTTCAGAGACACAACAATTTCTAAAGAACACCCCAGGTTGCTCCATATTGCATTGAGATGTTGGACGTACTGCCCGAGGAAAACAAAATCTGCCAATACATATGTACCAGCAACACCATTGTCAGACCTTCAGGGTGGTTGAGGTAGTGGTATAGAGATGATCAGAGACTTACTCTTCTGGAAATCATTTACACACCTCAAGGAAGCAGGCCTCCCTCCTGGGCAGTTATTACTATATGGCGCAATAACAAAACAGTTACAAGATAAATGTGGGCCCAGAGACACAGAACCTCAAAACACACACTGGGACACTCACATTGCATAGATTGAGAGAAATTATGAGTCAAGTTACCTGGATATAGAAATCCATACACATCATAAAACAGGTTAGTGTGAATGATGTAAAAAGCAAATGGAAATTAAACCTGGTTGTAGAACCCCCTGCACAGTTTCAAGCTGAGCAGCAACAAACACTCATAGTCGCAACAAGTCTTAATTACATTATTATTAATTAGAAGGCTGTAAAAGAAACACAAACCATTTTTAGGTATCAACGACAAGTAATCTATATTCTCATTTGAATGTTTGTCCCAAGCATTTCTGTAATGGATCAATAATGAGATGTCAACTCAGTACATATAAACCAACAATACATTTTTGTGATAAAAAAGGCTCTGGTCATGATGTGCAGATCTAAGGCCTGATAAAGTCCATCCACTTACACCTCCGGCACCTTGAGACCCTTACGGGTGAGTAGTCGTGCTTTACAAGCCTTTGATTGATTGACTTACCCATTCCTGTCAACAGGAGCTATGCATAAGGCTCTCCAGGTGTAGCAAGACTGATTACTCTCCACGACCACAACACTGACTGTGTCTGCTCTTTTAGGCGAGTACCCTTGAGGAAGTCTGACCGAATCAAGAGTGAAAAATATACATTCGTCTATGACTCCAGTTCTCCCATAGACCGCTGAAATTTTAACCTACGGTGCAAAAAAGAAGACTGAGTGCAGTTAGGAGATCACATGCAACTCTATGATCACCAAAATAACAAATATGCAAAGATCAGTGAATTTCTGGTTTGCGACCAACCATTTTGAAATACATTGTGTAAACAGCATAAACCAATATTTCCCAAGGTGGCACTTTCATATTAACTTTGGCTCATTGACATATCTAGGCAAAGTGTTACAATGGATTTAAGAGTTTAATGACGGTATAAAATGTTACCCTTCAAATCCAGTAAATAAATAATTGGCGATAGTTGAAAAAAAAAACAATTAGATTAGGAATACTTCCACAATTTATTTAGACAATACTGGTATTTTAAATTAAAACTCATTATCGTATAGCACAATCAAAAATTAGGTTTACAATAGTTTATCTGCCTTTTTCCATTTGCCCTTTACTGTTAAAGACCAGAGCTGCCAGGTCCTGCAGTTGTGAAGCTTTCATCATCAACGGGAATTTTTCATGTAATGAAACAACCGCATGAGCAGGCCAAAACAGCACTAATCGGTTGTTAAGGTTGAGGGCAATGGATATTTCATACACGAGTGTCTCAAACTGCACTGAACATTCTAATAACACAGCAAGTGCAGCAGCATGCACTCTTCACAAAAGGATGGGGCCCTTCTTTATTTGCAAACTCTTTGTGTGGGTCCCTCACAAGCGATGAAGAAAGAGGAAGCTTCAAGTGCAGTGGCCAACTGTATTTTTGCAGTAACTTTCTCTGAGAAGTACCTCTTTGGTCAGATCCTCCAAACCGGTGTGAGTTTTTAGTTTCTACGGTTTACATGCTTTTAATAACTGATAGATATTTTGCTTGCTTTGCAAAGTGTAGTGTGTGAATGCGTGTGGGTGTGTGTCACAGTGCCAGAAATAGAAAATAGTAGAATTCCAAATTTGGCAATTCACATTTCTGCTTTAGGCTAGAAATGGAAAAATGCACAGTGAAGCATCAATGATTCACACTATCAAAAAAACAGAGTCAATTATGACTTTTCTGCAGCTTTCGCTAATTATATTTTCCCCTGAATTTCAATAGAATTTCTTCTCACTACATAATTTCATTAACTGCCTGTTGCATCAGACTGCTCTAAGGCCCCAAGTTTTCACACTGAATTAAATTCTTAAATTGAGCATCAAGGAAGAAATGCTCAGAACAGACAGCTCCATGTGGTTGGGTGAATGATACACCTTGATTCAACACTTTGCCCTTCCTAACACGGAGTCCTGTTGTTTCCAGACTGCATCTTATGGGAAATAAGATTTTTCATCATAGTAAAACAAAGTATCTGAGTGCTGCCTCTTCATTCTGCAGGGTGAATGTGAACATCAGATACTTTCCATCTGCACTTGTTCTGAATCATAAAAGTTGTTCACTTCTGCACCATTTTTTGTCGCGTGTTGATCTGATAGTGAAGCTAGGCAAAACATCTATTTAATATGGATATCAATCAAGCAATCAATCAGTCGATTTATACAGTGCTGCCTGTCACCCATGAGGGTATCCAGTGGTTCAGCCAAAGAGCCAGGTCTTCAGCACTTTCGGAATTCCGGTAGAAATGGGGAAATTCGAAGATGTAGGGGAGGTCGTTCCATGTCTTCGCTGCGAGGTAGGAGAAGGAGCATCCTCCATTACCGCTTTGACGAATGAGGGGGTGTGGGCAAGCGAGAGGGCAGCGGAGCGGAGGCGTCTGGTGGGCTGGTGAAAATTCAGGCAGTGATTGATGTAAGCGGGTCCGCAGTTGGGTAGGGCCTTGTATGCCTAGGGGAGTAGCTTGAACTAGCATTACATGGATATAGCATCAGAGCTTTTGACAAAGACCATGAAGGGCAGTTTAACCATCAGATGTGTCTCCCCCAATGCCTGTGGGGTGCCATGGAGTAATATGGGTTTTAACATCATGTTCAAATAGAATAGGGCGTTTAATAAAAGTGATGCCATCGTTTTGCTGCAGCCCTTCTTCATCTCATGAAGATGGGCTGCAGGTAGACCCCCCAACCCTGCTACTAGTTATGCTCGACACTGGAGGGCAGGCAGAGCCTTTTTTTCTCTATGGAAATAGTATCACTATAGATATAATTGCTACTTTCGTTCCAAACCCACTATTACATTTTCCAATTAAAAATTAGAAAGCCAAAAACACAAATAATTCACTTATCTACTCTGCCACTCTACCAATCCTCACCCAAATGATTACAATAATCTTTCCTGCTCCTTAACAAGCTGAAATTCTATCTCTAAGCAGTCACATTTGTTCGAAGTCCCGCCATTCGTCACACCCTGACAAAATGCCTGTTTAAGCCACCACTTTTTCTTTGATATTATGAAAGTGCCTGCTCATAAAAGACTGGCCATCACCTATAAGCGTGAAAGGCACTCTTGTTTAATATAGACTAACTTCAGCGTTCAGAACGGACGTCTGCATCACAGGTCAGCCAATTAAATTCTTCCATTCAACATGTTTTTCCCTTGCAATGCAGTAAGACCAGTAGAAGATATGCATGAGCAGTGTTTGGATTATGTTTTACAGTGTCTTGTTAAAGGACTTTCATGTTTCTTCTTTTGCCCATCTCTCCCTCTAACTCCTCTGGCCAGCTTGCCTGCCTGAGCTTGCCGATTGTACGAGCCTTGGTACTCAGCTAGTGGGATGTTTACACTAACATATTAGAAATCAGAAGGAGACATTTGTATCTTTGGAGTTGTGTTTTGATTAGGCCAGTGTCGTAATGCTTCAAACATATGCAGCTAATGGCCCAATGGACACCGAATCTTGCTTTTTCAGGTGCGAAAACCAAGAACTGAATGGGGCATCTGCTACGTCTGTTGTGCCTGCTGTGGCAACAGATTTTCAAAATTCCCTTAGTGAAGACAGAATACCTGGGTTTTAAGAAATGTCCTTGATTTCAGAAAGGAAACATATGGTCATGAGCTCCCCATACCTTTGCCAAAATGCTTATTTTGAAACGCATAACAATTCTCAATTTTTTAAACTATGCTCTTTATGACAGTCTTACTACCCGCTAATTGATACCTATTACTATGACCTTTGCCAGAAGGCTTTTCAAGTGTTGTTTGCTAAGATATTTACTGTACATAATAAAGCAGCAGCAGCATTAATTACCGTCAGGCAAGGGGTTCGCTGTATTTTTGCAAGATTTGTAGCAGAGATGCAATGGCCGAAAGAGGCTTAAAAGACCGTCTTCTGTCATATTTGGGGGTAAGTGAGGAGTTAAGCCATATGCTTAGGCAGAACCTGCTGCCACCGGATGAGCGAGATACCAACTTCAGGGACTTACCTGAGGGCCAATGAGAATCCAGACACGTAGAAGCCCTGGGAACTGAGTAGTCTCAAATCAGGAGAATGCTGCCATTGACGGAGCAAACATGTTAGAACCCACTCTGCAGCACTGTCAGGACCCACTAATGTGGAGACTGCACATGACTGAAACAGAGTCCTGCTTAGCAGCAGCCAGACAGCTATAGCGGGAAGTGGAAGAAGTGCAGAGAGGACAGGAGCACAGATGACATGGTGAAGTCAGGGGCTGGAGAGTGTGCCCATTTACCTATAACGCTTTAATGCAAGTAACAATTTAACAGGCAGCTGCCAATCATTTAAGCGTTTGATACGGTCAAAACTGGAAAAACACCTTTATTAGTGGCATGCAGTCATTCCGTCCTACAGCAACGTCTAGTTACGCAATGATGGCCCAGACTGAGTGACGCACTAATGCTGCTAAGGAGGGCAGCTGCACGGCGGGTTTACACAATGTACCCCGTTATTCTCTCAAATTGCTCTTCTGTTAAAGTATGGAACTGACTGAGATAATACGGGGGGGGTTGAATACTCTCAAAGCAGAAGTCAAGGTACGTAGGCTCTCTGCATAGAACTTCATCCCATGTTATATGGCACCCCAAATCACTGTTAACAAATGGGGGTCACGTGAGGCAGGACTGTGGAATCAAATCTAGCTCATTGAGCCATAACCGGATTCTTTTCATCTTGAACTCTTTGAAAGCAAACATCACCAGTTTGTTTTCTTCCATTCTCCATTCAAAATGCTCGATAAATATTGACCTCAAGTGAATCACTGATTCAGCAACTGATCTGCGGCTGTCGTTAAGTTTCTTGTATGGCCCATTTTCGTTTTCCCTATGTTGGTCTAATTGTGCACGTTGTAGGCCGCTTTTATTTTGCACACGCTACTAAATATCATGCTTGCTTTTGTGCCACATTGTATTTTCACACAGAACCAGCACATGTTTTTGCATTTTATTATTTTCCTGGGATTTAATCTGAACAGCCTAGGCAAGGTCAAACAACATTACCCCTTGCTATTCTCTCTGGTCAGACACTAGCACCTAGACATAATAAAAGAATGCAGCTTTGAGTACACATATCTCGTCATAGAACTGAGGACAGGGGTTCTGAAAAAACATACTTACAGAGCAAAGGTCCTGAAACAAAAGTGCTGCGTCAGCTGAGATGTAGAACATCCACCTATGTATGCTAAGGTACGGGGGTCCGCCACTAAACCCAGAGATCTATAATAATAACCACTAAGCTTCAGTAGTACAGGAGGGTTTAGGCAGATCTGTCAGGTAACATGGTCGGGCTCTTCATTGTATATGGTTTATTAACCATATTGATGACATGATTGACATTTTTTTCAAATTGTGGCACAATTATTGGATCTTAGAGCACAATAGTTTAAATAAACATTGTGAACTTCCTTCGTGTCTCTTTTTTATCTTATTGTGGACAAGTACGAATGAGAGAGCAAAAATATGTGTCCTGTTACCACGATCCCTGAGAGGGTTGCGAGTGTTGTGTTGTGGGGTGCCAAATCATTTTACTCTCTGGTAAGGTTAGGATGGCAAGTGAGGCAATATAGCTAGTTGGACTCGTGTTCATAGATACTGAGATGGTATGGTGACTCAGTCCCTACATACTGATGTTCTATGGTGCCAAGTATAGCTCTGGTCCTGATCAGAATCCCAGCAACACAGCAATCCGGCTCTTTATAGTGTGCTAACTAAGCTCCTCGAGCCACTTACAGACAACACATCACCTGCTCCTACACCTTCGACAGGCTTGATACCGTTCACGACAGCTATATCTGCAACTGGTACTGATTTGTTATTCACTCTAACAAATAGTCCCGCGCCGACTCCCATTTTGAACACTGTCCATCTTGGTTTTAATCCCTATTTTGACAAACTGACTGATATCCATTTGCTACAGACTCGTCATTTACCACTACAGGCACCTTAACAATCTTATATATAGCATACAAGCCTTTATGTTACAGTGCTTCCTGGAGTACCACCTTTATCACATCAAACAGAAGATTTTTCCCAACTAAAGAACAAGACTATGCACTGGTGGCAAGTCGAAATTTGGGAGAATAAAAATAACTGTTGACGATGTTAAAGTAAGATGCGTCACATAGATTGGAAGATATTCTAAATCCAGGTGTGGCAACTATGTGGAACAACAAAAGGATCAAAGCAGTTGCTCTGGGTTTCGTATATATACTTCCCATGCCTTCTTCTGGCACCAGTGCGCAATGTGGGTAGCGGTCTCCCTGAACTGTAAGATCAGGGTCCTAAGTACTGAGTTACCCACTGTTCAGGCTTTCCTTGCATTTTTATTTCTTCCCTTCCCGATTTATTAATTGACAAACTGTCTAGCATGTTTGAAATGCTCATAAGCGATAAAAAGTGAGGGCACTTCTGTTTTTTGTTGTTCTAATAGATATTAAGGCCACAACAGGTGATAATGATTTTAATTAGTTTTGAGACTGATTTGTTACTCTGGATGTCTCCAAGTCCTATTTTAAAGTTGACAAACAAGGCGAGTTCCTACTGAAGCTGGCTGCTTAATGAAGTCTTAAAAATGCTAGAGAGCTTTGTGCTGTTTCCAATTCCTGCATTTCTTCATACACTGCTCGAGGATGTGCTAGTATTATTGATGATATGCTTGTTTCTGGACAGTACATTAGGACTCACTTTGTTATGTTTTGCTTCAACAGCAATAGCATTCCACTGATCCTAGGTTTACAGATACCTTTTAAAGGCAATCACTTAAATAATGTCTTTACCTGTGGTGAAGAGATTAAGCACAGTGTATTGAAGCTACACTGGAAATTGGTTAATCCGGATTTGAGAGAAAAGCAGCTGGCGGAGTTAACATAACAGGACATTGTTTTGTGTCTTGAGGAGTCTAGCAGTTTCGAATCTGCTATGAAAGCCCATCATAACATTTGTACTACTGTTTATACCTTGAGTGTAACTGGACCTAACTGAACTTCCAGCAAGGAATACAAGTGGCAACAGGCATAACTTGTTGTACATTCTGGTTTCTATGGGCGTGGAGGATAACCTCATTGATTGTCTTGCTAGGATTCACATGAACTTAGTGGCTCAAGTCAGGTTTGGCCCTAGGGGTGAATGTACCAATAGCTTTCACCTCACAAGGAAAAAGTTAGGGGAGAGAGACAGTCATTCATTGTGGTTTGGGTACCCCTTAATCCTTCAGAGACAAATTATATTAATTGTATCCATGTGCTCAAAACCCAGTTTTTTTTTTTAAAACACAATTTTATTGATTTTATTACAATTCTTATGTTATACAAAAGTTACAATTGTTCAATAGCATATGCAAATGTTTAATTGACCTTACGTTACAATGCTGTAATCAAACTGTAATTGTACACTAACAGTTGCATATAATATCATCCATTGCCGAAGACATATATCAAACACCATGGGTAATGACCGTTATTGTATATAATCAGACATATAGTATATGAATCATTTCTACCCATTAAACTACAAACTAACATTTCCTAATCTAAGGATACCCCCCTCCCACCCATTGTCTTGGGCTCCCACATGTGTGTGCGTATGTGGAAAGGTTGTGTTATCTCGTTTAGGAGTATATAGTGTTGGCAATAGCATACATTTATTGGTTCCTAAGCATAGAGGCATTGTACAATATATGGTATTATATGGGCTCATTCATATTAGCGAGCGTGGACGGGGGAGGTGGTACTTCGACTTGGGAAGCTGGGGTTTTGAGTGGATCCATAGCTTTCAATGATTCTAACATCTGATCCCACTCCAAAGATATGGGTATTTTACGTAAGCCACGGAGTTCTTCTTTTCTTATAATAGCACTCTCTGCACTTCCCCAGTGAGTCATTTCTGTGTGCCAGGTAAGTGGTGTGGGGGGGGAAAGGCTGACTTCCATCTCATGGTGATGGCGCGCTTCGCTATAAGAATGGCCATGTCTGCGATCCTATAACGTACTTTCTGCCTTTTTGCACAACGGTGTAAACCCAGTAGGCAGCTTTCTGCTGTTGTCCAGACAGCAGTGCCCGTAATTTCTTGTACTAGATATCCTATTGTGTGCCAGAATCCCTGTAAACGCGGGCAGGTCCACAACATGTGTAGTATATCAGCATCGGCCTCCTGACATCGGGGGCAAGGGAGTGGTGCGTCCGGAAACATACTGTTAATACGGTGTGGAGTAAGATAAGCCCTGTGTAAAATCATATATATTTAAATTTAGCATTTCTGGACACCTTTTTAGGGTTTTCCAGTATGGATGCCCACTCTCGATCCGTGAAATCCCTGCCTAGATCCCCGGCCCACTTTGTACGCAGCACAGTGAGTGATATTCCTGAATGTGCCCTAATGCCTCTATATAACCAGCGGGTAAGGTGTCGAGCAGCTTGTGACTAAACATGTCTTGGAAAAAAGAGCACTCCAAACTGAAGTCAGAAGAGAGGTAAATATGTAAAAGATTAAAGAGTTTACATAGTCTGGCTGTTCCATTTCCACTGGGCTTCCAAAGAGGAATCCCAGTGGGATTCCTAAAATGCCATCTCCCTTACATTTCACCAGGCTCCAAATGAGCAAGTAATAGGTATGGAGGAAACACTTATTTACTGGCGCCATTAATGAAAGGAGATTGGCATATGTCTTCCACCATAACTATATAGTTTACATTTGGATAGAAATAGTGCAGCATCTACTATGTATAGATCGAATTGCACAGCTTTATTATTGGTTTTAGAGCATTTGTGGATTTTTCCACAACAGACCGAAAATATCAGGAACACAATTAAGGGATAAGCTCAAATTAGAACAAGAAACCCTCATGAGAACAAAAAAGGGATGAAATAAACAAACAATCAGCAATGTACTAAATCTTCAACAGAGCAGTTGATGTATAATTCCAGTGCATCAAAGCTCATACTATAGACAGGTATCTTCTACCCATTGATCAGGAGCTACTGGTAACCCGCCCACACCCTGTAGTAGCTTGTGGCATTGCAGCTTCACTGGCAAGGACGCATCATTCCTGCTTCAGGCTAAAGCAGCACCGAGGACTGGGCTGTGCAAGGTACATAGCTCATAAAACAAAAGGTGACGGACTCCTCTTTGTGACCCAGGGTGGGGCTTTGATATTTGGAGGGTCAAATCTCGCACCAGCGCATGCCTCCGCAGCTTCATGGAGATAGTTTACAAAATAAGCAAAAATAATATGGTAGTGTTTAATTTTATGTTAATGACAGGGTGTCTACCAGCCGATGGGAGCAAGGTATCATTTTTAAATGCGCTTCTTTTAAACTGGAGAAAATGAAAATAAAGAGTCAACTTTATTAGAAAAGTTTAACACCTAACTTTATATTTCTCTCATTAAAAAAAACTATTCTTAATGCAACGGTGCCACATATGGTTATAAGTGCGTCCTGTGCATAAGTACACTACAACACATGCTCTCACACACCTGCACACACATTTTTCATTCATTCACATCATGTTGATACTCACATCCACAGACCATGCTGCCACTGGCACATATGGCAGAACGATGATGGATTCAACCCAGATCTGTGACTGGGGATGAGTGTCTGAAAAGTTTCAGCGCTCCGTCCATCGTCTCCTTGGGTTTGCTTTGTTTGCCTTAAGTTGGCAGGGTATGCCCAGGCGTGGGTCCCTTGCTCACTTTGCCACTGGATTCAAGCTAGCCTGGCTGATGAGGGATGTTACCCCGAAACCGGTCCCAGGATGCTTGTTTCCGGTCCAGGGAAGACTTGGCTTGGCAGTTCAGGCTGGACTGTACCCATGAGGAACAGGGTCAAGACAGATTTGTATATAGCGGGGTCTGAACTGGGGTGGTGAAGTGAGTTAAAGAACGATGATGGATTCAACTCAGATCTGTGACTGGGGGCGAGTGTCTGAAACGTTTCAGCGCTCCGTCCATCTCCTCCTTGTGGTTACATATGGCAGTCTCGCCATACTGCTTCTTCAATTTACTTTTAAGATAGAACAGAAGGTTAAAGTGCCGCTGAAGGTGAAATTTGGCCCTCATAACAAACTAAACCAGAAACCTCTTGGTGGTTGATAAATTAGAAGAAACAAGGTATACCTGCACCCGTTCTAAGGCTTTGCAGTTAGGCTTTCTTATCTGTAGCAACCTTTGCAAGATTTTATACTGTACCAATGTGCTCTGGGACACATGATTACAGGGATCCCTGTGGAAGAGTGCGTCAAAATTGTCCGCCACTCTCACAAAGGACATAGTTATAAATAGTGCAGCAGGTGCAGTGACACAGGGATCCCGGGGTATGAGGGACTCAATGCATGCCCAATTATGGCCATTGTTCTCTACCTAACCACAGGGAAGAGGGGCTCATTTTCCTTGTATGCATCAAGGCCTATGGCTCCCTTGCAGAGAAAAGGGCATTCAGAATGGGACGCTGGGGGTACCAAGTCTTGAATTATTTTTGCTGGACCTGCTTGAAGTTTAAGTTGACCAATTTATCTAGTTTAAATTCTCAAAAAACATTCCTCCATTTGAGCTGCATTAGAATTATTATTTCCATGACAGTCATTAATTGAAATGTTACAAAGTACAGTGACAACCCAAATCCAGCTCAGTGTTTCTATGTACTGTGTTCTAACCAAAGTGTCTGGCTCAATGGAAATTATCCTGGCTTAAAGTCAATTATCCTGGTGGGTGTGGAGGTTTTCTGGGTAAAATATAGGAGTAGAATGGCCTCTACTAGCACACGCTGATACTCAATGATCAGAAGCAGCCCTCACTATAGAAAAGGTTGGAGACCACTGCTATGGAAAAATGCAAAGGAATCAAGTAGGAATGTCTTCACTAACTTTTACCATTGTGAGGCGCTTGGAGCCCTAGGATCAAGAGTAAGTGATAAAAGATACCTTGTCAACTTTCTTGTACCTCAGTGGCTTCACAGAGCATGCCTCACTGCTCCAGTTTGTAGGGTTTATAAAATATTCTGCTTGGACCCAATCCCCCCTGTAAGGAACGTACCCTGTAACAAATTGAACACAAGAAAAATTAAACATGTTGTTGAAACAGAAACTCATTTCAATTACCTACAAATATGTATTTCTTTAACATGGTGCATGTAATCAAAGTTATTCAATTTTTACCAAATAGGTCCACTATACCAGGAGTATTTACAATAAGGCTTGTGGTTTCTATCTATATTTTATGAACCTGGGTGATAAACATACTGGACTCTTACATGCAAAATGCTGCCATTCGGATTATGCAGGTACACAAAACCGAGTCTATGTACGAGGATCATGGTCCGTGCATACCCCATCAATGTGCCACATCTGGATGGCACCAGAGCTCGAGTTGTGCTTGACTGAGCTGCATGATAAAGAACAAGGACCCCAGTCCACTAAGCAAGTAACTGTTTGTGTTTACCACAGAAGTCGTCAACACGTGCACTATGGCCTCAGGACTAGGCCTACATTCACTTCAAATGCACACTGTAAGGAACTCCCTGGTACCGTAGTAAACTTGAACAAACGTTTACGTCCTGGTTTTCAAAGAAGGTCGATTTAACATAGAGCAAGGCAATCTTGCGTATGTGTTCCAACGCATAATTAATTAGCAGCCCTTATGGAAATCATTGTAGATAATGCAGATGACAGAGTGTTCTTGCACTTAACTGACCTTATTGCCCGACTGCCTGTGTTTTCTTTGTTAGAGAGCGCTGTCAATCAA
Organism: Calotriton arnoldi; assembly: GCA_963921515.1. Lineage (NCBI taxonomy): Eukaryota > Metazoa > Chordata > Amphibia > Caudata > Salamandridae > Calotriton > Calotriton arnoldi. The sequence goes on from CAWUFW010001114.1 coordinate 2,659,472, forward strand.
GTTATTTTGTGCCCCTGATATAAAATTGTAGTCCTCCGTCTAAGTTTGTGGAATGTCCCGGTTTTTGTTTTTCAAGATCTGGTCACCTTAGGTAATATAACAATACTTTGGTGGCGGTTATAAGATGCAGCCTGTACAGCTAGACAAAGGCTGGTCTTCTTAAAGACAAACTCTGAGAATCCAGATTTTATTGAATGAGGAAGCGAGGCTGTCCAATGAAAAGTGTCAGTTGTCAGCTTGAAATGTTTAGTAGTGGCTTCCAGTAAACAGTAACCTTCTGACTTTGAAGCAGGAATAGATTGTATTCTGCTGGAGTCAAGGTACCAATTTAGAAGTGAAACTTTGCAAGAGGCTGAAAAACGGATCAGAAAGCAGACAAGACATCATCCTGCCTCAACATTTGAAGCAAAAGGAGGTAGAAATGTGGTCCTTCATTATTTTAATATATGGCGGCATCTGGAAAGAGTATTGCCCCTTGCCATACTTACCGTAGCATCCTGATCCATCCAGCTGCAAAGATTGCCAGTGTCTCCTCTGAGTTGCAGCTCACCCTGTTCACCCCTAGAGCCAACCCATCGCCCCCATTACCTACAATCTTACCTGCCAGAAGCATTGTACTCTTTAATCCATAAACCTTAGGTATGGCAGGGCTTACATAGAGTTGCAAGCTTCACTCCACCAGCCTCTCTCCGCCTAGGTGGGAATGAAAATTCACTAGCCTACTGGTCCAGTCAGACCTCATGCTCCTATACCTTAGCAAATGGGCTCTTTAACCCCAAAGTCTTATTTAAATCGGGTACAAATCTTTAGTGTGTAATCTGGTAAGAGTTGTACATCCATATATCGGTATACAATCTTATTTTTATGCTAAATTGTGACTTCTTTCAAATTAAGCGATATACACATACATTTTTGGTCGTTAATTCGAAAAAAAGAGCCAGTGTTCAGACTACAAATAACGAACTGCATGCAGATATCTTACCTATTGCTGTTTTAGCTTTTGTCATTAGAACAGATTATGCGAATACATAAAACAGAACAAAGCTTCACTCCAGTACAAATACATGCAATGACCGGGGCTTCTTTGCGGGAGGGGCTGCGGGGAGCAAGGCACTTACATTCATATGTGTTGGCAGTGCGTGCAGGTGAAACGGAGTGAGGTGCTGCAGCAGATTCACCAAATTTGCTCAGTGATCTTGCCACTGGACCCTCTAGTGCTACTTTTGGGCGAGGCTGGGGAAAACTCTGACTACCCCTACACGACACCTAGGGGCTGGCTACTTACCTTCTTCCTTTTGGCAGCACGCCTCACGATAGCTCACGTTTGGGGAAAACCCCTTCCCTCCGGGTCTTACACTCTGGTGGACTAACGTGTGGCACATTTATGCCATGGAATGCCTGACTGCGTTACTTAATGATAAGATGTTTGAAAGGATTTGGCTACAGTTTAAAACTTATGCGAAAAGAGATAGGGCCAGTTTGACTCCTGTGACTGCTATGGCCGATATCCTGTAACATGCTTGCTTTGTCTTTCGTCTTCAGGTGATTCGTCCAATGAAGGGGCTGATGAAATTTGTTGACTTCTGCTTGATACTGTGCACATGTACTATGTTGTTGTACATGGATGTGGGCATTGTGCCTTTCTTTTGAACTGTTCTGGAATGTACTTATTGGTGGTATTCCACACTCGTCATAATTCACCGTCGTGATTACCCTGGCTCTCCCTTTCCCCCCCCCCTTTCCTTCTTTGTACAATTCTAAACCTTCAAAATAAAGTGTTAAAATTTTTTTTTAAAAAAAGACAGGATGAAAAGGGCAAGAAACCTTCTCCGTAGCATTTAGCACCGGGTGAAAAAGACCGACCAGAATTAGTGTAATCTAAACCCTAGACAGGTTTGCATTTTTAATACTTGAGGTATTAGAATTATCTGCAAATCTTGCTTTCTACTTTGTGTAGGTCTCCTCTTCGATAATTTTCCACTGTCAGTCCCAATAGGACTACATTTCAGAGCAAACATTTTGATAAATCCTTTCCAGTCAAAAAAACTGATTCTACCACCTCGCAGGTCACGTGAAGGTCTGCTCAATTTTAGTGATTTTCATACTGGAGAAATTATTATTAAGTATCACACCCGTTCCACAGAGAATGTTACAGAAATATAAACTGTATTTCTATACATTAGTGTGAGTGGCTGTTTTTAATAATACAAGGAAGTTGGCAACAAATTACCCATGAATCATGTGGTATACGTGTTGATTAACATTTAGTTCGGCTCCCGTGCTACAAAATTTCACCAACATAATGGAAGTGATCAACATTCAAAACCACAAGAAAGCTTGATTTAAGCCACACATTACCTTCACACACGTCGCTCATTGAGAAACTCGTTGTTTGATTAATATAACCACCAAGCTTCGTGCAGGCGGTAACATTGCCAATCATAACCTTCATATTCTGATCCCAAACATTTGGAATTTCAGAATTGCTGCCATTCGCTTCCCATTTGTCGTGGGCCTTTTCCACCTAGGACAAAGATGCCTCTGTTATTCCCAAAGCAGCAGACCTTTACTTCATTTAAGGGGAAAAGGATCATTTGGAAAAATAAATTGACAAAGCCAGCAAGTCTACTTCTATATAACACTGGTAAAATGTGAACATATGAAAGAGGTGGAATGAGATTCTTATGCTTTAATAGTTGTAGGTTATTAAAAAAAGATACATTTGAGGTAAGTAATACATAGGCAAGACCAGCAAATGATAGGAATATATACTGTAAATATCAGTCTTTTGATGCGCTTGTTTGTGATGGAAGTACACACAGGCTTGTACACGTCTTTGAAAGAAATGTGTCAATTATGGAGTTAACTGTAATTACGTTCATTATAATTCCCATTAGCTTGAGAAAGGAGGCGTACTTTATGTATAGCACAGAATGTGCCTGCACTGAAACCCACGACTACACATCAACAAGGACCAGAAGCATATTATGTTGACACTTCACAAGTTTATGGGGGTAAAGGGTTTGAGAAAATGCCCTTTTGAGAGTGGTGACCCCATTTTTTGCTGGTTTTTAGACTCTCCAGGTCGCAGTGTATGTGCTCGGACCACTAAAACATGAAGAAATTGGCTTATTCGTGATTGGCTTATTTAACGTTCTTATAAGGCCATAGTATCCATAGTAAATTGTGCAGAAAATACACCCAAGACATAGAAAGTTAAAATGTCACCTGTAGACTGCAACACCTATTGTGCCATCCACTAGTGTGACAAGGAAAACAAAGCTTCAGGGCTCCCATTTCAGCCCGACTGCTACAGTTGAAACGTGCAGCACAACCTGTAAAAATAACACTTTAAAAACAAGGTTTTTAACGTATTAAAACATTAATAAGTCACCCCTGTGTAAGCCTAGTAGTCCAAACTGCAGGGTGCATAGTATTTAAAATTGGGACACATAGTAATTTACTGTGAGCATGTCCCTACAGTGATAAGATCCCAAAAGCTACTTAACTGTGGAAGGCACAAGCAGTCCTATGAGAAAACTAGAGTAGACATTAAAATATTAAATGTGCTATATCAAGTTTGGGACCAGCTAGAAAAATAATTCGAACTCTATCTTGAATATTTAATAAAAGCCCAATTCAATGGTGAAGTTTGAATAAGTTACTTTTGCCCTGCCCAAAGCTCCTGGAGGCTAATTTACATTAGCTCTCCAGAAACTGTCAAATTAATTGCTTGACGTTAATAAGGTGTGCAAATAAGAGCAGGGACAATGGCCTAGGAGAGGGGAGGTGTTTTCTACCCCTGGTAGGGAGATCAGTTGGGGTGGGCCCAGGAGCTTTATCACCTTGAAAGGGATCTGCCCTGGCACAAGTGAATGTAAGGTCCAGCCTTTGTTCCCATAGTCAGGCCGGGACCAAATTCATTGCAAGGAAAGCTACCCCTAGAACCAGTTTTGAATGATCAGAGGAAGGGGACTGCATATTACTCTGGCACACCGCTGAGTGGGCACACAGGCCCTGCACAAGGAGAAAGTGTTTTCCTAATCTTGGATTTTGGAAATAAGGTGCACTGTGGGAATGTTTGCAGTAGGGCAAACACAAACTTCTTCAAAATTGGGCAGGCTTGCCCCTGGGAACATATACCCCGATAGGTAGGAGACAGGGGTCACCCACCCCACCTCACTCGCTGGTGTCACTTTCTGGACCAGCAGAAGAACAGAAGAAGGAATGCACCTGCTGTTTCAAACTCTGAGGAGACCTGCAGGGCTGGAAACCCACTTGTACCCAGGCCAAAGAAGTGGACTTCAAGGGTCAGTTGGTTGACCTCTTATGTAGCTACAGAGCCACAAGAGGCCTTTTCCCTTAAGTACCTAGCTGACCAGTAGCTACTGGACCTGGACTGGACCTTGCTGTTGATAGTGCCCTAAAAGTATCTATGTACGTTCCCCCTGAGGTCCTGGTGGCCTTGGAAGTGTACTCCTATGGTTGTCTTGACACCAGAAGAAAGGTTGAAAACTTGTCCTTTGGAGCTTCAGTGAGACGTTCTGGAAAAAGTACCCAATTGGCAGTTCCACTGCGTCTGATTGGATTCAAACTAGTCCTGCTCAGAGCTACCTGCACCTCAGAAAAAAAACGACTTTGCTCTATTCTACAAGAATGCTTCAAACCTCCAGATCGTCAGGGGGAACAAACTGCTTCAGGTATCCAACTTTTGGTTCCAAGTCAGCAACTAGTTTCAGTGGCAACGTGCGCGGAGAGAATTTTTCTTCTAAAAAAAGTGACAAAGTCTCATCCTGCATTTGGACTTTAAAAAAAAGAAAATCATGTTTTTGTTCAAGAAAATCCTCTTCTGAAGTGTGACTTGGAAACGTTTGTGAACTTTTTGACTTACAGACTTTCACCTGGAACAATTCACGTGGGTTATCTGACCCAGGCTCCATCTTGGTTGGCCTAAAATAGCATTTTGTTTCCAGTCTACCATGACCACTGGCTTACATTGGCGGTTTACTTTATCTTGGCGCTTTTTTCACTTAAATATATGACACATTTTATCTCCCAGGTACCCCTTATTGGATTTTTGTTATTTTGCTTATTACAGTTTTCTCTATTTTGTAGATTGGAGAAGGATGTTTATTGTGTCATGTCTTTGACTTTTTAACTGTTTATTTCTAAATGCTTTACAAAAGGGCCAAATGTACAACCGTTTTTTGCGGTCACAAACGGGAAATCGGCCCCTGTGCGGCCGCAAAATAGGTCTGGCCTATGTACAAACCCTATTTTCGAGTCTGTAACCTATTACCGACTCGCAAAATAGGGCTTGCGACTCGCTATTAGGAAGGGGCGTGCCAAGGGTGTCCCTTCCTAATAGTGAGTCGCAAGGGGATGTATGATTGTTTTGTGACTGCAATTGCGGTCACAAAACACTTGCAGTTTAGCACCCATTTCAAAAAGGTGGTAAGCCACTCGCAAACCGGAAGGGGTCCCCAGGGGACCCCTTCCCCTTTGTGACTGGTAGAGACATTTTTTTTTGAGAGCAGGCAGTGGTCCCACGGACCACTACCTACTCTTATAAAATGAAACAGAAACGTCTCATTTTTATTTTTTTAAATGCAGCCCGTTTTCCTTTAAGGAAAACGGGCTGCATTTAAAAAAAAGAAAACTGCTTTATTTAAGAGGCAGTCACAGACATGGTGGTCTGCTGACCCCAGCAGGCCACCATCCCTGAGAGTGCTGGCCATACCCAATGGGGTCGCAAATTCCGACCTGCCTCATAATATTAATATTAATGAAGCAGGTCGTTTAAGACCCCAATGGGAATCGCAAACAGTGTCTGAGACAACGTTGTAAATTCCATTTTGCGAATCGCAAATTGAGAGTCGCAAAACGACGCAATTTGCGACTCACAAATTGGAAGGGTCGTACATCTAGCCCTTCGTTTCTTAAGTTAAGCCTGAATGCTATGTGCCTTAACTATCGAGAACACTCGGACCAGCACACGGCACTACTACAGAGAACATTCAATTTACATGATCCCTCAAACTGTCCAGAGCTCCAGCAGCCTTTCAGCAATTTTCACAAAGAGTGAATTCACTGCAGCACCAATTAAATTCAGAGAAGGCATCTTCCAATTCAGCAACATTCAATGCAAGTACATTGGGCACGGCATTTGCAAGTCATGAAACAATAAACACTCATTAGAACCCTAGGCAAGTCTCTCTTCAAACCATTAACACAGAGCCCTTTACAAGGGCATCAGACATACCGCTCTCTTCAAATCAGAGGCAAATATGCATGTGTAAGGTTAAAAACAGTTATGAATTTCCAGGAGGTTTGGGGATGCAGCACCATAACAGGACAGGGAAGAGTACTAAGCATGCAAGCTCACTTGCACAGGACCAGTTTGATATTAACATCCCAATGTTGTTCAATCTTGCCATGTTTACAACTACTTTCCCACTACGGTCTTCTAATGCTGTGCAGATAAATTTCTCATCCTCTGGGCATTCGGACAATCTTGCTCAATTTGTGTCCTCTGGTAAACCCAGAGATCCATAAGAAATAACATACTTCAATGAGGTGCCAGGTAAACAGTTCTATGTACCCAATATATGTATGAAAAAAACATTTATCTCTACCCTTAAATGTGCTTTGGAACACCTACCCGAACTGCCTTCCATCCACCCGATTTCGGATCTTCCTCGACAAGAGCATGAACTTTCTGTCCAACACACAAAGTGAGACTGCTCAACACAACTTCAGTAGTGAAATAGATCTGGTCATCAATCATTCCATAATCGTCGCAGTATCGTGTCACTACTCCAGATATGTATTTTGGGCCGGGACTCTCTGTAAAGAGAGAAATTTGCCTTCAAAATGAGTAAAACATACATGAACATGTGGGTGCTTTGATACCTATAACTGTATATGTAGCTTCAACTCCGAAGAAAGAATAAAACACTTTGAGTAACAGGGCAACATAAGCAGCTATTAGTTGTTGATACAGTAATATAATTAAATAGTAAGTGTCAGCTTCACAGGCAAATGCAAACTGATAAGCCAGATAACCCCTTTGGTGAATTCTCCTAGACCTCACAATCCTAATGATAATGTAGGTTAGCTCATCAGAATTGTAGCTGATCAAAAGAGTCAATCTTCAAACGTGTTTGACTTTTAAAACATCTCTCAATGAAGACAAAATGATGTCACAATTTCTCTAATAGCAGAGAATTTCTCTATGCCTTTTAAGAAATCATAATAAGCCAAAATCAAGGAAATGAGATGATGTCCTGGACAATCTTCTGAAAATGATTTAGATCTGACATTTCTACAATATTTTAGAAAACAAAGACATGATGAAGAGACGACGTAAGTTGTTCTGAGTGTCTCTTGATGATATGACCTTCACTAAATAGAACAATGTCTACATTTTGTTTGTCCCTGTAAACAGTGTATATGTAGCCCAAATGGCTTCTCAAAATTCTTTGTACCAACAATCTCTGGCAAAGTTAAACAAATCAGGGCTGGTTTTACTGATATGAGCAAAAATTGATTTCCTTCTAACTAAGGTACTATGTATTTTTTTAAATCAACAATACTACATACTTTTTTTATTGAAAAACGGTCTACATTTAAATATATTATATTTAAATATATATTACAGAGTGACGGTCGCTACTCTGTAGTTCTAGGTAGGACCTCGTTACGTTAGGAAATTTATTTTTTGGGTTTGCTACTAACTTTGGCTCCTTATGACTAATCTTCACAAAAGTTTCCATAAAAAAGTTCATCCACCTCAGCTCCTTTCTGGAAAGCTTTGGGGTGAATGTTTAAAAGGGGTCTCAAAACTTAAAATCCCCATTTATTTTTCCATGAAAAAATTGAACAGCGATACAGCAAATACAGATGAACGAAATTACACCAAATTAGGCAGAAAGCTAGATCTTGGTCCAGAAAGAGTGTTTGCTGTGATTTAATGTGAATCTGTTTAGTAGTTTTTGGGAAATTAATGTTTAAAAACTTTGTATATCTAGACTGTTGGACTAAAATTGAACAATCAAAGCCTTTTGGTTGGCAGGGTTGAATGAGGGTGTCTATTTCAGAGCGAGCGCTCTGATTGGCTGGTTCCAACATAAAAAGAAATGCTAAAACGGCCATTACAGGACTACAAGACTTAGTACCCTGTCCTGAAAAAGTTTTTTAAAAAACAATATAAAAGAGGGCAGGGTAGGGACGCCAACCCCCAGGGCCTGGTGCATTTTTCTGAAGGGGAGAGAGACGTGGGCCACCATCCATGAGCTAATTTCAGGCCTCGGGAACCCAACGGCGATGGGGAAGTGGGGCCCCAGGTACACAATCCCTTGGGCATTTCCAAATTAGGGGATGGGGAGTGCAGCCCCCACCCCCCACCCGTGCCTTAGATCAGCCCCATGGTCCCAGTCCCAGATCTAATCAGTGTCCCAGGGATCCCTAACCCTGCAGAAAGCACATCTTTGCTACCGCCTGGGCGGGAGCAAAAGTGAATGGTTCCAGCTGCGGGCAACACCACAGTTGGGCTGGGGATCTGGTTGGGGCCGCCCCCGCTCCCGTGCCCCCCAATGACGCCTCCATTGTGGGTGCCCCAGATGGGCACTGGGCCACCCATTTACAAAATAAATTGCCGGCTGCCACCAGTATAGCCGCTAGTGAGGAGCCAGCAGGGGGCACAGGGGCCTCTCCCCTCGGCCCCCAATATAGAAAATGTGTGGGTGCCCTAGTTGGGCTCCTAATCACCCACAGAAAAAGTTTAAAACTAACAAAATAAAATAAAAGGAATAATGCTCTGCGGGGGCTTTTTAATTGTATTTTTTTTTAGAGTTTGGGGTGCCCCTAGAAGGGGCAGGGGATCCACCAATCATTTTTTTATGTTGTGGGGGGGGGGGAGGGGTGTTGCAGGGAGGGCAGCAGCCCACCAGCAACATTAAAAAAAAACACACACACACACACAGTAAGTCTCCTGGGTCATTAGCCTAGAGCTCTTTTGGCTAACAAAAGGGATGAGGTCAATAAACTTAGAATCAGATTTGTTTGTTTTTTTACATTTGAGAAGTCCAAAGAGACAGCACTTACAGCTGCTCAAATTACTATAGACAGTGACAGTTGAGGAAACTTTACACACCTCCCTCCAGCAGGCACCCATATGGGGGAAATCTCAGAACATATGCCTTATTCTTGCTGCAGCTGCATGACATCTGAGGCAATGAGAAGCAGTTGGGAAGATATTATGTAGCGCCTTATCCAGAACAATGAATTAAGCTGAAGCAAGCATATGCGATGTCTTGTGAGAATATACTAGGATCTTGCTCCACTATAACTTCCAACCTTCTTTAAAGCCAGTCAGGGGATCCCCCGCATGAGACTGTATGGCTTTGCTAAGCCAAGTTATAAGCTTTTTCCTAGTTTCCATAACAGAGTGCTTGAACTAAAGCATGTACTGCTACTGCTCGAACAGCCAGGTCTTGAGAAGTCTCCTGAAGGTCAGCAGGTCCTGGGTCTGTCACAGGTGGATGGTGTTCCATGTCTTGGCGGCGAGGTGGGAGAATGATCTGCCGCCGGTGGTCGATCGGTGGATGCGTGGAACGGTGGCGAGGGCGATGTCAGTGGAGCGAAGCTGGCGGTTCGGGGTGTAGAAGGCGAGTCGTTTGTTGAGGTATGCTGGTCCGGCGCTGTGGAGTGCTTTGTGAGCGTGGGTGAGGAGCTTGAAGGTGATCCTCTTGTTGACGGGGAGCCAATGCAGGTCTCTCAGGTGGGCAGTGATGTGGCTGTGGCGGGGGATGTCGAGGATGAGGCGTGCGGAGGCGTTCTGTATGCGTTGAAGTCTTTTCTGGAGTTTGGCCGTGGTTCCCGCGTAGAGGGCATTGCCGTAGTCCAGCCTGCTGCAGACGAGGGCCTGGGTGACCGTCCTTCTGGTTCCGGTGGGGATCCATCTGTAGATCTTGCGAAGCATGCAGAGGGTGTTGAAGCAGGAGGAGGAGACGGTGTTGACTTGCTGGGTCATTGAGAGTGAGGAGTCCAGGATGAACCCCAGGTTGCGTGCGTGGTTGGTGGGAGTCGGTGCAGCTCCCAGCGCTGCCGGCCACCAGGAGTCATCCCAGGCGGATGGGGTGGAGCCGAGGATGAGGACCTCCGTCTTGTCTGAGTTCAGTTTCAGGCGACTGTTCTTCATCCATTCGGCGACGGCCTTCATTCCTTCGTGGAGGTTGGTTTTGGCGGTGTCCTTGGTGAGGGAGATGATCAGCTGGGTGTCGTCGGCGTATGAGACGATGTTGAGGTTGTGCGATCGGACGATGTTGGCGAGCGGTGCCATGTAGACGTTAAAGCGGGTCGGGCCGAGGGATGATCCTTGGGGTACGCCGCAGGTGATCTTGGTGGCTTCGGATCGGAATGGAGGGAGGCGGACTCTCTGGGTTCTGCCGGTGAGGAAGGAGGTGATCCAGTCCAGGGCTTTGTCGCGGATCCCCGCGTCGTGGAGGCGTGTGCGTAGGGTGTGGTGGCAGACGGTGTCGAAGGCCGCCGAGAGGTCCAGGAGGATGAGGGCCACGGTTTTGCCGTTGTCCAGCAGGGTCCTGATGTCGTCGGTGGCGGCGATGAGGGAGGTTTCGGTGCTGTGGAATCCGGATTGGGACGAGTCCAGGGTGTTGTTCTCCTCGAGGAAGTGGGTCAGTTGCCTGTTGACAATTTTCTCGATGACTTTCGCCGGGAACGGGAGCAGGGAGATGGGCCGGAAGTTCTTGGAGGTCCTTTGGGTCTGCCTTGGGTTTCTGGAGTAGGGCGTTGATCTCGGCGTGTTTCCAGCTCTCCGGGAAGGTGGCGGTCTCGAAGGAGCTGTTGAGGATCTTCCGGAGTTGGGGTGAGATGATGGAGCTTGCTTTGTTGAAGATGTGGTGGGGGCAGGGGTCGGATGGCGAGCCGGAGCGGATGGTGTTCATGATTTTGATGGTGGTGTCGTCGTCGTTGACGTGGTTCCAGGAGAGCAGGAGGCCGGTGTGGCTGGGGGGCGGTGAGTTAGAGGTGTCGGCGGCTGTCAGGAGGGTCTGGGTGTTGAAGCTGTCGTGGATGTCTGATCTTGCGGTGAAAGAAGTTGGCTAGGGAGTCGCAGAGGTCTTGCGACTGCGGGATGTCGTTGGAGCTGGAGCTGGAGCTGGGGTTGGCGAGTTCCTTCACGATGTCGAAGAGCTCTTTGCTGTTGTGCGCATTGTTGTTGATGCGTTCCTTAAAGGAGGTTCTTTTGGCGGTTCGAATGAGTTGGTGGTGCTTGCGGCTGGCGTTCTTGAGGGCAACGTGGTTGTCCGGTGTCTGTTCGTGGCGCCACTTCTTCTCAAGTCTTCGGCACGTCTGCTTGGATGCCTGGAGGACGATGGCGATTACTCCTCCCGGTCTGTTGGTGCGGTCCCTGCGGGTGATCTTGTAGCCGTCCGGGATGGCTATGGCAATGTCGGGCACCGAGGAGGGGTTCATCCAGGTCTCCGTCAGGAAGGTGACGTCCGGGGAGGATGAGTCGAGTAGGTCCCAGAGTTCGACGGCGTGCTTGTGGACAGAGCGGGTGTTGAGTAGTATGCATCTGAGATGGTTGCGACCTGCCCTGGTTGGGGGGGGGGGGTTAAGACGTGCAGGTGTTCGGTGGCTGGTGAAGCTGCAACTCCGGCAGGAGAAGGGTCCGTGAGTGAGCTTCGGGGTGGCCTGGAAGCAGGTGGATGATCTGTGGGCGTTGAGTTCGTTGAGGATGTTGCCGTCGTAGCGGCGTCGTGGCGTTCGCGGGGGCCAGGGGGTCTGGCGCTGGGTAATATTGGAGAAATGTCATCACAAGCATCCTTTAAGTATATGATAATGTTGTCTTCATATAATAAAATGACATGTATTGTATCAGCCTGAGGGAAACTCAGGTTGCCACCTGTCAGTCAAAGTTTAGAAGCTAGTGGCTCTACAGGTAGGGCAAATAAGAGAAGTGACAACAGGTACCCCTGATAAGTGGCTTAACACACTCTGAATGATTCAGCGATATGCCCCTCCAATCCTACCCCTAGCTGTTGGGTCAGTATACAATAGTTTTATCTAACGGAGCATATTAGGGCCAATTTCAAACATAGTCACAGCACCAAACGTATTCCTACCTAAGGGTTTCAAAGGCCTTTTCATCGTACAACACCAAGCAAGCTGTATTTGGTCACGTCGAACGTTAAGGGAGGTACTTCTGACAGAGTAAATCCATTTTGGTCAGGATAGATCAAGCCTGGAGGCCCCGGCCCTAGAAGCAGTCTCACCACCAGAATCGTACTCAGTAGTGATCATTTAGTATGGATACAGACCTGCAGTATGACTGTGTGTGGATCTCTACCTGGCTGGGACAAGGAGACAATGAGGTCAGCCCTAAGTGAGGAGGTAACCTACTAATATCAGCAGAGTGGTTATAGAGTTCAAGTAGTGTGGGACAAGTTGTGATGCACAGGAGTTATACAATTTTATAGATAATCCACCCAAGCCCAGTGTTTTACAGTGACAGTTCTCAACGTGCTCAGCAAATTTCTTGAACCGAGATCGGTTCTTCCATTGCTACTCTATGCTCAGGAGCAACTATTGGTAATCTCAGGTTCTACAAGAATCCAGTATATAGCCTGGGAGGCACCATCTGTTATTGTGGTATACGTAGACGATCCCGTGTAATATTTAGGATTTCATTTTTTTCTATAGATTATTGTGCTCAGAGAGGAATGTAGAGCAGTGATGGGGGCCAACATCTGTTCTTGTCTGGTGAGGCGGGTTAACAGTGTTCCTATTCTGTCTGCTTCTGAGGGGGACCTAGCTATATAAGCTTTGTAATCCAGATACCTAATTTTTTTATACATGCTTTTGACTGGTCTCAACTAAGGAGGCATTTTCTGTTTCTCACCACCTATCATGGACTCGAAGTCTCCAGCTCATCCAATTCAAGTAGAAACGTTTTTCAGGCCCTACTGTAGTTAGTATGCATTTCACCCTTCTGACAATTTTAAATGCATTTTTGTAAAGAAAAGAGTAGCGCACTCTTAAGGTAATCAAAGTGTTCCAATGGTAATCGGGTAGGTGGTGCAAAGAAGGTAAGTCCTCCTGAGTATGAAGATAATCCAGACGCGATAGCACTCTCCTGGATTAAGAGAGTGTCCCCTCTTGCACTCAGTGGAAAAGTTCAACCATTCATCTAAATGGTAACAAAGTGTTTCACAACATGGTCGTCAGTGTATGTCACTTTTTTTTTTAATTGTTATTCAATTTTCCCATAACACGTTTTTTCGTGAAACCATAAGGTTCGCTTTGAATTCAACATTCATTCAAAGTGCCCAATGCATTTCGGGCCGATGAGCCCTTCATCAGGGGCTGATATACTGTAAACAAGGAAACAAGGTATCAGCAGAATAAAATTAACTTTGCATAGTGTATAATTGTCTGGTAAATGGTGAAAACCACGTGTGTATTTCATTAATAGTGCAACCAACATGATTTATGGTGATCTCGTAACAGATGTCGATCACTGTAGGAAATATTAAACGGTAACACCGTGATGGAAATAGTGAGTGAATGAATCTCGTGAACCTGACTGGTGTGACTGAGTATACTAGTCATTACACGAGTGGGGAACTGTACAACACACGCTGTGAATAGCGGTGAGTGATTCAGTGCCTACCGACATACGATGGTGAAGGAAGGGAAGGGAAAAGAAAACGGGTGGATAAGAGATACAAAAACTTAAACTGTGCTAGAAACCCGGGTAAGCCGAGATGCAGTACACTCACGTTACTGGGAAATCATGGTCGGCGATTCTCTGCAAAAAGTAGCAGGGTGAAAATAAGATCAAGGAAAATGAATACATGGCGCTAAGTGCAGCAGCTGGTGCTGCATGGAATAATCTTACTAGATTTTATGTTCCGGGTAAATTCAATCATCCGAGAATCAGTTTCGATGCCGGGTGGCGTAGGAAAATGTTTGGAGTCGGCGTTAGCGTGCGGGGGATATGACCAACATCGCTGGGAATTGTGGGATAGCATGAACTACATAAAAGACAGACTCGTAGTTTTTTTAACCTAAGTGGGTCAATATCAGTGGTAACAACGAGAAATAAACTAAGCAAGGTGACGAGAATAATGTAAAAGAAAGACATGAGGTACTTTCAAGTAAAATAAGGCTGAGCATAAGGTGTTTCAGCGAGATAAACGGGGAGCAAAATATCGTTAATCAGTATCGCTGGCAGTGAACAGAGAAAATGAATGTGGGTTAAACTGCAACGTACACGGAAGAGTACTCAATTATCGCGCGTGCAGAAAAAACTATGGAATGTGATCAGTCAGTATAACTAATATGTGGAAGGTGTGAAACTGGGAAACCATAAAAAAATTGAAGCGTGGTTATCAATGACAGTGCATGCAAGTAGTATCGTAATACAGTATTTGATCAAGTCTTTCAAAGCACACATTCCAGGAGCTCAGACTCTGTAAGTGGTATAGCTAATGTGTTGATTACTCTACAAAAAACAGCTGAGGTCGTAACGTTCATAGAGCCCTTTGGGGCTGATGGAATCCAATCTGTTTATCCAATATACTTCTCTCTGCAGCATGAATTGCGTGTTGTTTCGTCCTTTCACAACTGGTACTTGTTCTAGAATCAGAAATCGCAGTTGGCTAATGTTGTGTTGAAGATGTTGAAAGTGGTTGGCAATTGGAGATTTAGCCTGGTGGGTTCGGATGTTACTCTTATGTTCATGGAGTCTTATTCGTATTTTTCTCTCCGTCTTGCCCACATAAACTAAGCTGCAAGGGCACTTTAACATGTAGATAACATTTTGGCTGTTGCAAGTAGCTGTTACTTTGAGTTTGATATTATGACCTTTCTGAGGATGTTGTATGGTGTTGCCCTTTATGATAGAATTGCAATTTCCACAGTTGTAGCAAGGTGTAGTGCCTTTAAAGGTAGTATCTTTGGGATGTTTTGATGAGGTTAACATTTGTTTTAAATTTCTTGACCGTTGGTAAGCTTGAATCTTGGGGGTGTATCAAAAATATTTCTAAAATCCATTTCGGTTCCAAGCATGGGCCAGAATCTTAGGATGTTTTTTTTGATAAGATAACTTTGAGTCGAAAATTTGGACACAAACACACATCTGGATTCTTCCTTGTTTATGAGTTTCGGCCTTAGTAACGTCTGACGTGTAAGTTTATCAACTTTGTGGATTGCGTTTTCCAAGATATTCATCGGATATTTGCGTTGTTTAAACTTCTCAATGCAGATGTCTTTGCTTTCATTGTACAACTCTTCAGTGCTAGATATTCTTTAAGTCTGAGTAGCTGAGAGTACGGTAAGTGTTCCTTAGGGATGGTTGGTGGAAGCTGTGGAAATGTAATAGGTTATTGCGATCTGTGGGTTTGGTGTATACCTGTGTAATAAGAGTTCCATTCTTGTTAGTCACAACAGTGTCCAGGAATGTTATAGAATCATGACTGATGGTGTGTGTGAAATCTATGCGATGATCAACCTCATTTAATATTTGAATAAGTGAATTAAGTTCCGTGGTGGATCCTTGCCATAGAATAAAAATGTCATCTATGTATCCTTTGTATAAAATCAAGCTGTCGTTCCATTCTTGTTTGTTCAAAATGTGATCCAACTCAAATCGATACATGTAAAGATTGCCATACGTTGGAGCAGCACAATTGCCCATCGATGTTCCAGAGTATTGGATGTAGTAATTACCAGACCATTCGAAGTAGCTGTGATACAACGTAAAATGAATGAGTTCCATTAAAAAGACTTTAAGCTCATTTGATTTGTTGGTAGTCAGAAGAAAGGACTCAACTGCCTCCATCCCTTTGTCATGAGGTATCGATGTCATGAGGTATCGATGTGTAGAGTGCTTTAACATCGATAGAACACAGAATGGTGTTAGGGGTAACTTTGTCTTGTACAGCTTCTAATAGATTTATGAAATCAGTAGCATCTTTGATGTATGTACTCATGGATTGTACTAAAGGCTGCAAATGTTTGTCTAAATACCTTCCAATGCGTTCGTGTAATGAATTGATGGTAGAGACAATTGGCCTAAATGGAGGTATGGTTGGGTGTTTATGGATTTTTGGTATCATGTAAATGTACGGTATAGAAGGGTTGGTTTTAATGAGGTAGTTACTGTCTTCATTGTTGATAACGCCCTGTTCAATGGCCTCTTCGAGAATAGTTTGTAAGCTTTTTATGAAATCATTAGTTGGATCAAATGATAAAAGCATATACGTGTTACGGTCTTGAGTGTGCTCGTTAACATTTTTCTCGTAAAAATCAGAATCCATGATGACCATTGCCCCTCCTTTATCCGCTTGACGGATGGTTATTTCTGA
The DNA here is from genome assembly GCA_963921515.1 of Calotriton arnoldi. Lineage (NCBI taxonomy): Eukaryota > Metazoa > Chordata > Amphibia > Caudata > Salamandridae > Calotriton > Calotriton arnoldi. Next base: position 2,675,863 of record CAWUFW010001114.1, read on the forward strand.
TCTTGCTGCTATTTGTTAAAGTGCCTGTTGCTCTTTTTGGGTGATTTTGGTATTTTTGATTCTTCGTCTGTTTGGCATTTTCTTCAGATCTTTGAGAATAATGGTTTCGAAAGCGTCAAGTACTTTGTGGCTGGTGGGAGCCATGAATGTACTTTTGTTGCGTAATCCCATTAGTGTGTTGTCTCGGGGTCTATATGTGGAATCCATAACATTCTGAAAAAAATGTTTAAGCCTTAGTGTCCGCATAAATTTGAAAATACTGATTTCTGTGTCAAGTTGATTTGAATTGTATGTAGGAACGAACGATGTTCCTTTCTGTAGGGTTCTCATTTGAAAATCCGTTAATTTATGTCTGGAGATGTTGATCACTAAGTTTTCTGGATGCGTGTTCCCTTCGCAACTGGTTTTGTCAATGTTGTTTTTCCTCCTGCTTCGTCTTGTGGCCTTGGGCCTGCTCCTAAAAAAGGTTGCCTGCCGTTAATGGAAGATGTAGAAGGACCTTCAACAGTTGATACCTGTGAGTCGTTTGTAGCATGAGGTATGCTTTTGATTTGAGAGTCAGCTTGTGTTCGTGATGGTCTCCCTCTGCTCTCAGAGTCGTCTGAAGATGGAGCATCAGTGTCAGATGGACGACCAGTGTTTCTTCGCTGTTGTCTCTTGTTCGCGTATACCTCTGCCCAGGTATATACCTCCCCTAATTTGTAATCTATGGTATCTCGTTTAAATTTCCTTACTTTTCTTTCATTAATCTCTTTGGTGTATTCATCAAGTTGTTTATTCAAATCTGCTAGTGTCGCATTCCAATCTTCGTTGTCCAATTTCATTGAAATTTCTTGTTTAAGTTCTGTTATTTAGTTATTCAGGTCTTCAAGTAATTTTGATAATTCTTCAACTATGAGTAGAATTAAGTCCAGTGAACATTTGTTCAGAATTGCCTCCCATTTTTCAGTGAATTTAGGATTGTTTTTGCATAGTGTAGATTTCAGGGCAATTCTTAGACCCCTCGGTATTCGCTGTACTTTGTGGTACTTGATCAAAGTACTAGCATGTAGTCTTTGATTGATGGCTTTCCTGGAAGTGTATAACAACTGTTTAATAATGGATTGAGTTGAGACTGGTGCTGGTGCTAATTCCTTCTGTTTCCTCGAATAAAGCATATATTCGTTGAGTTTCCTCTGAAGTGTAAACAAACGTATCTGCTCTGCGTTCTGTTATTTTTGCAATTTCCTCCATGGTAGATGTGGGTGCGCCCTCTGTTGTACTCAGATTGGGAAATAAATTTTTGTATAGAAAAGAGTAGCGCACTCTTAAGGTAATCAAAGTGTTCCAATGGTAATCGGGTAGGTGGTGCAAAGAAGGTACGTTATGGGAAAATTGAATAACAATTAAAAAAAAGTGACAAACACTGACGACCATGTTGTGAAACACTTTGTTACCATTTAGATGAATGGTTGAACTTTTCCACTGAGTGCAAGAGGGGGGACACTCTCTTAATCCAGGAGAGTGCTATCACGTCTGGATTATCCTCATACTCAGGAGGACTTACCTTCTTTGCACCACCTACCCGATTACCATTGGAACACTTTGATTACCTTAAGAGTGCGCTACTCTTTTCTTTACAAAAATGTGGTTCCCAATCTGAGTACAACAGAGAGCGCACCCACATCTACCATGGAGGAAATTGCAAAAATAACAGAACGCAGAGTAGATATGTTTGTTTACACTTCAGAGGAAACTCAATGAATATATGCTTTATTCGAGGAAACAGAAGGAATTAGCACCAGCAGCACCTCAACTCAATCCATTATTAAACAGTTGTTATACACTTCCAGGAAAGCCATCAAAGACTACATGCTAGTACTTTGATCAAGTACCACAAAGTACAGCGAATACCAAGGGGTCTAAGAATTGCCCTGAAATCTACACTATGCAAAAACAATCCTAAATTCACGGAAAAATGGGAGGCAATTCTGAACAAATGTTCACTGGACTTAATTCTACTCATAGTTGAAGAATTATCAAAATTACTTGAAGACCTGAATAACGAAATAACAGAACTTAAACAAGAAATTTCAATGAAATTGGACAACGAAGATTGGAATGCGACACTAGCAGATTTGAATAAACAACTTGATGAATACACCAAAGAGATTAATGAAAGAAAAGTAAGGAAATTTAAACGAGATACCATAGATTACAAATTAGGGGAGGTATATACCTGGGCAGAGGTATACGCGAACAAGAGACAACAGCGAAGGAACACCGGTCGTCCATCTGACACTGACGCTACATCTTCAGACGACTCTGAGAGCAGAGGGAGACCATAACGAACACAAGCGGACTCTCAAATCAAAAGCATACCTCAAGCTACAAACGACTCACAGGTATCAACTGTTGAAGGTCCTTCTACATCTTCCATTAACGGCAGGCAACCTTTTTTAGGGGCAGGCCCAAGGCCACAAGACGAAGCAGGAGGAAAAACAACATTGACAAAACCAGTTGCGAAGGGAACACGCAGCCAGAAAACTTAGTGATCAACATCTCCAGACATAAATTAACGGATTTTCAAATGAGAACCCTACAGAAAGGAACATTGTTTGTTCCTACATACAATTCAAATCAACTTGACACAGAAATCTGTATTTTCAAATTTATGCGGACACTAAGGCTTAAACATTTTTTTCAGAAGGTTATGGATTCCACATATAGACCCCGAGACAACACACTAATGGGATTACGCAACAAAAGTACATTCATGGCTCCCACCAGCCACAAAGTACTTGACGCTTTCGAAACCATTATTCTCAAAGATCTGAAGAAAATACCAAACAGATGAAGAATCAAAAATACCAACATTACCCAAAAAGAGCAACAGGCACTTAAACAAATAGCAGCAAGATCAGAAATTACCATCCGTCAAGCGGATAAAGGAGGGGCAATGGACATCATGGATTCTGATTTTTACGACAAAAATGTTAACGAGCACACTCAAGACCGTAACACGTATATGCTTTTATCATTTGATCCAACTAATGATTTCATAAAAATCTTACAAACTATTCTCGAAGAGGCCATTGAACAGGGCGTTATCAACAATGAAGACAGGAACTACCTCATTAAAACCAACCCTTCTATACCGTACATTTACATGATACCAAAAATCCATAAAACACCCAACCATACCTCTGTTTAGGCCAATTGTCTCTACCATCAATTCATTACACGAACCCATTGGAAGGTATTTAGACAAACATTTGCAGCCTTTAGTACAATCCATGAGTACATACATCAAAGATACTACTGATTTCATAAATCTATTAGAATCTGTACAAGACAAAATTACCCCTAACACCATTCTGTGTTCTATCGATGTTAAAGCACTCTACACATCGATACCTCATGACAAAGGGATGGAGGCAGTTGAATCCTTTCTTCTGACTACCAACAAATCAAATGAGCTTAAAGTCTTTTTAATGGAACTCATTCATTTTACGTTGTATCACAGCTACTTCGAATGGTCTGGTAATTACTACATCCAATGCTCTGGAACATCGATGGGCAATTGTACTGCTCCAACGTATGGCAATCTTTACATGTATCGATTTGAGTTGGATCACATTTTGAACAAACAAGAATGGAACGACAGCTTGATTTTATACAAACGATACATAGATGACATTTTTATTCTATGGCAAGGATCCACCACGGAACTTAATTCACTTATCCAAATATTAAATGAGGTTGATCATCGCATAGATTTCACACACACCATCAGTCATGATTCTATAACATTCCTGGACACTGTTGTGACTAACAAGAATGGAACTCTAATTACACAGGTATACACCAAACCCACAGATCGCAATAACCTATTACATTTCCACAGCTTCCACCAACCATCCCTTAAGGAACACTTACCGTACTCTCAGCTACTCAGACTTAAAAGAATATCTAGCACTGAAGAGTTGTACAATGAAAGCAAAGACATCTGCATTGAGAAGTTTAAACAACGCAAATATCCGATGAATATCTTGGGAAACGCAATCCACAAAGTTGATAAACTTACACTTCAGACATTACTAAGGCCGAAACTCATAAACAAGGAAGAATCCAGATGTGTGTTTGTGTCCAAATTTTCGACTCAAAGTTATCTTATCAAAAAAACCATCCTAAGATACTGGCCCATGCTTGGAACCGAAATGGATTTTAGAAATATTTTTGATACACCCAAGATTCGCTTACCAACGGTCAAGAAATTTAAAACAAATGTTAACCTCATCAAAACATCCCAAAGATACTACCTTTAAAGGCACTACACCTTGCTACAACTGTGGAAATTGCAATTCTATCATAAAGGGCAACACCATACAACATCCTCAGAAAGGTCATAATATCAAACTCAAACAGCTACTTGCAACAGCCAAAATGTTATCTACATGTTAAAGTGCCCTTGCAGCTTAGTTTATGTGGGCAAGACGGAGAGAAAAATACGAATAAGACTCAACGAACATAAGAGTAACATCCGAATCCACCAGGCTAAATCTCCAATTGCCAACCACTTTCAACATCTTCAACACAACATTAGCCAACTGCGATTTCTGATTCTAGAACAAGTACCAGTTATGAAAGGACGAAACAACACGCAATTCATGCTGCAGAGAGAAGTATATTGGATAAACAGATTGGATTCCATCAGCCCCAAAGGGCTCAATGAACGTTACGACCTCAGCTGTTTTTTGTAGAGTAATCAACACATTAGCTATACCACTTACAGAGTCTGAGCTCCTGGAATGTGTGCTTTGAAAGACTTGATCAAATACTGCATTACGACACTACTTGCATGCACTGTCATTGATAACCACGCTTCAATTTTTTTATGGTTTCCCAGTTTCACACCTTCCACATATTAGTTATACTGACTGATCACATTCCATAGTTTTTTCTGCACGCGCGATAATTGAGTACTCTTCCGTGTACGTTGCAGTTTAACCCACATTCATTTTCTCTGTTCACTGCCAGCGATACTGATTAACGATATTTTGCTCCCCGTTTATCTCGCTGAAACACCTTATGCTCAGCCTTATTTTACTTGAAAGTACCTCATGTCTTTCTTTTACATTATTCTCGTCACCTTGCTTAGTTTATTTCTCGTTGTTACCACTGATATTGACCCACTTAGGTTAAAAAACTACGAGTCTGTCTTTTATGTAGTTCATGCTATCCCACAATTCCCAGCGATGTTGGTCATATCTCCCGCACGCTAACGCCGACTCCAAACATTTTCCTACGCCACCCGGCATCGAAACTGATTCTCGGATGATTGAATTTACCCGGAACATAAAATCTAGTAAGATTATTCCATGCAGCATCAGCTGCTGCACTTAGCGCCATGTATTCATTTTCCTTGATCTTATTTTCACCCTGCTACTTTTTGCAGAGAATCGCCGACAATGATTTCCCAGTAACGTGAGTGTACTGCATCTCGGCTTACCCAGGTTTCTAGCACAGTTTAAGTTTTTGTATCTCTTATCCACCCGTTTTCTTTTCCCTTCCTTCACCATCGTATGTCGGTAGGCACTGAATCACTCACCGCTATTCACAGCGTGTGTTGTACAGTTCCCCACTCGTGTAATGACTAGTATACTCAGTCACACCAGTCAGGTTCACGAGATTCATTCACTCACTATTTCCATCACGGTGTTACCGTTTAATATTTCCTACAGTGATCGACATCTGTTACGAGATCACCATAAATCATGTTGGTTGCACTATTAATGAAATACACGCGTGGTTTTCACCATTTACCAGACAATTATACACTATGCAAAGTTAATATTATTCTGCTGATACATTGTTTCCTTGTTTACAGTATATCAGCCCCTGATTAAGGGCTCATCGGCCCGAAATGCATTGGGCACTTTGAATGAATGTTGAATTCAAAGCGAACCTTATGGTTTCACGAAAAAACGTGTTATGGGAAAATTGAATAACAATTAAAAAAAAGTGACATACACTGACGACCATGTTGTGAAACACTTTGTTACCATTTAGATGAATGGTTGAACTTTTCCACTGAGTGCAAGAGGGGGACACTCTCTTAATCCAGGAGAGTGCTATCACGTCTAAATTTTAAATGCATCCCACTCTGTAAGGGAGAGATAACAGCACCCTCATTTGTTTCAAAATAAGTACTAATACCTTCTTCAGTGGAACCCCTAAAGGCTGGATCGTCTAGCAATGTGGATTGCAACTTTCACATTGGTACAGAGGGCTGAGTTTTATCCAAGTGCATACAAACCAGCATGGGGTTATGATTGGATACAGTTTTACATTAGCGTCTAGCATGGCCCACAACTTTAAAGTGTTAGATAAAAGCGTGTAATTTAACCCGACATGCAGGTAATGGGGAGGACAATAAAATGTAAATTCTTTACCGTCTCGATTCCTTGTGCACCAAACACTGGCTAGGGTCCAGTGAAATTCCCGTTGTTTTAGGCAATGGCATTTTCAATCATTGATGAGAGGAAGCGGGGGTGGGACCAATCCATATGCACATACCACAGATAATTTAAGTCATCACCCAACATCGGAGGTAAATTTGCCCACTTTGCTGAAATTGTGGTTAAATTGGATAGAAAAGTAAAGTAGAAGATCAATATTGGAGGCATAAATGTTACCGAATGCTATTGCTGTGTCATCAAGTGAGACACCCACTAGGACTAGGCCTGGGCGCTAAATTCCGTTCCGCTCGCGGAATTTGGGTAATTTCGCGTTCCGCGGAGAACGCGAAATTGCCAAAAATTCCGCGATCCGCGACTTCGCGGAATTTTTTACTTGTTCGCGCTTTAAAAATGCGTGTTCGCGAGATATTTCTCCCCGTGCACGCAAACAGCTTTCGCGAACAGGAAAAAAGCATCGCGAACGGGCGGAACAAGCAATTCCGCGTGTTCGCGGAACTTTTGCGTGCTCGCGGAGATTTTTTACCGTTTCGCGGAGATTTGCGTAGCGCGACTACGCAAATTCCGCCCACCCCTAACTAGGACATACCTCCCCTCTTTGTCCACATCAGTTGAAATCCACTTGAACTCCAGGCCTCACTGAATTAGGCACAACCCTGGCACAGGAGAAGAAAGGGTTATAGAAGCACTGACCCATTCAATTTCTTCTGTGTGAGTGACCCTTATATCGCCATTAAGTGGGACTCCAGAATTAATGCAATACAAACTCTTCTGAATCTAAAAAAGTAGTATATATTGAACCTTTACTTCTTGTACTCATTCTTTGGACATTCCAGGTCATAAGAGTCATGCAACTTGTTGGGGCCATTGTGTTGTGATTGTAAGTGGAAAAGCCACATGTAGCTGCTGTAAATCTACCAAGGTGCCAACACTCGGCCATGCTGCAGGGACCGAATTATGTATGTAACTATACTGTGCAAATGTGTTTGACTGTGCAAAGAGACCAACTACCCTCTCAGAAGGAACGGGACCTAGGCCTTGGGCCCAACATAGAGATTGGCCCCACATAAAGATGAGCCCAGGGATGAGGCAGGAGGAAGGCCCCTAATAGACATTTCTTGGCCATCGGCGTAGAAGAGGGGCTGACCAGGAAATAAGTAGTCAAGAAAGCCTGACAGGGACACAATTGAGACACAGAAGGACCAGCATGGCACCTTTACGCATGCACGAGGAGAGCGACAACGAAAACATTCGCCGCTACGTCTGAACGCGCTGGTCAGGCAGACCAACCCCTAGAGAGATAGTAGCCAGAGAAGAGGGCAAGGCCTTCGTGACACCTTTTTGTCATCTAGTGGCCTGCTGGACTGAAAGGAAGGGCCACCAGTATGATCGTGCCTGGCCGGAGGAGGGATCCTTCGAACCCAAGGAGATGGCCACTGTGGAGGACGGCATTCGGCATGGGAGGGATCCGAATTGGAACCACCCCTACATGCAGGAATGCCTGAGACGATGGGAGCGCTATGTCAGGGAGAAACCAAGAGAGCCGCCCGAGCAAGTATTTGTCCCCTACTGTAGAAGGGTGCAGCAGGAAACATCTACGTGCCTTGGGTAGAGATGGACAAAGGGCTCAGGTACTAACTGCCCCATTGATAGACAGGGCAGGAAAATGGATTTCATGCTTTGAAAAGAACACCGCGGGTATAAACTTAGCCATAGGTGGCATCAAAAGTTTGCTCAGCAGCCTCATCAGGGAGCAGACTGACTCGGTGTTCTCCCAAGCCTGCATCCCCACATATCACGCTTATCAACACCGAGCAGGACGGGCTACATTTAACTCATTCAGACACCAGATCTGGACGGCAATGAGGGAGATATTCCCTGACCGCCCAGATGCAGGAGGATTAATGGCAGAGAGCCTGAAGCCTGGGGAGAGAGAGATGGGGGCAGGAGACAGGCCGGCCCTGGACGAACACGGGTCCCCAGGTTGCATTCTTCTACAAAATCCTCAAGAGGGGACTACCCACTGAGATCCAGACTGGATTAGATGGTGTAGCAGAGCTAGACACCAAACCTTGGTGGGAAATACAGGCCCACATACTACACTGTTACCGGAAGAGACAGGAGAAGGGCAGGGAAAAGCAGGAGTAGGCCCAGAGAGACACCGCTAAACTGGTCCAACATAAGTTAAAAAAGACCGCCCTTGAGTAGCACCCCTCTCAAGGGGAGCTCTGCTTGTGGACCCCACAGGGTACCTGCCCAGTCCTAGTGGCTGAGGTCAGGGTGGCTGGGTCCAAACTAGCCTCATAGGATGCCACTATTGTCACAGGATGGGCCACATGGCTAACCAGTGCAGTCTAAAAAAGTACCACACACGATCAAAAAGACATAATCCCATGACAGCCCACACAGAATACCCATCCACAAAATCAAGCCCTGAGCAACATTGTAGCAGCTTCCAATCAGCCCCAGGGAAATCAGGCAGTCGGTACCCTGCCACAGCAGGGACTGGGCAGCTGGCCGAGCACGTGGCAACAGTCACCGCAGCAGCCAGGGAGCCCAGCCCAACAAACACCAGGGCCACAGCAGGGAGGGGAGGGGTAACTGTCTGGGGAGGCAACACCTTTACACAATCGCAAACCACGAGAACACAGTAGCAAGTTGCCCCCAACAGGATGTATCCCCCTCACACCACCACGCAGGCACATTTCCTTAACTCCCTCAGCAACAGTTGTGTGGGCCGCAAAATACTATGGCTACCGGGAATTAACACCAGAGTTCGCCATCCGCATTCCCGCAGGGGCCAGGAGTTCCACTACTGTTGGTCCCCCTTGGCGGGGTTGGCTGACCACGTCCCCGGCTGGAGGACAGTCTGACGAGGGAGCAGGGCGGGCTCCCAACTGGTGTATAAAAACAGGGACCCAGAACGGGTCAGCCAAATCCAACTTTGGGCAGATTTTGTAAGTCTTGCCCGCCTCAGTGTTTACCATCAAGTGGAGGCCCTCCTTTAGTTCCAAAAAAAGAAGAAGGCTCTGGCGTTGGGAACCGGATTCCTCAAACAGGCGTTGGGCAAACACGGTCATCAAAACTCTAAGGAAATCCAATTCACACAATCCTAGTCCATAGGAAAAATTTATCGAGTTTTTCAGCTTTATCCACATAAGACCGAGCACACAAAAGTCCACAATGAGACCCCCGACTCATCAAAAAGCGCTGCAGACAAACACAATTCAGCCATTTCCCTGCAGGCCCCTAGCAAGGAGAAGGGGGGAACCCAAATTACAAACAGCATTAAAACAGATTAAAACTTACCATTTCCCTAAAATCCTAGCACCCCTGATACAGTTTAAATTTCACCATTCCCCTAAAAATCCTACCACCTCCTTCCAGCACCCCTCTAGGAAAAAGAAAATTCACAATACAACCATTGAGTGCATCCGTAAAATGTAAGACACAGGAATTTTCCAAACAACTGCCTAATCATGTATTTTTTTCCAAACTACACTACAACGCACAGCTCTTATCCTACAGATCTGCGATCGAGCTGAAAGTGCCCCATCACTGCCAGGGTCCGCCGTCCCTTCGATCAAAGCTTTCAAAAAAACTTTCACAAGGCCAATCGCTCGAGTAACAGACTACAAATTGACTTTTGCAATCACTTTTTAAGGGACATTTTTTGTACTGCACCAAGGCAAGACACATCTGGGCGCCCAGATGACACGTCTCTCCCAAAGACGATCCTACAGCCTACAAAGTTTAGTATATGTTCTATTTAGCCGGGGGTGCTCTCAAGCCCCTCCTGAGCTAGACATACGCCTAATCTCATGAACTCTACTTCTACATTCTTGCAACGCATATACAGGAACCTCTTTCACCTCATGTACACCTATACTGAACCAAACACTAGCATTCCTCACGCACTACACAGCGCACTACTACACAACACCTGGTACCAACACATGACCGCCATAGGCACTCAAACTACGAGCAGATCATGCTACATATGTTCACTAACACACCACACTGTAGGCACAGACAGGTTTTTCTTATCTCAGGAGATAATAGCCCCTGAAAAAGCAAAATGTCTCGTCCATCTGTACCCATGTAGGATCAGGGCTAAGATTCAACCCAATAGAGTAGAACCCCGTAGGGCAATAATAAACATCACCCGGTATGAGACCAACCCCACAGCACTGTACCTTTTTACCGAACATAGCGACATCTAAACCAAGGTAGACAGGATGCGCAGAAGGGGGCACTGTAGGGGTGGACACTGTTTGGCCCCGGGAAGTCGTAGAAAAGAGCTTCCAGGAAGCATCAAGACCACTGCACCAGTGCACAAATACGTCCGCTCCTACCTCCATCTGTGGTCCCAGGGTGGCCCTTAACATCTTTGGGGCCACCTTCTTTAATGACAAGTGGACTCCGAACATGGAATTCCAGTGCAGGGCTGCTCACCTCGATCACACTAGGGGAAAGAAGTCCCATACTAGAGGGTCCAATGCTAGCATAGACACTCCGTGCCAGGAAATCTGGGCTATCGAGATTAATAGGTGCACATGGTTGTAGGAGGAAGGGGAAACCACCAATTGAACGGAAACTTACACTGTACTCTCTGTGTTTCAGAGGCAAAGGAACCATACCGTTGGGTAGCAACTGTGGTGTGATAATGCATTGGAGGAGGATAGAGTAGTTGAAAATTCAACTAGAGGGGGAATGTTTAAATGGGTGAATACAAGGTCACTGAATACCATGAAATGTGCAGGCCCGACAACGGCAATACCAATAAATGCAATGTCAACGTATGCCATAACCTGTGTCCGCATAACAATGTCAATACCCATTTTTAAAAAAACATCAATGTATGCCATTATCTATGCCTGCACAACTGTGTCGATACCGGCAGTAACAATGTCAATGTATGCCATAATCCATTCATGCCTAACAATGTTGTTACCAGTAGAGACAATATCGATGTACGCCATGATCTAGGCACGCATAACTATGTCAAAATCAGTAAAGACAATGTCGATGTACGCTGTGATAACTGTACGCATGATGTTGAGAATGTCGGTAAAAATGATATCAATGACTGCCATGTTATTTTCGGACATTCTAATGAACTCTTATCATTGCTGTCGGATTCACCCAAGGTAGTAACTCCCTATCAACCCCGAGTCTTAGATACGTGGTCAGACAGGTACTTCGACCCCAACCCACGCCTAGCGAGTGACAGGTCACAGGTGGGGTCTCAGCCCAGAGACAAACGTGCACCCAGGTAAAACCCTGATCGATCCGATAGATAGATAGTTGCACCACAAACAGGTCAGAGGAAATTGACCCCAATAAAACACGTTTGGCCAAAGCACATGCCTTCCCCAAAATAACCACAAAGCTAGATGCCACATGTAGATAGGAACTCTCAATCAGGACACAACATGCACACCACACGTAGTGATCACGCACTCCCCACACCAGACATCTGGCCACATACACACTGGCTCACACTAGCTCTCAACGAGGTCGAGAGCCATCTGTGTCCTTATCAGATGCCCAAACTTGTTTATTTACAAAGGAGATGCTTTTTCAAGAATGCAGAATTTATTGTACTTCACGAAATGTATATATTATCAGCCGAAACTTTGTACAACAAGAGACTTTCTTCAGACGCTCACTGCTGAGGCTCTCCAGACCGCTAAAATTAATTAAACCAGCTTGTTCCCGTTTTGCCAAATGGCGCTTGTCTTTTCATTAATTTCAGATAAATCATTTCCAAGCAACAGAAACACATGCTGAAAGAAATTATTCTGTAAAATATAAGCGACAAAACAAACAACAACCTAAAGTGTTTACTGTGCCAGCTCCAGAGGTGTGTGTAAAAAGACCAGTTTGGATTAGTACAGATTGTTATGTGTACCTATATAGAAAAATCAGTTTTTAAAAGTCTCCAAAACAGGCCACACAAACGGTCTGAGGTAGAAGCTGCAACATCTACTGACAAACCAGCAACCTCCATATCCCCACATTGAAAGCTGGTGTTTTACTTTAATATCGCTCCAGTTCTCCAAAAACTCAAAAATATATCACATGCTCTATACTCTCCTCATCCCTATCACCCTAATTGAGCAACAGGCATCTGACCTGCAACACATTTTCAGACGTTCTGTAGCCAACATCCCATATATGTGTTTGACCTGGCGTCCTTGGTGTGGTTTCCCCTGTCTTTTTGCCTCACCTCCTGTATTTTTTGACTGTTTGCTGGATTTCATTTTTGCTGGTTTAGGTACTCTGGGCACTTTGCCACTGCTGATCAGTGCCAAAGTGCAAGTGCTCCCTGTGTAAATTATGATTAGTTATCCATGATTGGCATATTTGATTTACTGGTAAGTCCCTAGTAAAGTGCACTGTGTGTGCCCAGGGCCTGTAAATCAAATGCGAATATTGGGCCTGCAATACTGATGGTGCCACCCACACCAGTAGCCTTTCAAATGTGTCTCAGACCTGCCATTGCAGTGTCTGCGCATGCAGCTTGTAACTGCGATGTCGACCTGGCAAGTGCACCCACTTGCCAGGCCCTAACCTTCCCTTTTCCTACATGTAAGGCACCTCTAAGGTAGGCCTATGGTACCCCCATAGGCAGGGTGTAGGGTAGGTGAAAGGTAGGACATGTGCTGGTGTGTTTTACATGTCCTGATAGGGAAATACTGAGTATTTAGTTTATCTCTATTGCCAGGACCAGCTCTCCCATAGGCTATCAATGGGCTGCCTTGCAACATTTTACAAGTGTAAATTTCAATTGAGAACAGTTCGAGATTTGTAGTTTGGGCTCTCTGAACCCAGAATTTAATAGCACACCTTTTAGTAAAGGTAGTTTTTAAATTGTGTGTTAAAAATTCACTTTTAGAAAGTGATTATATAACATAAGAATCTGGCTGAAACAGTTTGGAAAAGCTTATTTTGAAAGACCCAAGTCAAATTAATTCATTACCTTGGTCTGTGTATTTATTTCACATATCATAATACAATTATTCACACATTCATTTATTATGATTGAAAATATGTCCTACAGGACAATTGTCCTCTTTTTCAATGAAGACCTTTAAAAACCACGAAAATGGTCAACACATATATATATTCTTTTAAAACATGTGTAACTAAACATAAGAAACATTTATGACACTGTGAAAAAATGAATCAGCACAAACAAATTACAAAACAATAACGACCTAATAGAAGTGTTTTGTACACAATCACATTGATGAAAACGGTATTACACTACCAGTCTGACAAGATTAGAAACCAGAGGAATATGTCACCGATTATAAGATTTGTATGACTCTCTTGGAACTGGCTCAGGGATTCTTGCAATAATGTTCGGGAGTGAAGTAGATGCTCTGATTTTGTTTTCCGCTAGCCGTCATAAAACATCTTCTGCTGTTGCCCTAACCTTTATCATCGGCGCGTTTCGTACCTCTATAATTTTTGGGTTTTTATCAGGACCGAGACTGGACGTTTTCTCAATCCTTCTGTCACAGAAAAGCACGAGGATGGTTGAGTCTCTTTTTATCCTAGTGAGGGACCATTAATTTCCAACCGATATAAAAACTCTATTCATCGTATTCGGGGGGAAATCACTGATCTCTAATTCTTTTCTCCTGTTAACCAGGGTAGATGAAATGATGCCCTCGCTTTGTTTATTTTAAAGCGTCCATAAGTGTACAACCAGTTGTCGCGAACAGCAGATCCGCCTCGTATCCGGCACTAGGATAAAGAGAGACTCAACCATCCTTGTGCTTTTTTGTGACAGGGTCATACAAATCTTATTATCAGTGGCATATTCCTCTGGTTTCTAATCTTGTCAGAATGGTAGTGTAATACCGTTTTCATCAATGTGATTGTGTTCAAAATACTTCTAAGTTATTGTTTTGTAATTTGTTTGCGCTGATTCATTTCTTCACAGTGTCATAAATGTTTCTATGTCTAGTTACACTTGTTTTTTTATATATATTTGTTGACAATTTTTGTGGTTTTCAAAGGTCTTCAGTGAAAAAGAGGACAATTGTCCTGTATGACATATTTTCAATCATAATAAGGGCTACCGGTTTTCCGTTTTTACTGATTTTTGCAGATAAATACAGACCGAAAACTATTTGTTTTCCTGTCTGTATTTTATTTTTAAATACATAAAAATACAGAAAATAGGGCTTCTTTGGATGATTTTTTCTACTGTCAATCATGAGTGCCAGGTCAGTAGGTGTACAGATTGAGATGTAGGGAAGATGAAAAATGACAACAGATATACTAATTAAGCTTAGTTAAGTGCAGATCTACAGTTATTTATGCTATTCTTCAATGCAAATGTTGTCAGATAACGCTATTCCACTGTATACTGCTGAAACCTTTTGGACATTCAAATGCGAGTATACACTTATCAGTCAAATATATGTGGAAAAATACCCATTGCAGCTTCATTTATACAGAAAACACAAAATAAAAATGGATAAATACAGAAAAAATTAGCAAAAAATAAATATGGATAAATACAGACGGAAATGTCAAAAAAATAAATACCATAAAACCGGGAGCCCTAATCATAATAAATGAATGTGTGAATATTTGTATAATTATATGTGAAATAAATACACAGATCAATGTAATGAATTAATTTGACTTGGGTCTTTCAAAACAAGCTTTTCCAAACTGTTGCAACCAGATTCTTATATTATGTAATCATATTGAAGGGGCCTATTCTGGCTGGTAGTGATGGGGCCCAACCCCCCAGTACACAAGCTTTTAGAAAGTAGGCACTTTCTTGTTTAACCATCCTGTGTGCCTCTGCCTGCTTGTGAATTCACGGTACGGTTTTAGACTGACAGGGGTTGTTTTTGCATTCACTCCAGATACTCACACAAAGGGAGCTGAGGTGTGCCCTGCATATGCGGATGGGGTACCTGGGCTAGAGTGGTGGAAGGAGTTATCGCTAGCACCTGAATAGATTGTGGCTGCTCTGCACAATGCTGTCTCTTCCCCCTGTAGTGAAGCTGGACCAGGGAGGACAGAACTGGTTTTACTGAGCAAGAGAGACTTTCTGAACAAAGACTTCAAAGGGGAAAAAGGGTTTAAGTATTAGACCTAAAACCCCAGAACTTTGGATTACTTCTGGACTAAGAGGACCCTGCCAAGACGAAGAGCTGCCAGGAGGTGTGGTGCCTCCTTTGCTGTGTGTTGCTGGGTGGACCTGTAGTTGCTGGTTCTGACTGCAGGCAGTGGAAAGGACTGAACTTTTGTCCTGCTTAAGGTCTCCAAGGGCTTGATGTAGAACTTGCCTCATGTTAAGAAGTTTCCGGGTCATGAAGGTTCATCTGCAGCTTCCTTGAATTCCACTGCTGGGAGTTCTGACCTGCCTTGTTGTGCCAAACCCAGTTCTGGACCCTTGAAGGTTGTTCCTTTTGCAAAGAACTATCAAGAACTGAAGAACCCTGCAAAATCGCCACTTCGCCCTTCTTGCGGCTGAATTTTCCGACGCAGCACAGCTGTGCGGGAGAAATTCCTGACACAGCCCCATGCGGTTGAAGAAATCCCGGAGCACCTGCCAGCGGCCTGAAGAATCGCCTCACGCTGAGTCCTGCGCACCAGTCTCCAAAGTTTGAGACCACTGCCCTGACTCCAACGCAGGCCCTGCTGTGCAGCTAAAAGAAACAACACATTGTGGGACTGAAGAAATTGACGCAGTGCCTGTTTAACACATCGACATCCAGCGTGTCCGGATTTCCACGCATCGCACCAGTGGGCCACACATCTGACGCAGCACCCGTAGACCAGAACCGTTTTGGAATCGACGCATCACTTCCCCCTAGTGTGGATTTGACACATCACTTCTGGGTGCAGCAGAACTGTTGCATCGCCTCCATAAGAACTCAAGAATTGACGCATTACTGTGTTTTCCGACGTTTCTCTCCTCTGCGGCTGTTTTGCCTTGTGGATTTTTAAACATTTGCAATACTTTGTATAAAAATCAGGCATCCATAATTTCCAATGGACAGAATTGCTTGAAACCTCTCAAAAGTCATATTTTGAGTTGTGTATGTGGGATTTTTGTCGTTTTGGTCTTGTTTGGGTTAGATAAAGATAATTTATTTTTCCAAACTGGTGTGGTGTCCATTTGTAGTGTTTTCACTGTGTTACTGTGTGTGTTATGTACACATACTTTATACATTGCCTCAGAAATAAGCCTGTCTGCTCGTGCCAAGCCACCAAGGGGGTGGGCAGGGGTTATCTAAGTGTGTAACTCCCTTATCCTGACTAGAAGCAAGGGTCCCTACTTGGACAGGGTGTATACCACTGCCAACTAGAGACCCCCATTTCTAATATGCAACAACAAATACCATAATACACTTGATAGAACATGCACTAGCCAGTAATAGGTAAAAAAGTATGTTTTATCGCTTTGTATAGCACATTAATGTTCAGAGTGTGGATCCAGGCGCTTGAGCAGGTGTGTGGTTCCCCAAGTACTTATATGAAGAGCCAGGAGGAGGCTCTGATGCGTTTAGGGGAGGTCATTCCCCTCTTGGGTGCAATGTAGGAGAATGAGCAACCTCCTGTTTTGTTTTGGCACATGCGGGGGAGTGTGTGGGAGTGAGGTATCACACTTCACAATGGGGTACAGGGATTATTTGTCCTGGGACAGCAGGTCATTGCAGTTTATTGTCATGACATGATGCAGTTACAAAGCAGACATTAACCCTTACAATGCAGTGCAGGATGTAAATAAGCTGCATGTCTTGCAACAGAGGCCTCAACATTTTACATGCATTGCAACTAGTTCTAGAGCCTCATACTGCACAAATGGGGTTAAACTGTAAAACGTGTTTCATAACCTGGACTTAACTGCTTATGTGTACTTACGATAAAGTGTCAAAAGCATTAAAGTGTCACACATAGAAACCCTAGCAACATAGAGGTGTCACACATAAGCAATCTCAAAACTTGGCAGCTATGTATGTAACATGGTGAAAACTAATAAAACAATACAAATCGGACCGCATAAAAATTGCAGGCGCATAAGGCATGATGAAGTCAACAGCAGTGTGCAGCATTCACAACCCAAATACATGATAACAATATATTATGACAACAGTATGTTAAATACTCATACCACACGGCACTACTCCAGACCAATTCACTACGTCACCACTCTACCACCATCATGGCCTAATAATCTCATACGTACGTTCCTCCCTCTAAGCATTACAAGCACTTCCCCATGTTCATTATAGCCCCCCGCGTACTCACGGTTCGCAGTCTTGGCCTTGGCGCCGTCCTCAGCCCGGCGCCAGAGGAAAGACAACGCCTTCGAGAACAAGGCCAACATCTCACTACCACCTCTGTGTCCACGCTGCTAATCACAACCATAAACACACCCGCACGCAGAACACGCCCACCGCGTACGTGCCCCTCCCAGATGAAAAGACCCGACGAGCTGCAGCGCCCGCCCACCAGTCCTGGTCCCGCCCCATCATTCTCGCTTTGAAGTGGCCACTGACACGCCTTGCGCGTCGCCGTCTAGTGGCTGTTAAGGTGCGGAGATACCGCGTGCGAAGCTCTGGCCCTGTCTAAGCCCCTCTTTCAGACATAAATGTGCCATCCGCTGGATGGTGTTATCACAGCTTATGGCCTTTATATTATTCTGAACGTATTTTGGCAGTCACCCGTATTTAGCGACATGGTTTGCTTATTTTTCTTTGTAATCTACTTTGGGAAAGGCAAAGGGATTTGGTGAGCTCGTAAATGTTACCGTAATAGGAGAAGGGGCGCACCTTGGTAAACCGATCTGCTTGATAAACGTAAGACTGAATAGGCCTTTAAATTAGACTCAATTAACATTTCGAATGGGTGGTAAAAAGTACCTACAAATTCAGTAAATTTGAAAAAATATTGCCGGTGCCGAATAGTAATATTTTAATCCAGTGCATGCAGTAGTTTTTCAGGAAATCAACTAAGGGAAAGGACTCCAAATAACCAATAATCGCTGTATATTGTACTCCACAAATTGTATTCTTGGGGTGATGGTCACAAAAAAGACCGCATTCAGTCCATCATTAACTTAAAGGAGACCATCCAGGCCAATGATGTCTCAATTCTTTTATTCTTGCTTCTCTTTAATTGTAAACATGCAAGATGTTAGCCCAGCCAACGTATGTCGTCCCTACCATTAGACTTAATCAGGGACTCATTCATAGGTGATAGTTTAATACAATTTTTTTAAGTCTTCCATAATGCTCGGGGAATTTCGAATACAGAGATCGATTGGGTCTATGACAGGTTTCGGTTATTTCAAGGCTTTTCCGGGTACGTAACAATCAACACGAGTTTCACCCTTAATGACAAATACACATGGGAGTTTTTCAAGGCTAGAAATGTGTCTGCCAAATGTTCTTTGGTATATGTAATAACAAAACAATCACACAAAAGATTAGTATTTTCTGGATACAATGCATTATGATCACAGGAAACTCAGCACTGCTCTCAGTGACAAAGAAGGGATACATTTACATTGTGTATTATAATAAGGGCTCCCAGAATTCCGTTTTTACTGATTTTTACAGATAAATACAGACAGAAAAGTATTTATTTTCCTGTCTGTATTTATTTTTAAATAAAGAAAAATACGGAAAATAGGTCTTCTTTGGATGATTTTTTCTACTTTCAATCATGAGTGTCTGGTCAGTAGGTGTACAGAATGAGAGGCTGGGGAGATGAAAAAAGACAATAGATTTCCCAATAAAGCTCAAATAAGTGCAGATCTACAGTAATTTATACTATTCTACAATACAAGTGTTTTCAGATAACGTTAATGCACTGTATACTGCTGAAACCTTTTGGACATTCAAATGCGAGTATACATTTATCAGTTAAATAAATGTGGAAAAATATCCATTGCAGCTTCATTTATGCAGAAAACACAAAATAAAAATAGATACATTTGTAAAAAAGTTGCAAAAAATAAATATGGATAAAATCAGACAGAAATGATGAAAAAATAAATACCATAGAATCGGGAGCCCTAATTATAATGCAACAGTATTACTAAATGTAGACAAATACATGTCTTTGTAATTTAGGGGCCAATTCACATTGGCATATATAAGAGAGTACCTAAAAGAGTACTCCAGTATTACTCTTTTACATACTCTTACATGCCTTTGTGAATCAGTCTCAAAACAACGAAAAAAGAAATACAGTTGGAATATTCTACTATTAGTACAAATAGAAAGGATTTGGCCCTCTCTCAACTTTCTGCATTGTTTGCAGATTCTAAGTCTGTGGATGCATTCCAGCGGGACTGAGTGACTAAAATTAATCAGACTCCATTTAGACAGGTAACCAACTGGAGTTCAATGTGGAACCTGTTTGCATTGCTTGAGAACCTGTTAGTGGCAATAGAGGATTGATTTGTGGTGTGTGGTGCAGGTCTCCCAAAAGGTCCAAAAGGAGCATCTGGTGTGCAACTAAATCAATAGACCCCAAAGGAGATCGGCTACTACAACTGTCAAAGTGCTATACAGATTGAATCTGTAACGATTAAAGTTATGTTCATATTTAAATTGGATTCTCATGTGTAGATCGTTTTACTAGGCTGCATGGTCTTGGAAAGATTATCTGTATATAGAACACCTGGGCAGGGACTGCAGGTGTCTGTTTGATACATATTTATGTACAGGAATGCTTCGTGGATGGTGGCAGTTGTTAGCATGTATGAGTTTTGAGACTGAGATCTATCTGGCCTGAGAGGCCAGACCAGGTTTACATGCAGACAGTTTAGAAACCTCCTCCCAAAAGGGAGGTCAGGCTGAAACAATTTCTGGATTTTCTTCAGAACACCACCCAGAAATAGGCTTTCTAGACCCCTGGCACTAAGGACTTTGTCATTGTGCCAACTTGAGGCAGAAAGCCAACTAGAATGTAATCACCTGCAGCCCACTGAGCAACATTTGAGTGAGTAGAGTTTCAGTTAATGGCCAATCCTGATATATCACAGGGATAATTAGCAGAACTCAAAATCTTTTTCATCATGGAAAGGCACATCCAAGAACACTGAAAACCAGGGATAAATTTTAAAGATTTCATATTAAAATCAAAATCCTATCCACGTGGACGACAATAAGAATAGTAACAATTATGAAAAACAACAATATAGTACCAATGAAATGTATCATAAATGTGATTAGCAAATAATATTGTAACATATTTGTAAAATTATAAAATCTTTCTTTGTATCAATATTTTCAATCCCACGCTTGTCTCTTTGGCTGACCAAATTAGTCTTAGTACCAAAGAAAGGGCCTTATTAGAGTTTTAAATATGGTTCACATCCGCATACCAAGTCTGATCATTATAGCCACTGTTCAAGAAAATTGCAGCACCTGCTATTCTTGTCTGCACTGGCAGGCAGGCTGATAAGCCCACCAAATGAAGGCTGAATGTGCCTCCCAATAGCTTTCAGCAAAGGAAGGTGTTAGCCCTGTCAGTCTTATGGTAGTCTTCCCCCAAACATTTTTCCTTGTTCTTCCATTGTTTGCTGATCTTGTTTTTGCTGGCCTTAGGACCCTGTGCACTTTTACCAGTGCTAAAGTGCTTGTGCTCTCTCTTTTAAACATGGTAGAATTGGCTTATCCCCAATTGGCATATTTAATTTACTTGTGAACCCCTAGTAAAATGGTACTACATGTACCCAGGGTCTGTAAATTAAATGCTACTAGTGGGCCTTCAGCACTGATTGTGCCACCCACTTAAGTCACTCCTGTAAATATGTCTCAGGCCTGCCACCACAGCCTGTGTGTTCAGTTTCAAACTGCCATTTCGACTTGGCAAAATAAACCATTTGCCAGACCAAAGCCTTTGATTTTAATACATATTAGTCACCCGTAGGATAGGCCCTGGAATCCCAGAGGGCAGGATGAAGTATATTTAAAAAGGAGGGCATGTCATTTTAAGTTTTATGTGTCCTGGTAGTGAAAAGCTCTTGAATTAATTTTTCACTACTGCAAGGCCTTCATCTAAAATAGACTAACATTGGAGTTACCTTACTACATTTATTAAGCTGTAAGTTCCAAATGAGAGGAGGTAACCAGGTCATGTTTGGCACTGGCTGAAACCTCTTACAGATATACAGTACACAGGAGCCTCTGCACTCCATAAAGTAAAGTATTCTTCCTACTCAGCTGCACACAATAGAGAGCTTAGGTGACCCTGGAAGGGCCATCACAGGCAGGATGGCAGGGCAGGATTAGGCTGTGTCATGCCTCCACACAAAGGGCTGCATACCCATGTAGTTAGTCTGAAGCCAGGGCTGGTAAGGTAGGATGCCTGGGGACTTCAAAGGGAAACCTCTAGAAGCTTCTCCCCCACTTCAAAGGAACAACTGGGTATAAATATTGGACCTCAGACACCAACTCTTCAGTACACTTCTGGACCTGTGGATACTCTACCTGGAAGAAGGACTGCTGTGCTGCTGAAGGACTGCCACTCTTCTGGTCTACGGCATTGATGTGCTGCTGTCTTGCTGTGCTGACCTGCTGCCTTTTTGTCTGGGTCAGAAGGACTGGGCTTGCATCGCTTGAACCCAGAACCCCAGAGTGACTCCAGGGGCTAGTTAGCTGACCTCCTGACTTGAGCCTCAGGGACAAAAGGTTCTAAAAACCTTGACCCAGCACCCGGACTCTGCCATCTGTGAGTGTACCCTGCCAAGTGGTGCCGGGCCAGTCCTGGACCCTTAGAAGTGTGCCTAAAGTGCTTTGCCAGCCTCCGTGGATCCAGTGGAACCGACCCAACTCCTCTGCAGCGCGGCTCAACCCCAAGCAGAACCAACGCATAGCTGCAAGTATTCTTCCTACTCAGCTGCACACAATAGAGAGCTTAGGTGACCCTGGAAGGGCCATCACTGGCAGGATGGCAGGGCAGGATTAAGCTGTGTCATGCCTTCACACAAAGGGCTGCATACCCATCTAGTTAGTCTGAAGCCAGGGCAGGTAAGGTAGGATGCCTGGGGACTTCAAAGCGAAACCTCTAGAAGCTTCTCCCCCCAATTCAAAGGAACAACTGGGTTTAAATATTGGACCTCAGACACCAACTCTTCAGTACACTTCTGGACCTGGGGATACTCTACCTGGAAGAAGGACTGCTGTGCTGCTGAAGGACTGCCACTCTTCTGGTCTATGGCCTTGATGTGCTGCTGTCTTGCTGTGCTGACCTGCTGCCTTTTTGTCTGGGTCAGAAGGACTGGGCTTGCATCGCTTGAACCCAGAACCCCAGAGTGACTCCAGGGGCTAGTTAGCTGACCTCCTGACTTGAGCCTCAGGGACAAAAGGTTCCAAAAACCGTGACCCAGCACCCGGACTCTGCCATCTGTGTGTCTACCCTGCCAAGTGGTGCCGGGCCAGTCCTGGACCCTTAGAAGTGTGCCTAAAGTGCTTTGCCAGCCTCCGTGGATCCAGTGGAACCGACGCATCTCCTCTGCAGCGCGGCGCAACCCCAAGCAGAACCAACGCATAGCTGCTACTGCGTGAATCAGAACCATCAGGAAGGCCAACATCCCATCACAACATGTGCCACATCGGAACCACCTCTGCGTGACGCATCCTCAGCGCAGGCCCTTGCATCCCTCATCGACGGCAGCCTTGACGACGACTCCAGACTCCGCATTGCAGCCTCGCAGCTCCTCGGAACCGATGCATCGCCCAAACTGCGCAGCGCATCCTCTACTCGAGACTTCGCATCGCAAGCCCTGGCTGATGGGATCCTGGACGACGATGCAGGACCTCACACCGCAGCCTCACCTCTTCTCAGAATTGACGCATTGCTTCGGCTGCACTACACCTCTTTGATGCGGATCCTTGCAATGCTTCTCAAACAAGGATTTAAAGTAATTTGTTCAGGGGGTCTAACAAGGTCCCCTTAGCTGGCCCATGTTCCATAGCAGTTGGCCTGAACTTGTGACTTTTTTCCTGGTCCGGCATGACCAGATACCCACAGTTTGCGCTTTTACGCCTTTTAGCGCTATTTTCATCAAAATCTTTACACTCAAATATCTCCAGTTCTACTAATTGGATTTTTGTCGTTTTGGTCTTCTACTCTATTTTTCTAACTCCGTTGTGGGATCTGTTGGACCTGGCCCTTTTTTGCAGGGTTATCCCCAAACATTTTGTCTTCTTCCCCCTACCTATTTTTTTTACCTGTTTGTGTTGACTTTAGGACTCTGAGCACTTTACCACTGCTAACCAGTGCTAAAGTTCATATGCTCTCTGTCTAAATTGTATTGCTGATTGGTTTATCCATGATTGGCATGTTTGATTTACTGGTAAGTCCCTAGTAAAGTGCACCAGAAGTGCCCAGGACCTGTAAATCAAATGCTACTAGTGGGCCTGCAGCACTGATTGTGCCACCCACATGTGTAGCCCTGCAAACATGTTTCATACCTGCCCCTGCAGTGTCTGTATGTGCAGTTTTAAACTGCTATTTCGACCTGGCAAGTGCCAGGCCCAAACCTTCCCTTTTACTACTTGTATGTCACCCCTAAGGTAGGTTCATGGCAGCTCTCCATGCCACTGGAGTCAAGCTATCCTGGCTGATGAGGGCTGAAAGCCCGAAACCGGTCCTAGGATGCTTGTTTCCAGTCCAGGGAGGACCTGCCCTGGCAGTTCGGGCTGGACTGTTCCCATGAGGCACAGGGTCAAGACTGATTTGCATATGGCTGGGTTCAAACTGGAATGGCATGGTGAGCAAAAAAACGATGGATTTAGGCCCAGATCTCTGTACTGGGGTGAATGTATGACATTGTTCTGCATTCTGTCCATTAATTGTTGTTTTTGCAAGGCTCATGGCAGCCCCTTGAGCAGGGTGCAGTGTATTTAAAAGGTAGGTCATGTACTGGTGTGCATAGCTGCCAAGGTTTGAGAATGCTTATGTGTGACATTTTCATAGAATCGGTGTACTTATGAGTGACATTCAACGACCAATGATTGACACTTAAGAGTGACACTTTCTCACGAGTAAAATCAAGCAATGAAGTTTATGGAAACCGATAAATACCAGAAGTTACACCCATATGAGCAATGAGAAACTGTAAGAGGATCTGGAAAATGCAGCAAAGCACCTGAAATGGAAGGGCACTAATCGCTCTCTTTCATGTGTTTCATTTATTTTATAGTAGTCCTCATACCAGTGTAGGGCGTCAGAGCACTTTACGTCATACACACATTATAAGAGAGAATGAACCATACATGCGTAAATCAGTCTATATGAAATGTTACATAAGACAGTGAGGACTACAAGCTGTAGGAATCACGTCATCCATACTAGTAAGCAGTATATTTTAAGAGTGTTTGGTCTGGAGAAGCACAAACTCAGGATTTAAAACGTACCACAATCGTTGGTTTTACTAAAAACAATGTATTTCTACCCAAACTAAATGTTTTACCAACATTAAGATAATGAAAGTCGGGGGGGGGGGGAATAACGTTCTAACCAACACAACACAGCAGTTTAAATACAAGCCCCTTCATAAGTAGTTGTGTTGTATTAGGATTGTAAGTTAGGATTGTAATTTGTGAATTGTAAGTAACAACAGGATCTCTGTGACAAAAGCAGTAACCCTTTGAGCTACTCACATAAAATGCACTTTAGTGATCTGCATATACACGTTCTTTGCAGCAGGCATATTAACCTTCTGTGCTGCTTCAGGAGAGGTGAAAACTGCCACTAGACAAAACGCTGATCTTGCTCCAGCAGGAGAGCTATATTGGCATGATTTTAATTGTTGCAAGAAAACTCCTGGACTCACAAAGAATTCGGCTGAAGGTGTTTTTTTTTTTTTAGAAAAAAGAGCACCTGAGGAGAGAGGCGGTCCCCACATCGTTGTAGCTAAAAGGGCCGATTGCCCTGTCCTTCTCACTTGCCGGCGGAAACAATAAAACAGAAGTAAACAGGCCTAGCACTTGCTGCAACCTCTTACAAATATACAGAGCACATGAGCCTCTGCACTCCATAAAGTAAAGTAAAAGCAAACTGTCTGAAAACACCGTC
Source organism: Calotriton arnoldi (assembly GCA_963921515.1). Taxonomy (NCBI): domain Eukaryota; kingdom Metazoa; phylum Chordata; class Amphibia; order Caudata; family Salamandridae; genus Calotriton; species Calotriton arnoldi. The sequence continues at coordinate 2,701,401 of CAWUFW010001114.1, forward strand.
CGGAGAGGGAGACCTGGTGTACACAACATGGCGGGCCCCTGCACCGCAACAGCTGAAACAAACAATACTCTATTATTAAAAGAAAAATGATTCCAGTACCTTAGAAGTCGAACCAACATAAACTATTGGAAAAGGAGGCCCCTGCACTTCGAGGAAAGCCTGCAGCAACCTTCACAAAAAGCCAGGCCCATAGTCTCTCTGTGCTGCAGCGAGCGTCCTGCTGCTGCCTCGGGTTGCCCTGAAGTTTCTCTCTGTCGAGGTCAGGGAGGATAGTCAAACTCTGGCCAGAGGCAGCAATTCCTGGCAGGAAATTGAAATAAAAAACACATCAGGCTTTAGTCTGCACTCTGCACCGAGTCCGGACCCTGCAGGTAGTCAGAATGAGTCTGTTCATGTGCTCGACCTGACAGGCACCAGCAGCTCCACTCTGGCGGGGGGCCCCAATTCAAGACAGAAAGAACAGTGAGATCCTCTGCAGATAATTGTTGCAATCCATGGTGTCATTATTTTCATGGAATGGCTTGTGAGATATTCGGCTCGTTTCTGCTTTCAAGGGTTGCTTGTGAGTTAATGGTAACACACGCTCTCACTATTCTCAGTAAATGGCTGCTCTCTTGATTCCAGATGGCAGGATCCCGTGCAACCCTTGAAAGCAGAAACGAGCCGAATATCTCACAAGCCATTCCATGAAAATAATGACACATGGATTGCAACAATTTAAAGACAGCAACACCATTATGAGCAACAATGATCACATGTGTGCTCACCAGTCTCCTATTTCTAAGTAGCTGACCAAAGTATAACTGTGATCCAAGCAACTTGATCGTGTGGAACTGCATTCTTTACAGTACCCACCTGCACTCCATAGAGGGGTCCATCTGGCCACAGGGCCGGTCGACACTCAGGTTAACCCTCCAATATTACTTTCACGGCATTGATTCATACTCACCTAACCGGCTGTCTGACGTACACATTGTCCTGAGGAAGACCCACACTGACTTTTCCATATCATTGCTTCTGATAGGGTCGAAACGTCGACGGTTGTTAAATGTCCAATCCCCAATAGGTCTCATTGCTTTTAAAAACGAACAAAGATCAGTTCTTGAGCTTGAGACATTTGTATTATACTTTGAAATTGGACACTGTTTTCATATTTTCAACTTGTAAATGTTTCTTAATTAGCTTGCATTATCACTTACGTCTTATATACACTGATTATGTCACATCTGCACTTTATTCACCTTGTCACTGTAAATATTGGTCACTTGCGCCGCTTCATTGATTGAATCATTAGACAGCCTTTTCATAAGGAAACTCTTGTATTAAATTAAAAATTTCTTCTTTTTTTGATAAACTCAAAATCCAGTTAAATCGTCTTTTTCTTGCAATTATAATTTAAAAAAATATATATTTTTGTTTGCATTTTCAACCAATACAAACCAGCCAGCGTGTCACAATTAGCCACAATCCCGTCAAAGCACCCACATACCATCCACCTCAAAGGACACAGCACCCCCCCCAGTCCATGAACCCGGTAGACACACGGTCTCTTTGTAGGTCTCAGATCTGGCAGGATCCTCCCCATCCTCCTTGTCTTCCCCGAGGGACAGAGACACCGGCCCAGTGACCCCCCAATCCGGAGCCCAGTGAGGTCCAAAAACCGGATTATGCTAGTCAGCTCCCAAGCCTCCATCCAATCCATGATATGTTCTCCATTTCCCCCACACCTTACGGAACTTCCGAGGGCACCCTCTCACTTTGTATGTAACCCTTTCTGCCGCCATATACATGTCCATCCCCCTCCTCCATTCTCCTAGTTGGGGCGGTAACGATGCCCCCATGTGCGCGCCACGTCTCTCTTCGCTACCACCAACGCCAGTAGTGCAAAAATAAGCTGCGTGCTGCCCAAGTCAACATCTCCAGGTATGCCCAGCAGTACAAATTTAGGGTCTAGAGGTAATGTTTCATCCAATACTTTACTCAATTCTCCCAATACTTGTACCCAGTATGCATGTATGATGGGGCAGTCCCAGATAGTATGATAGAAGTCCCCCTGTGGTTGTCTGCAACGCAAGCAGTGCTGTTCGCTGGCTCAGCCCATTCGGTGGAGTCGGGCCCTGTCATAATACACCCTGTGGAATATCTTGTATTGGATGAGTCGGAGGCGGGATTTAATCGCCACTTCCCTGTGGTGCATCAGGGCTGCCTCCCAGTCCACTGTTTCTAGCGTGCCCAGGTTTTGCTCCCATGTTTCCCTCAGTTTCCCCAGTCTGTCTGGCATGTTATTATTCAGTGTCCTGTACGTTAATGAGACTGCCTTGTTGGGTATCTGCTCTTGTAATAGGCGTCCCTCCAGCGGGGCATAGTCTGGCAGGGGAGGGGAGAGCAAGCTTTCGGCTGTCCAGGCATGTCGCAGTTGCGCATATTTAAAGATTTGAGTAGAGTGCAGCCCAAACTCCGTTGCCAGTGTCCTGAAGGGTTTGAGTTCTCCCTTTGCCACCACATCGCCTCAATTGGAAATGCCGATGGCATCCCAGCCCCCAAAGCCCTTAAGTTTGTGGAGTTCCCTCAACCAGGTGCAGTGCCTGTTTAGTTGGTTTGCGTGCCCAACCCATTGTCTTAGTCGCCCTGTCCCAGACTTCCAATGTTATTAACCTTGCCCCCCATATAGGTAATATATGCACGAACGGTGTGCCATAGTGTCCCTCTCTAGCCTATAGGAGGGGTGATCCGCCAGGACGTGGATCCAGTCATTCACTGGTGTCAGATGCTCTGCCCAGTAATAGGCCTCAATGTCAGGCAGGGATATCCCTCCATTATATTGGTTCCGTTGCAGGGTACTTAGGGCGATCCTTGGTTGCTTCCCAAGCCACAGCAGGGAGCGCAATTCCGCGTCTATCACCCGGAATGTCTGCCTGGGAAGGGGGAAGTACTCATTCTGGAGAGCGTACAGGAAGCGGGGCAAGGTGATCATTTTGAACATCGCAGCTCGGCCCAGGATCATGAGGGGGAGTGCTTTCCATCTCAGCGCGTCAGCTGCAAAGTTCGTTATGACCCGCTGGATATTGTTTTGATAGGAGAGGTGTCTATCTGTGGTAAGATAGCTCCCCAGATACGTGAATCCCGTCTGTGCTACCTGGAGGGCCCCAGGGAGTGGAGGCCACGTCTCCCTGGCCCGTGGGCTATATAGGACCGATTTATGCCAGTTTATAGCATAGCCCGAGAAGGACCCATATTTGCCCAGAAGCTCAAACAATGCGGGGACTGTGTCATCCGGTTGGGTAACATATAGCAGGATATCGTCCGCATAGAGCGAGATCTTTTCTTCCCCCGCGTCAGTCGGTGTAATTTGAAACCCCCGTATCCCCCTGTTCTGTTGGATCTCGCACGCCACTATTTCGATTGTGAGGGCGAATAGTAGGGGGGACAGCGGGCATCCCTGCCGGGTTCCCCGTCTGATGGGGAAGTCATCAGGCAACAGTCCATTCACTTTAACCCGAGCTCGGGGGTCCGCATAGAGGAGCCCAACCCAGTGTCGGAATTTGGGTCCAATGCCGAACTTAACTAGGGCCGCCTCTAAGAAGGGCCAGTGTACAGCGTCAAATGCTTTTTCCGCGTCTAGGGCGAGAAACATGTGGGGATCGTCACGGTCCTGCACCTCCATGAGCCAATTGTGGGTCCTCCGTAGGTTCTGTCTGGTCGCCTGTTCTGGTAGGAAACCCGTCTGGTCTCGATGCACCAAGCCCGAGATTACTTGGCGTAGACGGAGGGCTAATATAGTCGCCAGGAGTTTAACCTCTATGTTGAGGAGGGAGATTGGGCGATAGGATGCGCAGTCTTCGGGGGGTTTACCCGGTTTGTGGATGGGAATAATCGTGGCCATCCTGAGATCTAGAGGTAGAATACCGTCCTGTGCCACGTCTCGAAACAGTGCTAAGAGGTGCACCGCCAGGAGGTCTGCCCCTTTCCTATAAAATTCCGCTGGGAGACCATTCGGGCCTGGGGATTTCCCCGGACGTAATTTAGTTATTGCGTCTTTAAGTTCGTCCACCATTATGTCCACTTCCAGCCCTTCCCTCTCATCATCGTCTAAGCTTGGGGTCTGGATAGTGTCCAGATATGCTAAAATCTCCGTCGGGGTACCGAGGTCCCGGGCCTCATAAAAATCTTTAAAATAGGAAGCGAACGTCCGTACTATTTGTGCGTCTCCCTTTTGTATCTGCCCCTGCTGGTCCACTATGCTTTCTATCCATCGGGCTTCCGCTTCCTTGCGGCTGAGCCAAGCCAAGAGTTTGCCAGACTTATCTCCCACATCGTATAGCCTATGAAGGGTCGCCTGCGCCTGCGTTTTAGCCTCCTCTGTAGCTAGGGCTCTGTAGCGCTGTTGCATGTCCGTCAATTGTCGGAGGACCTGTGGGTCCTTTCCTGCAAGATAGCGGTGTTCTAGCACCAGAATTTGGGTTTCCAGAGTGGTTAGCTCCTCTTGTGCCTTCCGTTTTTCCCACGCTATTCGGTTTTGGGCCCTATCACGGAGCACTGTCTTATAGGCTTCCCATAATATAACGCCCAATTGCACCGAACCCACATTTTCTGCAAAATACACTTTCGTGTCAGCCCGGAGTCCCTGTAACACCTCTTTATTCTGCAGGTCCCAAGCCGATAGCCTCCAGTTCCCCTGTCTCGCCCGGGGCCTCCCCCCTCCCTTAACCAGCAAGGGAGAGTGGTCAGAGATTCCACGTGCCAGGTACTCTGCCTCAAAGACGGTACCAAAAACACCTCTCGGAAGGAAGACGTAGTCCAGTCGTGAGTGAACTCTGTGCGTCCCAGAATAGTATGAGTAGTGTCTTATGTCTGGGTGTAGTCGTCGCCACACGTCCACCAGACCAAGGGTATCCGTCAGCCTAGCCAGCTGTGTAGTCGGAGGTGGATCAGTACGGTTCCCCGAGCGGTCCATGGGGATGGACATGACATTGTTTTTTTTTATCCTCATTCGCCTCAGACCACAGTTGACCTTAGGTGGGCTGTCAATACCATTTCTCGGTTTCAAGGAGACGTAGGCAATCGAGTTAGAAACCGGGGGCCATGCCCGCCTACTGGTATGCCATAACCCCCAAAATGCCACTGACCCCTTTGTAACGGGGAAAAAAGATCTCACTCTCTTCAGGTGGATTATGACCGAAGGCTGTTGGTACGGGCCTGCACGCAATGGAAACTGGGCGCAGGGAGCAAGGCCCGACCTAGCCTGAGAGTTTCCAGAGAGGCATAATCATAGGATCCAAACAGTAATTTAATAGTAAAAAAACAAATTTAAGACCCTAGACTCTACCTACCCCAAATCAAAGCAAACCGACCCCCGGAAGACTAACGCAAAGACCAATTGAGCAGACAGTCCCATACTGTTTTCCTCTTACTATTCTGCAGTCTACCCAGATCTATCCTAGAGGTCCTATATAAAGAGGACAACCATTCTGAATGCATGGGGGGTTTGGCCTCTACCCATCTCCTGCAAATTTCTCTCCTTGCCAGCAAGATTGCATAAAGTAAGAAACCCCTTATAGGACCTATAATTTCACTGCTTATTCCAAAAATGATCAGAGTGAGAGAAATCTGAACCGGGGTTCCCACAATGTCAGATAAAGTTGCCCCTACTCTCTCCCAAAATTCTATTAGCCCGGGGCAATCTTTAAACATATGTACATCAGAAGCGTTTGCTAGGTCGCATTTCTTACAGCTTACTGGGGGGCCATTAGTTATTTTAGAAAGTCTTGCTGGAGATAAATAGGCTCTGTGAGTGGTAAAATAATGGTTTCTCCTGAGCCAGGCGGGTTTTACAATCGCAAACAGAGTTTGGAAAGAAGTCTGCCACAAATCCTCCCAATTCTCATCTGGCATGGAGGTTTTCCACAGTTCTTCCGCCAATTTAAAATCTCCATCTACGGCTTCCTCTATAGACCAGTAGAAGAAAGACACCTCCTTGTTCCCCCTGGTCTTAGAACCAGTTGTTCCTCTAGGGTGTTCCCTATTCCTATCGGCTTTTTAAGGTTCTGTGACCAACTCTGCAGCTGTAAGTATTTAAACCTAGACATACCCTCCTCCAACATACCGTGTAGGGATGCCCATGGTAAAAGTGACCCCTCAAAAGTCAAATCTCTCCACACAGTAAGCCCAGCTGTTCTAAGTGGTATGGCTAACTTGTCTCAGACATTCTGGAGCCCCTGGCGAATCCCACAAGGGGGCTAAACTTGAAAAGTAATTCAGGCCCGTACGTCGCTTAATTCTGGCCCACATTCGGGCCGCTGCCAAAAGAACTTTCAATTTGATCTTTTTGAAGTATTTTTGATCACCATATTTAAAAAGGAACCCCTCCAGTGGCAACCCCACCCCCTCAATCATAGCAGAAAACATGACTCCCCTATCTGTGTTATCTGGGGATTTTAGAAGCATCCTGGAATATGATAGTTGAAAAGCCCAGGCATAGTACTGAAGGTCCGGGAGGGTGAGACCACCTTTCTCCCTCCTACGTCTAAGCTTCTTCCATGCTATCCTCGTGGCCTTATATGCCCAGGCAAAAGAGTTGATAACTTGCTGTAGCTTATCAATCGCCTGTTTTTCAAAATGTAAGGGAATGGTGTTGAAAAGAAATGTAATTTTTGGTAATATGATCATTTTAATTAAGTTAATCCGGCCTAAAATGGTCAACGGAAGATGGGCCCAGGACTTCATAAGTTTCTGACAATCCTTAGAGATGTTAGTAAGATTAGTCCCAGCGATCTTGTCTATGTTCTGCACTATCCTGACTCCCAGATATCTCATCTCGCTCTTCGTTTGATATTGGCACTCCGGCAGATTCCACGCCATGATCTCCGTCTTTTCTGCATTCACCTCATAGCCAGAGACCCGCCCAAAATCTTGTGCAAGTCTAATGACCTGAGGAAAAGACGTCTCTAATTCAGATGACAAAATCAAGACGTCATCCGCATACAGGGCTACCTTCCTCTCCCACGCGCCAAACCTGAATGATGTAATACTTGGCTCATCCCTTAAACACTGAGCAAAAGGCTCAATATATAAATCAAAAAGAAGCGGAGAGAGTGGGCAGACCTGTCTGGTACCTCTGGTGATCTTAAAAGGATTGGTCAGATTACCATTAACCAACAGTCTTGCCAGTGGATCTCGATATAAGAGCTGTATAGTACGGCAAAATTTATCTCCAAGGTTAAACTTTCCCATTACTACAGAGAGATATGTCCAGTTGACCCTATCGAAAGCCTTAGTAGCATCCAATGTCATTGCCGCCAGCGGTAAAGAAAAGGTAGAAGCCACATCTATAGCACCAATAAAATCATGTGTGAGGTCAAATAAATTTCTACCTCTTATAAAACCTTTCTGATCTGAATGTAGGAGGCCACCTATTACTGTACCCAACCTATCAGCGAGAATCTTCGTAAAAACTTTGTAATCTGTATTTAGGAGGGAAATGGGTCTATAAGACCCACAATTTGCCAGATTCTTTCCAGCTTTCAAGATTAATGAGATGGTAGCTTCCCCCCATGAAGCAGGAGGGCTAGCCCCTTCCGATAGTATGTTATTAAAAAGTATCTATACAATTCCGCGGGAAGCCCATCAGGCCCTGCGGCCTTCCCTCTCTTGCAAGCGGAGATAGCCTTCCTAACCTCCTGCTCGGATATATCCATCTCCAAATTTTCGCGCTGAAGGGTGTTTAGGGAGGCAAACAATTTTCCATCTAACCAGTCCATAGCACATACTCCGTCCACTACTCTGTCTTCTTTATATAATTCCTGAAAAAAGCAAGAAAAGCTTCTCCAATCTCCTCATCTGTGGATACTGTAGAGGTGTTATCCTCACTATCTATTCGTTTTATTATATTTCGCATCCTATCGGACTTGGCTTTCCATGCTAATAGTTTGCTAGCTCCCTCTCCATATTCGAAGTGGTCCATTTTACTAGCCTCCCATTTTTTTGTGATCCTCAACTGAATGATGGTATCTAACTGATCTTTCAAGGTTTTTAATTCCGCCATATACTCTTGCCGCTTTTCAGGGACAATCTCTCTATTTAGACTCAACTCTATTTTCTTCATCTCAGACTCCGTCTGGGCCACCTCTTCCCTATATTGTTTGTTCTTATAACATACCCTACTTGTGACCAAGCCTCTCAAACAAGCCTTCCAAGTGTCCCATACCACTGAGATTTCGGCCGAACCAATATTAGTATTAAAGAAGCACTCTGTTTCTGAAAATAGGTACTTTACTTCAAGGTCATCTAGAAGTAATGAACGATCAAACGTCCATACTCTTGATTGATCCTTCCCTATTAAGCCCAAGTCCAACCAAACAGCCGCATGGTCCGACAGGTCAGGAGTCAGATATCCGATGTTCTTAATCTTACCTCTTAGATCGTGGCTCACTAAAAAATAGTAAATCCTTGACTTATGTCTATACTTGTTATTGTAGAAGGAGACACCTAACTGAGAGCCAGACCTTTCCCTCCAGGCGTCACATAGTCCTGACTGTGCCATCATTGTTTGCAGATACACCCGAGACTTGGACAACACATTTGCTCTACTACTTGGAGATTTGTCAAGTAAGGGGTCTAAAACTATATTAAAATCGCCAGCCATGATAATTGGTTCTGGAAAATCGAGCAAGTTTGAAAAAATAGATTTCAGGGCAGAAGGGTCATCTCGATTCGGTCCATAGTAACCAACCACCGTTGTGAGGAAACCTTGAATGGACAATTCAGCAATAACCCACCTGCCACCTGAGTCTACCATTGTTTTTAGAACACGTACATTGGCTTTTTTTTTTAACCAGGATAGCTACACCTCTAATATTAGCGCTCTGATTAGTACCAATAACGTGTTCCACCCACTTTACTTTGCTAAAGATTCCCTCTAACTCCTCTTTTAGGAGATGCGTTTCCTGCAGAATGATAACCTGTGCCGGAGAGTCTCTAAGATATTGCAAAATTTTTGCCCTCCTACTTTTAACTCGCAACCCATTGACATTCCAAGATAAAAACTGTATCAGGGTCATGGCGGTTCGAACAACAGAACTTCGAATATGCCGGAGTACCAAACCCGGGCCCAACATAACAACAGTGCATACACCAACCTAAAAGGCGAATGAGGATTTTTTTTTTCTTTTTCTACCCCTATGCTCCCCACCCCGTGCTCCCCCTTCAAGCCTCCCCTCCTTACCCCACCCCTGGAGAACCCTACCCCCATTTACCTGGACTACTAGTCCAGTTTCTGCCTGCCGGGGCAACCTACACCCTACACCCATCCTTCATTACATTTCATAAAAGAACTGAAAACTAAGGCTCCGAGAAGAGAGCACTCCATTTCTAATCCCCTATGAGGCTAGTTATACAAGAAGTGTCTCCCTCGTCTTTAAAAATAAACCCAATCATGATTAGCGGTTCAGTGTATTGTGCGTTGCATTGCATTATGCATTTTGTTTTAAAGTTATTTTTTTTTCCAAGTCTAATTAACGTGAAGGAAGCCGATAGGTATATAGAAATCTCTTAAACATTTTCACTCAGCTATTTAGTGGCTGTAACTCTACCCAGACTTTCAAGAAGCTCGTCTGCCTCCTGCACTGTCTTAAGATTGTACATCCTATTGTTGTGCATGACTTTCAGAAGTGCAGGGAACTTCAACTGGGCAACCGCACCGAGTCTCTTGAAATCATCGATTTTCCTACCCAACTCCCACTGTCTGTCCAAAGTTGTTCGGGCCAGATCAGAGCGAATTTCATAAGCAAAATCTCTAGACTTCAAGGATCTTTGCTTTAGGGCACAATTTAGGATCTTCTCCTTCAGAGAAAACGTAAGGAAGTTTATAAGGATTTTCCTCGGTTTTGTCCAGTTAGGGTGTTTCCGGAAAGGGTCTCTGTGGATCCTCTGTATGTCTTTCTTCAAATCCTCAACCGATTCCTCGATCTGAATAGACTCTTTTATAAGTGTAGCAATATAGGACTTAATCTCTTCCCCTTCACTCCCCTCTGGAACATTTAAGAGACGTAAATTGTTCCTCCGTGAGTTGTTTTCTAGCATCTCCAGTTTGTCCCGAAGCATTACTTCCTCTTTCTTAAGGAGTGTTATTTCTGTTGTGGCCGCTCCTAACTCTTCTCTAATTTCTCCTACAGAGTTTTCCAACACCTCTGTCCTAGAGTTCAGGAGATCAATTTTCTTATCCAGCGTCTCACAGAAGAGCCGAATCTCACCTTGGTTTGCCTCGGAGACTGAAAAGCCTCTCTTTATATCCAGAGCTAAGGAGGAAAAAAGAGCTTCCAGTGAGACCACTGAGGAACCACCAATCTCCTGTTGATCCACAGATTTTTGGACTTCTGCTCCTTCTGTGCTATAATTATCTGACTTGGCTAGAGCCTCGGCATTTGCTCTATGTGGAAGAGTCTTATTTAAGTCCGAAACCATATTTGCAGCTGTTAAAGCTATCGGAGCTGTCAATGCCACTGCAGTGACTGCTACAGTATCTGTTGCTACCATTTCTTGAGAGATCTGCCCAGCTCTATACGAGCTACCTGCCGCTTCCATTCCTTCCAGAATTAGGGGTAGCTCCGCCTGCCCTATCGAGCGTCTTCTGAGTTCCTCTCCTTGTTCGATTATATCTAACACTAGTGGCTGCACCTTAAAATAAGACCGCAGAGAAGGAGTAATCTTGGTTCTTGAATCTAGAAGTTGGTTTTTTACTCTCCTCACTTTGACAGTCCTACCTTTTACTTCACAGTATTGAAATGTAGAGATACTATCCTTATCCAAAGATGTACTCTCCTTCACCTCCCTTTCCTGAGGTGTGCTGCCACTACCAATTTTATTACAGCCAACACCACTTTTTCTTCCCCCCTGGAAGGTTTTGTTACTCTTGGCCTTTGCAGTCCCCCGCACCCCACTACCTCGCCCTTTACTCTTCTTATTGCCAGATGTTATGGGCAAAGTATTAGGACTACAATTGCCGGTGGTATTTATGGGGTTCTCACTCCCCCCTGACCCTCTAGTGTCTGAGCAGGTGTTGATAAATGTGGTGGCTGCAAGGAGGTGAGCACGAGCCTCCCCCCCTCCGCAGTCAATACAGCAGGAACTGGAGAGGTGCTAACCTGAAATCCTCCCCCTTGCCCCCACTGCACCTGACCTCGCGACGATGAACGCTGTTTCAGCTTTCCCAGACGCTGTGTCTGAAGTAAACCCTCCGGAGTTTGCAGCGCGCTGGGCTGTTCCGATGGAGAAAGTCGTCCGGTGCTGCCTCTGCCCGTGCCGGCCCGGGAGGAGCCCGCGAGCCGCTGCTCTGCGCCCCTCCTCAGCTCCAGGGCGGCGGCAGACCAGCGTAACAAGTCAGCAGGCACACACATCCAGCAGAGGGGAAAAAACAGCGCCCGTAAGCCTCAACCAGAAAACAACTCCGTCGATAAAGGGAGGAAAAAGAACCACCGAGAGAAAATGCCTCAATTCATTCCGAAGAAAAGAAAAAACGGGAAGGAATAAAGCGTAAGTGCCTCCGGCGGCAAGCGGCTGCTCAGCTGGCGGCCGCCATGTTCTCCCGACTCCCTGGACATGACATTGTTGAAATCACCCCCTATAATGTGTAGCGTACCCGATGTCTCCAGTAAGATAGCAGTCACCCCATGGAGAGTCCTTGCCTGTAGCTTTGGGGGGGTATAGACCGACACTATAGTGACCTTCCGTCTCCCCCATGTGCCTGTCACTCCCACGTATGTTCCCTGGGGGTCCGTCCATGTACGTGTTACCTTGAACGGGGGTGACTTTTTGATCAGGATGGCTACCCCCCGAGAGCCCGTGGTGTAGCCCGCGTGTGCTAGTACCGTGTAAACTCCCCTTGCCAGGAACCCACGTCTGGGTGAACCCTTTTTACATATGAGGACACCAGCCCTCTCTTGATTTTGTCCCCCAGACTATTTACGTTCCAGGTGAGTATCGTGTAGGAGTCAGTCTCCATCCCATTCGCGGGGAGCCTACGTTCAGTCAATGGACCCATAAGCATGGATGGTTACGTTATGCCTCGAGCGGGGGAAGCAGGTGAATGTGTACGCTGTCGTGACTGTGTGACCGCTGTGTAGTGAACCATAACAAAATAAAATAAACCCAACAATAGCAACTGTTGTAACCCCCCCATTCTCAACCCCCCACCCCACCTCCCTCCTCCCCAATGTTGCATCCCCCATCAGTCGCTGGAGAATGAGGCCTAGGGTGGTGGAGGTCTATCGCCCTCCCAAGCCCAACTTACGCCACAAGTTCCAACTCCCGCGGCGTTCCCAAAGTCCTCTGAAAGGGAGCCTCCTTTAACAGTGAAGGCCCTGGAAAAGCAACTCTGAAACAGAGAAGGAAAAAGAGGGAAGGTAGACAGGTAGAAGGAAAGACCAATAGAGCGTGAAAGTGATAGAGAGAAAGGGCTGCAGGGAGCCCGAGTCTATAGCCACTCCAAGCCTCTCGCCTACGTTTCCGTGAATGTCTGCTAACACTCCGCAGGTTCCGGCAGATGGAGTAGTTGAATAAAAGGAAGGAAGAAGAGGGGGGGTGGGTATCCAGCTTGCATGCTCCGGAGTTTCAGTCTATGTCCACGGTCAACCTCGCAGGCCCCAGGTCACGAGTGTGAGTCCGGTGGCTCTCCCTGTGAGGCCAGAGCGTCCGTTGCTGCGTCTTGTTCCATTGCTAATATTTCAGCCGCCAAGGGGTGCATGGAGGGGCCCTCTACCTCCTCCTCTCCGGAGGTAGAGGCTCTGTTGTCAGCCTCCGTGTTTGGACCAGGGTGATCGGGGAGATGAAGAGTGCGGGAGCCCACCGAGAGATGAGAGTCCAGTGAACAACCACTGCGCCTTCTGGGTCTGCCAGTGTCCTTTGGTGCATAGGGGGTCGCCTCCATAAGTTGTTCTTTGCGAGCCTGTCGGGGTCTCAGCGATCTTTGTGGGCCTGGCGACCGTCCTGCGTCTCCCGCTAGTGACCCATTGCGACGCGGTGGTACCTCCGGCCGCTCCAGTGTGGGTCGTTCTTCCAGCCATTGCCATGCCTCTTCCGGGGTCTGGAAAAAATGGGATCTGCTGAGGAACATCACTTTCAGCTTTGCAGGGAAGAGTAGCATATATTAAATCTTCTGCTCTCGCAGCTTGGCCTTTACGGAGTCAAAGGTGCGTCTCTGTTTCTGCACCTCTCTGCTGTAGTCGGGGAAGATCATTATGCGTGTTTTTTCATGCCGTATCTCCCCGAGCTTCCTGGCTTCCCTGAGAATCATGTCTCTGTCCAGAAAGTTCAAAAAGCGAGCTATTACTGGTCGTGGCTGCGCTCCTACTGGTGGTCGGGCCAACAACGCCCTGTGGGCCCTCTCTATGACAAAACAGGTGGAGAATTTGTCCTTTGGAAAGGTGCGCAGAAGCCAGGAATGAAGAAACTCAGACATGTTCGATCCCTCAATTCCTTCTCTAAAGCCCACAAAGCGGAGGTTATTGCGGCGAGCTCTGTTTTCCGCATCGTCCACCTGCCACTGTAGGTCTTTATGGGATGATTGCAGATCCGTCATGCCTTTATGTAGATCCTGTAGCGTATCTTCCGCCTCTCCCAGCCGAGTCTCTGACTCCGTGACCCTATCTGACAAGCTCCGCAGGTCCTGTCGCAAGAGCGTCACCTCCGTGCCCACTGCACCTATTTTCCCCTCAAGCGCCGTTCCAGAGGCATGGAACGCCAGGAGGAGGGTGTCCGTGTCTGAACGGGCGGTCGGTCGTTCCTCTGGGGGGGGGGGTGATGACCTTCGTATAACGGTCCATCTCGCCCTGTCGCGGCAGTTTCGGTTCTCTATCTTTACCCATGGTCGTTACTGTTGGGCAGGGGTGTGTAGGGGTTTCTCCTGTTAACGGGATACACCCAGGGAGGTGCTCAGCTCATTCAGGCAGGCGCCCCCAGATCCGTCACGGCTCTCCTATGGCCCCTGGTGGTCTCAACCCTTCAGTGGAGTCAGCTGGCCCAGGCCGGGGAGATGAGGGGGGGGAGGAGAGGGCACTTCACATCTGTCTCTAGCCGCTCTCCGATCCTCAAGTGTCTCCACTGTGAGTGTATATCCGCCTGGGCACCCCTCAGACCAGACCCTCACTCATTCAGTCAGCACCTCAGAGTATTCATGACGTGTAGTGCCGCATATAGCCGTCCAGGCTCTAAGCAAGGTCACCCCCGACCCGGCCCTGACCGTACCGTCAGTGATGCTCAGTCCTCTCCCAGCATTGAGACAGCGATCTCCCCCGTCAACGCGTACATCAAATGGCCACCCGTCCCGCTGCAGGCACTCACCGCCGGTCCGCCGGGTTCTGATGGTCGAAGATCTCCAGCCGTTTCCCAGGGGGCTGCACCCCGCAGCAGATGGGGGGGGACGGGGGCGCCGACACCCATGCCGTCGAAGCGGCCCCTCAGGCCCCGGGGCGCGCCGGCCCCGGCAACTCACTGGCGCCCGCCGTGAGGCGCTTCACAGAGGCCGACGTACCTCCCGAGATCTCTCTCCCAGCCGGCCCCTCACTCAGGGCCTCAGATGTCGTCACTGCGCCTCGGGTCGTCCGCACCGGCCCAACACTAAAAGCTTCTCCTCTCCGCGGCAGGCCTCCCTGGAGCAGCGCACCCCTTCTTCACCCGGGGCGCTCGGGGTCGTTGGGTACTCCCCGCAGTCCGCGGGCCCCTCCTGCTGATTTGCCAGGCCGCCGAACCCCGGCCTTCCTCAGACACAGTCCCGGAGGGGGAGGGTGGCTCGATCTTCAACGGCGCCCCGGGCCTTCAATGTCCGCCAGTAAGAGCCCCTCACCGCATAGACCGCAGGCAGTCCCCAGAGCGGGAGGAAGGACGGCACGCCTCCCTGCCGTACGACCCCGCTCCGCAGCCGGATGCTTCCCGGGCCGATTCAGGCCCTCTTCGGCGCCATGTTAGGGTGTAATCTCGCTCACCAGCTCGGATTGATATTCGGCCTGTAATTATCTGCCAGGACCTCCGGGTCTGCTTCTGTCGGCACCGGGGCACTTCTTAGCCCCCAGGGAGTGAAAACTGGTGTTCTCCAGGTCCGCGGGTCGCCGGATTCAGTGACGGATAAGGCTTTCGGCCGGAGCTCGGCGAAAGCACGTCTCACTCGGCCATGTTGCTGGCCACGCCCCCTTTTTCTTGCAATTATAAATGAATGTTGAATGTTGTCTGTAATTTGCGCCATCATTTGATTTGTTGTTTATATGATTGTGTTCAATTACAAAGAAATAGCTACACCCGACAGAACCACTGTTTGTTATAACTTTTAGAAAGTTGGCATTTTCTTGCTTAATCATTCACTGCCTCTGCCTGTCTGTAGAATCCACGTCTGGGTTAGGATGACAGCTGGGCTCTTGTGCATTCACTCTAGACAGTCACACAAAGGGAGCTGAGGTGTGCCTTGTGTTTCCTGATGGGCCTACATGAGCTACAGTGGGGGGAGGAGTTGTCAGTGACACCTAAATAGGGCTGTGCTTGGCCTCTCACAAAGCCGTCTCCACCCCGTGGAGTGTGTCTGGAGCCAGGTCATGGAAAGGCAGGGTCATGTGCACTACAAAGACTTTCCTTTGAAGTTTGCCTCCTTCAAAGGCAGAAACTGGTATAAGTACTGGAGCTGTGACACCAGAGTATCAGGACACTTCTAGACTAAAGGACATTCTGCCAGGAAGAAGAGCTGGACACTGTGGGAGGAACTGACACTCTGCCTGTTGCTTTGTGTGCTGGCCTACTGCTTGTTGCTTCTGTCCTGAAAGTGAAAGGACTGGACTTTGCTTTCTGAATCCTGCTCCCAAGCTTCTTCAAGGGCTTGTGCATGCTTGCCTTCTGTTAAGAAGTCTCAGGGCCATCAAAGACTTCACCTACACAGTGCCTGGGCTCTTCTGCTGCGAGTCCTGACTTGCCAAGGGGTGCCAAATCCAGTTCTTGTGCCCTTGGAAGTGTAAACTGGTGAGAAAATCCACGTATCGACTCTCAGTGGCAGTTTTCTCCACGCAGCACCACCGTGCAGCTGAAGAATCGATGCAGCACCTGCAGTGCAGCTGATAAATCACCGCAGCCCAAGTACCGTGTCACCGACATCTTTGGCACCTGCTCCAACTTCAACGCCGCCCCTGCTTGGCGACTGAAGGTTTGACAAATCACCTGCTTCGCCGCATTAACACAGCACATCTGGATTTTCGTCGCATTGTACTTCGACGCTGTCTTTTCATGATGTTGCCCAGCAGTAAGGAACCGAAGTCGCGTGTCCGGAGATCGACGTATCATCTCCCCTTCCAGTAAGGGCCAGAAGCGTCACCTCCCCTGCCAAGCCGAAGCATCGCTTTGTTTTTCCGGTGCCTCACCTCCTCTGCGCCTGTTTTCGTCTTTGAATTTTGACGCATCCCAGGTACTTTGTGCTAAAAGTAACAAATTCATTGTTTTCTACGGACTACAATTGCTTAACCTTTGAAAAGGGATATATTTACTTGTATATGTTGGATTTTTGTTGTTTGGGTCTTGTTTTATTCAGATAAATATTGCCTATTGTTCTAAACTGGCGTGGTCTCATTTTGTAGTGTTTTCACTGTGTTACTGTGTGTGTCTGTACAAATGCTTTACACATTGCCTCTGAGATAAGCCTGACTACTCATGCCAAGCTACCAAGGGGGTGAGCAGGGGTTATCTTAGCTGTGTGATCCCCTTACCCTGACTAGAAGGAGGGTCCCTACTTGGATATGGTACAAACCACTGCCAACTAGAGACCCCATTTCTAACTGGATCCTTTTGTAATGTGTTTTCACAATGTTACTGTTTTAAGTGTTGCACAAATACTGTACACAGTGCCTCTGAGTTACGCCTGACTGCTCTGTGCCAAGGGTTTAGAACAGTCTAATTTAGGGTTTGCTTGTGACTTCACCCTGAGAAGAATTGTGGTTGCTGCTTGAGAAGGGTTTCTCCCCTCTCTGCCAGTAACCCAGTTTTTTACAGAAGGTAATACAGTTCTGTATAGCCTCTGTCTCAAGTCTCTGGTACAAAGTTCCTCTCTATCTTTTCACGCCTCACTACTGAAAACTTGAACTCTGGCTACCATCGAGATTTTAGGCCTCAGATTCCATCTTGCTTGTGACGTTTCACTGCAACACTTGGATAAACTTATATTTTCATGTCTTAGGAGAATACATTTTATTTTTCTATTTCCTGGGCAAGGACAGCAACTTTCACAGACTGATCCAAATCAAAGTTGTGCTAATTCAAGTATCCATCTAGCTGTCTTACATGATGTAGCAATATTTCTTTCAGCACAGTGAGAAACTCCACATTGTAGAATTATGAGAGATTTTCTAAATGTATTCATTTTACTTAATTTTGATTAGTTTAGTTCATGCGAACTATGTGCAGCTGTAGTAAATGTTTGGCATCCTTTGTTTAGAACCTTAAAGAAGTGTGTTCTTTTGCATGTTGAGAGCCTTTTCCTTACTGACCTCATGAATTTGTCGGATTTTGAATCTACATGTTATGTGGCTTTGATTTGTAGGTTTGTAGAACTTTAGTTATTGTCATGTTCATGTTTTCCTTTGAGTTCTGTTGGCGCTATCAGATGCGCGACAGAGAGGGCTTGCGCTGTGTGAGTTTGCTTATGCTTAGTGCAGTTGTAACATAAAGTCACAATTTAAATTGGTGGGCTAGTAGAAGTCCGTGATCTCGAGATCGTGTTGAATTTGTTTTCAAAGGCTGATGTGCGTACTGTGAAGTGCTATCAATCAAATCAAGATAGGGACGTAATACCAACTGTGTGTTAATGTACTAACTTGGATTGGTGTTCGTTTACTCTTTGGTGCACAGGAGCGAATATATGAAGTAAAGTAAAGTAAGCCCCTGTGGGTCGAGGGCTTGCCGCTGTATTATTCTGAGTGCTGTAAAAAGCTTTATCTTTATCTTGGAACTGTGATTTCCTTTCCATTTAGGTGAAGCAAACAGAAGTTGTTTATATAAGTTTTTTAATTTTCATTTATTCAAATTTTCGCTGTATGCTGTGTTGTTGCGTTATACGGTGCCATGCAGGGAAAGGCCCATGAGTGTTGAGAGTCGGTCTGTGATTGGTTGACCTTTGCGTTGGTCGCACTGGGATTGGCAGAAATGTTGTAGAGGCTGTGTTGCATGATGATTGGGTGATTCTAGTACTTACCGAACATTGAGAAAGTATGGGCAATCTTTCGTTAATAACCCCAACGTCTTCATGCAAGAAAGATAAATTTGCCACCTGAGGGCACACCTGCCAGGGAGATGGCAGCAAGGTAATAGTTATATAGATGTTTATAGCTCAAACAATTGCATCAGTATGCAGAGAAAGACGGGGATTTGCAATTTCGATTACACCAAATGTTCCATAAAGGGAAGCTGGAGAATCTGAGCAAGAGAATGTATGAGATCAAACCACAACCCAGAAAACCCACAATTCGAGACACTAATCATTTGGGTAGAGGTGTCGAACGTAATGGATCATGAGAGATATTTGCAACTGCCTGAACGTGCAGTGTGATGAAAGACAAAGAATTTGGTACGAGAATAGGATCAAGGCAGTAGGTGCTTACCCTGCAATAGCAAGCGAAACCTCAGAACAGGGGAAAACCCCTACCGAGAAAAATGAGAGTGGTATAAGGACTGAGAGTGATGAGGATGATGTTTTCTTGGATGTCTTGTGGAGATCAAGACCACCCCCTGACAATCTAGTTCAACCCACAGGGCAACTTCAACTGAGCTCTCCTGATGGAGTAGCAACAACACATCCCCCTACAGAGGCAAGTGCACCTCGATGTACACCAATGCTAGTGTACTAATCAGGTTCAAGTAATTCAAAGTGTACCCTCGACTCCAACAACCCCCACCGCTGTCAAGACTTTGGCCAACGCAAGCCTTCGCCTGATGCACTTAATGTCGAGCAGCCCACAGACCCCAGCGAACACAGGTGTTCCCCTCGTCCCAATGACCCCAGAGAGAGACAAACAGGTAAAGCATACAAATAATAAGGCCTCGGTGATCCAGGTTGAACTTGAGTCACAGAAAGAGAAAGAGTGGGTAAAGTTTATGTTGGTCAAGAGATTGGATCCAAGGGTTTGTCGAAGTATTGGACGATGCTTACCTTAATCAGAGTTCATACACCAGTCGCTACAATTCAATAAAGAATGTTGTGGTGGAAAACAAGTCAAAGAGTTTGCGGGTGTGGTGTGGGAGCAAAGAGGTACTTTTCGTAGCTGTTAGGTGTTCATATCATTTTCTAGGTTAGCGGTTAATTGTCTGAAATATCAGACTGCTTGCTGTGAGTGTCGGATGTCCATCTTGCGATGGAGTCAGAATGGCAGCATGTATGTAAGGGAATTACAGTGGGTGCATAAGAGGTGACCAAATAAGAAATTCTTGACATTTTGAGAGGTAAAAGGGTTGAAATGCCTCATATTGGATCTCTAAAGATAATTATTACCCCATGGTTGCTGAATTGCTTATTTTAGTTAAAGTGATTGCTGTAGTACCGACGGGCAGTCATCTTGGAATGCCACTTCCTGGATTGGAGTTTAGATGCCTTCACAGTTTTCAGCACACACACTGTTTCACCACTTTATATGTGCATAAGCAATTACATTATGATTTATTTTGTCTGTGACTAAGCAGTTACTTTGCATGTTTTTCTTTTGTTGTTTTTTTGTCGTTTTCTTTGTTCCAATGTTGATTATGTTGATCAATTCTTTTGTGCAACATGTTCTTTCTTTGTTCTTTTAATGTCACAGATGTACAATTCTAGAATCAGAATCAGAATCCCTTCATGTTAATTGAAATCAGCCTATGCATCCAAAGTACAGCCTTGAAAAAGTCCCAGGCTTGCGCGCCAATTAAGGATCAAAACAGGTATTGGCTGGGCCTTTTTCCTTTTTAGGTCTCGCTCTGGACACCTAATGTATCTTATCTGAGTGGCTTGTAACACGCCCCTCGCTTGCCATTTGTTCTTGTGTGTGCTTTTTATGATTCCTTGCCTTTCTTTGGCTATTTGCTCACATTTGTCCCTCCTTCCCGTGGGTGGTTCTTGCCACTGGCGACAGGCCCTGTTACTTTTATGATTGCTCGTTTGTTTATTTCTCTTTGTTTCATTGCAGTCCTTTTTAGGTCTCGCCTACGCAGCGCGCATGCGCTGCATAGGCAAAAAGACCTTTTCCAATCAATTCGGCTTTTCAGCCAAAAACGTGCACGCGTTCCATTGCCTTTAATGGCAACGCGTGCACGTTTGGCGATTCACTTGCGGGAGCGAGCAGCTGGCGCCATATGGTAGCAATTATCGCTCCTGGCGCCGCTCGCTCCCGCAAGGGACTCGCACTCCCCCCCACCCCTCCACCCGGAGAACTGTTTCACTTTCGCGGCGCGGGGCCGCACTTGTGTTTCAGTGCTTGTTTCACAGTGACACCGAGCACTTTCAGCACAGCATGCCGCAAAACCGTGCTTTATCTTTAAGTATGGCGGCCGCGCCTATCTTTTGCTCTGCATGGTGCGGCTCGCCCACCCCTAGTTTTTTACATTTGCGCAAAGTAATATTGTTAATAAAATGTCAGAATCAAACAGCTTTCAAGCCGTGTTCCACTTCTTGAAAAAGAACACAAAACAATGCAACATTGCCTGGAAGAGTCCCCTCAGCGGCCGAGTGGAGACGATGAAATAGCATCTGCCCACAAGAGCAGAACAGCAGTTTGCGTGCTTTCTGTGGGGTGAGCCAGCAGGACACTCTGTTCCCAGGTTTTCCCGCCAGCCTGGACCCAACAACTCCCCGGCACTCCCCTACCCCGCCCTCTATTAAGTCCCGCTGCAGTTTCCCAGCTGGACGATCTAAGCTGTTCTTTCATCTCTCTCCTTAATTAGTAGCTACTTGAGTAATTGTGGGGGCAGAGAGGAGGGCTGCCCTGGAGACTATCCTAAAGCTTCCCACGAAGGTCAGCCCCGCTTCTCAGTGGGGGCTCTTTACAGCTTGGCAACACTGGCATGTTCGGAATTATCCGCAGAATAAAGTGCCACGGGAAGCCCCGGTGTCTTGGCTGTAGTTTACCTCCTTAGCCATGTTACTGTTCCTAAAACGGTGTCTTCTGCGTCATTCTGCTCCAACCCCGCTCTCAAGAATGTCACTGTTTGAACTACACATGTTAAAAGGCCAATGAAACTACTTTATAAGTGGGAGCAGGTTTGAGTGCGGGAATTAAAGTAAACCGGACTGCTGGTTGTGTGGTAGTCATTTTGCTCCAGAAAGCACTTTACTAACGACATTCTAATTGGTAAATTGTGCTGGGTTTATGGCAATAAGGTTTATAATTCCACAACACTACACAGCACAAGTAGCCCATTTCACATAGGAAATTCGAGGTTTATAAAAGCACTTTTCATAAATATTCGGAAGAGCTCACTAGCACGGGAGATCACGGAGCTAGAGACCAAGGATTTTAGACAGTGGTTATTTCAGAGCGATGGCTTCCACATTACATTAAAATTCTTCACGCCTCATCAGGGTTAGTAAGCACTTTAAAATACCACTGGAAAAACCAAGAAAAATAACTTCTTTGTTTATATGGAACTTAATAGTACCCTTCTGCCACTTTTAAGCAGTGCTTTAAATGTAAGTATAGAAGTGCTGGTACTCACTCTCCACAGTACCTCTTTGCTCCTGGGAAGTGCTGGTACACTTCCATTAAGACTCACTTGGCGCAACTTCTTAGCCATACCAAAGCTACCTTGCGCTGCCTCAGTTTCCCGGTCTTCCGCCTTTTAGGGCCCATCCACTGGAATGCTCTACCCATTGACATTTGAGCCTCCCAATCACTTAAAGCGTTCAAAATAGTAAAAGTGTAGAAAATCAGCCTATATATATATGTCTTAATGTTTGCCAGTCACAGTCATTTTCTGGTTTAGTCAACTCAAACCTAAGCCTTTACTCAGGGCACGAGTCGGGGGTACACGCAGGTACACGGCATCCACCCACTATTTTCATAGGGTGGACGCCGTCCCCCCTGTCAAGAAGTTGGCGCCCCACAGAAATATGTTGAACTTTTCCCAGTGTAAGACACCGGGACACGTTCAGCAGCGCCTGCACGTTGTCTGCTTTCCATTTCCAGCAGCAACGTGCGTGGGGGCAGGGAGGGGGCTTTTTTTTACACCTCCAGCTGGGCCAAAGTTAATGGGCCATCAGGCCTCCTTTTTAAAAAAAAATTTTTTTTATCTTGACTGCAGGCGGCCTGGAACCTCACACATAAATGTAAATGCCACAGAGGGAAACAAAGGCACACAGCTTATCTCTTCACATGTACTAAGAGAGGGGTGCTTTTGCCTTTGTTCTGTCCCTGTATATAAGTGCAGACACTGTAAGACTCAGATGGGGTGGTCTGTCCCAGTATTTACACAAATAATTTAAATAGCACTATTTTATTTCTTTTATAGCGCTACGTCGTGACGTCATGTGCTGTGATGGCACGCGTCATGATGTCACTTGCATAGTGTCTAACTTGGTAATGTCCCCCCACTTCTTTATATAGGACTTGTGCCCTGCATTTACTTCTCTAATGAGGTCAGCTGCCCACTCCGCCCACTTTCCAAGCATTCCCTTTAATTTACAGCACAGCCAAATGATCCGACCGGAGCTGCGCTAAGCGAGGTTAATTCTTCTGTGAGTGTCGTCGCTGCTCGTGCTCACTGCCCTGGTTCATATAGTTCTTCATACTGGACTACTGTATCTAAACAGCAGGGTCGGATTGGTAACGCGGGCACTCGGGCAATGCCCGAGGGGCTGGTGTCCAGTTCCAGCTGTGAGCTGCTTTTTTGAGCAGTCTGGGGGCCGATTTGGGTGGTTTCTGCATTGTTTGAATACTCCCAGTGGGTGCATGAGGGGCCTTTCTGGAGGCAGATGGGCATCCATTACCTCCCTTTTATCAACGAGCAGCGGTGTCACTCCCTTTTTCTCTCTGGGCCGGCCCATTAATATATGCATATTGAGCGGGGGCAGGGGGCCTAAGCAGAAGTGGCCTCACTTGTTTTCAGGTGTTTCACCAGTCTAAACTAATCCGTGCATTTTTTTACCCCTCCCCCCTTTTTAAATACAATTTCGCCGAAGCAGTGTTTTGCGGAAAGGCATGGCATTACATTCCCGCAAGGGAAACGCTGTGTGTGCTCTCGGTCGCACTCCCCCCACCACTCCCCCCTCAGCGTCTACAGGCACGCAGGGGCCATATGTTTTTTAGGTCTCGCCTAGTTATGGTGTTGCACACAAGGCGTGCCTTCCTTTTTGGGACAGTATCTTTGCAGTGTTCGTTTATTATTTCTGCAGACTTCTCAACGATAAGTTCTCATCTTATAGACGGCTGGCTGCCTACATATGTGCGGAAAGCGATTCTTATATATTGTATATCAGTCGCTGTAATCCCTAACCGTTTCCGGCTCCACATATGGCTCATTGATGAATACAATGAAGAACGCGGGCATCCGTGCACGTTCTTTGCATGCAACTCCATTAATAATTATCTTATTGGGCACTGTGAGTGCGAGAAATCTACATTTTATTGATTTACCACCAGAAGAGATTATTTCAGTAAATATGGAAAAATACTTCGTGATTAAACAAAACGTCATTATTGAATGTTTTTTTTTATTCAAATCAATGACAGACCCACTGGTCAATTCCGATATTGTACAAAAATGACATCCTTGCTCGTGTCACGATCTACCTACTTTCGCTACGCTAGACTTGTCTTTTCTGTTGTCCTCTTTTTATTTCTGAAGACGACTGTTCAACGATCTCCTCTCTTGTTTCTATGGAGCTATCCTTTTAGTCCCTTCTCTTTGTCTCCGTGCAGTGCTTATCAGTGACACAGATCAACAACAGCAGCATCTGAGGACAGTGTGAGCTGTGCAGGGTCAGAGGGCTGCAGAGAACAAGGTTAGTTGTGCAGCACAGGCAGGTCCCGGGCCTTTTTAAGTTGAGTAGAGTGCAAATGTTCCACAACACACCTTAAGTATTTGCATTTAACTAGTTTGTGTGCATAAAAATCAATTTCTTTTGGAATGTAGTAAACTGCATAGCATTTCACCAAAGGAAAGCCAGAAATATCTGTCAAAATATAGATGCACACTATACTCGTGCATGAATTATACACTCAGCTTAAGAGACAAGGAAAGGATTCAGCTCGTTGCCCTTCTGACACTTGACCTAGAATGTGTTTTCTTTGCTGTCAGAGGCACTTACTAGTTCTTGTTGCTAATTAACACTGTGCTGTGTTAGCCAGACTTGCAACAGGGCGGGACTTGATTGTTGCTTGACATTGTGATCAGCTTAGCCCGTGCCCTCGCCTCAGAGCAACATCCAATCAGAGAGGCCCACCCGGCTCATCCCACTTTTATGAGCCAGTGAACTGCTATAGCTGCAGCAACAGGGTGCTTAAACGACACATTGGAGAGAACAGATGGCCTAGGGAAACAAAAGCAATGCACATTTGTCAACAATGCGCCATTGTTTGTCCTGACAAAATTATTTTGAAAAAAGGCACCAATTATTGGAGTAATATACAGGGGATGCTAAACGTATGATTATGTGTGATGTATGCATTCTCCGTGGATTGACATGCAAGAACAAAACAAGTGAGCGTTTCATACAGCTTATGCACGGATATGAATTTATTTTTTATATTAGCCACTATTGGGCTGTGTTTGCGTATTTTGTAAATAACGGGAACATGTACTTTTATGTAGAGGTGCAGAATGTATTCCATAGCAATGAAGATTTTTAAATGTTTTGGTGATTTTTTGTATGTATCCCGAATTGATTTTCTGGACATCTCTCCGACTAAGTAAGTCCATTTCATTTTTACATGCAGGAATAAACCAAAACAGCAGGTCACTAGGCAGTGGTCCTAGGTAATCACATGTTGTACTTACAATAGGTAAAGTAAACAAGCATTGGCATAGCCAATAGGTCTCGCCTTTGGGACCTTATAAGTGTTTAGCCATGCAACAGTTGATGTTGTTGCACCAAGGATATTGTGCTGCATAACTAAATACTTATAAGGTCCCAAAGGCGAGACCTATTGGCTATGCCAATGCTTGTTCTGTCTGCTTTGGTTCGTTGTTTTGAACAGCTGTTTGCGCACGTTCGTGCGATTCCCTTTATAACAGCACTGGCACTGGACTGTTATCACAAATAGCAGAATAAAGAAGCAGGATTTAAATACAAAACAATAGCCTGACTTCACATTTTAAGACAAAACAATTTGTAAAAGGTTCGTCTTGATGCCCCCTCCCGGCCTCCTCTTGCTGTCTCTTGTTTTTGACTCCTTGTCTGTATCCCGCTGTTCCTCATGTTACTGCCCTCTCCTTGTTATTAATGTACACCTTCCCCCATCCGCACCAATTCAGTCATAGATTTTAATATTATGGGGTGATACATGCCAGGGATCGAAGATCTGAAGCCACCACAGGTTTGGGTCAGATGTCTGTCCCCTCCTCCACACACAGCTGCTGCCAGAGGGCTAAGTTTCTTGCTGTTTATTACCTCCCTCATAAACCAGCTTTCTGGGAGATAAACAGAACGTGAGAGCTGAGGCAGACTAACCTTTTCAGCCAGCTCCGTGTTCTGCATACACTTCATGATAGGCATAGCAATGTAACCAGATCTTAACAGTCCAAATTTGTATTTGTTTTCAAAGGCTGTTGTTCAATACTCTTACTGTGGCACCACACAGAATGTTATAGTGCTGTTGACTTTAAACGAGGAACTTCTCTTTGTGTTAAAAAGCCTTTTTTGTTGCAGCTCTTTCTCTTTGCTCCGCTCCCCAGTAGTTATTTTAAGCTGTAAAATTGTATTTACTATAAATTAATGATGGTGGTGTTGTGTTTAAGCTGATTTATATGTATGTTTATTTAATTGTTTTGACTGCCATCGTGTTGCACTTTATCCTCTTCAGAGGATTTAAGACACTGTAAGCAGACGGAATTTCAGAAAATAAATGTCATAGACCAGCACAGCACCACCACCTCAGCTTGACTGACCATCACCTCAGCATCACTGAGCACCAGCAAAGCACAATTTTAGCCTCACAGCATCACCTCCGCATCAGTGCAACACTATCGCAGCACCTCCCCAGCATCTGCACAGCACCACTTCAGCACCAGTCAGCGTCACTCATCACCACTACAGCAGCACCTCCGCAGCACCACTCAGCAGCACCTGATCACCACCACAACCACAGCACCACTTCAGCAGCACTCATCCCCTGCGCAGCACCACCCCAGCACAGTACCACCTCAGTATCACTCAGCACCAGGACAGCACCACTTTAGCACCACCTGAGCACCACCGCAACACCAATGCATCAGTGCAGCACTACCTCAGAACCATGTCAGCATCAGCGCAGCACCACTTCAGCACCAGTCAGCGTCACTCAGCACCACCGCAGCGCCACCTGAGCGTCACTCAGCAGCACCTGAGCACTACCACAATCTGCACAACACCACCTCAACATTATTCAGCCCCAGGGCAGCATCACCTCAGCACCAGCGCGGCACTACCTCAGCACTAGCACAACACCAGTGCAGCACCACCTGACTACTAGCACAGTACAACCTCAACATTAGGGCAGCACCACCACCTCAGCACCAGCACAGCACCACTCAGCACCAGCATCTCCTCAGCATCACTCAACACCGCCACAGCACCACCTCAGGATCACTCGGCACCACCCAAGCACCATCACAGCATTACCAAAGCACCACCAAAGCATTACTCAGCACCACCTCAGCATCATTGAATAATACCTCAGTATCACTCAGCACCACCTGAGCACCACCTCCGCACAAGCACACCACCACCTTAGCACTACTTCAGTTTAACTCAGCATGATCTGAGCACCAGCGCAGCACCACCTCAGCACCACCTCAGCACCAGCGCAGCACCACCTCAGCACCAGCACAGCACCACCTCACTACCAGTGCAGCACTACCTCGGCATCAGTGCATTACCGCCACCTCTGCATCAGCGTAGCACCAGCACAGCATCACTCAGTGCCGCCACAGCATCACTCAGCACCACATCAGCACCAGCGCAGAATCTCCTCAGCATCACTCAACACCACCACAGCACCACCTCCGTATCAGCACAGCACTACCTCCGCATCAGTGCACCTCCACCAGCAAAGCACCAACTCGGCACCAGTGTGGCCCCATCACAGCATCAGCGCAGCACCACCTCAGCACCAATGCAGCATCACTTCAGCATTAGTGCAACACCAGCACAGCACCAACTCAGCATCACTCAGCACCACCTCCGCATCACTCAGCACCACCTGAGCACCACCTCTGCACAAGCACGCCCCCACCTCAGCGCCATGTCAGTGTAACTCCGCATCACCTGAGCATCAGCACAGCATTACCTCAGCACCAGGATAGTCAAGCTGGAAGACATTGTATATGTTAATTTTTTTAAATAGGGTCGTTTTGTTTGTACATAATGTTTACTTGGTTATATATAAGGTAACAAAAATGCTTATAACACTTTATTATAACTTTTCAACCTGCTGCACAGCAGCCACACTGCTCTACAAAATAGCCTAAGCACATTGGCAAATCCAATAGCTCTGGCAAAACACTTATAAGGTCCCAAAGGCGAGACCTATTGGCTATGCCATTGCTTGTTTGAACATAGCATCATGTTGATGCAAGGAGGTACTTCTGTAATAAATCTCTGTACTAAAAAACCCAGTGCCTGTCTACATTTCAAGATTGAACATTAAGAGGTTTATCTGGAATATACTGCACATTCATACATTGTCTATCCTATAATTTTCAAAAAATGCCTTAAAAGGGATGTGTTATGCAGAGCCTTCTGTATGTTCGAGTGATATCTTTGAACACTCTTCCTACCATGCCCTCGGAATATCTGCAGTTCCCCTTTTCGTTCAAACGCAATTTTGGAGCAACTTGCCTAACTACATGGAAAACATCTAGGCGGACTGCTCCCCTGCCAACTTTCTTCTCCCGCTGGAGGTTCTGCAGTGTTGCATTATTTGCAAAGGGTAATATTTAATTGTGGGCCCTGCGAAACTCGACTTGATGTCTCAATACGTCACGTTACGCTGCGCGTTTTAAGACGTGAATGTTGTCATATCACGTTTCATAACGGGGCCACTGTCCTGTACTTCCCGAGACTTCCTCGCCCATCTCTTCATTAAAATTCCAGCAGCATCCCCCCGTTCCCTGGCTGCTTTACTACGGTCTGCGCTCTGCTTTTGTTCTTCCCTTGAATAGAGGATGTTTAATGCCAAAGTGGAAGGGCAAACTTTTCAAAGGCATCTTGAATCACCGAGCGGGGAGAATAGCCGGAGATCTGCAAGCAACAATTTTGCTAAAATAGTTCCAGATGGAAAACGCCCCCAGCATAGGTGAGCATGAAGTTTCAACATATGAGGCTTATATGCACGAGTTCATATCAACATGAACATTATTATTTGCTAGCTTGAGACAGTGATGTGATTAGAAAGCGCATGAGAAGTGTAAATAATAAAATAAGAAAAGGTTCAACAAGAACACTAAAGTACTGATTCTTCCACAAAAAGTATTTTATGTGAAATGCATAGTAGACACATAATTGTATTTTTCCGGTAGATATAGTGCCTTGATTTTTTTTACGTGCTCTCGGGGTACATCAAATTATGACATATGGTGCTCATGACTATTGGCGTGTATTCATTTTTCACATTGTATGTTCAAAGGTACCATGACTGGAGACGAAGACTACAGAGAAGAATTTACTTATGATCGAATGTCTACTATTGAGCGCGGACGTCAGGAAAATGGAAATTATCCCAAAGATCCGAAGACCAGCGACCTCCAGTTAACTGAGAATATCCCACCTTGTTTTGGTTATAGAATGTGGATTTTTTCTTTGCTAATGGGGGTAAGATATATAATTTCTCATCTTTCTTAAAAAATGAAAATGTGCCTGTTTAGGAAATAATATACTAATAAGTAATATGATTGCATTTTCGTTTGTTAGCACAGATGGGTTTAAAATGGTCTTTCTTCAAACAAGTGTAACATGCATTTACCCTATCATTCACATCCTTAGGCACTCCTACCTCGTCACGCTTACTTACATTTTGCACCTGTGCAAGCTTATAAATGCTTGTGCGGACTAAACATGGGTAAAAATGTAATTTTGACTTTGATCATGCATAGCTTGGCAGTTTCTGGCTTGTTGACACACGTCAATTCCTGATGCCTTATCACCTACAGAAGGCCACTGAAACATCATCATTTTTCAGCTGCTAGAAGAGGATATCATTTTTTTTTGTAAATGTGTTTTTTCAAGTTTCTCTTAACATTAATACAAATAACATCGCAGCATTGCACTTTAGGTTCATACATATACATTTACATTTGTGTGAGGGGTGCCAGGGTCAAGCGGAAGGGAGGGGGGGGCAAAGCAGCATGGAACAGAGGAGCAGATCCATCAGTCAATCATGTTACTATACATGCGATTACTCGGAAGCCTTCAACAGGGAGATCTCTCTACTTCATATACACATTTATCACAACCTTTATTCATTTGTCTGATTCGCAAAATCATTCAGGTTCAATGAGCGTTCACTGTTCAATGATTCAGGTGAAGCTAATGTGTTCCCTGATATGTGTATTTCTGCTGGAGCTCTACCTTCCCTCTCAACCCCCCATCCAGTTCTTCTTCCACTCTCTGCCCTTCACCATGTTCTCCCAGAGCATCCAGAATTCTAGCCCAATTTTCAAGATCCCTTTCCGCATTTTCATCGGTGCGCACCCTCTTAAGTCTACATTATCCGACACCGCCCATTCCAACAGATCCAATCTCCACTTATTGACTGTCAGTGGATGAGACTGGCCCAGTGTATTGCTATGAAGTGTCGTGCCAGCAAGAGACTGAGTTGGGCAAATTTATATTCCATTTTCTGCCCTTCTTGGGAAGTGGTATCAGCTCCAATATGCAATGTCGCACCATTACTGTTACTGTTACTGTTACCCTGGTTACTCTATGTAGCTCCCTGATTGCACCCCGCCAAAAAACGTGAAGCTGCTTGCAGGTCCAAGCTACATGACAGAAATCTGCTGATATTGTCTGGCACCTAGCACATTCCTCTATTCTTGACGGACACGCTCTGTGAAATCGAAATGGTGTCAAATAGGCTTGATAAAGGAAATAAAAATGTACCAGTTTAAAATGGGCATTGCTAGCTACCTCCCGCACCTGTGCCTGTCTCTACTCTCGCCTCGGTGCCTATTCTAATCATGGGTCCCACTCTGCAACTCTGGGCAATAGCTTGCTTAATCTCCACAACGGCCCCACCAGCGCTGGGATGCCTGGCTTCACCTTGGGGGTGCCCAGGAGTGGACATTTCACAGGGAAAAGCCAGGAAGGGTTCGACAGCGGTATGCGTTCAGCGCCAGGATGCCTCAGGGTAGCAGTGCGCTTTACAAGTACAAATTCATTTCATTTCATTACTCCATTCGCCATCCGTTAATGGGGACTCAAGTTCCCGGTCCCAGGCTGCCCGTTTTGGGGAAACATTTGTATGTCTATCGAACTTTAGGGCTGTATTTAGTCTGGATAGAATCCCCTTGAAGGAGCCAGGGTCTTGGATTATCTGGAGGGCCGCAACCACACAGGTTCTTCCAGAAAAGTAGGCCAGATCTCCCGAACCGTACGCAACATACTCGCATATTGGAGGAATTGTTGGTTATCGATACCATAGTGCAACTCCACCTCCTTCGCCGAAATGAATTTACCATTTAAGTATAGGTCACCCACATTCTCGCATCCCCCTTCTATCCAGTGTCCGACATCCATAGACTCCCAGGTATGCAAGAAGGGGCACAGCCACGAAAGCGGGAAGAGTGGGGCATATGGTGCTATTTATTATGACTTTCCTGACGGCTATTTCGCAGAAGAAGGACATTATTAATGCAGTTGAGATCACAGCCTAATACGTATAGGAAATGCATTAAAGTGGGAGCAGAGTAACATGTAGAGTCAAGTCAAGTCAAATACAGCTTTATTCGATTGCTATTTCATACAATCATGAAAGCACATATATAATACATACATATTAATTATGATAAGTAATATAAAATGAACATTCTGTACATAAATCGCTATTCAATTGATTGTTTATGCAATGATAAAATCACTAAAAACAAACACATTATTACATGAAATAGCAATAAAAGCATAATTCAAATAGTTTATAAAATCAATGGTAATGCAAATGTGCCCTTTGCGCCTATATGACCGTTAGACTTAGCTTATCATACTTTTCCTAAGGATAACTACTTGCTTTAAAAACATTCCTATCTTCCAAATACTATGTACATTATCCAAAAATTGTAGAGCAATGAACGCTGGACGGCATTGTCTAATCCCCAAAGATTTTAGGATTGGAACAATCCACACATTTCTCAATTCTCTATAGAATTTACAAAATAAAAACACGTGTATGGTGGATTGACCTGAATGTTTGTCACATGGACACAGTTGCATTCAGTATTGGAAAACTAACAATTTTATGAAAAACCCCAAGCCTAAATCTTGTCAGTAAAAAGCGATCATAACCCCCAGGAACGACTGTTAAATATGGCTGAATATTAAAAGTAGTTAAAATCAGCTGGTTCTGCTGGACGCTAGGCTTTAAAATCTCTGATGACAGTCTTAACGTGTCCAAAAGTTGGAGACCCTCTTTTTTAAATCCTTTCTCCTAACCATCTGTAAGGTACTTGGGTCAGTAAAGTATTCAGAATGTCCGAGATCCTCCATAAAATCACGGACATACCTAACCCAAGGAATCTTTAAGGCCCCTTCCAATTTCAGACTATCCTTCAAGATGTCTCTATTTAGCTGGGTCTCTATTTTTGTCCAGACTCTATGCCACAAGCGGATGGGCTCTAATTTTATGAGGTCAGAAATATGTGGCAGGCCCAGTTCCGCATGACAAACATACGAGGCTGTGCTGGTCGGGACAGACAAAATATATCTCAAAAACATGTTTTCTACTGTTTGCAACGGATACGTGTCAGCAAAACCCCAGACTCCTGCTCCATACATAGCTGTGGAAACGCTCTTAGCTTTGTAAATCTTAATAAGCTTCACCGGGGGTCGCCTACCCAGTTTTCTCGAGAAGTTTACAAGTGCGATGGTAGTCCTTGAAAATGCTAGTTTTTTTGCTGATATGGCTTGAGCCCATGAATCTTTTTGATCAAAGAGTATTCCAAGATAAGAGAATCTCTTTGTGGGTTCTATCTTTTGTCCGTCCACAAACATGTCCTTACATCTTTGGCTTCTACGACCACACCTCATTATGAAAGTCTTTGATATATTAACCCTAAGGCCAAGACCACTCATAAAATTAGAGAAGTTATCTAACACCCTCTGCAGACCTACTTGCGTACGTGACATTAGAACCGCATCGTCCGCATAAAGGAGAGCGGGTATGGGACGTCCAGCTATTTGAGGAAAGTCATAGGTATCCTTTATCAGCGCCTCTTCCAGACCATTAATATAAAGATTAAAAAGAAAGGGGGCCAGGACACATCCTTGTCTGACCCCCCTCTTAATGGAAAATGGGGCAGAGCATTCGCCACTCAGACTAAATCGTACTCGCCCCTGGGTGTCACTATATAGGCGCCTAAGAAAAAGAATTATTTGAGATTCCACCCCCATCACCTCAAGAATCTCCCACAGCTTCTCGTGCCGCACCGAATCAAAAGCTGCGGTGAGACCCACAAAAGCTAAAAAGAACCTACCCCCTTTCACCCGCGTGTATTTCCCGACAAGGATGGCTAAGTTTAAGCTCTGTTCAGTTGTGCCCAGGCCCTCCCGGAAACCATACTGGATGTCAGAGAGGACTTTATTATCCTCAGCCCAGGCGTGTAAACGTTCTAAAATTATACGGCCCACGACTTTGATCAGAGAGTCCAGTAATGAAATGGGCCGATAACATCCTGGGTCCTGACGATTCCCCTTTTTAAAAATTGGCACAATAGTGGATTCGGCCCAGGTTTTCAAAAAGGGGGCAGAACAACTGGCGTTAATTACCTGGGTAATAATTGGACCCCATAGAGTCAAATTTGACTTAAACAAATCGACCGACACCCCGTCCGGACCGGGTGCCTTACCACCCAGGCTTGCAGAGATAGCCCGGTTATAGAATCAGAGGAAATTTTCTCGTGACTAGTCTCAGGGCTACCCACAAGATCATATACCCTTGCAAAGTGGTCAACCCATTGGTCCTCACTTATAGCAATTTCCATTGTAGGACCACCTCCGGGGTTCAAGAAGGGTACTTTAACAGCTTTCCAGAAAGCCGAGCTGTCTCCCATTAATGAGGCCTTA
Organism: Calotriton arnoldi; assembly: GCA_963921515.1. Classification (NCBI taxonomy): domain Eukaryota; kingdom Metazoa; phylum Chordata; class Amphibia; order Caudata; family Salamandridae; genus Calotriton; species Calotriton arnoldi. Next base: position 2,734,846 of record CAWUFW010001114.1, read on the forward strand.
TGCAGGGATTCCCAGGCTTCATTTCGCAGTGCTATTTTTCTTTTCTTAAGCGCTAATCTATAGCCAGCTCTTGCCTGCCTCACACCAATTGGATTTCTAGGGGTCTCGTGTAATACATTTTTTAGTTTAGTATAAGCTTGAGTACAGTTTGAATCAAACCATCTCTGAGTTTTCCTTTTTTTAGTATTCTGAACAAATAATGCCTCCCTTACAGCAGCTGAAATGAGTTGAAAGGAGGTCAGAATACTATCCGGGGCTGCTGAATCGCATAGACAGATCTCAAAGGCCGATTTACAGTTCCCTAGGACTTGTTTTGTAATCAGAAGAGGGTCCACCAGTGACCAACGCAAGGTATATCCATTTGTCTTATCCATTATAATATTGGCTAGGGCCTGATCAATTTTATCATGCCTAACAGATTTACTTTGTGGCAATGAAACAGAAAAGCATAATGGAAAGTGGCCACTTAGCGAATTGCCACCAACAGTGAAAGAGCGAAGTCTAGATGTATGGCTATTTGACAAAAATACATAATCTATAGTACTATATAGACCTCTTCCATTGAAGGTATAGCACATGGGAGCAGATTGATCACATGTCTCATTCGCAAAACCTAAATCAAGACTAAAGACCATTTCATTATACAGGTCCCCCAGTGCAGAATGACAAAAGTGGGTGTTACTAGTCCCCTCTTCATATGTAAAGCCGCACAGTTTTCCATCCATATTTGGGCACAGAGCACAATTAAAATCCCCACCCACAATAACCATTGTATCTTTAGTACTTTTGCCACATACGGTTTTAAAATCATTAGTCAATTTTGTCACTACCAACCCCACTTTTTCAGGGGGAATATTATTATAAAAGTTTGCCAACAAAATATATTGTCTTCTATCAAGGTCAATTACAATTAGCTGGTAATAGATCTCCTCCAGGTACAATTCTATCTTTTTTACGTTCAACATGTTTGAAATATAGGTACAAAGCCCTCCCTTTGCCCTTCCGCTTAGACCCTCAACTGCCGAGGTGTGAAATGTTTTGTATCCATTAATGTGAATTGCATCTTTAGTCCATGTTTCCTGGAGGCATAATACGTCATAGCCTTCAATAAACTCACACCAGATAGAATTACCCAGCTTAGAACGCAAACCTGCGATGTTCCATGAGACAAGGTTGCAGATTGTTTCATCCCTCCTACCAGATGGAATAGTTAGCGCTTCTGTGGTTATTGTTAAGCCACCATCATTTGCGGGTATCTCAACAGGGGTTATGAGTTTAAAGGCCTCCTGGGACACACCTAAAGACGTGTTACTAAGACCTCCACAGTCTTCCCCTTGCCCTGTTTGGACTTGTAAAGCTAATTGAATACCTACAGCTGGTTGAGAATTATCAGGGATAGGTTCATATTTATAGAGTTTATAGTCTCGTAGTCTTTTTGGGTCAAGCTCAGGTTTAGAAAAAGAGTCTCCTGAATAAGCCACACTGTTACCCAGTCAGTCTATACCTTCAAGCGAATTAAGAATTTCATAGCGATTACTAAGTGGAATCACATCGCTACACTGCCTAATCCCTGGGAATTTTTGCCCCCCCCACGTATGCCATGAGTCTCTGGGCGGTTGATAAAAATACCCCAACGGGAGGATATTTATCCCCTGCGCCGTGATGTAACTATTTCCAGCCCTATCCAGGATTAATTGCACGAGACTTGGAGACTTAAAGGTTAAGACCACACAATCACCAGGTAGGGACTTAGATGAATTACCAACCCAACCCACTCTCCATGCCATTTTAAATTCCGAGAAGAGCATGTCTTTAATACCAGTCCTGGAACTCACTAGATGCAGACATTTGTTCCGCAGTGTTGACCAATGTTCAAAGACATTGGGTAATAAAAGTGGAACATTTGCCAGGACAACCACATAAGGAGTTACTTCCGGGGGGAGATGCAGATTCAAATTTGGGTTGGTAGCGGCTCCCTCACTAGATCTCTGAGAGTTCTGTATGGTCGAATGTCTCACCCCGCCCCCCAATTTAGGCCTCCCATTAGCAGTTGAAGGCCTAATTACAGATTTTGCGCCAGTTAAACCATGCTGAAACCTTGGTTGGGCTAACGGGGGGATATTACTGGTTGTTGTGGGGATCATTCCAAACTGGGTCTTTGGCTCTACCAGTAGATGTACTAGGACGGTGATCATTGTTGGAATCCATGTTACTTGTAAGAACACCACTCTCTTTTCCTGTTTCCCTCATTGATGCTGTGCCAATACCCCTACCTGGGCATGCACCTGGGCATGCATCCATATGGGGTATGGCAATGTTAATGATAGACTCCTCTAACTTAGCAAGTCTAGCTTCAATTTGGGTTAATTTATGGGATAAAGGGTCCAACAGAGCTGCAACCATTGACTCTAACCTTTTCCATGGTTCCTCCTCATTGGGCCCTGAAAATATCCCATTTGCGAAAGTCGCGGTCGTTACACTATGTCCCTGTCTGCATACACTTTCAGTGGTGTTAACTCTTCTCCTAGTTACCTTTGGTGATTGTTGTTTGTTTTTCAATAACCCTTTGCCCTTCCTTTTCTTTGGCGGAGGTTCGTGGCTATTACCTTGGCATATTTTTGCCTTCTGGCCCCTAGTAGTAACATTTGGCCCACTTAATCTTCTTGCTGACTCTGTGGATATATTTAACTCAAGATCCACTCCTATAGCCTGTGAGTGATTGCTTTGGGGGATCGTATCTTCGGCAACGTCCTGCTGATTGAGAAACCCTGACTGTACGCTACAAATATGGGGGTGCTGTGGTTCCAAAGCCAGCCTGCGCTCTGTGAGCTCTATCTCATGGATAAGTACAGATTCTGCCCTCAACAGGAAGGCATCGAGTGTCCCCACAACCCCTGCACCAATTTTGCGCTTACTCATTTTGACTAGGCCCACGTATTTGATATATTAAAGTGTCAGCACAGTACCTTCCACGAACTATGATCTTCCAGTCGTTTTCAAAATATTAATACTGTGGCCCAGCCCAGCTTCCTTTGGTCTCTGACGGGCGCGGCCCGGGCACGCCCACGCGTGTCCCGCGCCGCGGAGCCCGCAAATGCTTTTATCGGCACCTCCAGGCGCGTAGGAGTAGCGTTGGCGGTAGAGACCGCACAGGATCCTGGGACCGGTAGTCCTAGTCCCCGGCAATGGCAGTGGCAGTGGCAACAACAGCTTACGGGCTTCCAGCGCCGCGGGAGCCCGCAAATGCTTTTATCGGCGCCTCCAGGCGCGTAGGAGTAGCGTTGGCGGTAGAGACCGCACAGGATCCTGGGACCGGTAGTCCTAGTCCCCAGCAATGGCAGTGGCAGTGGCAACAAATGTACAGATTTAAGGCAACCAATATATGGACCATGATTAATGCTGATACATAAACAATAATGGTCAGAAAGAACCAAAGACAACAATTTATTAATCAAAATTACAAAAACAGCATTTATTAAATTATTGAAACAATTAGAAAAAATGATAATCATTCATTCACTTTCATATCACTCTAACAGACCCACAGGCATACTTAAGACAAGTTAAAAACAACGTTGAAGTGGTAACAAATTGTTTAACACTGATAAATTAACACAATATATATAAAACAATGTCAATTAGAAATTAAGTGGCACAAGTTCAATTGACTGGTGGATTTCTACGCGCGTTTCGGCACAACAAGAGTGCCTTCGTCAGGAAGAGGGCCACAGTAAAGACAATTGATCAATTTTTGATATAAATAAGAGACCTATAATGTTGAACAGTCAATCGAGGCTTGTCGATATTTCAAAAAATGATCTCAAACGGCATCAGTAGTAGGACGCTGATAGCACATTATGGATAAATGAAAGCTATGTCCTCTTGTGGTATTGATAACGATGTACTGTATGCCTATTAGTTAATAGACGAATTGGGCGTCACCTGGATAAGCAGAGTAGCTCAGCAGTATCTGTAAGTGACCAAATGTCACTTTTTGTATATTTTCAGAGTTAGGTATAGAACGGTGCAGATGAAAAGGCTGAATGTAATTCTGTTCGCCCATTTCAAAAATAGTATTTAGCCGATAATGAAGCCTCCGGATGTGGGGTTCCTTCCATCTGCAATTATGCCAGGAGGAGTAGCGTTGGCGGTAGAGACCGCACAGGATCCTGGGACCGGTAGTCCTAGTCCCCAGCAATGGCAGTGGCAGTGGCAACAACAGGTTACGTTCTTCCCACACCGCGGGAGCCTGCGAATGCTTTTATCGGCGCCTCCAGGCGCATAGGAGTAGCGTTGGCGAGAGAGACCGCACAGGATCCTGGGACCGGTAGTCCTAGTCCCCAGCAATGGCAGTGGCAGTGGCAACAACAGGTTACGGGCTTCCCACCCATTGGCAATTCACTGAACCACTGTTGATATTAAGCCCCTGATATTACTGAGTGGCTAGCAAAACTAAGTCATTAATTATTATGAGTTTTGTTTTCTGAACAGTGTTCCAACATGGTATATTTTGAGATAATTCAGCTCACTTACTGGCATACGTTATCTATACTATACATCAATGTATGACATAAAGAAATTAAGAGGGTACAGATCATTAGAAAAAGTATATAGTAAACTTTTTTTTTAATCTAAGATCAATATAGAAGTAGTTTGTCAATAGTTAAAATACTCCAAAATCTGAGTCAACACTCAAAGTGTTAGTGATATTTACAAGCCAAAGAACCAAAAACATGCGTGAAAAGCAAAGAAACAGTGAAAGACTCCTTTATTAGATGTATAGTGTCAATGATTTATAAATGTCCATTGTGGAGGCATGTATTACTGTAGAAGAATGTAATGTCTATCTTTAAAAGCCGTATGAGTCAACAGTATTTCAACCATATTGTGATTTGTTGGTCATCATCAGGATGAGAAAAATATTTGTATCACTAAATTGCTCCACAAAAAATGTGCATGCTGAATTAATAATTTGCATGAATCTTACATATTCTGGACCATTGAATAAGTCACAGGAATTCAAAATGTGCTTGCGATGTAAAGTTTTTCTAATAGGTCCCATTTAAATCTGAAACCAGATAAGTTCAGCAGGACCGACAGCAGGTTGATAGTGAATCAGGAAGCAGCGTGGAGCCCGATGTACCATTGCTTGTGAAAAAAGGCACTTGCTTGTGATGGATGCTGAAAAAGGCAGTAAGGACAGATTAAGGTTGTTTGGGTTATTTGCAGGGGCGGCTCCTCTGCTAAGGCGGAGGAGTGTCACCCCAGTGCTCTCAGAGCAGAGCAGCAAAAATAAAATGATAATAACGCTGTTATTATCATTTTATTTTTTGTAGCTGCAGGGCTGGTTTAGGGTGGGGCGGGGCTGATGGCACAGGGGGAGGAGTCGTTTGCACAATCCCTAAGTGCACATGACTGTTTGGCTGGCCTCTTGAGCCGACCAAACAGTCATGCGCACTTTGCATGTTCCCCACCAGGCTGCATTACACAGCCTGGTGAGGAACATGCAAAGCCTCCCTGTCCCCGTCTGAGCGCCGAACCACGACGCTCAGACCAATCACAACGTTGCATTGCAGCGTTGTGATTGGCTCAGGGGAGCCCGGGAGCCGGATGCTTCCGGCTGCCGGGACTGCTGGAAGAAGGAAGCTGAACAAGACGGAGGAAAGGCGGCGGCCAGTGAAAAGGTATTTTTTTTAAAAAAATTCTCTCCTCACCCCCGCTGCCCCTGCCCCTGCCCCTCCACCGCCGTTCTGTGCCAGCCGCTACTGGTTATTTGTATAGGCGAAAGAGACGAAAGCATTAATTATTGCAGTGATGTAATCTAAAGAAAAAAATGGTGGAGGACCAAGAGAATCCCTTTTCTACGCTCTGTCTGTTGGCAGAAATAGCCAGACTAGATTTGAAGGATTTTGGACACTCGTACAGGGGTGTGTTATAAGAATATAATTTTTAGAATATCCTTTGACATAAACGTTGTGTCCTAAATATTGTCTACAGAAATATCACCCTTTTGCAGTTAGTAATAAAAAAAATCTACACCCAGTGGGCCTATACTTTTCTTAACAATATTTGAAACAAATGGGAGCCTCTTATCCCTTTATAAAAGCCTGTCTCAAATTTCCCTATTACAGGCAACTTGTGCCATCTCTAGTCACCTTTAATCATAGGTGCTGGAAATAACTACACTGGAGTTTAGAAGGTGAATGAGCAATAAAGATGACCTTAAATTTTGTTTTTATTTTGTCACATTTGCTGTGAGATCAAAGGCAGAGCTCAAATGTCAGGCTATGTCTTCTGACAAATTGCTGCTTATTCTTTTAACACGGAGACTGATGTTTTGTTTTCTTTCTCTGACTACAAAGTTAGAGGATTTAAACATAGAGGATTTTGTAAAGTGTACTATCTGATAATCTTTCTGGGGTACAGGGAGTGTGAAAGGAAAGGCTGTAGGATGTATTTTTTCTAACATACAACATTTAAATACAGCAATTACTTGGTGATGTACAAATGATAAATATTTGCTGACTCAGTTGAAGTCTCACACATTAGTTTTGTGCTATATTGTTTTATCGGTAAAACTACATGTCAGTGTGAATTTGGGACCATTCTAATGGAAAGTGAGCTGTCTGTAAATGACAATTGCACTTCTATACCATGCTTAAGTAATATATTTTCAACTGTGTACTCCAAAATGCACCATCAGCTACATACCACACCCCTATCACTCTCCTGCTGAATGGGCGTGGCTCATTTGCTATACTTGCTCCTTGTGTGAAGCTTGGATTTTTCATAGTCACTAGGACTTCCGTGATGTTACATTGATGGCAGCACCCCCACTCTGAAAATAGTCCCTGCACTACTGCCTCTAATAAAGAAATGGTGTAACTGCTCAACTGTAATAAGTTATTACAATTGAGTTCTGACTTTATAATGCCTGGTGCCAGAGCCAGCAGCCAAGGGGAAAGGTAGGATATGGAGCAGAACTAAATCTGCAGTTTAAACAGTGAAAACGATACCTGATTTTTCTTATTTTGCTCTATGACCAGCAGATATTAGATATTTATGGTAACGTGTTTTTTTTTTGTACACTTTAGGTAATTATAGGAAAGGTAGACTCTATATGCATTTTTCTACCAATTCTGGGCTACAGCTTTTTTCAATTCTCACTTATAATAAACTGATTCTAATATATTTTTGCAACATATATCTGACTGTTCTTTGGTGTTTTTGATTATGCAGTACATATTCCACTTTTATTCATTATCCCTTCATACATCCCTTCTCTTTCATATGAAAGAGCAACATACCAAGGATTTAAGCAGTTTTGTGGGAAGGGTAATGGTGTGACAATGTATTATAAGGAATAAAGGACCCACTGGCGTACTTTAGAAGGATATTGGAAGTCACCTCGGAACACCATGATCCTATAAAAGAACTTGGCCTTTTCCTCATTCCTCTATATGGTCATGGAACTCCTCTGTGATTTGCAATATCCTTATAATGAACGGCAGGGGGTACTTAATCCCATATATGCAATATTCTGACATAAAACCCAGGAGTAGAATGCAATACTGCTCATGCAAAGGTGAATTTCGCTCTTCACCTCCATATAAAAATATTGAAGTGACAGCATTTAATAAAAAAATCTTCTCTGGACCTGGCTGCGCTGGTGGTAGTTCTCATTTTTGGAAATAGGGTGAGCAGGACGACAGAGTGAGATTTTATTTCCAAGTTATTAACTTGAAAAAAGTCTATATAGTGAGTTTAGAGCACTGAAAATAAATACTATCAGAGGATCTGATGAGCAAAATATGAACCCAATCAATAGCAAATTGGATGCAACTAAATAGTCAGTTTACCAAAGGCCGTTACACACTGAAGCTACCCCAAATGGAAAGAAATGAATGCTGCTGTTATAAAGGTACATCGAAAAGAAACCTTGAGCAATTATTTATTAAACATTGTCCTTTTAGGTTAGGAAATCAACAAAAATACGTTCTACTACATTTAAATCGGGATTTCTTTCTCTTTAACTAGCTGACGCTTCATTTAGTTTCATTCCACCATGAAAATGCCATAAACACATTTGTGTCGAGAAGGGAAGTGTTGTGAAAGATGCACTTGTGTGCAGTACCGCGCGGCCCAAACAAGAATGTGGAGTGGCATTCTTTCATGTTCATCTCATCAGAAATGCCTACAGTGTTTTCGTCCTCTCAAGCAGTCCCTTGAAGTTCAAGTCACATCTACCCAGCTCAAAGCACAAAGCGCGGCCTCTTAAGTGTTCCTTTGTGTATTTGCCAAGTCAAGTAACATCTTATGACTTAGTGCCTTCTTTTGTTAAGCGCTTTCAGCCTGCAAAACATGCTCTTTTGACCTGCCTAGGATTTACGCAAGTAAACAAGTTTACTGATAATTAGAAATCGTGTAGGGCCTGGCTTTTTAAGTAACTTAAGTGTTTGGCATTTTAAAACTCGAATACAGCTCTTATATTTTGAAAAAAATTAAGTACCACCTCCATTTTCTTTACAGAGCGGTCTTCTTATAACATCTGGATTTTCACTTTACCTGGGAAACGTTTTCCCCTCCGAAATGGATTATTTACGCTGTGCAGGAGGTTCAGTAAGCATTGTTTTTGTTATTATTTTCATTGGAAATTGGTGCTTTAATTATTTAAACGTGCTTTATAGTGGATCTTTGTGAAGTCTGTGCTCGGAAATTCTTTTCCTAAGCAGGGCGAAAGGTACGTACATTGGTGCCGAAATATTTTTCAGAGGTGAAGTGTTGAAATCGAGATTTGAAAGCAGAACATGCAAACATTCCAAAAGGTCCCATCAGTCTGAGTGCTGAAGTATTACAACATCCCAGTGCCATAAGATTTTTGCTGCGATGGGCAAGACATATTTAGGGCGGGCAGTTGGTATCCTTAGAAAGTGGTAGGGCGTGCAAAGTAGCCCACTACTTCCCAAAAAACAAAATAAAACACCCCCTCTCTCCAACAGCCCAAAATAAACCCCCTCCCTCTAAAAACCCATATTAAAACAACCCCTCCCTCGAAAATCCCAAAATAAAACAATTACACTAACATTTAAAATATATAAAATAAAAATAAATGGCACTTACCCACTACTGCACTTCCTCCTCAGTGTTCTGAATTTGAAATCTGCTGTGGAGCTCCCCTAACCAATCCAGATGCTGTTTTCATGCTATTAACCAGCATGAGAGAAGAGCCAGGATTGGATGGAGAGGGTTGGCCAGATGCCCCTTCAGGCCAGGAGGCCTGCGCTTGCTCTCCACCCAGATATCTAAGATAGTTCAGGATGGAGAGCTTCAAAGTGCTCATGTCAAGCTGGCTGTCGCAAGCTAGTCGGCCAAACTAACATGCACACTTTGAAGCATCCGGCCACCCACTGCTTCAGTCCTCCATGCTGCCAATTGGCAGCAGAGGACACGCCTCGCATGTCTCTTGGGTGGTGGGCACTGTGTCGCGCACATCGTAAAAAAATAAAATGACAATGAAATCATTTTATTGCCATTTTATTTTTTTACACTCGGCTCGCAGCGGGCGGGCGTGCGAAGCTCTCCAGCCTCGTGTAGAAACCCAGCTGAATTTGGGCCCCCCTTTTTGAAACTACTCTCAATTTATTACCCATTTAGAGCTAATTCAGGCCCTTGTGATGCCAAACAATATTCAAATTAAACGTTAAAGATTCAGAAATGGGGACCCCGAAACCAGTGAAAACCTTAAGCTGCCCTGCAGCCACAATCTGAATAGTACCAAAAGAAGCTTAAACAAGCATTGATAAAGCCATTTCCTTTTGCACTTGGGTCTAGATTATTTGTTGTCTTGCAGCTGCAATACTTTATGTGGAATTCAGCATTTAGGCAACCTATTCCTCCTATTCTAAGAAAAGCACAGTAAGGGTGCCTTGGTGAAAGTTTAGTAAACTAATACAAAATATTCAATTGAGACATATGCACTTTGGGGCCTCTTACGTTGAGAATGCACAACATTGAGACTAGTGGAGACATCTTTAGGTGTCTCTATAACTAAGTGTAACACCCTGGTTTTTCAGAGTACACGATCACACGAGGACATAACAGTTCGAGACCCATCTAACAATAACAATGAAAAAGTCCCACACCTACATATTGTGTTGAAAAGACTAGACACTTTAAAACAGTGACCCCCTGCTTACACACGGTTAGTAATGTGGGATACTAACGGAAATGTATCATTGAGAGACTCTTCTAATATACATCTGTCTAACAATGGTACGTCTGAGCGTGATAAGGGTGCGTTACTATTGACCGGGAATGCATCATTGAGAGATCCTTCAGAGAACATCGGTCCGATAATGGGACATCTCAGCGGTAGAAAGGAACCCACGAAGCAGCCATTAATTGAAATGTGTATAGTAAAATACTGACTGCTGTGTCCACGGGTACATGCATGCAGTAATAAGAATAAAACTATCATACATGGGAAGCATCCGCTCTACATTATTAGCGAGTAGCCTGGTTGAAGTAATATCACACTTAGGTAGTAGCTATTACATCTAATCACCCCCGAGTAGTTCTTGTTTTTCTGGGCAGGGAAACAGCAAATTACTATTCCGGTGTATTTCCCAATGTTTTTGTATGCATATCGCTTGATTCCATTCTGCATTACGCGAAACATTTTAATACCAACTCCTTTCCTCATACATTTCCAGTAACTAAATGTTTTTCAGGATTGGAATTCTCCCAACATGGCGCTGCCACTACTCCGACAACGGTGGCCATTTTGAACTAACCGAGCGGTCTAGTACTACGAAGCAGAATGACAGGGCATTTTTTTCCCCGCCGCATGGTTAAGAAAGGACTTTATAAACGAAAACGGCCCATGCACCAGTTAGTATGCGGTCCCCAGGGAAAAAAGTAGGTTACTGTACCAGAGGCGGCTTTGACGAAGTAAGTGGCGGGGGGCTTCTTTTTCCTACAGATGGAGTACGCTAACCACCTGTTAAGCAGCAACAAGAGAACATGATATATGGACTTGTTTTTTTCCCCTTCCCCATTTTAGAGTGTGACTACAAGCCCCTCTACCCCTGGCTTTGACCATGATGCAATAATATAGCATCTTCAGAAGTATGTCACATGGATTATCTTATCTATGTTTTATGGTGTACTGTCACGTGGTGTCTTGTTTCACGAGTGCTACTTTACGAGTGGTGTCACCCATTACAGTGTGTGGCATGTTCATGACACACTATATGAGCACATAGGATAGACCATATGAGCACCCACAATATACGGTGGGATATTTTGATAAGTTGCATGCACAATCATGCTAATGCGACCTGCCAGCACACCTGACAGGTCTCTGTTGTTAATATATATTTTTGCTTTCTAATTACAGACACGGATTAATCACTAGAACCGTATGTATACAGTGCGCATTAGGTGTGCATGGTTTGTGTCCTTATTACAGGATTCACTAGGAGTGGTACACACGGGGCTGGACCCTGTGGAGTCCTGATGAAGAGCTGTTAGGGGAACAGCTCGAAACATGTTGACAAAAACATATTACTGAGACAACCAGACTCATTAAGGTCAGGTTTCTTCTCAGTAAACAACCCCTGATTTTTAACCATACCAACTAGGGGCGGGAATAAAAGAGTGGCCAACTAGTTAGGTATTTTTAGATTTTCTTTCCCTTTCCACTCCACATCACTGCACTACACATAGTCTACAATAAAAAGTGCTCCTACGTAATTCGCAAGTCGCAGCACGCCTCAATCCGGAGAGGATTGAGAGGAACCCCAATGATGAAGCATGCCACCTAGGGGCAACCCTGGTGGGTGAGGGGTCTCTAGGAAAAAAGCTTTTTTCTAGACAAGGGATTACAACAAATTCTTGCTGTATCCTATCTAATTCCCTAAGGGCAGGTTTTCTTCGATATACTCGATTTTTGTCTAACTACGTAACTGTCAGGAGGATAAACCTAGTCTCTACCTCTGCCTCCCTCTATACTTTGGTAACTATTTAGACAGCACACAGCTGTGGGAGTTCCCCTTCCCTTCTGCTCTTTTTTCACTTTGATTAGAACACCACTAGACAAGACACCATTGCAGAAATCACAGGCCTTACCTTCTCAGAAGAGGAGGTAGAAAGAATTCTATCATCAATATCTCCATTTAATGAGACATCGAACACAAATATAGATGCAGCGGGCCCAACCTGGGACGAGTTAACGGAACTTAAAAGAAACCAAATCAAGACCATGATCCATGGGATCATGATGACGGAGTACCTGAGAGTAAATGCAGCACCCCGTGGTCTGATCGTACGCAACGAACCTTTCATTTTCTAACAAGATAAAGCATTCAAGAAGGATTGGTCCTAATCTAGTGGTATTGTACCAGAGACTGGTTGGTCCTCCTTATTAAGACGGCAGAACGGCTTTCACAAGAAATGAAGGATGAGATTCACACATAAGAGGTTCACCTAAAGTGGTTTAAATTCGTCACAGAATTAAAAAAGAGACTCGAGGAGCTGAACAAAACAATGCGCGAGTTTGAGGTAACCCTGAAAGACACCAAATTCAAGAAATTCAAGAAAGACTCAAAGAATTTCACGCATGTAAAAGTCTACCCCTACATACGAGAAGACTATAATCCTACAGGGAGAAACCCTGGATACAATACGGATACTGATGGATCAGACACCAGTTCTGACAGTTCAGATACTGGCAATAATAGGAGAGGCACTTTCAGAAATAGGCGAAACTACACAAGACGGATGGGACACCAAGGAGGACAAAGGCGAGTGCGGACTCCCTTCCAAGGCCCCCCACCTTATCCAGGACCTCCTTTCTTCTATGGACCACCACAATTCCAACAACAGCCATACGCATACTGGAATTCAGCACAACAACCAGAATACCCAGGATCATCGACTCCTTTTTTAGGGAGAGGCAAAGGAGCACAAAGAGGACGGATGAAGAAAGGACAACAAGTGTAGTGGTCGAACCCACTGGAACTCACAAGGATGACAACGAGGAGCATGGACCCCCAGAACGACCCAGGAACCAGCAACCGCCCAGCCTAGTAGTCAATTTGACAGACAAGACTCTATCATCAACCCAACTCAAAGTACTGGAAAAAGGCCTAAGATTCGACCCTACAACCAGTCTGGATAAATTCAAATTAAGCTTCGAGATCAAAGAATTCATTCGCAGAATTAAACTACAGGTTTTTTTTGCCAACAACCCAGCAATTGAAACCAGTGAAAGTGACACAGGACTACACTTGAAATCGAATTTCACTCTACCATCAGCAACATTACCCGTGGAACTCCTAGCTTTTGAAAAAGCGATTCTGAAAGAAATAGGGGAGATCGATCCAAGGACCATCAAAATCTTCCATAATACAAGCAAAGAAGAACAGTCGGCCATCCAACAACTGGCTAACGACAAGGATGTAGTAGTGAAACCAGCAGACAAAGGGGGCGCCATTGTCCTACAAACTACGGAAGCCTATCGCCGTGAGTGCATGCGACTACTGGAAGACGAGAGGAATTACCAACGCATCAGTGACGATCCCACAGAACGCCTAAGGATACGGATCACAAGTATGGTGGAGAAAGCGACACTACATGATTGGATCACTAAGAAAGAAGAGGATTTCCTGATTAACACACACCCGGTGACCCCCTATTTCTACACGATACCTAAAATACACAAATCTTTGGAAAACCCACCAGGGCGACCGATTCTATCCGGTATAGGTTCGATACTGGAACCTCTTTCAAAATTTGCCGACGCCTTCTAATATAAGGAACAAACCCATACCTACAGGACACTAAGGCAGTCCTGTGTCTTCTAAAGGACCTATAGTTCAACCCTGTCACTAGCATCCTCATAGGTTTGGACGTTGAAAGTTTGTCCACAAGCCTCCCACACAAGGAGACTTTAGAAATCATCGAAGAAGTCCTGTATGAAGGGAACTGGACCTACCACACACCTAGACACCTGGTGTTAGAATGCGTCAAATGGGCTCTAACAGAGAATTTCTTTCGCTTCGAAGATACCTTGTTCCGCCAACAACACGGAAATAGTATGGGCAGTACTTTCGCCCCTAGTGTGGCGGGATTATACGTACACCATCTAGAGAAACATAAAATCCTGGCTGACACCAACCCTTATCTCCAACACATCACACTTTGGAAAAGGTATATAGATGATATTCTACTGATTTGGGAAGGAGACGAGTCCAGAGCAGATGAATTCATAACCTGGCTGAATCTCCAGGACACGTTCCTTAAATTTACTCACACCATGAGCAGATCTAAACTGGTGTTCTTGGACCTCAACATTATCGCAGCTGAGGGCACCCTAAAAACAACAACACATGAGAAACCCACTGCTAAGAACTGCTTATTGCTATACGATAGCTTTCACCCCCAGGCATTTAAAAAACAATCTCCCCTTCAGCCAGTTCCTTAGGTTAAGGAGGAACTGCACAGAGGTCCATGATTTCAGAACGAAAGCCAAGAAACTGACAGACAAACTTCTGGCAAGGAACTACCCAAAAAAGTTGGTGTCTAAAGCAAAGAAACGAGCAGTGAGTAATCACAGAGATTCTCTGCCAAAAACAGAACACTGTTGAAGACAAGAGACCAATCTGCATAACTACCTTTAACATAGCCTCTGATCGAGTCACCAAAATCATTGGAAAACATTGGCGTATTTTGAACAGTGGGCAACTTAACATCCCAAGGGTTGGAGTAATCAATACTTTGACCTGCAGGACTGTGTAACATTTTGAAACCCTGGCACGGCGAGGGATGAAACTACAGCTATAAAGGCACCAGTCATTGGAGGCACCGGGACCAGCATTACGAAGGATGGCAATTACCATGTTGCGTGTAAGTGACATTTTATGACTTGATTTTCCGTTAAAGAGGAAATACAGCCATTGAAAGTCTATATAAGACGGAGAACTAAGCAATAATGCGAAATGTATCACAAGGCTGTAAGCAATAAAGCACACGCTAACATGGCGACCCGATTGGTATCACACCGAGAACTTGACAAGTCCTTCGTTGCTGGCCGTGACAGAGTGTCTCGCCAATGAAATCATCTGTAATCACATTTAAACATGCTATGTGTTTGGTGCCAAATCATTGAGCACTGAGGAAGGCTAAGAGGCTGAAATGCATTTGCTCGAATAAATTATAATTGAAGACGTCCCGGGAGTGCTCCGCATTTTGGTAGCCGAGTATTTCTGCGTGATTTCGCCCTCACGGAAGCGGACTATAGCACCCGTTGAATAAGAGTTCAGCAGTTGGGTGACTAAAGGAGCATGAGTTATAGTTAGGACCTATTTTCCATAGGAAATTCACAACATTCTATTTCCAATAACTTTGGCGCCGGTTGATGCATCTTCGCAAAATTTTCAAAACTCGTGGGGCGCTCCGGTCCGCTCCTATCCTGAAAGTTTCGGGGTGATTCACCAAGCGGGGGCTGAGAAAAAAGGGGGGTCCCAAAACATGTTTTCCCCATGCAATTTTCCATAGGAAACTTTAGACACGGCTACAGCCCGAACTGCTGAACGGAATTACACCAAATTTGGCAAAGAGGTAGTTCTTGGTTCAGAAATAACCCTTTTTGTTAAATGGTGTAAATCCGTTCAGTAGTTGCTGAGAAAATCAAAAGTAAAAACACATATATATCTATGGCCATGGAGGATCCGCGCACCCTGCAGATTAGGATCCGCACACCCTGCCGATCACGAGCTGCATTGTAATTGGTTGTGAACACTCTAAACCAGGAACTGTTGGTAGCCATCTTGTGCCTCGGTAGAAGCGAGGCACAAGATTGCAGTAAAATGAAGGCGTAAAGAAGAAGAGGGGGCAGGGTTGAAACACCCTGACCCCGTAGGTCTGCTTAGGGGGTCCTAGAAGGACTTCTAGGGCTAAAAAAAGCATTTTTTTTTTTAAAAACGCCGCGATACGCGTAGGGTGCGCGGATCCAGCTGCGAAAACGAAAAAAGGAAGCGCGGGCTCCCGCGCTCGTTTAATTAGAAGCCCCCGGGTGGGCCAGGTCCCGGGGGCATGTGAAAAAGTGTGGGGGTCCCTAATCCCCCCACACTGCCCCGGGGACTGCCACCCCCCGGGGCAAAGTATGAATATTTGCGGGGGCACACGGGCCCCCCCGCAGCCCCGGGGACCGCCACCCCCCGGGGCTTTTAATTTTTTTTTTAATTTAACCTGTGTGGGGAGGCTCGCACCGGGGACTGCGACCTCCCCGGGGCACTAAATATTCAAAATAGGGGGTCCGTTACGGACCCCCAAGCCCCGGGGACCACCACCCTCCTGCCATAGCAAACTTGGTTTGGATTTTGTAAGAGAGAGCAGGGAAACCTGCTCTCTCTTTCAAAACGCAAACCAGATTGCTTTTCCACACGGGGAGCTGCATGTTAGCAGCTCCCCATGAGGAAAAGCAATGCCGGCTCCCGAAGGACGCGGGGAGCCGGCGGGACCGTGGGGGCATTGGGGCTCCCCCCACGGTCTCCATCATTATGTATAGGCCCGGGGGATGGGGTCCCCGGGGAGAAAAATAAATTAGTGGTAGGAGCTAAAAAAAAAATTACGGAAAAATTTGGAGTCGCGACTCCAGCGCGGCGCTCAGCGCGGCCCCCTGGTGTGAACACGTTGGGTGCACGACTCCCCAAAAAATTGAAAAAAAATAAAGAAAATAATATACATTTATTTAAAAAAATATATAAAACAAAAAAAAACAATATTTCAGTTACAATATATATATTTTTTTAAACTCTTTTTATTTACAAAAAATAAACTTGTTGGTCATTGCACATAATGATGCGTGATAAGTACAGTGTTGCATTCACATTTTCACATTTCATTATATTTCCTTTAGTTACAATATTTATAAAAACATTTTTTTTCCATTTATATTAAAAATATATAATGTAATTTAAAAAATAAAGTATGTAAAAATAAACAATTAAAGATCTGTAGAAAATCAGTATAAAAAAATACATATAACTATTATTACATTTAAAAATGATCATTTAAAAACCTTCGAAATTCACTTCGTACAAAACCATTGAAATTCCTCCGTTATAGTTAGTTCAGCTAACTATAACTCGCGCCCCCGCAATGCACTGCTGATGACGTCACATATTACATCACTCATGACATGGTCAGTGACATCACTGATGACATCACTGATGACATCTCAAATGACATCACTGATGACATCACTGATGACATCATCCATGTGATAATTTGCTGCATCTTCTCACACCCTAATATAACCTTTGATACACCCACTCTAAATTACATATGTGACGTCATCAGCAGTGCATTACGGGTTACGAGTTATAGTTAGCTGAACTAACTATAACGGAGGAATTTCAATGGTTTTGTACGAGTGAAATGTCCAGCTAACTATAACAGCCCTGAAACCTATGGTTTTTTCAGTGAATCTATAGATAGATATATATATATATATAAATATACACAATACCCAGTGGTGGTCACCGCTGGCTAGTTATAGTTAGGGCTGCGTGTCCACCATAGGAAAAGCTTTTTTTGTTTTCCTCATGACTTGCTCTGTGTGACAAATCTTCACTAAACTTTCCATAGGACAAGCATTTTTTGTTTTCCTCATAACTTTTGCTCCGTGTGACAAATCTTCACTAAACTTTCCAGAAAAAACTGTCTCATCCACCTCAGCTCCTATCTGGTAAGTTTCGAGGTGATCTGACAAGCGGGGGTCGAGATGTTTTACTGAATGGATGAGGAAAATATTTGACAACTCACAGAAAATGTATGCTCATTTTACCTAAAGAGCACTGACCATAATTTCTATGACAAAAAGAAACACCTCATTTTGTTAATTAACTGTAGTTTCCTCTGTAGGAAGAGATCTTATAAAAAATATGTCCTCATTTTTGCTTTCTAGAGCACTGACCATAATTTCTATGACAAAATTAACTTCTTCGATTTGTTAATTTCTCAAGGAAATGTTATCAGTTTTACAGCTTTGATTGTGGCTAAAATGTGTTACCCCCCCCCTTTATATGTGCTCCTTATTTGTGACACTCAAAACATGGCATTCACTACGATGCATTTCAATGAGGACCATGTCCCTGAATCCTACAGTGGCTGCCACAACATGTTGTTCATGGGGATCCCCCACTTGCCCCTAGGGGGTCAGGGTGCGATCATCATACACCCTTATATTTGTTTTATAGTCTGTTTCAGTACTCAGGGACTATTTCCCTGACAGCCTCAACATATGTTATGTTATGTTATTTGAGTTTATAAGGCACACAGCTACCCCGAAGGGTTTCCCGGCGCCAGCCTGAAAAAAGGGATGGAAAGGAAAACTACAAATTAAACAACCAGGTTTTTAACTGTTTACGAAAATTAACAAAATCAGTTTCTTTACGCAGAGAAATGGGAAGAGAATTCCACAAGGCGGGTCCTAAATATGAAAAGGAGCGACCGAGCATACGCTTCAATCTGATTTTTGGAACGTTAAATTTACATTGAGTAGTGGAGCGCAAAGTACGGGAGGGAAAATAGGGTTGGACCAAGGACAGCAGGTATTGAGGGGATAAGCCAGCTTTGATCTTAAACATGTAGCTCAAGGCTTTGAATTTATCACGATTCTCCACCTTAAGTCAATGAAGATTGCGAAGAAGACCTGAAGTAGAGGCAATCTACTGTTCATGTTGTGGCCAGCCAATTATGATTGACTAGCTCCGTTAAAATGGCTAATCAGAGCATATCTAGACACCAGATACACCTTACTTTTTAACCACTTCATGCCCAACCCGAGCCCCTCTTTAAATGCTAATTTCTCAAAAATGGCTGGATGGATTTACACCAAATCACAAGAAGCACACTTTCTAATTTTCTAATGTTTTGCCAAATATAGGGCCTCATTATGATGTCGGGCAGAAAGCCATCCAACAGCTCGTCTGAGGCTTTCCGCCAACATCAGAGGTTTTCGTCTGACTGCCCTATTACCATACTGGCAGCCGGAGGGAAACCAGCGGGGGAATACTGCATCCCTTTCAACAGGCTCATGGAGCCCGTCAGGGAGGAGGGCGGATCGTAATCCCCAGAATGGACCGCCGTGGGGATTACGAAGCACGTTTTCCACAGTCTTTCTATGGCGGTTTGACTGCCATAGAAAGGTTGTCGGAAACGGACTTTGGGGCCCCTCGCAGGGCCACCATTCCCCCGCGGCCTCCGCTATGAGGCCTGTGGTGAGATCTGTGGTGCCCCCCCAAACATCCATGCATCATGTGGCAGGCACCACATGGTGCCTGGCACAAGGTGCATGGATGTTTGAAAACAGCCATTTTTATATTGCAGCTTGTGCTGCGGCCCTTTTCCGGCCGCTGCATAAACTGCAATAAAAAAATCAATGTTCCCGACTGCCCATAGGGCGGTTGCATCCTGATTCAGCGGGTAGAACCGTCGACTAATAGTCGGGCGGATTCCATCCCACTACGGTGTCGTCCGACCCCCATCGTTATAGGCCCCTTAGTGTAAATTTGTTCAACCCCTTTTCTTTAGCGGAGAGTAAAGTTTCCTACGTGATTTAACATGGGAAATCACACTTTTGTGACCCCTATTTTTTGTGGCCCCTGCTTGCTGGATCAGCACATAACATTCCATGAAGGAGTCTAGGTGGATGAACTTTTTTTGGAAAGGTTTTTGTAGATTTGTCAAACGGTGTCAATGTTATAAGTGAAACAAAAAACGCTCTCCCTACGGAAATTCTGACCTAACTATAGATACACAGTGGTGATACACTGGGGCTCAATGGTGATTGTTCCAATAAGACGCACAGAAGTCTTAGCTATGATACACAATAGTGACTCTTTCATTTTCATGCCCACAGAGATAAACATGTTGAAAACAGTTACGTTTTTGGTTATGCTCCTAGTTCACTTAACATTACTATAAGTATCTATTATTATCAGCATTGATGCCTGTTGCCTACATAGGCAGAATTGTACTATTCTTTTGTTTCCAATGTGACGTAACATTTTTATGATTTTGGTGAAACTCTTCCATGTTTACTGATGGCATGCCCTGCAATGTGTGTAAATGACTATAAATTTAAAACAAGATGGATACTCACTAGTTGATGAAGGCGAGAAGCCGAAACGCGTCCTGAGAGACCGTGTTCACGTTTGGTAACGAGTGAAAAATAAAATCCACTTGGAAAACAGCCCGGAGTGCCCGGAGTGCCCCACCTTCTTTGTTGAATTGTTTGTGGAGGATTGGAGTAATATATGACCCTCAGGGTAAATAACAAGGGAATTGAACTATACATGGGCAGACACACTTCGGTGTACATACAGAGACCCCAGCATTTACATCGAAACAGAGCCAATGATGCCCGCTTGCATACAAAGATGAAATTAAGCAGAACTGTGTCAACTAAGGGATTAACTTTGCACTTAGGTGATTGGGTGATTAAGCACAATGCACTTTAGCACACAATACAGCACAACTTTTTTGTAATACATGTGCAGAGATACGTGAGGACATGAATAGACACAATTAAATTAAGGGGCATGACATGAATTTTGATTGAATGCAAATCAAAGACAAAGGTTGTAAATATTATAAATATTATGAAATTTTAGAAGTATATAACCATTTATTGTCAAATACTATTGTTTATTCTATGATTACCCGGTTTTGTATATACATGAGTATTGATGGGTCAGTAAATCGGAGATAGTAACTCTTCAATGTCTATAGCGCAATTTGCACCGGTGGAAGTAGTCACGTAAGCACTAGTCACTTTAAATACGCCCATGATAGCGCTGAACTCTGTCATGTGATCAAGGCTCCGGGGAGAGCTGAAACGCGTTATGCCGTCTTGCACGCAATAAAGGATTAATACTGCACAAAATCGTGGTCCGGACCCGTTATTTTGAGGCTTCAAAGGAGATACGGTGACAAATCGATATTAGAAGCCGAGGTGGTCTCTTTTCGGCTTTCATACGGACCCCCTTTCCGCAAAGGAACAACGCATGGAGAGACGAGATCTTCCGGGGTAACCAGGAAGTACTGCACTGAATCCGGAAGGAATTATGCTGTTGTGACCCCCAATGCCGAGAAACGCCGCAAAACCAAAGTGTAACGGAACGGATTGAATCGGAGGATTTGGACGGACCGTAAAGACACTGAGGTACGTGACACGGGCAATCAAGGGGAGGAAAGGTGTGCTGGTTAGAAGTTTACGTCTATTTTAAAAGGACGGACAACTTTTATAAACCAAGGAAGGATACATTTGATATTGTGCAAATGTCGGCTGACATAGTTCGCGAAAGAGAAGCCGCAGCATTAGAATTGTTTGATGACTGCCGGCAGGTGACAAGCATCACTAGGAATGTTGACACAAGTGCTAAAAATACAATGGAATCATTAAAAGAGAAATATAAAAAGCTTGGAAAAAAGATGCGGGCAGAGCAAAGTAAATGGTGGGAGTCCCGCTCATTGCAGCGGTATCTGGATGTTGACCGAATACCACGAGGCTTGCGGTTACTCTTAGCCCCGAGTTATGAATCTCCAAATCCGGCAATGATGCGAGAATGGGCTCAATGCAATCTCGAGTCCTCTAAAAAATTAGTGACGATATTGGTAAAGTATGCCGACATTGATAGGGCGACTTTGCTTGAAGAAATAGCCAAAATCAACGAAGAATTGGAAACTCTGGGGCAAACTGAGGAACAAACTAAATTACGGAAAGAAATGATGATCAGGCTAAAAAAGGAGGAAGAAAAGATTAAAGAGAGAAAAGCGTACAAATTCCGCCGTGATAAGACTGATTATGACCTTGGTCAAATTTTTACTTTTGCAAAAAAATATGAAGCAATGAGAACTACGAAAAACAACAAAAGCATAGGACCAAGGTTGGGAACATCGAGGAGTGGGGAACCTACCTCAAGTACCTCACAATCAGACCTCAGCTCAGCCCCTGATAGCGAAACAGAAAATGACACGAGGCAGAATCAACCTGGACAACAACATACATTCGATGAGGAGCTGGGTTTTTTATGTTACGACAGGCGGCAAACCTTACGCCCAAGAACCCAGAAAACCAACTATGGACCAACAAAAACCACAAACGTGGACAAAGAAGGAAGGCCAACAGAAACAGGTCAAAATCAAAGAAAACGAGGAGGGTGGAGGAGGGGCAAATAGATGATGCAAGCAAAACAGATCAAACAATCATAAATTTAACAAGCGTAACATTAAATGAGGATGACAAAAGAATACTAAGCTTGGGCCTCTCATACTGCCCCGCAAGGGACTTCAACTACTCAAAAACCAGGTTGGACATATTTAAAAGTGTCAGAAAGCTAAAATTGAAAAAATTCCACACTCTGAACAAGAAAGATGATGGCCCTTTTAAAAATAAGATCATTGCAAGAGTGGACACAACCGTTGACATGCCGGAGACACAACCGGAGGCTTCTCTTAGTCAAGAGATGCAAGATCTATGGATGAATAATGATTCACCTATTGAGGACGCAATGCATGATCCCCACACATCCACAACTATTCAATTGGAATCAACCAGATTACAGGAGGGGATAAAGACACCATTCAAAGCTAAATCGACTTTTAATCCCATTATGATACGCGACTCCATTGACATTTTCCACGAAAGTGTAGTTGAACAAGTGAAACAACTAAACCTAACGATGAAAAACAAAAAATGGAAATTTAACAAATTAAATCATGATTATAATTTACTTATGAGGAGATTGAAAGAAAACAACAGCATCATTATTCGGAATTCGGATAAAGGTGGTAATATTGTTCTGATGTCTAAAGATGAATATACAAATGAGGCATACAAACAACTAAGGGACAATTCCTGCTACTCTAAAAGTAATATCACCGAAGTAAAATCAATGTACACAACTTATCACTCAAAGTTATTGTCATGGAAAAACAAAGAAATTATAACATCTCAAGAGTTCAAATTCTTAAAGAATGATCATCCAGTGGTACCCACAATCTATTTTATCCCTAAGGTCCACAAAGATCTACGGAAACCACCCGGCAGGCCAATAATATCAGCCAGGAATAGCCTACTTGAGCACACGTCGCAATATGTTGACTTTTTTCTCCAAGATGCAGTTAAATCATTGCCTTCACATGTATGTGACACAGGGGACTTTCTAAGAAAACTCAAAGACTTTGCTTGGAAACCTGAATATTTTTTCATAGCACTGGATGTGTGTTCATTATATACCAGCATTCGACACCTAGATGGACTGAGGGCTTTGAGATTTTATTTGGAGAAAAGAGAGGAAATCACGATCAGACAGAGAGAAATGATAATTGAAATGGTGGATTTCTGTTTATCAAACAACATATTCATGTTTAATAATCTAATGTACAAACAAATGGGAGGTGTAGCCATGGGGGCCAGCTTCTCCCCCAGCTATGCATGCTTGCACATGGGATGGTGGGAGAAGCTGGTCCTCAAAACCCAACACAGACAGGTGATGACAAAAATCGTCAAAATGTGGTTACGATTTATAGACGACCTATTTGTGATTTGGGATGGGGATGAAAAGGACGCTAATGATTTTGTGACAGCTTTGAACATTAATGATTTAAATTTGCAATTTACTGTGACCATAAGTGCAACAGAAGTCTTGTGTGAAATTTTCCTTCTTTCATGTCTATTTCCAATTAATGAAATGTGTTTAAAAATGGGCGCCGCTGCCGTGTCAGTAACACCGACGAAGGCGCGTATGTCGAAACGCGTTTGTTGTTAAGATAAATAAAATCTTTCCGCAATTACCCGGTGAGTGCTGGCTTTTGTTCTGGAAAAGAGGAGCATTGGAGCGTTGATATATATATATATATATATATATATATATATATATACACACACACACACACACTCTGCCTTCTGCTCGTGTATATATATATATACACACACACACAGGACTTTATGTTAATCTCTTGCTGAACAACATGGGACATGCTTGTAACAGTATTCCACCTTACTATAAACTCCAGAAGAATATCACAGGCAAAATATTGAGGACTAAAAATACAGCTGAGGTAAGTGTATCATCAAGGTATATATATATGGAGTTAATTAAAGTAAACCCATACTTACAAATGTGCACTTCCCTTCTCAATATTTAAGTCCTCTATATTTTCGCCGTGTTTTCGTAGCATAGTGCTTCCATAATCAATATTTTGACATACACCCGTTGAAAGAACATTCCCATTTGAGAATCGATGAATGTGGATGCGCATAACTGGCCCACTTAGTCCCACACCAAAGGCAAGCCTGTCTTTACCCTTCTATGCTGAGTTTGGGCGCAGATAGGCCTTAAGATAGTTAGGTATGATAGATGTCCATAGCCGCCTGGATGGCTGTAAACTCCTCCCAACATAACACTGAATAAACCGATTTCATGATACGGTGGTGGGGAGGCGGAGACAATGACTTTGTTGCCTGCTCGTCTGACATCCACGTTTGCCCACCTTCTAACCCCCTTTACTACTGTCCGTAACCTGGGTTTCAGGATCAGTCAAGGTTTCCCTCTTAACTCCTTAAGTTAGCATTACTGCCAGACTTGCTGATTTGCCTGTTGGTCCAGAGGAAAACCACACCACGCTTTCAGCAGATCTCTCAGAATGTAGTAGCCAATATCTTCCAGACTGGATCCCAGAAACCATTTGCTTCTGGATCTCCCTAAATTCCCACCTCAACGCTTGCAAATGCATCTCTACAAATACCTGCACAGCCTGTGGTATCGAAACCCCACCTAATGGCTTTCACCACAATCTGTTTTTCCGTGCCACTTTGTTCAGGTAATTGATCTGAAAGGCTGCCGAAAACAGCATTCAGTAACATACATGTTCCCTGTTAGGAACGAGAAAGCCAGCTAATTAATATAGACCGCTTAGCCAGAGTGTTACATCGAGTGCCAAAGCATGAGCTGAGCGATCAAAATGTTTTGCTTACAATTCAAGCAACAAATCTCCTGTATAAAATATTTTTTTTAAATACTCTTTAAAATTCAAAGACGCTTATGTCTTGAACACCTGTATTTCACTTCAATACATTAGATTATATCGCTGCAGCAGTGTCTAATAATATACTTAGAAATATTAATCAATCCTGGTTGACGACGTTGCATTGGGTAAACCAAATCAAATCAAATCGTACTTATAAAGCGCACATCTACTCAAAAGAGCGTCACGGCGCTACAGGTCCAATAAACCATGCCTTGCCTCGAGAGGAACACAATCTAAAAAGCCAAGTTTTCAAGCTATGTTGAAAAGAGCCCACATCCCTGGTCATACGAAGATGCAAGGGAAGGGCATTCCAAGTTGCAGCAGCTAACGCTGGGAAGGAAGTGCCTCCCCACCTCTTCCACCTCGTCTTCGGCACAACAGGCAAGAGAGATCAAGAGAGAAGTCAGGTTGTCAAGAGCACTGCGCACATGGGCCATGGTTAATAATGTTTACATGTATGAAGTAGCTTTAGAGTCCATTAAACCATTTACATATGAGGTTTTGTTCACTAATCCTGAGCTAAGTTTTTGCAGGGCTTTTTCATGTATGATAGTCCAGGGAAATAAAGCACTGTGAAGTAAACTGGTTTGTCTAGGGCCACAGCAGTGGGGATGCCTGGGTCCGGTGTAAGTTCACGGTTCCAGGATACACGTGTGCAGTTTATCAACAGGATAGATAGCCCCTTCTCTGTCCATTTTAATATAAAAATGTTTTGTATTTGTTTGTCTAGTATACTGTGTTCAATAAAGGTGCATTGCTAAATACAGGTATGGCAGGGTATATCCATGTGACACACTTTATGATTTAACTCTTTTTTATTGTAGGTTGCCAATGATAAAAACATTACAGTAAGGCCACTCCGGGCCTGATTGTATTGAGGGCAACAGTATAATGATTCAATAGAAACAATAAACAAGAAACAACCCCCCTGTGCCCCCCGAAAATGAAAAAGGGAATAAGAAAATGAAAACTACCCGCCCCCTCCCACCCCTGGTCCAGGCTGGTGGCAAAGTGATAAGGCAGACGACTCAGTAGAGCTAGTGATCGCTCTGCGTCGTGGAAGACTCCGGTGCAGTGAGACGTAAGAGGCGTAGATAGCGCGGACAAGGCAGCTCACGGAAGTCCTGTGTAAGAAGAGCAATGAAGGGTTGCCATAGCTCACTGAATGAAGCGCCCTTCCCAGCTAGGGTTAAAGAGATCTTCTCCATCCCCAGGACATGCCATAGGCGGTGGTACCATCCGGTGTGTGTAGGGATATCAGGGGACCTCCAGTGGATTAGAATGTTCTGCACTGCCGAGCCTAGAGCTATGGCCATTTGTTTCCCTCTCCTAGCCTTGAGGGGGTATGTGAGCGCGTTGGGCACCCCAAGGAGAACATATGCAGGGAATCTGGGGATCTCGGTGTCCAGGTGAGTATCTATTTCGTCCAGGACATGGGCCCAGTATGTTTTGAGATGTGTGCAATCCCACAATAAGTGGACAAGAGTGCCCCTCTCCCCACACCCCCGCCAACAATCTGGGCTGTGTCCCGTGTCAACCCGGTGAAGCCTCTCCGGGGTATAGTACCAGTAGTAGACCAGTTTAGTGAAGGTTTCTGTTAGTCCTATATGTGTCGCTGTGTGACGAGCCCTGTAGCAGGCGCCCTCCCACTCCTCAGAGGTAAGGTCCCGTCCAAGTTCCCGTTCCCATCGTGCCCGCCCAGCGTGGTAACTATGTGTGTATTTAGATTGGAGCATTTTATATAAGTCTGATATCAATTTTCTATCTGATGTCCGAGTCGCCAGCCAGCGCTCATAGTGTGTCAGTCGCCGAGCCGCGTGCGGGCGGACATCCGAGTGCAAAGCCCAGTGCCGTACCTGGAAGTAGTGCAGACGTTCCGTCTCTGGGAGGCCAAAATCCTCCCGAAGCGTGGGGAAGGTCACAAAATCGCCCCTAACAAACGGGGCCTAGTGCCCATCAGCCGGACTCCCGCCACTGGCGGAAAGAATGCGGGTCCAGTCCTGGAGTAAAGGCCGGGTTATCCAGAATGGAAGTGAACGGTGAGGGGAAGGACGTCAACTCGTGGCTCAGATTCGTCTGATCCCAAACTTTAAGTAGTGAACAAGTCACTTGGGAGGCATACAAGTTAGGAGGACGATGGATCCTCTGGAGAAAGGGGACCTTCCGCAAAGATGTACCCGCCACCGCCCGATCCTGAAAGAGCCAGTTCTTTTCCGATTCGGCCCGGCTCCACTCCACCAAATAGCGTAGCTGCGTCGCCTTATAATATAGGGTGAGATCAGGGATCCCCAGGCCCCCCTCATGCGGTGGGAGAAAGCTGATCTCGCGTTTCAACCGAGGTTTACGACCCTGCCAGATAAAGGATGAGAGATCGGATTGCACCTTCTTAAGCCACCCTGTTGGGGGCGGTAGGGGCAATGTTTGAAAAAGGTAAAGGATCTGGGGAAGGACAGTCATCTTTATAGCGGCAACCCGCCCCAGCCAGGATATCTGGTGGTGTTTCCATCGCTGTAATTCGGCCTGAATCCTGAGTCGCAAGCGGGAAAAATTGGTAAGCCTCATGCCCTGCAGTGTGGGCATCAAATAGATGCCTAGATATGGGACGGGGTCCTCGGACCACAGCAGCGGTGAGCGAGCCTGTAGATCCGCCATCTCTTGGGCCGACAGCGAAAGGTTCATCGCAGTGGATTTGGACAGGTTTACCTTGAACCCGGACGCTCCAGCAAAAACCTCCAACTCCTCTATGAAAGCTCCCAAGGCACTACTAGGGTTTTCTAAGGTCACCAACACATCGTCTGCGTAGAGACTAATAGTGTGGGTGTCCCCCCCAAAGCGAATGCCAGTGATTTGCGTATGGTTCCGTACCCTCTGCGCCAGAGGCTCCATGTAAAGAGCAAAAGCAACGGCGACAGAGGGCAGCCCTGCCTGGTCCCCCTGTGTATCAGGAGAGGGGTGGAGGTCTGTCCATTAACTCTGACAGTCGCTGTGGGTGAGCGATAACAATTAAAGATGAGCGTCCGCATTTTATCCCGGAGGCCTATGTGTTGCAACACCCGCTCGAGATATGGCCAATGGACCCGGTCAAAGGCCTTCTCCGCATGTGACACACTTTATAAGAAGTTTTACTAGATGAAAAATGCTTGATTTTGTATCAGAGGTGCGCAGTCAAAAAATATAATCAATCTCTCAAAATATTTGGAAATCCAGCAAATATTTTTTTGCATGTTACTATCATCTTACCTTAACACAAATAGTACAAGGGTGCAGTACAAATCAAAATCCTTTATTGGCATTGTAAGTCAGACTAGTATTGCTAAATATGTTGATGGGGTACATAAACTGATTCATAATTTGTAATATTTCAATTCAGGTACCAAATCTGTCTGTAAGTCCCCCCTAAGTTAGGCCCTAAATGCCCGTCTGGAGGGTGCATGGTATTTGAAAAGTAAGACATGTGTTCTTAAGTTTTACATGTCCTGGCAGTGAAAAATATCCAACTTATTTTCACTATGGCAATGCTGGCTGTTCCACAGAAAAGCACTGGGTTACATTACAACACCGTTTAATGTATAACTTCAGTTTGGGAATATCTAGAACAATGGTCCAAATCCAATCTGATGTCAAGTCAGATTTTAAATTCCTATTTTGCAAATGCCACTTTTAGAAAGTTGGAGTTTTCCTGCCTAAAGCCTTTAGTAGCCTTTTCAGTGTTCATCCCCAACTGACACCTGGCAGCCTGCTCCGAGGTGTGAATGGCTCTCAGTATAGGGAACAAAATGGCGTTGGCTGGGAGGTGGTGTGGCCACCTCCTGACAGGATGGCCTGGGCGATGTTCCCACCAGCTGCACAAACTTCAAAGGGGCATTTCTCCCTGTCACAGGCAGATGTAATTCACATGTAGACTTGCCCCTGCCATTGTCCAAGTAGCTAGAGTGGTACCAATCCCAGTGGGGAAAACTTGTGCCAGAACTGGTTTTATTGGGGACTTCCTCATTTACCTAGCCATACCTCAGGGGTGTGCCAAGACCAGGAGAAGAAAGATTCTGCCATGTGTTATTTTGGCAGAGCAGGGCACTGTGGTATTGTTTAGGGCCAAACGCACAGGAAATTATGTCAATGTGCTAAGGTCAGACTCCATTTTATACAGGCTAAGACTCAATTTTTACCTGATCTTTGGCCTGTCTACCTTTGACCTAGATACTGTCTGTCCTTATCTTTTGAAGAACCTGTTATACTGTCAAATCATCCAGACAGCAACCTTGACAAAACATCTAATGCGAGATCAGTCTGGGCCAAGTTCCCTATTATCTATATTTTGAGGTCATATAATAAATATAACATAAACCATGTAGTTTTAATTGAAGTACTATTGTCTTATTGGTTTATACTAGTTTGTCTTAAGACTATCATATTGATACATACAGGTTATGTCCAGAAATTACTGGCAATTCCCTTGTAGGGTAAAGGTCGGTGGCCAATACTATAAAAAAAAACATAAATTGGCCACATACTCAGAGAGGTCTTCACCCAGATTATTGCACAAGGTCCTGCTGTTGCAGGGATTCTGCTCAGGAACAGAACTGTGCTTGGGACCATAGAACATCGGCATGTAGGGACTGAGTCACCAATCCACATCAGTGCCTATGAGCCTGAGTCCGACTAGCTATAGTGCCTCACTTGCCCTCCTAATCTTACCAGAGAAGCAAGTGAATTGTCACCTCAGAAAACAACACTCTCGACCCTCTCAGGGATTGCGGTAACAGGATTCACCCTTTCGCTCTCTCACTTGTCCACAATAAAATAAACAAGAGAGACAAAGGAAGTTTAGAATATTTATTTAGACTCTCATGTCCTAAAATGCAGTGTTCGTGCCACAATTAGAAAACAAATGCATACTAAAAATACTGTTAGCATGGTCAATAAACCATATATCATAAAAAGACTTGTCATGTTATAAGACAGAATTTCCTAAACCCCCCTCCCTTTCACTGAAGCTTAATGATCATATATCAAAGATCTCGGGGATTAGCGGCATACCCCGTACCTTAGATTTGATAGATGGACGTTCTACATCTCAGTTGACGTAGCAGTCTTGCCCCAGAACCTTTGCTCCGTGTGTTTGCTTAAATGCTTGTGCTCAGTTTTATGACAAGGCATGTGTGCTTATAACAGCTGCATTCTCGTGTTGTATCTAGGTGCTAGTGCCTGACCAGAGATAATAACAAGGGACATTGTTGTTTGACCTTGTCTGTGGTGTTCAGACTAAATTCCAGGAAGAGAACAGAACACAAAAACATATGCAGGTTCTGTGTGAAATTACAGTATGGCACAAAAGCAAGCAGGCTTATATAGTAACGTGTGCAAAAGAAAATGCAGCTTACAATGTGCACAATTAGGCTAACATAGGGAAAACTACAATGGGCCATGCAGGAAACACATGACACTGCCAGAAGACCTGATGGAGGCTGTTAGACTGCCATACTGCAGCATCATCTATTCCTATGCTGAGAGCTGATACCGAGCCAATTCTGAGGAGAGGAGGTGAGCCCAGCTGATGTGTGTTTTCCTTCCAAGGAAACACTCTCTCTCGGCCTTCTGATAAATACAGCTTTTTGCTGTAAACAGGTATGCAGTACACTGAATCCTAAGAATCTCTAGGTTAAAGTTAGCTATTCCATCCTCTCATAGTATAGTGCATAGATGCATTCTTAAGGATGTTAGTTTGCCAAACGACATTCCAACCATGTTAGAAATATTCATACTATTCTCATAGTTAGTGACATGCTTTAGTGCTATTTAATAATTCTATGTGGTTATTATACATGTGCTAAGCAACACAATGAGACTGTTGAAATAAATACCTTTATGCATGAAATGTCTTATCTTAGTGCAGTACTTGTGTGTGATATTCTAAGAACAAACATAAGTTTGAATTACAACTACATCCCTGCCCCCTTTTTACAGGACTGTTGGTTACCCATAAAGTATGGACACCACTTCACAAGCATGTTGAGCAGAGTTGTATGGGGCTACAACAACCCGAACCTTCAGGATCAAGCGTTGGTGCACTGCACTGAGTTCAGGCACCTGTGGGTTGGAAGGTCAAACAATGTAGAACTAAGCCAGAGCCTTAGGTTACAAAACAAATGTGGGTAGGGTTGCCCCTTGGAGCTTTTTTTCTATTGGGCAGGGAGTCTCTCCCACCTACAAGCAAGTGCCAGGTATAAAGGTGGCACTCCTTGAAACTTTCTTTAGAACACTGCTGGACCTGAGGAAGACAGAAAATGGACGGCACCTGCTGAGCCTCTTTTGGGCCTCAGAAAGAGGACTGCACCCACTGTGACTTGTGGAGAGGAACCCAAAGGGCTGGACCTACTCCCACTTGAAACCAGGACAGACGATTAGACTTCAAGGGCTAGTTGGCTAGACTCCTGTTAAGATACAGGGGCATAAAAGATGGAAAAAACCCACCTACCTGAAGAGCCCAGCTGAACAGTTCCAACTAGACTTGCCCTGGATCCTTCTGGTGGCTTCCCATGGAGTGATTCCTGACCCCCAAGTGGTGTCCCTAAGGTCCTGGATGATTGTTAGAGTATACTCCACCTGCCTGACCTTAAGAGCTGGCACTTTTTCAATTATTTTAGCAAAAAGAAGCAGAGACTACCACCGGTAGCCAGTTAATCAATTTTTATTGTTTGGTTAGTAAAAGCCATTACAATATAACCATAAAGCATATCTTAAAAAAGTGTTACCCCGAAACCGGTCCCAGGATGCTTGTTTCCGGTCCAGGGAAGCCTGGCTTGGCAGTTCGGAGTGGACTGTTCCCATGAGGAACAGGGTCAAGACTGATTTGCATATGGCTGGGTCTGAATTGGGGAGGCAAAGTGAGCTAAAGAACGATGATGGATTCAACCCAGATCTGTGACTGGGGGTGAGTGTCTGAAAAGTTTCAGCGCTCCGTCCATCATCTCCTTGTATTTGCTTTGTTCGCCTTAAGTTGGCAGGGTATGCCCAGATGTGGGTCCCTTGCTCATTTTGCAACTGGATTCATGCTAGCCGGCTGATGAGGGGTGTTACCCCGAAACCTGTCCCAGGATGCTGGTTTCCGGTCCAGGAAAGACCTGGTTTGGCAGTTTGGGCTGGACTGTTTCCATGAGGAACAGGGTGAAGACGGATTTGCATATGGCTGGGTCTGAACTGGGTGGCGAAGTGAGCTAAAGAACGATGATGGATTCAACCCAGATCTGTGACTGGGGGCGAGTGTCTGAAAAGTTTCAGCGCTCCGTCCATCATTTACTTGTGTTTGCTTAAAAAAAAAAAGCCATACTTCATGAGGAGCTTACGTATAATATTCATATAAAAACTACGAGAATATCTAAATGCGATCTCAAAATAAAAGAGACAAATCACACAATTAGTCTAGAATCTGGAATCTAAAACAATTTATACAATCATTGTGCCTTATTGATATTGTTTAGGAGAAAAGCCCCATGGCAGTGAAAGCCACCAAAAGCAGCCGCCGCTGAGCCCCATAGTGGCTGACGACGCACTGCTAGTTGGACTCATTATGCTGGTTTGCGCCGCTGAAAGGATCCTGACTTCCAAAAATGTTCTAAGTCCTAAGGTAGAAATCTTCGCAGGGCAAAGGCACCGAAAGTATCCAGCCAGTGAGGGACCTTGCACGAATTTCAAATGTCTCTTGCTCAGAGCTTTCCTGCCAAAAGTCAGCAGCTTCAGTTGGACTTTGTCAGACGGCTATCTAGCCGCGTGGAACTCGTCTTGGCCGCAGCCTGATGTCTTACCCCACTGAGATTTTTCTACTTGCATTCCTAAGGAGGTCAGAAGATAAAACTTCCCACTGAACCAAACCTTGTCCCTGTATCTAACACATGCTCAATCGCGGTTGGCTTTAACTTCTGACTTTAACCCAGCCTCATGAAACCAAATAGCCTCAGTTGGTCCTTTGCACCTTTGTGAACTACAAAAATCCAAAATGTTGAAAAATCATATCTCTAGTTCCCTATATCAGATTTTTCTATTTTTGGTGTCTATTTAAAGATTAAAATGTATACATTTTTTAGGTTTGATACATTTTATTAGTTTTCCAACAAGTTTTCCGGAACAAGAAATCACATCCTCCACTATTTGTAACCAACCCCTCCCAGATCCCCACCCTCACTTAACATCGTCAAAAGCCATGGCACAGCCTGCCCAATCTGCACCTCACATCGGCTGACTCAGATAGTCCCTCAGGCTACTGAACAGATCCATATTAGTCATCTGTTTATAAATGTTCTAGAATAGGTAGAGCTCTTAATCTTTTCAGACATGTAAGGTCTTTACAGTCTATTTGAAAGTATTGCAATAGTGGCACCCATTGGTTAGCAAAGTCTTTCATTTCCCCTCTCGCCCCATAAGCCAGCTTTCCATCCCTACCAGCCACCACAATCATTGATCCATTTTGCCTCTGAGGGTACCTTATTTTGTCCCCACAATGCTAGTATTGTTTGTTTGGCAGCTAATAACAGTAGGGCTAATAGTCATCCTCTACTACCCCCAATGGGTTGCTGAAGTCATCCGGGCAGCCCAGGAGTATAACCTTTAGGTAGTGGTTTGGCACCAAATTTGTAATCTGATGTATCGCTTAGAGGATTCCTTCCCAGAACCCTTTGATCATCTGGTAGGGCCACATTCCCTCCAGCATTATTCGCTACGATCTTTATTAATCTGAGCTACGTGTTGACATGTATAGTGCCATCTAAATAAGAGTTTGAGAGTCCTTTCTCTCCTGCCACATGTGTGGCCCTTTTAGTCACCCTCTAAAAAATATCCTGCCATTGATCTGTGTCAAGTGTGATGTGTAATTTTCTCACCCATGCTCTCTGAAAAGTGAGTATACCGGTGTCCTGTTGTGTATTCAGCATGCAGTATATTCTGAAAATTGCATGTGCATCATTAACCAGTGGTGAAACTGCCAGTACAGGTATCTCTCCCCCTTCGGGAGTCCATATTCCTCCCTTAGTTTGCTGAAGTGTTTAATCTGTCCCCCTTCAAATATGTCTCGTAATGTTTTACATCACCCCAACCTGGCAGACCCCATAAGGTTCTCTGTTTCTTTCTGGTGAAAAATCTGCGTTGCCCCATAGGGTGTGAAGGGTAAGGAAAAAGTCGTAAGCCCCCGTTTCACTGTCCATTTATCCCAGATCTCGAATGTCATCCTTGTCACTGGGGATTTATATAGTGTGGGTGTTCTCCCTGCCTTTCGACTCATCATTGTGTGGTCCATCATGCACCACTCTTTGTCAGTCTCAAGCCGATTCCAGTGGTATATGTAGCGGAGATGGGAGGCTGCGTAATAGAATGCTAGATTCAGAGCTCCAAATACCCCGTCACAGAGTCTAGGAGAGCTCTGGCCTCAGGACATTCTCGCCACCTTACCATGCTTATAAGTCTGGCAAGCAGCCTGTAGGTCCTCAATATAAGTAGGGCTCCCAGCTTTATGGTATTTATTTTTTTAACATTTCTGTCTGTATTTTTGGGCCACCTCGTTGGTATTTATCACTATTTATTCTGTGTTTTGAGAATTAATGGAGTCGTAAAATGGTATATTTCCACATTTATTTAACTATTAGTCGTGCACTCATACATGGATGTCTATTGTGTTTTAGCAAATTAAGCAGATACATATAACAAAACACTGCACCCATAGGTGCATATTAGTGTTATACTACAAATGCATGTTAACATGTGCCTGTATTTCAGGAAATCTGATCCTGTTTTGTAAGTCCCCATTCTGTCTGTCTGCTCAGTGTTTGACTGGAATTCATGAAAAACAGCATGGTGAGACACTCACAAAAAGCACAATTTTCAATATTTTTCTGTTTTTAAAAATAAATACAGACAGGAAACACATTGTTTTCTGTCTGAATTTATCTGTAAAAATCAGTAAAAATGGTAAACTGGGAGCCTTAAATATAATCCTTGGGGATCGAAAGGACCAGGGTTTGGAAGAGATACAGAATCCTCATAAGGATTCACATTTTTAATGCTGCTATCGTCCCAGTAACAAGAGTGGTTAAAATTTCCAGTTGCTAAGGTCTAGTTTCACTGACTTTTCCTATCTGTAGAGATTTATATCTTTAGTTTCATGCAGTGTTGGTGTGAGGGCCACCCCCAGGTATTCGATGTGCGAAGTGGACCATCAGATGAGGATAAGCTGCTTCAACTCACCTGTAAGCAGTCTGGTACAGAGATGTTAAGAATCACTGATTTTGTGAGATTGATTTTGAACCCTGAAAGAGCCTGACACTTTCATTCTTCACTACATCCTAACTGTGTCAAAACTGTTTAAAAAGAGCTAAAACAACAATATATTCCACAAACTCAATTCACTGGTATGTACATAACTTTATAGTTATTTAAAAAAATGCATTTCTAATAAAGATGTATATGGGAGTTTGATAAAGAAAAGAGTATCACAGTGATAAAAAAAAATATAGGAGATGAACTGTATCTATTAGAGAGTATATGTTTAAGATGTTAGTACCAAATGTTTTGGGGAGTAAGAGAAAAATTAATTAGTGGTCCTTTATTCCATTGTGTAGTTTAGAGAAAAATAACAGTATAGTATTGTTGAAAGTTACAATGAGGAATGTATTTAAAACTAAGAATGTTTTAAATATCTAATCATCATGTGCAGAATAGATACATCTATGTTATTTGCCTTCTGGGAGTTGCAGTACATTTAGTCACATTATTAAACAGTAGTGTAGTCACAAATAAAAGATAAGAAAATGTTCTGCACCTGTATATGTATTATAAAGTAGCAATACCTGTTAGGTATATATTAGGAAGTGTTTGTCAATGTGTTTTTTTACTTATATAACTGGTTTGCATATGCTTAGATGGTGAGATATGTTTTTTGTGGTTGCAGATAGTTATATGTACGGTGGGACTCTTGAATTTATTTAAAAATGCAGAGAACTATATATTGTTGGAAAGATAGCTTGAAGGTATATATCTATTATGTGATCACATATACGTTTACATGGTGATTTATGTTCTTATAGGCTAATGTAAATTTCATGTATATGGTGAGGGTGGTGTATTTCTTTAAACATGCTCTGTTTAAAATTGAGGAGGGTTAATATTGCAGAATGTCTGTTGAGAGTTCTTGTGCTAGCTTCACTTGGCATGTAACTTTTCTATGAGAAAGGCTGAATATATGTTTTAAACACAAAATAAATATTTGAGAAATGATGTAGGTATGCCATTAAGAAAAGTTTTTTGCTTTGAAAAAGTGAGAATTGTTGTTTTCAGTTTTAGAAACTTACTGATGCATGTGCATGCTGAGTAACAGAGCAATGTATGCTCATAGAGAGGCATGTATCAAATTATGTATGAAGTGTGATATCTAGACTTCTCTGAAACATAGCTCATTAGAAAAGGATAGATACACTAAAACAGATAGTTTGATACTGACAGAAGGAGTTAAACAATGAGTCACAGATATAGTCACAACTGTTATGTATCTAACAGCAATGGAGATACTTAACAGTCACCCAGGTATTACTCAGGCACTCATCCAATCCCTCACGCACTATCTACACACTTATTCCATACCCAGGCACTACACATGCACTCTTCTAATCACGCTGGCACTAATTATGTACTTATGAACTACGAACGCACTACCCATGCATTCATCCAATCACCCAGGCACTAATCATTCACATATACAGTCACCAAAGTTGTACCTATGCAGTCATTCAAACACCCAGGCACAACCCATGCACTCATTCAAACACCAACTTATAACCCATGCACTCATCCAAATACTGAGGCAAAACCAATGCACTGATCCAAACACACAGGCACTAGTCATGCACTCATCCAATTACTCAGAAAGTACCATTGCAGTAAAAGTTTCATCCCTCTAGTATCTATGCACTCATCCAATTACTGAGGCAATACTCTTGCACTGATACAATCACCACAGCAGTATACGTGCTTTCATCCAATCACTTAAGTGTTAACAATGGACTAATACAATTACTCAGACATTAGTCATGCACTCATGTAATCAGCTAGGCACTACTGATGCACTCATTCAATTATCCAGGCAATACCCATGTAGTTATCTAATCACCCAGGCACTCCCTCTTCAACTATCCAGAAACACATGGCCAGCAGTCATGTGCTCATTCAATCACTGAAACAGTACTCATGCACTCATCCAATCTGCCAGGTGCTACGCATGCACTTAAACAATCAGGTATGCACTATCCATGCACTCAATAAATGACGTATATACGACGCATGTACTCCTGTTATCACCTAGGGACTAGAGTAGCACTCATTTAATCATCCAACCACTGTCTATGCATGCATTGAATAAATGATGCATTAATTATGCACTTATCTAATCATTCTGGCACTACTCATGCACTCACCCAAATACCCATATAGTAGCAATAGACTCATGGAAACACATACACAGTAACTATGCAGATATATAACCACTGATGTAGTTCCCACATTCTCAGGGAATTATCCAGGCACTACCTATTTTCTCAGGGAATCACCTATGCACTACTTATGCACTCATCCAATCATCCAGGGAGTGTAACCTGTCACACACTGTTTGCATGTACTCTGAAGAATTAGTGAGCTATATGCTGTGATAGAGATTAATGTGCAGATTTATATATGCACTGTTTCCCAAAAATTAAATCTGATGCATCTAAGCAGAAAAGTACTGAAACACCAAATCTACCAGTGACACAGTGGTAGAGAGGAAAAGAAATAGCTCTTATGTTATGTTTTCGAATTTACAGTATTAAGGCACTCTATGTAATTTTACACTTTGGTTGATGTTTATTTTAAAATTTACAAAAGGGATAAAGTTGTCTTTTACCATGTATAAGTCAGAACTGAGATATGGTGCAGCTGTGTTGTAGGAGAGGGTACTATAATATTAAATGGTAACTAATAAATGAAGTTTTGTGTTTTGCTTTGGGTCTGGTATATTGAAGTAAGTGCTTGTAGTTATGTAGCTAGATTCATCTGTGGATTTAAAATTGCAACATAACATAAAAACTGTTTTTATATTATGTGTAAGTCAGTAGTAAAGTAGTTGGTACATTGGCTAGAATAAACAGAAGAATATCTACATAACTACAGACAGTTAGAATGCCTACAAAAGCTCAGAGGAAAAAGCAACAGAAGCAACTACAGGATCTATGCAGAACTGAGACACAAAAAAGGCAAAATGAAGAAAAAGTAGTGAAAGAAAAATGAGCTACTGGTAAGAGGACAAAGTCATTCCTTAAAAATGTATGTGGACATACGCAAAGATTACAAAATAATGAAAATAAAAGTCAAACTATGAGAAAGAATAAGAGTGGACAAAGTGTATATTGCAAGAACAGGAAAGAATGTAACAAAAATGGGCACATCTTAACCAAGAGACAGAAGCAGTTTAAGGAAATCAGAGCCAGGATGTTTCGTAGTAGAGTAGTTGTAAATCTACTGAGTACTATAAAGAAGTATAGAAGAAGGAGAGAGGCACTGAAACACAACGAACGAGTTGAGAGAGTAGTTGATACGGAAGCTTTTCATTTTGATTATAAATAGAATGAAGACCCTTGACAAAATGGTGTTCTGCATGAGGAGACAAAACCAAAAGGAAAGATTAGTGAATAGAAGTAACTTTTGTACCGTTTTTAGTGGAGAATGGATACATACTTCTAGTACAGAGCCTTTCTTTAAAGAAGAAAGCTATCTCCAGGATAATAGATTAGTTCATGCTATTGATGAAAGAGGACAAAGTTATGAAATGAAGAATGGCACTCCAATAGCGAAAGAGGTGCTGGTACTTAGAAATGTAGAACAAGTTATTGCAGTAGAGGTACAAGGAATGCGTAGTCAGGCGCCTGTATACAAATGAAATTGTGGTAGTGTTTGTAGTATTCAACAGCAATCCATTGATATATGAATTGAAAACCTGCGTATCTTTCCAAGACGACGATTAAAACACAAAATAAGTACTTTACAAGGATTGGATCCTTGCAAGGTTAGAAAGCATACAAATTTGCAGGGACACTCACTAGCTTGTTTATCAATGAAAGTGTGCCAAAACACCTTTCATCATTTTAGGATGTTAGCTGTACACTACTCAACAATGCAAACTTTAGTTAGGAGGCTGTACTATGTGAACACTCCTGCTTTATGTTTAGGAGAAATGAATAGAGCACTTTTGCATGGTACTGTGGCAGACGTAGAAAAGGTTTGTGATGATGTGCAGTTTCGTTTCTTTGGTCCTGAGCAATCTAGGGAAAATGAAGAGTTGTTAACAGGAGGAGTTGCAGAACAGGACAGAGGAATTACAGTTGATAGTTTTGAAGAAGAGATTACAAAATTTAACATAGTGTGCTCTGAAAAACCAGAGTATGTTTGTAGATGTTGTCGACGGACTCACTACAAAATTCAAACGTGTACTGTTGACTTGTATTTCAAAAGTGAAAAAGAAAATAATGATAACTGACAAAAGTTATCTGTGTACTTATTCATAGAGGAATGCTTTGACTTGTCCATACGGCAAGTTACATATAAGTACTGTTACAATAAATTAGAAGATAATAAAATGCCTACTAGAGCTGTGCATAACAAATTAGAACTGTTTTCTATTCCAGAAGCACTTTAAGGTTTAAATATTTATGAGTCCATTCTTATCCAAAGTATACATCCATTTCAGGCTATAGTCCGTATGGAGTCAAAGACAGGCAAGTTACAGCCAACAGAGCTGCAGAAAGGTCTAAAAGGTAGAGTAGTGTATTTGCCATTAGATTTTAAGAAAAATATTGAAACTGTAGGGGTAGATAGAGATTTAGGAGAACGACTTGTAATTCTTGTAAATGTTGTGCCTAATAAGAACAAAAAGATATGGCAGGAGTTAGTAGATGTTACCAAAGTTAAAAAAGCAACTTTATACCTGGTACAAAATAATGTTTACTATAGAAATGTAAGCCTGTAAGATATCACACATATGGAGGATCAGACATTTCCATCAGCAGGTCAGATTGAGAAGGTGGATCAGTCCAGAACAGAAGACATTTATGAACATTATAGTATCCACCCTTTGCATTCTAAAGAGGTTATTGTTGATGCCATTGATCTGTTTCAACTGAAGGAGGCGAAAGGAGCTCCATTAAGTGTGTGTGAGAAAAGTTTAGAAGCTCAGTGTTTCCCACATCTTTTTCCTACTGGAGTAGGTGGCAGGTATGAGGACTGGCCTCTGCAAATACCTGCAGCTGAATATAGATCTACTAGACTTTATTCAAAAGACCCTAGATTTCATCAGTGTATTCCGTATATATTTTACCTACTATTTGAGAATGACTTGTCTGGCCTCTCATATGCTGTGAATCACATTTTAAAAATAGGAGTTAATTTGCAGAATATATCAGCAAGAGAATTTCTGGAGAAAGTTCAAGAAAAAGATGATCATTTGGAATACAATTTAATAAACCTAATGGCATGTCAACGTGGGACTGATGAATATTGGTATCGGTGTCATGGGGAACTCAAGTGCATGTTGAGGAGCCTTGGAGACCTACTTGGTTTCTGACGCTCAGTTGTGCTGAGTATGCATGGGATGCCCTGTTAGAATTCTTGCAGGAAGCAAATTCAAATATACAAGACATTCATCTGAAGACGCCAGGAGAACTGTGCTCACTAGACCCTGCAAATATTTGCAGATTTTTTAATCACAGATTTCAAGCAATGATGGCTTTCATCTTGAGCAAAACAAAACCTCCTCTTGGTGAAGTGACTGATTTATTTTGGCGCAAAGAGTACCAAGCCAGAGGTGCTCCCCATATTCACATGCTGTTGTGGGTAAAAGATGCCCCAAAGTTTGGAACAGACAGTGATGAGTCTGTGTTGTCTTTTATTGAGCAACATGAAACTTTCTCTATCCCAAAGGAGAGTGGTGACAAAATATTAAGATAACAAGTTCTACGATTCCAAATTCATAGATGCGGAAAATACTGTCAGCAAAAATACAGAGCAAAAGGGAAATTTTTATATAAGATGTCGTTTTGGAATCCCACAACCTGTCATCTCACAAGGAAGAGTCAACAGTTTTGTTTCTTCAGTCAGACATACACTTACAAGGAAATCACTGAAAAATACATACAACCTAAGAAGAACAGAGGCCTCCAAGTACATGACTACAACCCTGTTATTCTGAACATGTGGAATGCAAACATGGATGTACACTTTGTTTCAGACAACTCAATTGCTGTTGCTCGGTACGTTACTTCTTATATAACAAAGTCAGAGAAAACTGAGATGAACGAGATGCGGGAGGATATTTCAGCAGAAAAGAGTCTTTCAAAGAAATTGTACAGTTTTAGTTTGAAAATCCTTTCTTACAGAGAGATAGGCTGTTATGAATGCGTAGACTGGTTAAGCTCAGCTAGTTTGTTTTCTAAATCTAGAGGAGTTCTATGGGTGAGTTTAGGGCTTGCTAATACTCTTAATAGAGTACTGAGGTATTTTCCTGAAATCCAATATCTTGCGGAATTTGAGCCACACAGTACAGATATTCTGGAGAGTAACATGCTGGATATGTACTATCCAAGAAGAAGCCCTCATCTGAAAATGATGTGTCTCTATGAAATACTTCAGCATTATACATTCAGAAATAATGTCAGTGAAAACATAGA
Source organism: Calotriton arnoldi (assembly GCA_963921515.1). NCBI lineage: Eukaryota > Metazoa > Chordata > Amphibia > Caudata > Salamandridae > Calotriton > Calotriton arnoldi. The sequence goes on from CAWUFW010001114.1 coordinate 2,776,677, forward strand.
AGAAGGAAAATTTGCTGCAGTTGGATGTAAAGGATGTTTGGTCAGACATTACAAAGGAAATGTAATCAACCATCGAAAGCTAAGTTGCCAAACTCCAGACAAAAGAGAGTTTTTCTATTTAGCCTTGTTACAGTTGTTCAAGCCATGGCAAACTGAAAGTGAGCTACTTGGAGAATTTAACTGTTATGAAGACTCATTCAACGTTGTGAAAGACAGCATTGAGTGCTCTATGTTTCCAGTGTATCTTCAAATGTTGAGAGATGAGATTGAACAAGAAGAAACAACTGCTGCTGAGATAGCAAGAGACAGTTTTCAGAGCAGTCAAAGTTCAGCACCTGGAAGTAAAGATCCTCTTGTGCAGCCAATCATTCAAAATGAAGCTGCAATAGCCATGAATGAGGTGGAGAATGCAATGCTGCAAGTAGGGCAGGAAACTGTGGATCTAGAACAAATAATACAGCAATTGAATACAGATAAGAATTAATTTTTGAAGACATAAAGGTAAAGTAGAACATGGATTTCTGCATGAGAAAAAAGAGCGTGCATGTTCTACATATAAACCAGTTCTATGGTTCATAAGTGGTCAAACTGGAACTGGAAAAAGTTTCTTGATTAAAGTACTGACAAGTTATCTACAGAAGACAACAGATTCCAATTTGTCGTGTGTAGTTAATGCACCAACAGGCTTAGTTGCACATAATATTAAAGGAGTTACCCGTAATCGATTATTAATAATGCCTGTTGAATATGACAACAAATGAGAATACAACAAATTATCTGGTGATGCTTGTCATGAAGTAGCAAAAGTATTAAAGAAATGAAAACTTCTAGTTATTGATGAAGTCAGCATGGTGTCTAACCTAATGCTAGCTTTTATACTTTTAAGAATGCAGCAAATATTAAAAACTGACTATGACATGCTTTTTGGAGGAAAACACTTAATAGTCTTTGGAGACCTGCTACAACTGACTCCAGTAAAAGGACAACCTGTATTCAAGAAACTACTACATAATGAAACAAGGAATTCACTAGGAAGTATTGGAAATGTAACATTTGGGAAAACTTTCAATACAAGGAGTTAATCAAAAATGTGTGCCAAGCATCAGATATGCAATACGGAGATATAATAAAGGACATAAGAGTGGGAGTCCTCACAAAAGAAGAAAAGAGAGTATTAGACACCCTTCTCATCAAAAATCTATTTCCAAGTAATGTTTCAGCTGCAGAAGTAATGTATAATTTTGTTAAGGAAGAGAAGTCTATTGTTTGTTTGATGATAACTCTTGAGGAGTGTAGTAAATTCAATGAACAATTATTGCAACTGGAAAAAGGAGGGATCATCGAAATTAGAGCAAATGATAAAATGGAACATCAAGGAGTTACAGTGCTACTAACAGAAAGACTGCAATCAAAATTGGACAGTTTAGAAAAGTCTGTGTTGAAAACTGCAGGATTAGAAAAATAGTTACGTATCTGTAAAAATTGTTGTGTAATCTTACGTCGTAATTTAAATGTAGAAGAGCTAGTGAATGGCGCAATGGTGAAAGTGATGAAATTTATTAATTATTCAAACAGAAATGACGTGGAATACTCGGTATAGAAAAACAATGGTCCTAGACTTATGTTAAATTTTAGTTGTCTGAAACAATCATAAACAGCATGAGGTACATATATAGTTTAAATCAATAATGTACCATTAACTTATTTAAAGAGCATTCAAATATATCCTCAAAATTCAAAGAAGGCACACACTATTGCTTTTTGGTGACTCGTATTTTATTCGGTCACTTTTCAAAACATATTATCATATTCAATGTTCAAGATAAAGGGGTGGTTGCTCCAAGGAAAAATGTGAAGAAAGAAAGTGCTCGTGAAGTAAGATAGAATAAACAAGAGGGGATCCAATCAAGCAAAACAATGATTCATCATTATTTACATTACAATCTCATAAGCAAAACTGGTCGTGATTCATGATTGCACCAGTTCTACATTAGGGCCTGTCCAATGGTTAATTCATAGTTATTCATTATGTTCTTTCTCAAAAGTTAGCAAACAACGTTCGTCTGTAAGCAAGTAGGGCTGGGATAGTATACAGTACAGGCCCCGAACAGGGGAGAGTGTCGACGTTTCGACCCTAGTGCAATGAGGGCAGTTTGTATCCTCTGCGAACGGGTCTTCCTCAAGACAGAAAGGAGGGATGGGGGGAGCAACTGATCATGGGTGATGCACAGTAAAAGTGCCGCCCCTAGTTATGGATTTAAAGGTCTTCAATCAATGGGTGAGAAAAATCGCCCACAGCGTCTCAATGAATCATCTTCGCACAGCCCGGGGGAATCCAGCTGGTCTGCTCGAGTAACGTGGAATACTCAGCCATAAAATTTGATGATATTCATGAAGTTAAGCAGATTGGTAGATGCATTGTACAATTCCTACTCGTGAAAGACTTGTATGTCCAGCAAAAACAGTTCCCAGTGTCTTTAGCATATGTAGTAACTATCCACAAATCGCAAGGCTTAAGTGTAGATACAGCTCTTGTTAGTATTGGTAATAGTGTATTCAAAGAAGGAATGTCATATGTAGCTTTGTCGCTAATTAAAACATTGTCTGGGTTATTTCTGATTGACTTTGATGAGGAGCAAGTAAGTGCTGATGTGAACTGAGTAGGGGAGTATAATCGTTTAAGAGATCAATATGCTTCTCATTTAGGCCAGTATCCTGTGTTTGAAAAGCCGATAATGTGTCCAAAGCGGAAAATATCAAAGCAGTCTATCAGAGCTGAACAGAAAGATGAACAAAAAGAAAAATGACAAGTACCTAAGAAAAGAAAACTACAGCACAATAAGCAAATGGAAGGCTATCACTGCGATAATAAATCTGGAGTGAACTGTTATGCAAACGTAGTGTTAAATGGACTGCACCATTTGCCTCATTTTACAAATTCTATTAATGAAAAAGTAGATCAAAGAATGACTTCACAACTATGTAGTTTATTCAAAGAAGTATTATACATTCTGCTACTGGAATATAAAAATTTAAAGATGACTGTACCGGATCAGTAGTGTTTTCTCAAAATCTTCAGCAGGATGCTCAAGAACTTTAAATGGTAATGCTAGGACTATTAGAGAAAGAAGATGTGAATATCAATGAATTATTTGGTTTAATTTACAAACGGAACCATAACTATGAAGATTGTGAATTCACGTCTAGCACTGAAATCAATTCGGAACAACTCCTCTACTTGACATTACCAGATTGTAAAGCTGTGCCCTTTGAAAATGTAACTAAAAACACCCATCAAGATGTGACCTGTCTAAACTGCAGATCAGAACTTAGGTCTACATTGTTACTACAAAGGTATGGAAAATATGTCATAGTCATGCTACGATGCAGAGTTGATACTAAATTAGAAACTAAAATTACAAACTTTGTAGCTGGACAAATTTCCATTTCAAAAGAACTTTCACAACTATAGCAATCATATTTCATGAAGGAATTGATATAACCGCTGGACAATGACAAACAAATGAAATTCAAATCAAGACTACCTAAAAAGTTACCAAACTCATATCTGCTATTTCTAGAACCAAAGTTCTAAGGACAATTTAGGATAGCAAAATGTGGTATTGTGTTGACATGTAAATGGATTATGTGTTTCTGAGACATTATTCGGCCAATTAGGGGTATTGTCTACAGCAAGTCGTTAGAAATGAAAGACTCTTTTTAACTGTGGGAAAGGAATTTATAAAACATTACAGGACAACATTCTGTTACTACAGATAAAAACTACAAGGAGTTACATCTAAGAAGTCTCTTCACCACTAAAAAATGACCCTTTTGTTTCTGCTGCAGAAACTTCTACGTTGTACTGTGTGTTATGTTTTTGTACATGGATCAAGAACATTTTAGACATCATTTGGCCTAACAGGGATGATGTTTCCAAAAGGATATCAAAAAATGAAGACTGTTTCATAATTTTTGGACATTTTGTACCAGATATAAAAATATCAGAAACAGTTTTAACATATATCTGCTTTCATTAAGGTAGTAACCTATCAGCAAGCCACTATTAACAAACTTTTAGTGAGTACATGCACAGTATGACATATTTGTAATGATGTACTGTGCACATTTTATTTTTTTTACAATCCATTGATTATTTTTCCCCCACTGTTTGATGATGATGCTTCATACAGAGCACTGTTGAAAGTGAAGAAGTATGAAAGCTGAAAACAGTAAAACAGTTTTGGGGAAAAAATATTGTACCTTGTTTTGGTTGCCTAATGTTCAAAATAAAATCCTAATACATTTTTCTCTGTTTATATTTTTTCACAGTGGATACAGTTCGGGATATATTACCTATGTCAAATCACTAATCTAGTGATGGATTCATTGAGTCACTACTCATATACTCATCCCATCTCCCAGGCACTGCACTTCCACTCATCCAAGTACTATCTATGCAGTCATCCAATCACTCAGGTACTGCACTTGTATTCATCCAGTCTCCCAGCCACTACGGCACACATGGAGGTATCGCTTCACTCAGACACTACTGATGCAGTTATGAAATCATCTAGGCACTACACTTGCACTCTTTCATTCACCCAGGCACTGCACTTGCACTCATACATTTCCTCAAGCACTACACTTGCAGTCATCCAATCAAGAAGGTAGTACCCACGGAGTGATCCATACACTCAGGTACTACCCATGCAATCATGCAATCACCCAGGCACTGCACTTGCTTTCATCTATTCACTGAGACACGACACTTGCACTTATCCATTCACCCAGGCACTGCACTTGCACTCATCCAATAATCCAGGCACTGCACTTGCACTCATACAACACCCAGGCCCTGCCCATGCACTCACCCATTAAGTCAGGCACTACCCATGCAGTCATGCACTTATCCATTCACCCTGGCACAGCACTTGCACTCATTCAATGATCCAGGCAGCGCACTTGTACTAATGCACTTACCCAAGCATTGCACTTGCACTCATACAATCAGTCAGGCATTACCCAGGCAGTTATACAATTACCCAGGCACTGCACTTGCACTCATCCATTCACCCAGGCATTGCACTTGCAATCATCCAATCACCCAGGCACTACACTTGCACTCATCCATTCAACCAGGCACTACATTTGCACTTATCCATTCACCCAGGCACTGCACTTGCACTCATCCAATCATCCAGATAGTGCACTTCTACTCATGCAATCATCTAGACACTGTACTGGCACTCATACAATTAGTCAGGCATTACCCTTGCAGTTATGCAATCATCCAGGCACTGCACCTGCACTCATGCAATCACCCAGACACTAAACTTACACTCATCCATTCACTCAAGCACTACACTTGTACTTATTTATTCACACAGGCACTGCATTTGCACTCATCCAATGATCCAGTCACTGCACATGTACTCATCTGTTCACCGAGACAAGGCACGTGTACTTATCCATTCACCCAGGCACTGCACTTGCACTCATCTATTCACTGAGACACAGCACTTGCACTTATCCATTCACCCAGGCACTTCACTTGCCCTCATCCAATAATCCAGGCACTGCACTTGCACTCATACAACACCCAGGCCCTGCCCATGCACTCACCCATTAAGTCAGGCACTACCCATGCAGTCATGCAATCACCCAGGCACTGCACTTGTGCTCATCTATTCACTCAGGCATCACACTTGCACTCATCCATTCACTCAAGCACTACCCTTGCACTTATCCATTCACCCTGGCACAGCACTTGCACTTATTCAATGATCCAGGCAGTGCACTTGTACTAATGCACTTACCCCCAAGCATTGCACTTGCACCCGTACAAACAGTCAGGCATTACCCAGGCAGTTATACAATCACCCAGGCACTGCACTTGCACTCATCCATTCACCCAGGCATTGCACTTGCAATCATCCAATCACCCAGGCACTACACTTGCACTCATCTATTCAACCAAGCACTACACTTGCACTTATCCATTCAACCAGGCACTACACTTGCACTCATCCAATCATCCAGGTAATCGACTTCTACTCATGCAATCATCCAGGCACTGTACTGGCACTCATACAATCAGTCAGGCATTACCCATGCAGTTATGCAATCATCCAGGCACTGCACCTGCACTCATGCAATCACCCAGACACTAAACTTGCATTCGCCCATTCACTCAGGCACTACACTTGTACTTATTTATTCACTCAGGCACTGCATTTGCACTCATCCAATCATCTAGGCAGTGCACTTGTACAAATGCACTTACCCAAGCACTGCACTTGCACTCATACAGTCAGTCAGGCATTAAACAGGCAGTTATGCATTCTCCCAGGCACTGCACTTGCACTTATCCATTCATCCAGGCATTGCACTAGCAATCATCAAATCACCCAGGCACTACACTTGCACTCAACCATTCAACCAGGCACTACACTTGCACTTATCCATTCACTCAGGCACTGCATTTGCACTCATCCAATCATCCAGGTTGTGCACTTCTACTCATGCACTCATCCAGGCACTGCACTGGCACTCATATAATTAGTTAGGCATTACCCATGCAGTTATGCAGTCACCCAGGCACTGCACCTGCACTCATGCAATCACCCAGACACTACACTTGCACTCATCCATTCACCCAGGCATTACACTTTCACTTATTTATTCACTCAGGCACTGCATTTGCACTCATCCAATGATCCAGTCACTGCACATGTACTCCTCTATTCACCCAGGCACTACTATAGCACTCATCCATTCACCCATGCACTGCACTTGTACTTATCCATTTATTCAGTCACTGCACTTGGACTCATCCAGCCACTGCACTCGCACTCTTGCAAAGATACAGGCAGTGTACTTGCACTCATACAATCAGTCAGGCATTGCCCATGCATTCATGCAATCACCCAGGCAGTGCACTTGCACTTATCCATTCACCCAGGCACTAGACTTGCATTTATCAATTCACCCAGGCACTGCCCTTGCACTCATCCAATCATCCAGGCACTGCACTTGCAGTCATACAATCATCTATGCACTACACATGCACTCATCCGTTCACTCAGGCACTACCCATGCAGTTTTGCAACCACCTAGGCACTGCACTTGCACTCATCTATTCACCCAGGCATTACACTTGCACTTATCTGTTCACCCAAACACTACACTTGACTTATCGGTTCTCTCAAGCACTGCACTTGCACTCATCCATTCACCCAGGCATCGCACATGCACTTATCCATTCACTCAAGTACTACACTTGCACATATCCATTCACCCAGGCACTGCACTTGCATGCATGCAGTCTTCCAGGCAGTGCACTTGTACTAATGCAATTATCTAGGCACTGCACTTGCACTCATACAATCACTCAGGCATTGCTCATGCAGTCATGCAATCACTGAGGCACTGCATTTGCACTCATCCAGGCACTGTACTTGGACTCATACAATCACCCAGGCACTACCCATGCCCTCATCCATTCATCCAGGCACTACCCATGCAGTCATGCAATCACTCAGGCACTGCCCTTGCCATCATCCAATCACCCAATTGCTACACTTGCACTCATTATTCATCCAGGCACTTCACTTGCACTTATCCATTCACCCAGGCACTGCACTTGCACTCATCCAATCATCTAGGCAGTGCACTTGTACTAATGCACTTATCCAGGCACTGCACTTGCAGTCATACAATCACTCAGGCATTACCCATGCAGTTATGCAATCACCCAAGCACTGCACTTTCACTCATCCATTCACCCAAGCACTACACTTGCAGTTATCCATTCACCCAGGCAATGCACTTGCACTCATTCAATAATCCAGGCAGTGCACCTGAACTAATGCACTTTTCCAGGCACTGCACTTGCACTCATACAATCAGTCATGCATTACCCAGGCAGTCATGCAATCACCCAGGCACTGCACTTGCACGCATCAAGTCACCCAGACACTACACTTCCACTCATCCATTCACCCCGACACTACACTTGTACTCGTCCAATCATCCAGGCACTGCACATGCACTCATACAATCACCCAGGCATTACCCATGCACTCATCCATTCACTCAGGCACTACCCATGCAGTCATGCATTCACCTAGGCACTGCACTTGCACTTATCCATTCACCCAGGCACTGCCCTTGCGCTCATCCAATCATCTAGGCAGTGCACTTGTACTAATGCACTTATCCAGGCACTGCACTTGCAGTCATACAATCGCTCAGGCATTACCCATGCAGCTATGCAATCACCCAAGCACTGCACTTTCACTCATCCATTCACCCAAGCACTACACTTGCAGTTATCCATTCACCCAGGCAATGCACTTGCACTCTTTCAATCATCCAAGCAGTGCACTTGAACTAATGCACTTATCCAGGCACTGCACTCATAGAAGCAGTCAGGCCTAACCCATGCAGTTATGCAATCACCCAGGCACTGCATTTGCACTCATGCAATCACCCAGGCACTACACTTGCACTCATCCATTCACCCAGGCACTACACTTTCACTTATTTATTCACTTAGGCACTGCATTTGCACTCATCCAATGATCCAGACACTGCACTCGTACTCATCCATTCACCCAGGCACTGCACTTGGACTCATCCAATCATTCACGCACTGCACTCACACTCATGCTATCGTACAGGCAGTGTACTTGCACTCATACAATCAGTCAGGCATTGCCCATACAGTCATGCAATCACCCAGGCAGTGCACTTGAACGTCTCCATTCACCTAGGCACTAGACTGTACTTGCAGTTATGCAAACACCTAGACACTACGCATGTACTCATCCATTCACTCAGGCACTACCCATGCAGTTATGCAATCACCTAGGCACTGCACTTGCACTTGTGTATTCACCCAGGCATCACACTTGCACTTATTCATTCACCCCGGCACTACACTTGCACTCATCCATTCACCCAGGCACTACACTTGCACTTATCCATTCACCCAGACACTGCACTTGGACTCATCCAATCATCTAGGAAGTGCACTTGTACTAATGCACTTATCCAGGCACTGCTCTTGCACTCATCCATTCACTCAGGCACTACCCATACATTCATGCTATCACAGAGGCACTGCATTCACAGTCATTCTTTCACCCAGGCATTGCACTTGCACTCATCTAATCAACCAGGCACCACACTTGCACTCATCCATTCACACATGAACTGCACTTGCACTTATCCATTCACCCAGGCACTGCACTTGCACTCGTCTAATCATCCAAGCACTGCTCATGCACTCATACAATCACCCAGGCATTACCCATGCACTCATCCATTCACTCAGGCACTACCCATTGCAGTCATGCATTCACCTAGGCACTGCACTTGCACTCATCCATTCACCCAGGCACCACACTTTCACTAATCCATTCACCCAGGCACTACACTTGCACTTATCCATTCACCCAGGCACTGCAGTTGCACTCATCCAATCATCTAGGCAGTGCACTTGTACTCATTCAATCATCCAGGCACTACACTTGTACTCATACAATCACTCAGGTATTACCCATGCAGTCATGCAATTACCCAGGCATTGCACTTGCACCCATCCACACTCCCAGGCACTACACTTGCACTCATCCAATCTCCCATACCCAACTCAGGCACTCATCATACGATCATTTGAGATGTCATCCGTGATGTCATCAGTGATGTCACTGACCATGTCATGAGTGATGTAATATGTGAGGTCATAAACAGTGCATTGTGGGGGGCGAGTTATAGTTAGCTCATCTAACTATAACTGCTGAATTTCTCTGGTTTTGTATAAGTGAAATGTCAGCCTAACTATAACGTCCCGGTAACCTTTGGTTTTTGCAGTGAATTTCTAAGGTTTATTTAATTCTATTTCCTAACCATAACATCCCTGTAACTTTTAGTTTTTTCAGTGAAAAATATATATATATAAAAGTATATAGTATTAAACCGATATCATGTTAAACACATATTTGACAAAACTCAGTATGGTGGAAAAAGTATGATAGTTGACTTAATTGAATAGCAGTTTATGCATTGTTTTAAATGGTGTGTTTTTTTAGAGGGTGGTTCCCTTTAAAAGTATTGCTTGCACTTTGAAAACTCTATGACCCTGTTGAAGGCTACAGCTGAAACCCGCTGGTCTCATGTCTGCACTCATGGTGATAAGAAAATAAAACTTACAAAGTACTGGTGTCTGACTGTGCTGCATTTTCCTTGCCTCGTGTAGAACTGACGCTGAGTGGGGCTGCCTTTGGAAACAACTGTGGATATATATATATATTACTTTCTCAATTTAAAATTTAATTAGGCATTTTGTTGAAGTTTTGTTTTCTGCAGTACTGAGAGGAAATTAACAGTCTTTTTCCTGAAATCATTTGTAAAATACACTCATATATACATGCACACACACACACACACACATATCTATGTGTGTGTATGTGTGTCTATATGAGTGTATTTTATAAATGATTTCAGGAAAAAGGCTGTTAATTTTCCTCTCAGTACTGCAGGAAAACAATACTTCTACAAAATGCCTCATTAAATTTTAAATTGAGAAAGTAATATTTGCTAATAGAAATGTAGGGCTTAAAGGGAGGACAGAAATCAGGAGGTGGAGAGATAAAGAGACAATGCAAGCTATAGTGGTGAGAGAACTGTAGGAAAAAGGGCAGCTTTCTCAATAATTTTACTGGAAATGTGGCAGTGATATTAACAATGATTTGATAGAAGATGTCATGACTGATGTAATATGTGGGGTAATTAACAGTGCATGGCGAGGGTGTGAGTTTTAATTACCTTAGGGCGTGAGTTATAGTTACTTTAGATAACTATAACTATAACTGCTGAAATTCTATTGTTGTTGTCAGGTGAATCTGTGCATCCTTCACCATGGATCCACGGTGGATCAGCATCTCTAGATATACATAAATCTTTTTTCTTTAAAAACTGCAAAGCTACTGAACAGATTCACACCAAATTACAAAAAGCCCGCTTTCTGCACCAAGATCTAGCTTTCTGCCAAATTCAATGTAATTCCATTCAGCAGTTTGGGCTGTAGTTGTGTCTAAAATCCATATGGGAAATTGCATTGGGAAAACGTGTTTTGGGGCCCCCCTTTTTCTCGGCCCCCACTTGACGAATCAACCCGAAACATTTTGAACAGCAGCTTAAGTGTGTGGCAAGCTAGTTTTGAAAATTACGTGACGATTCATCAAACAGCACCAAAGTTATTAGCAAAACAAAAAATGCTCCATCTATAGAAACTCGGTCCTAACTATTACTACCTATTGGCGACCGCCAGTAGGTAAAATATATGTATTATTTTCAAAGTAATACATTTTAAATATTTTAAAAATGAATATAATGTAAACAAAATGATTAATTGTTACAATATATATATATACACACACACACACACATATATATAGTTATATAAACACAAACACATATATATGTGTTTATATAATTATATATAGTATTAAATATTAGTGGAATTTATTTAGTTTACATTATATTAAATTTATATATTAAAATATTTAACATTTACTAATTTAAACTCTATTTATAGTAAAAATCAATATTTTGTATATTTTTTGACGATTTAGGGGCAACAATATTTTTTCCTGATATTTTTGTACTTACTGTTATAAATATAAGAATACAATATTTAGGTAAACAATATTTTTGACACTATATTTGTGTCAAATGACATTGTTTACATCAATATTGTGTCAGTGATCCATTTAATAGTCATCACGAGAGGGAGCAGGGGTGCAGCTGGCTGCTGTCTTCGTTTTCTCTCCTGCATGTGGTTTCACTTTTGAAAACTTTACGTAGCTGAACCTGGCCCTGAGCCTGTCTCTTAAGAGGATGTCTGTCTCAAATGGTGTGTTGAACACAGACTCAATAAAAGGATACACCTATGTTCCTTTTAAGCTGCAATTATCCAAAATTGCATTATTTTTTTCCTTTGCTTCTCAGTCTCTGTATGTGTTGTCCAGCTTTGCCTAATTCTATTCCGATATTTTAAATAGCCTTGTTAATTTCCCACTGCCTCATTAGCTAGCAATTTGTAAAAAACACAGGTAACAGCTGTAGGCCAAACTTGAATGTAGCATTGCAACAGTGTAGTGCGTCACACAGGTTGCTCTTGTTTTTGGTAAGAACTGCTCCTTGGGAAAAGATTTCTACAAGCCAGCGTTCGATTGGATACGTTTTTTTCGCTCTCCACCCACAATATCAGCAACAGCAGTGGTAATAAATAACCACATGTGACAGAAGAAAAGGATATACTCCGGTGTATTCGATGAGCCAGTCAAATGTGTAGTGCTTTATTAATGACCCTATCACAGTGATTTAAACATTTTAAATCAAGTCACTTACACTGGCTCAACAGCAAACATGTGAGCTGAGTTAGACTATGGCACTGGACTTAGGGCTGGGGCAATCGGGGTACCTGGGGCCAGATAACACATGCTGACACCCTTAGGATTCCTCTTACCATGATTGTTTATAAAGACACTCCAAATACTTGTCTTGCTAGATGCCTAGATCGGCCTTTTTATGTTTGCATATTTGTATGTATGTTTGCATAGATGCATGCATACATGCATCGATTGGAATGGTCATCCTGGATTCTCCGCTGCTCTGGCCAGCCCTATGCTTTTCCTCCATTAAGTTTGACAATGAGATGCTACTGAGCTTATCACGTTTCTCTCTTTTTTGGACGGCTTTTTTGTACAGCACACATTCTGAACTTGCATATTTGAAGGTGCTCTCACATGTGACAAAGAACATAAAGGAGGCTAGGTGAAATAAAAAATATTTGCCTAGAATCACAGTATTTGGTCAAGCAAGGAAGCTGGTATTGATTCCAGATTAACTAGTTTCACATTGTGTGATTCAGCCACTAGATAGATATCTCTGTCTGACATCAAATGCAGCTGCGGCCAGCACAGGTAAGCGCGGTGGGGCGGGGCAGGGCGCGGCAGGGGGGAAGCCGACAGACGGCGGAATAGGTGTTATTTATTTATTTAATTATACCTATTCCGTCGTCTGTCAACTTCCCCCCTCCCACCTCGCACCCCACCCCTGCCCCACCGCCCCTCCACGTTTACCTGTGCCGTCCCCCGCTGATCAAATGTTAATGCTTTGTTCTTAATTCTTGGAGGATGAAATTAGAGCTGTGGTTGACAGGCAGATTCCACATTTTATTTTTACCAGTTTCACATGGCACAAATCTTGCCCAAGGATATAAGAGCACTTGACAACAGTCACAGCCTACTTTACACCTTTTTTCATCATTGGGAGATTTGCCAGGATTCACAGGATGCTGAGACGAGACTGGGATTCAAGCCTGGTTTCCCATGTTGCAGCTGAGGCCACTAGGCCCGATCACCTTCGTGAGTTAAATCAAAATGGGCACCACAGCAGGCAATGCCCAGGTAACTTCTGCAGACATGGAGAAGCATGGCACTTCTATTAACAATCTTAGCATGCATTGAGGATCTCAGCTGAAAATAATTAGGCTGAATGGTACAATATGTTAGGAGTGCAATCTATGGGTATTGCCAGCAGTAAGGGATCTCTATTACTGGGGTGTGCTCTTAGTATGAGTGAAGCTTGCTTGTCTGCTTCTGGCCTTGGTCTCTTTTGAGTGGCCAAATGGCAGAAACAGGTAATAGAACTGTAAAAAGCAACCGCTGGCAGAACGTATCATGCATAAATAAAAGTTTTCTTCTTAGATCCTAATTGTTCTTAAAGCAGCGCATACATGTATCTGTGTCTGGTTATGTCTAGTGCCTTATGCGTTACACTGAAGTGCAAAGTTTTCCATGACTGACAGTATGTTGTAAAATCCACCATTTGAATCTGTCTTTTTCTAAAACTTTCTTGTGGTGGGAAAACCCCCACACATCCCCCTTTTTTGGGGGCTTTTTTTCAGGTAGGGCTTGCTCGCTACGCTCATTTTCATCAGGTGTACAGTTTTCGCACCACCATATTTAAAATCCGCCGCCACAGCCATCGTCATTACTTGCATTAGGGCCCATGCCAGTCTTGCTGCGCCACTGAGCACAGGCTTATGATTAGTTTCCAGTGAGAGATGCCTTACAGTATCTGCTTTTCGCAATGGGGGTGCGTGTGCAGTGGGTAAAATGACACTGCAATGGATTTCTAAAGAGACGTTAAACTTTGATAGTGTTTTGTATTGCGTTGTTAGGCAGGAGAGTAAACATTGTCCAGTTCGAAGTCATGACAAAATGGGATGACGGTTTGGTGTCACTGTTCCTCTCTCTTATTCCTTCAATAAAATGTTTTAACAAAAAGACAACAATCACAAATTCACCCACTTAGGACTTTCTTCCAAACATTAGCTAGCTTGGGGAGAGGTTTGCCCCATTAAAAGCACGCATGCACAAAGCCACTGTTAAACCTGTCATCCTTAGGGTGATCTTCCCCAAAACGTTTGCCTGCTTACCTCCTCTTGTTGCTGTATGCTTTTGTTGGCCTTAGGACTCTGAACACTTTACCACTGCTAACCAGTCCTAAAGTGCGTATGCTTTTCCCCTAAACATGGTGACATTGGTTTATACCCAATTGGCAAATTTGGTTTACTTATAAGTCCCTTGTAAAGTGGTATACCATATACCCAGGGCCTGTAATTCAAATGATACTAATGGGCCTGCAACACTGGTTGTGCCACCCACACATGTAGCCTTTCAAACCTCTGTCATGCCTGCCAATGCAAGCTGCTGTGGTAGAACTTCTTTTCTGCTTTGCTGTGCTGCCCTGCTGCTTGCTGATCTCTGCCCGTCTGAGAACAAGGACTGAACCCATCTCACTTGCAAGGCCTGAGTGTGCAGTTTACTGCCACTACGAGTTGGCATTTAAAACCACTTGCCAAGCCTTAAACTCCCTTTTTGTCGCATATCACCCCTAAGGTAGACCCTAGGTAGCCCTCAGGGCAGGGTGCTGTGTAAGTAAAAGGTAGGTACTGTTTTGCATGTCGTAATAGTGACAAACAGCTACATTTGTTTTTCATTAATATGAGGCCTACTCCTCTCATAGGCTAGCATTGGGAATTTCTTATTACACTTTTAACTATAATTCCTGATTAGAAAGGAGTAGCTGCATCATGTTTCATATCTTTGGAATGGTAATGACAAATCCTGTTTTAATGGTAAAGTTGGATTTAACATTACTGTTTTAGAAATGTCACTTTTAGAAAGTGGACATTTCTTTGCTCTTACTGGTCTGTACACCTTGCAGCCTGTCTCCAATACACATCTGGGGTGGGTGACAGCTACACTTTGTGCATTCCCTCTAGACAGCCATAAACACAGGAAGAGTTGATGTGAACAGAGAACTCATCTGCATTCTGATAGCTCATGGTGGGCAGGAAGAGCGAGGGGGAGCTGACACTTACACCTGAATAGGCAGTGTCCTGTTTCCCACACAAAGGGCTGATTACACCCTACTGATAGTCTGGTGCCAGGGCTGGGAAGAAAGGGGGATCTGTGTACTTCAAGGGCCTGCTTTGAAGTCACCCCCACTTCAAAGGCACAACTGGGCATAAGTACTGGGCTCTGACCCTACCAAGGCAGTACACTACTGGACCTGTGAAGAACTCTGCCAGGAGTAAAGATTTCTGTGCTGCAAGGATTACCACTCTGCTTGACTGCTTCTCTGGTAGAACTTCTTTTCTGCTTTGCTGTGCTGCCATGCTGCTTGCTGTTCTCTGTTCTTCTGAGGACAAGGACTGGACCCATCTCACTTGAACCCAGAGTGACTCCAAGGGCTTTCTGGTTTGCCCCCTATTCTGAAGTATCAGGGCCATCAAGGAATTCCTACAACTCTGCAACAGCACCTAGACTCTGCCATCTGTAAGTCCTGCCCTGACAAAGGTTGTCAATCCAGTCCTGGGCCCTTGAAAGTAAGCTTCTGCTGTGCAGAACCATCAAAATAGATGCAGTGACGACTTTGTGCTGATCGGAATCGATGCATTGCCCTTCGCCGCAGGAGCAGATCGACGACACTGCTTCAATGGACTGCGCGGCTCGACGACGACAGACAGTGCGGCTTGCCAACGCAGCACCTGCATCGTAATGCGGTTCGTTGACGAAGCCTTCATCGGAACTGACGCATTGAGTCTTCGACGTCGACGCTTGCTCCATCCAAGGTACTTTTTCAGCAGGACCTGTGTGAGTCCTGTAGCCAGCCTGCCCTTTATTGCCGTCGGCCCGAACTTTGGACCTCAAGTAACCACTAAGCGCTATTTGCTACTAAGCACTCCTTTTTGATTTATTCTTTAAAAATTCATAACTGGTTCTACTTATTGGATTTTTGTCATTTTGGTTTGTTTTATTCATAAAATTAGTCTCTAGTTTTTGAAACCTGTGTGCAGTATTTTTGTGGTGTTTTCATTGTGTTGCTGTGTGTGTGTGTGTTGCACAAATACTTTACACATTGCCTCTTTAGATAAGCCTGACTGCTCTGTGCTTAGCTACCGGAGGGTGAGCACATGCAATCTTTTAGTGTGTAGCTAGCTTACCCTTACCAGAGTGCACTGGCGTAGCTAGGGGGGGGCGGTGGGGGCGGACCGCCCCAGGTGGCACGAGTTTTGGGGCGGCAGCCGGTCCCCCTCCCCCCGCTGTAACCTGCGGCCGTCTGAAGAATCGGCCGCGGTTGCAAGAATCGGCCGCACCCCCCCCCGCGAGGGCGGCAAACGCAGGGGCCGCCACGGGCAGCCTGAGGCCTACCTACACCACTGCCAGAGTGGTGGTTGCTGCTTGTACACTGACAACCAGAAGAAACCCCAGTTCTAACAGCCACTGCCTGGCAGCCACTGTTAACCGAAGGTGGGACTTGCACCTCTATGCCTGGCCCACGGTGCTACTGTTCTCCCCTGCAGACGTGCCCTAGGTCACACATAAAAGAAGTTTCACTTTGTCTAGTGGGTTTCCCAGGTGACAGTGCTATGGCCTAGAACGACAATGCTGTTTATCGGAGGCTTGAAAAAACGATCCTAGAGGAGCATAACAACATTTTTATAGGTGTAGATTTTTTCCTTTAACTATTAGACTAGTTTGTCTACCTATATATATCGTGATTCGTGTCTCCTTTACTTTGTTTCAGTGTGTTCCTTCTGCTGTTGTAAGCTTCGCAGGAGCGAAAAACAGGATTAATGTGGTGAGCGTCTCTGCCTATCTTATGTACTTCACACAAAATTTTGTCACGATTCAGATGTTCTTGTTTGCCGTAAGTGAAAATATAACATGTTTCACTGCACTTGTTTTTCAGATCCCCAGTTTTCAGATCCTGTTTGTTTCGACGTTTGCTGTCACCTCCACTTGTTTAGTTTGGTTCGGATGCAAATTAGTTATCAGCCCTACAGCAATTAATGTGAGTTGTGACCGCGTACACACTATTATGATTCCAAAATTGTACTACCCATTTACTGTCTTCGAATATTTTAAAACATCATTTTCAGCCATTTACAAACGTTTGTGTACTGATATTGAAGTTGCTAAATTAAATATTCATAATCATGCTTCATAAGAGGTTAAGAAATATGCAAACAGAGAATACATTTGGCAGCTGGCAAAATTAATCGGTTTTATTGATTAACACATTTACCACTGTAGAATCTCTTCCCATTTCCTCACCCTTTGCCTCATTTTGAGTTGGGTGCATGGCTAAAAATGGGCACAAACTTTTTTGTGCTTGTTTTTGCACTGCGTAAATTTCACCCTATTGTAATTTTTTTGTGCTACTCTTTAAAATAGGTGTAAAAACCTCAGAGGTGACCCTGTGGCAATGAAATTTGTGTTAGATATTTTTTGCGCCACTATTTAAGCCCACATTTCGAGTGGCCTTTTAATCCATTGACACCAGTAACTGTAGGCACCAGCCACGTCTGAATTACAGGATCAGGTAACTCAATGGTTCTCATGTCTATAACCCAGAAATCCTATCTGCTAAAAACAGATGGTTTCTCCATGCTAAATACTAGGGAGAAAGAATAACCAGAGGAACTGAGTCTGGACCGGAACTACTCCTTGTCCTGAGAATTCCTCATTTGAAAGGGACCCTCAGGGTTCCACTTGTGATCGGCCAATAACCTCCCTCTCTGGGATACCCCTAGTATAGATAGATTACTTCAGGGGTAGGGGTATTGCACAGGTAATACCCCTACCCCTGTTATGCCCTGCCCCCACTGGCAGGAGCCCAGCAAGCACTGGGCACAAGCCACCAATGCCTAACATGACTTCCGTTGCAGTGTGTTGTACTTGTTCTTTGGCTATGCCGAGTACATACTGACGTATTGCTCGGACTTTGGCCAGATCGTTAATGTCTGTCACACCAACCGCAGTAGCACTATTGTTAATGACCTCATTTGCCATGTCGTGGCATCATGTATGAAGTAATGAGTAGTGATCTTAATACTACTTCAGGTTGTTTTTTTATTGCGTTTTTTATTCACTGCTTTCATTTTTCCACTGTTCTTGAACAAGTTCAAGAAACAACAAATGATTCTCTGAACCTAATGTGCTGATTTAAACATTTCATTCATTTTGAGGACATTTTCCATCATTCTGGTTTGAGGTGGCCTCTTCTGTCACACTGTAATTTATTTCTACAGCACATGTTCTGATTTTAGCCAGGGAACCAGAATAATTGTTTGAAGAGTCAGTATTTCAGAAAATTAAATGGAAAAATGCCTTAGTATTAAAAGTAATGCTTTTGTTCCTTTGCGACGCTTAATACATGTGATAAAGTTAGGATCACTAATTTTGCAAATTTAGGACCTGATTTACGAATTTGCCATTCTCAAAAAGTAGTTGCAAATTGTGCACTGACTTTTTGCAATTGGAAAGGAATTTTGCAAACTGACTGATTTACTAATGGGTCGGTGTTGTAACTATGTACTTAACCCTTCCAGTGTCCCCTTCCTTCACCCGGTCCCCCCTTCTTTCCTTCACCCATTTCCCCCCCCTTACCTCTTCCCAGTGGTACATTCCACGAGCAGAATCTTGCAGTGAAGCTCACCTTAGAATGTTGGTGTGCTTCACTTGTCAGCTGGTGCTGGAGGATCCAGTCAATAAACGCCTTCTCTCCCTTGACCTGCGTGTTGGCATTACTTCTAACAGTCGGTTCACAAAATTCCGAATCATAGTGGATCGCAATTCACCCTACCTCATTAATATGCATAAGGCAGGTCACAAATTGCGACCGACAACGATTGGCTAGAGTCCAGTCACAGTGGCCTGCTGGGGACAGCAGACCACCATGTCTGTGTTTTTAAATAAAACAAAAAAAAAATCTAAATGCAGCCACACATTTGTTTAAAAAAATTAAAAGTTAAGCCTTTTTTAGGAGTAGACAGTGGTCCGGTGGACTAATGCCTACTCCTAAAAAAAGTGTTTGTCAACATTCTCAAAGGGGAAGTGATCCCCTCGGAACCCATTCCTGTTTGCGAATGTCTTACCACCAATTTGATTTGGCGGTAAAATGTTAATGTTTTGCAACTGGATTACAGTAGCAAAACATGAATACATCTCTTAAGGAATCAGCATTTGCAAGGGACGCCCTTATCACACCCGTTCCAAATAACGATTCCTCAATTTTTACTTAACCCATTTAATGATTCAGAAAACCTTTTAGGTTTAGTAAATTGCAAAAAGTGTTTTAGCGTTTGAAAATCTTCAGATTTACCGAATCCGAGGGTTTGTGACTGTTAAAACATTTTGTATATCAGACTCATATTTGTATGCCTGCTGCTCCTTCCATTGTATGCATTCATTTTTCACGATTGATAACCGTGGCTCTCTTCTCTATTAGTTTTCTTTTTCTAAAAGACAAGTTGAGGTTTGTTTGCAAATTTTACGATGTTGTACATTTTGCAGTTATTTTTGTGGTCTTTTATCTTTCACATTTCTCACTATTCTAGCACATTGTCATATAAAAATGTCTTGAGTTTATCCCAGGTAATTGCACTTTTGCTGTTCAGTGAAAATACTGCAATAGAAAAACACAACTGAGAAGAAAAATAGTGACCCCAAAACATTGATCAGTTTTCTAGCACTATTCTTGCGCAATAAGTGCGAGTTTTAGCTCCACAAACTCATGTTTTGGTTACCACAAACTAAGAAGGAGCTGGTTGATGGATAGAAAAGGCACCAGAAGGTCAAAAAACAAGGAGTGGAAAACACTGTCGGAAACCAGGAAGGGAATGGAGGGATTACAGTTAGATGGCAAGGAGGTGTGCTTGGGAGAGTGTATTTAGGGTTCCCCCTTAAACAAAGGGGGATAAAACACACAAACACAACAAGCTCCCGCATCCCAAACATTGTAAAATAAAAGCTATTGATGATGTGCACAATTGAAACTAATTCAGTGATGGCATTACATGGAACCTCTGTTTCAGCTACTCCACTGATTATTGTTGAATTGTATTGTATGTTTGTATGTGGTATTTGTATAACATAAACCTAGCAGAAATGCAGCGAGTACAGGGTCAGTGGCAAACATACATTCACTGCGTGAGTGGAGGGGTAGCTGGTTTCTAAGAGTGAAAGTGGACCCCTACTGAGGCTGGATACAATTTCTTTACAGAGGTACATCTTCAGCAATTTCTTAAATTGAGGCAGATTCGGGGAAGCTCTGATGATATACTGTCATGTTGTTGCTGATCCTGGGTGCGCAGAATTGATCATAAAAAAGCTTTATCATTTAATATACTTTTGTTCCGGCCCCATGTTTCAGTTTTCAGCAGGGGCACGTACCACAAACTTGCAAAGAGATCAAAAAGCGGTTGTCTATATGTTGTGGGCATGTGCCTGATACCAAATCTAACCAGACATTTATGCATCCTGGGAAAAGGCCAATATGTCTGATAATGGAAAGTGGAAGCCTTCTCCTAGGGACGGAGGTGATACCATATGTCTACAGGATCCAGGCATTAGCTTGCTCACTCATGTGACTTTTGTACACAAATAGGTCAACAATCAACTAGTCCTTTAAACTCTTGCACAATCTCGAATCCAACAAAACTACGTTTTAAACAACTTGGCAATACATGCAGTCATCACCTTGATTTGGGCCATATGGTAATGTTATTGTAAAGTGTCAATCTGTTTTCAGTCTACCAGGGATCTATTTTACCTTGACTGATTTCAGGAATATTAGTTCATTCCCTGATCTTCTAACTTAACATTGCAGAACCAGAGCTGTACCTGTTTAAGAAAAAACCTCAGTGTCAAACCATATATTGTGCATTGGTTCTCTTTCACCTATACAAATGCTGTGTACGCAGCGTAGTACTTTGTCAGGATTCCTATTCTCAAGCCATTTATAATGTTCCCCTTTTACCTATTGCATAGGCCAAATTTCATGAAATGATTTAACAATTTTTCATCACGCTGTGTCTCCTTAACAAGCTGTGCCCCTCGTCCCTTTTCTGGTGAAATGTTACTGTGCATTCCATTTGTATTTCTCTCCACAACCCACAGGAAATATGAACCAGTATTTTTTATGGGACGGATTTGTCTAATGCTGTTTTTTTGTTTAAAACTCCTTCTGCAGATAAATTATAACTTGATTCTACTAATTCTACTTGAAATCCTCATGGCAACAATAGTAGTCGTCTCCGCAAGGTCTAATCAAAGAACGTACAGGAGAAACAAGGTAGGTGTCATTTGCTTATCATCCTTAGTAAGCACAACATGGGAACAAAAATGTACTCAATGAAGTACAAACTGTGCGATTGGTCTTGAGACACTTGCCAGTGACTAAAGCCGGTCTTATGAGTGGCCCGATGATTTCTGATATGTTCGGTAACTCCAGTTACCGCATATCTAAAGTATACGTTTTGCCTTTTTTTTCTCACACGTGGAACATAGTAGGTGCAATAAAAACTGCATCTCCTGGATAAAGTTTGGCAGATCAAGCCTGCTGATATTTAGCAAGGGGAAATGATCTGTAAATATGGGGACATGCACATTTTGGTACTGTCAGCACCAAAATCTTCAAGCTTCAGGGGCAAAACACATAATAGGTGATAATTATCACACACAAAACATTCTAAACACTTTGGTGTCCCAAACCACTTGTAATACGGGCCTAAGAGTATGAAAGGGGCTACAGGTACTGAATTACATGTAATTGTATTTAGGTGTTTCTAAGGTGCTAAATGTCTCTGAGCTAACATTTATGGCAGACACTTTCTACTTGTGAGCACTTAAACAGCAGGTGTTAATATATCAGCAGTGTTCTCCCTCACCCCTGTTATTGTTAGGCTCCTCCTGCAGCGTTACCTGACAAGTCATGGGCTACATCTGCATGCGTTCAAGTGGTCCTGCAAGCATCATTTCAAGTATCCACACCCCTAGGCGCTGCTCGCTGCTGATGAGTGGCAATCACCATGAAACACCTGTCTAGAGAGCCAGCACTGGCTGCACTAGCACAGATTGCTAACACTCTCCAGTCTCAATACCTGAAACTACCATGAGTGGCAACAGCCAGAATACACATCGGAGAACTGGTGATGATGATATGCTGTGCTCTTTCAGCTCTTGTATTTGCCACTGAGCTAGAATCAGAGCTCAGATGGAAAATATGTAATCCAATGGCACATTAATATTCTGATCCTTTATGGGATGTGTTGGGATGTAATAATGGAACAAGCACAGCTCGACCATGCGCAGTGTCTCTTCGTATACTGCTGTTACAAATATTTCATATGTTTATCTCTGTTTTCACTCAAAACAATCATGTGTCAATCTCTGAATGTTTGTCAGTTATCTATTATATATTTCCTGAAACATATTGTACTTTCATACACTGTTCTCATATCATTTGTACATTGAATGTAACCTTGTATAAATCAATAAGGTTCTATGATTTTTCCAAAGTTGCCACTAATTATATATGCTGCTGTCATTGCATTATTATTATTATGCTCTTTGTTAGGGGTGACAACAATGTCTTATTTCTCTCCAGAGCATGCGCTACCTAGAAAACATAAACATAAATTATCCGCCTAAAACTCCACTTAAATCTTATGTTTACATTTTTTCTACTGACTTCTGTTCTACCAGCACAAGTTTATATGTGTGGAACAAACCTCCCTGCTCATGTGCCAACACTACTAGTTAGTGCCTGTGAGAAATTGAGTTGTTGGTTGCGGGGTGGTGGGAGCTCTTTTCAAGCAACAGTCACAATACTCATCAGCGTGAACCACAAAAGTCACTAAATTAACCTGTGCTTAACCCTCTGGGACCCTGGCACAAAAGCAGTCAGGCTTAACTTAGAGGCAACGTGTAAAGTATTGATACAGCACTCAAACAGTATTAAAGTGAAAATATAACATAAGACAAATCCCACACCAATAAAGAAAAATAGAGTAACATTTAATAAATTATTTTGACATCCAAACGACAAAGCTCCAATCAGTAGAACCAGAGATATGCAATTTCAAAGATTTAAGGTAAGTATTGCACCTAAAAGCATAAAGTGCCACTCGCGATCATCTGCTCGTGCTAGACCGGAGGAAAGTTACACATTCAGGCCATCAGCGATGGAGCACTGGTTGCATACAGGAACCAGGTTAGTCCAGCAGAAAAGTTACTGTCTCAAAGTTCGTCGTAAAGACTTTTTACGGTGGAGGAGGCCACGAGGAGCAGGGAGTGCATCATGGATGGTTGCTGCTGTTGCACAAAGTGCGGGCCGGGTGTTGCGGATGGTAGACTCTAGTGCACAGATCCTATTGGAATGTTGTTGCTGGAGCTTCCCTCTTGTGGTCACTGCAGGCTATCGATGCTGTACTGCGAAGCGCAGGTCTTGTGTTGCGGATCGCCGATGGCGGTCACTGTGGTGCCAAGAGTCGAGTTCACCAAAGCTTCACGTTGGCGGTTGGCGCGGGTGGCAAGGTCGTGGTGCGTTCGGGCCCATTCATAATCGCAAAGAGCCCAAAACTTCAGGAGTTCTCTCCTAACTTCAGTGGAGTGCACGCTGATGCCGTCCATGGGTCCAGGACCCGAAAAGACATCTCTTCGGGATCAGTGACTCACTCTTGAAGAGCCCAGCAGGGCTCAGGCAGGGTCAGTTGCAGGTCCAGACAGGTCCAGTGCAGCAGGTCAGCTGGGCAGTTGCAGGGAGGCTCTGGAGCTTGTTATGTCCCTGTAGCTCTGAATAGGAGGTCAGTTAGCTGACCTTTGGAGTCACTTCAGGTAGCCTGAGATGAAGGGAGCTGGTCCAGTCTTCCTTCTCAGACGGCAAGGCAAGCAGCAGGGCAGTCCTCTGGCAGCAGGACAATCCTTCTTCTGTAGTATTCACAGCTCCAGCAGTGTAGTGAAGAGTTTGTCCGAGGGACCAATATTTATACCTGGGGCCACCTTTGAAGTGGGAAAAAATTCTAGACTTCCCCTCACATGTGGTTCTGGAGTTTCCTTCCTCCCTACCCTGGTCCCAGGATGCCTGGAGTCACAAAAGGCTAGTGTGAAGTTCTTTGTGTGTGCGCTGAGGCAGCTTCTTTGAAGTGCAAGTGCGGTAGGTGACAGCTCCACCCCTGCCATCTGGTCTGGATGGCCCATCCTGCCAACACCCAGTCCTCCTTTGTGATACTGTCTGGGAAAACTACACAAAGGCCAACTGCAGACTACAACTAGTCATGTGATCCAGGATACAGGCTGCAATAACCAAATTTTAGGTCAAGAAAATGGCAACTTTCTAAAAGTATACCAAAGGGACCATTACTCGCGCACCCATCTGTCGCACTGCAGTGTGGGAAATAATCCCTCGCAATAGGCCACTTGCTCCTAAATTATCCATTTTAACCACAAGATACCAGTAGTTATGCAGTTCCTTGTTTCATCAATCTTCCATGCATATGTAATCACTGCGGAGACAGCGTTATTCCACCTTAATTCTTTATTCAACTTTTTCATATACCTCCTGCATGCCCATCCAGGCTTTTTACAGTGACACGTAAAGGTCAATCGTACATCAGAGTAGGCTCATTTAATTATACCCAATGCATTTCGAGCCCAGAGGCTCTTCGTCAGGGGTCTCTGAAACAGATAAAAGAGACAGCTCAGCGGACTGCTCAATGCTAACCTTCAAAATTCAAAACAGTGCTGCAACACCCAATGTCACCACCCTCATCAACCCTCAATGCCCACCCCAACCTAATCTCAAAAAACTCTTATGCTCAAACCAAAGCACATCCCTTTCCCTCTACTTACTCAACCCCTGTCACCCAAAAATTAATCTACTACATGACATGCTGCTAAAACTAATACAAAAAAACTCGTGTGCAACACCCAGTCTGCTAATTCAAACTCCTCTACCCACTGTCAATTCTCCCCAATTCACTGTTAACTCCACCCCACTACCCCTTCAAATCCACCTTCCCCGTGCCCCTTCCAGTCTAACCTTCACGAATTACCTTGAAACGCTTTCTAAAAGTGGCATTTTCAGAACTGTGACTTAAAATTCGACTTTACTGTTAAAGAGGATTTTAAATTACAATTATACCTGTTCCCAAGCAAAGGTTTTCACTTATTAAATGTACTAAAGTAACCCAATGTTATTCAATGGGAGAGGTAGGACTTGAAGTAGTTATTAATAGATTTTCCCTACCAGGACATGTAAAAAGATGTCCAACTTTTTAAATACATTGCGCCCTGACCTATGGGCTGTTTAAGGCCTATCCTAGGGGTGACGTATATTTATTAAAAGGGTAGGTTTAGGACTGGCAAAAGGTTTATTTTGCCAGTTCAAAATGGTAGTTTAGAACTGCAGACAGGCTGCAAAGGGTAGGCGTGAGACGTGTTTGAAAGGGCTACATAAGAGGGTGGCACAATGAGTGCTGCTGGCCCACTAGTAGCATTTAATTTACAGGCCCTGGGTACATGCAATACAACTTTACTAGGGATTTACAAGTAAATTAAATAGGCCAATTCAGTGTGTGCCAATTTTACTATGTTTAGAGAGAAAGCACAAGCACTTTAGCACTGGTTAGCAGTGGTAAAGTGCACAAAGTCCTAAAAGCCAACAAAAAGGGTTCAGAAAACAGGAGGAGTGAAGGCAAAAGGTTTGGGGTTGACCCTGCAGAGAGGACCAAGTCCAACAGTGCCATTACACCGTTCTTCACCCCACAGTTCTTTTTGGTTTAATGACATTACTTCCTGGGGTGAGTGTTTGTGGTATTTATTGTTTTCATGTTTTATGTTTATTGTGGTTGTAGTGTTTCTTATAGATAATACAAGTTTAAGGTTCATTAAGCCCTTTCATTTGAAAGCTGTCCAATTTACTAATCCACACATTTTCTCAATGAAGTAAATACTTGCTATTATCTCTTCCTGATTTCTGTTATACAACTTGCAATACAATATTTGAAACCTTAATTGGGTTGTATTTTGTTAGCTTCCTTGCACTGTAACGCTATGGGTGATTTGTAGTTAATATTCCTAATATTTAATTTGTACTTGTACAATCTCATTTCGTTTCATTTATCTTTCTGTCTTCCCAATGTAGATGCTGTCACATGGTCATGTCATACTTCTGCATATAAATTAACAAAAGTCTTAGAAAGGTCATAGATCATTATTGATATAAACATGTTCAGTTTAAATTCAGTACATACATGTATTTGAATGTGCCTCAAAGCACAAATATTTTGGAAACAAACAAAGAAATAATTGATAAACATGTGGAGTTTTACTTTTTTGTGACTGAAAATTAAAATAAATGTATGAAACATTTACAATAAAACTGAACATCGAGTCATTGAGCTTGGTAGAGCACTGCTTATGATAGTGTTTTAACGTAAATAAGACTAGCTGGCAAGACCTCATCAGAATCATAAAGAAAATTAAAAGGTTGAAAAGATTTAAATAAAAATTGGAAACACGAAGAGTGCAACAGTGGGTACAAATAAGGGCTCACTTCTATGTTATAACATATGGCCGCTTGGTGAAAACATTTCTTTCAATATTCTTTTTCAATGCATTTTATAAAACTGTCTGGAGGAACACAACTACTGCACCCATCAATATCTGCGGCAATGGTTGCAGTTTTAAATACATTATTGTGAGAAATTGGGCTGTTGGTTGAGTAGGATGTAAAACCTGTTCAAGTCACAGCCACAACCCCTGTCAGGGTGAACCAGTAAAATCATATTAATCTGTGCTTAACCCTCTGGTAGCTCTGCACAAAAAGCAGGCTTAACTTAGAAGCAATGTAAAGTATTTATGCAGCACACAAACAATAATAAAGTGAATGCACAACACAAGAAAAATCCCACACCAATTTAGGAAAATAAAGTGAATTTAAAACAATTATTTGACACAAAGTGACTAAATCCAATCAGACGAAAAGCAGTGATGAATTTTTAAAGTTTAACAACTGCAAATATCTAGTTGTGCGAGACCGGGGCAAAGTCGAAAGTTATGGCCGCCCACGATGAAGCGCTGGTCGGATACAAGGAGTGGATTGGGCCCGGTCTGCGCTTACCTTCGGAATCTGAATTTCTAAGAAGGTAAAGTTCAGCGGGGCAAGGCTGCAGGTGGTGTCCGAGGAGGAGGCGTCGTCGTCAGGGAGCTTCTGGACGAAGTTGTGGTGAAGATTTCTACGTTCTGACTCATCTTTGGAAGTCGAAAATTTCCAACTGGATGAAGCTGTAGGCTGTAGCCGATAAGGGCTCCACAAGGCCAGATACCCCTTGTCAGAGGAGCCGCTGAACAGGATCTACTGCTGCAGAGAATAAAGTAGAGGGAGCTGCCGCAAAATCAGATTGACCGGCAATGAACCTTGGTCGGATCGATGAGCAGGTAAGCCCTAGTCTCCTCTTGGTTCTCAAAGCACTCTTTAGCCAAACAAAGCCCCACGTTTTGGATTTTGGACATCTGGGCATCTTTAGCACCACTTCTAAGGGTCCAGGACTGGATGGGCACCACGTGGTGGAAGGGGGATCATTAAGGCAGTGCCCTTATGTGGCTTCAAGATGGTTGGATCCTTTTCTATCTCTGAGGTTCTAATCAGGATGCCAGCCAACTAGCCTTTGGAGTCACTCCTGTAGTCCTGGGTTCAAGAAGTGGAACAGGGCTCAAGCTGCAGGGCAGGCTTCTGTGGGTTCGAGGTAGGTTTCAGGCAGCATAGCAGTCCTTCCAGGTGCAGTAAAGCAGTCTTCCGAAGTACACAGCAGGTCACAAAAGCAGCCAGTCCTCAGATAGTCCTTCCGCAGGTCCAGAAAGTGAACTGAAGAGTGGGTCTGAGGGTTCTCTTTTTATACTTGTTGCCTTCTTTGAAGTAGGAGAACTTTCTAGAGATTCCCTTTGAAGTGCTTGAAATTTCACACCTCCCTGCCCTGTCTCCAGCCTGGCTATAGGCACAATGAGAAGGCAGGGCACAGCCTATTGACTTTGAAGTGGGACAGTGCCCAGCTCTACTGCTCCCCCCCATCATGCCAGTGATGGCCAATCCAGGCACACCTAATTCCTCTATTGGGTGGTTGTCTGGGAGGAGTATAAAAAGTACAGCTGCCAACTACACCCAGTCATATGACACAGGAATAGGCTGCAGGCACTAAATAGTCAGGGCAGGAAAATGACAACTTTCTAAAAGTGGCATTTTCCAAATTGTATTTTAAAATCTGACTTTACCATTAAAGAGGATTTGAAATTACAATTTCTCAGACACCAAACATGAATTTCCTACTTGCTCCCAATCAAATGCTAGCACTTATAAAACGTAATAAAGCAACCCAGTGTTATCCTATGAAAGAGGTAGGGTTCATAGCAATGAAAATGAATTTAGGAGTTTTTCACTGCTAGGACATATAAAACTTAAAAGTACATGTCCAACTTATTAATTATATTGTTCCCTGTCCTATGGGCTGTCTAGGGCCTACCTTAGGGTTGTAATACATAATAAAATGGGTTTTTAGGTTTGGCAAGTGGGTTATATTACCATGTCGAACTGGCAGTTTAAAACTGCATACAGGATGTATTGGCGGTCCTCTGACATGTTTTAAGGGGCTACTTAAGTGGGTGGCACAATAAGTGCTGCAGTCCCACTATCAGCATTTTATTTAAAGGCCCTAGGCATATTGTATACCACTTTGCTAGGAATTTACAAGTAAATTATATGTGCCAATCAGGTGTAAGATAATTTTACCCTGTTTTAGGGACTGAGCACAAGCACTTCAGCACTGGTTAGCAGTGGTAATGGGCACAGAGTCCTAAGGCCAGGAAAAAGGAATTCAGGAACAGGAACGTGAACGTGAAGGCAAAAAGTTTGGAGAAAGACCACCTTAAGGCTGACAGGTCTAACACATTTCCCCTCAGCTGAAAGTGGGGAGAACTACCCAACCTCCTGGGAGTTCTTGTCAGTAAGGCGGACGAAGAACATGGACAGACCCTCAGCATTGGAGTGGTCTGACCCAGGACTGCGTTCCATTGTAAAGCCCATTCCCTGTAGGGAGAGGGACCACGTCAACAGCTTGGGATTCCCACCCCTCGTCTGCATGAGCCATCTGAGGGGCCTGTGGTCTGTCTGAACCCGGAAGTGAGTCCCAGAAAAGTATGGTCTCAGCTTCTTGTCCTGTTTATGTTAGATCTCTCGGCGGCTTTTGACACCGTCCCCCACGACAGACTATTGAATAGGCTACAGAATATAGGAATTGGCGGTATTACTCTAAAGGGGCTGACTTCCTTCCTGGACAATAGAAGTCAAGAAGTCTGGATTCCCCCACTTTCATCCTCTATAGAGAATCTGAAGGTGGGCGTCCCGCAGGGCTCAGCTTTGAGCCCTAAACTATTCAATGCATATCTGACTCTGCTTGCCGATCTGGCTGAATCATGCAGAGCC
Source organism: Calotriton arnoldi (assembly GCA_963921515.1). Classification (NCBI taxonomy): domain Eukaryota; kingdom Metazoa; phylum Chordata; class Amphibia; order Caudata; family Salamandridae; genus Calotriton; species Calotriton arnoldi. The sequence continues at coordinate 2,806,584 of CAWUFW010001114.1, forward strand.
AAAGTAATATCTTATGCGGACGACACACAGCTTCTCTCTACTTGTGAGAAAGGTGCATATTTTGAGGGTGATAGCATCAGCATATGCCTCTCAAAGGTGTTTAAGTGTCTGGCTATAAACCAACTTAAATATAATCCGGACAAATCGGAGATCGTTTTCTTTGGTTCCCCACCTTCTGAGGTCTGGAGATCATGGTAGCCCCAGGATACTCCCCCTCCGGCTACTCTTCAGAGTTCGGTAAAAAATTTGGGAATCGAAATTGATAATGCACTGTCCATGAAACCCCAAATTCAAGCTCTGGTGGACACCTGCTTCAGGCTGCTACTTGCCTTGAGAACATTTCTACCCTTCTTCTCAATTGATACAAGGAAAACAGTGATTCAGGCCCTAATTACTTCCAGACTTGACTATGGAAATGTTCTATATTTGGGCCTGCCGGAATATCTCTTGAGCCGCTTGCAAGTGGTTCAGAATGCGGCAGCTAGATTAATTCTCAATATTGCTCCTAGAACCCATAGGTCCCCACACCTAGATGCCCTGCATTGGCTACCTCTGAAAAAAAGGATCCAATTCAAGGCACTGGTCTTGGCACATAAAGCCCTTCATAGAAATGGCACCATTTACCTTAGGAGGAGGCTATCGCACCATGCCCCTCGTAGGACATTACGGTCATCTAGCCACCATTCCCAGGGTCCGCTGAGCTAGAACCAGTGGTAGATCTTTCTCTTATCTTGGTGCCCAAGCCTGGAATCAACTCCCGCTGGCACTTCGGGCCACACCGGAATTGTCCATTTTCAGGAAGCAACTAAAAACCTGGCTATTCAGCAAATGAAGTAATTTTGTTTGGTTAGGTGTGCAGATTTCCTGTCAGCACCGGTACACTCTCCGGAGTAACCGTGCGCTCTACAAGTGCCGTTATCATTCATTAATTCTTCAGTGTTCAGACCACAGCAAAGGCTTCCCTTTCAATAGCACTCCATCTCTGTTTGCTGGGAAGGCTACTGGTTGGTCCAGGCTCTCCTCATTCAACTGTGATAACACTGTCCATATGCCATGCTCTGAGGCATCAGTTTGCACAATAAATTCCTGGAAAAAAGCCAGAGACTTTGAGTACAGGGGCTGTACACATGGCCTGTTTGAGGGTGTCAAAGGCTTTCTGACAGACCTCTGTCCAGATCACCTTCTTGGGCTGCTTGTTGGAAGTCAGCTCAGGTAAGGGGACAACAATGGTGCCATATCCCTCAACAAAGCTCTTGTAGCATCCAGTGAGGCTCATAAGGCCCTCAGATCTGTTTGGGTTTTGGAGGGCTCCCAAGCCAGGATGGTCTCTATTGGGACCTGGAGGGGCTGCACCTTACCCCACTAATGAGGTGTCCCAAGTACACCATAGAACCCTGCCCTATCTGGCACTTGCTGGCCTTGATAGTCAGGCTTGCCTGTTGCAGAAACTGAAGCACTTCCTGGAGTTGAACCAAGTGGTCCTCCCAGCTGCTACTGTAGACAGCTATGTCATCCAAGTAGGCAGCACTGAAGGCCTCCATCATCACAGCGAGGACTTCATTAACCAACCTCTGAAAGGTGGCAGGGGCATTCTTGAGTCCAAAGGGCATTACCCTAAACTGGAAGTGGCCCTCTGAAGTACAGAATGCTGACCTCTCTTTTGCCCTCTCAGTTAGGGCTATCTGCCAGTAGCCTGAACTAAGGTCAAAGGTACTCAGGAACGTGGCAGCCCCCAACCTATCTATGAGCTTACCAGCTCTGGGGATGGGGTGTGCATCAGGTGACTGGGTTTGATCCCCCCATAGTCCACACAAAATCTGAGTTCTGGGACAGTGCCTGGTGGAGCGGTTTTGGGCACCAGCACCACTGGGCAGGACCAGGGATTACTGGAGTGCTCAATCACTCCCACTGCCAACATTTTGGAGACGTCCTCCTTAGTGCTGGCCCTCACTTTGTATGACAGCATGCATATTTTCTATTTTTGACAGGTAGGCTGTCCCCACTATCTATATCATGAGTAAGTGTGTAAGTCCAGGAGTGAGGGACAACAGCAAGGCAAACTGTCCCAACATCCAGCAACTGCTGTTCTGGGGTCAAGGTAAGAGAGTGGTTGACACCTTCCATTGGCCCATCTATTCTTTTAGATGACAGTAGGTCAGGGAGAGGTTCACCCCCCACCTCCACTCCACCATCTGTCACCAATGGCATGGTGACCTCAGAACTCCTGTAGTGGGATTTGTGGCGATTGATAAGGAGTACCCTTAAAGGGTTTCTGGGGGTCTTGGGGTCCACCAAGTAGTTGGCCTCCCCTTACTCTCTTTCCCCTCATAGGGCCCTCTCCAACAGTCTTGGAGGGCCCTGGGCTCCACTGGCTCCATAACCCACACTTTCTGGCCAGGCTGATGCTCTAGCAGAGTGGCCTTCTGGTCATACCAGAGCTTCATGTCTACCTGGCTGGCTTCCAAATTCTCAGAAGCCTGTTTCTGAGTTTGTTTGTCTGGTTCCTGAGGGCTAGCATGTAAATAACCATACCTTGAGGGGGTTTCTTGGGAGGTTGCTCCCACTCCTCCTTATCCAGACTGAGAGGTCCCCTAACAGGGTGACCACAGAGGAGCACAAATGGGTTAAGGTTGAGGTCCACTATAGTCCTGATCCACAATGACAGCAACACAGGTCCCTTCAGCATTTGTAAGTTAGGTGGCACTCACCCCCCACAACTCTGCCAGTTGGCAGTTGAAATGTGTTAGTGAACCAATATCCAAGGCATACATTCTGATAAACCGCATTGCTGGGGTTGAAAAGCAGAAAGCAGATATCCTGAACAAGAACCTCAACTCTTCCCATTAATAGCGACTCCATCGAGAACTTCTCAACTCTCTCAATGAGGGCCGGTGACTCCTCCACATCTACCCCCTTTGCCAGCCTCAAGAATTCCAGTTTTGCCTTTTCTAGACATCCCTCTGAATCATTAGAGCACATAGGAACATCCACAGCCAACAAGGTTGTCAAATGAGATCTGATGTACTAAAGCACATGTTCCTTCCAGTCAAGAGCTCCAAAAGGCTCTTGGAATGTAACCCTGGTTTTGGTCAGATGGATGGACAAATGGTAAACATCTGCTCCTTCCTATGACATATAAATCCCCTTTCTTGAGAGGTTTCCCTTTTAGCCATCATAACTTCAGCCAGAAGTATTTTTGAAGTTCAGTGAGCATGTCCTGTGCTCCATTTGATTGTGCCTGAAATCCAAGAGCCCTACACAATGAACTGGTCTTGATCCCTTTCCATAGGTGAAGGTGTGATGGTGGTTAGGACAATGTAAGCTGAACAATAGCTCTAGTTTGTAGGTGTCAAAATTACCCTTAGTCTCTATTGTTGGTAATGGAAAAGTTGGAGAAATTACTGGCTACTGCCCAGGGACCAGTGGGTATCACATAACTAGTTATGTCAATGTTTAGGATGCTAACTGATAGTGAGGCACAGATTACCTTATAGAGGGCACTCAAAAGAAGTTACCAAACTTTAGCACTCTAGAGGAACTGGTTATGGTTATAATTTTTAAAACGTGGGGAAATTATTAATATCTGCAGCAGTCACATGACTGGTCAGCACACATTGAGTGTAAGAAATTGGAGTATTAGTTGGGGGGCTGGTAACCCACCAAAAAGAAGAATCACAATCCTTGTTAGGGTGACTCACAAAAGTCAATTAATAAACCTGTGCTCAATCCCCTGGAGCTATGGCACATAGTAGCCAGGCTTAACCTGAAGGCAGTGTGTAAGATAGTTTTGTAGTACTCAAACAGTAATAAAGTGAAAACACCACACAAGATAAACCCAAACAATTTAGAAAAATAGATAATAGAGTCCTAAATAAAATGACACCAAAATGACAAAAATCAAATGAGTAGAACCAGGGGTATGAATTTTTAAATTTTGAGTTAAAAATAGCACCAAAAAGCACCAACCGCAGGTATCTGATTGCTCTAGAATGGGTTGAAGTTAAGAGTTAAGGCCGACTGCGATGTATCACAGTCAGATCTAGGGACCAGATTTATCCCAGTGAGAAGTTACCTTCACACTTAGAAAGTTTTATGGAGGTTGAAAGTCTACAGCAGGGCTAGGCAGCAGACCAGATCCAATTAGGGGCTTGACAACATGGTGGAGTCAAGGCTCAAGGCCTCAGAGTCAATCGGAGGCTGCTCTCCATTGGAACCAAGGAAACAGTTGATGAGGTTTGTCAGCGTTGATCGGATGCTGCCCGGAGTCGAGGCTGGTGAAGCCGTCACTCAGGTGCTGTTCGGCGTCAAATCCAGTGAAGCCGTTGACGAAGGGCGTTGGCATCAATGCTAAATGTCAAGTTTGGTGAAACTTTCAGTAAGGCATGGAGGAGTACACTGACCACAGCCAAAGGTCCAGGACCTTGGGGAAAGTACTTGAGTGTCAAGACTCACTGCCACAGATGCCTGCAGAGGGGACCAGGGCACGTCCAATACGGACAGCTGCAAAGCAGAAAAATACCTCTGGGAGCTTGTTGTAGACCTGAAGGTCTAACAGGAAGTCAGCCAACTGACCTGTGGAGTCTCTTCCGGGGTCCTAGAGACAAAACAAGCAGGTCTAATCTTCATTCAGATTCTTTCTTCAAACAGCAGGGCAGTCCTTCCTCTGAATCTTATCCGGTCCCGGAAAGTTCTGAAGAGAGTTCTGGGGATGCCACTTTTATGCCTGTGGGTGGTGGCAAACCTTTGCCCATCCTCTAAACAAGTTCTAGGCAGCTCCCCCCTCCCATTGATTTCTGAGCAAGCCTGACTAAAAAGACAAAAGGGAGGCAGGCCTAGGTGTGAGCTTCATCTGCCAGTGATGGGGTCGCATCCTTTGAAGCCCACAAAGGGGCTGGGCACAGCCCAACCTGGTCATTCTTTCAAGAGGGAAAGTCCCTCCCCACACCCAGGGCCCATTGTTCACTGCCTGGGAGCAATACGCATCTCACCACAGGATATCCATCAGTAGTCAGGTGACAGTTGGACCCTGGCTGAAATGCCTTTTGGTTTTAGGCATTAAAAAGGTAACTTTCTAAAATCATGTTTTCCAGAATAGTAATGTACAATGGGGCCTCGCCATTAAATTGGATTTTAAATTGCTATTAAAATGAGCCCTTGAAATGTTTTTGGCTGTTCTCAAACTGAATTTAGCATTTATTCAGTGTAACAGTGTAAACCAGTGTTAGCGTATGGGAGAGCCAACCTTGCCATAGTGAAAATGACTTTGGAGGTTTTCCACTACCATGACTTTTAAAACATTAAATAAGCATGTCCAACTTTTAAATGTTTATGTTTAGGGATTTATAAAGCCTAAATATGTTGCTTTAACCCATGTTGTGAAGCGCTCCGATACCTTTGGGTCTGGCTAGCGCTATACAAAACTCTACAATAAATAAATAATAAATAAAGCGCATAGCTGCCCAGGGGCTTCCCAGCACTGGTGGTAAGATCCGATGCAGAAGCTAAACGGAGGTTTAATAGTATTGATTGTAGAGCCAGGTCTTCAGCTTTTTCCGAAAAATTGCTTTTGCTTCCAGAAATCTGAACTCCTAGGCAGAGAATTCCATAGCTTTGGTGCCAGATGTGTGAAGGATCTGCCACCCCATCTGGCTCTTTTGATTCTGGATGTTTTTAGTAACCGTTCGGTGCCGGGACGGAGGCTTCTGTTGGGGACATATAGGCTTATCAGATCTTTGATTTTGCTGGGGCCCTTGTTATGAATGGCTTTGTGCGTCAGACAGAGTGTCTTGAATTTAACTCTAGCTTCAATTGGGAGCCAATGTAGAGCTTTTAGATGTTTTCTTGCCGCTTCTTGTATAGGGGCCTTGCACAACAGCCTAGCTGCGGCGTTCTGAACAACCTGAAGTCTTTTGATGACATGTTTTGGTGCCCCTAGATAGAGGGAATTTCCATAGTCAAGGCGTGATGTGACCAGGGTATGAATTACTGTCTTTCTGAGCTGCGCAGGGATGTGCTCAAGAATTTTACGGAGCATTCTAAGGAGCCCAAAACAAGTACCTGTGACTTTTTTTGCATGGATTTCCATCGTTAATTCCCTATTGAGCCAGAAGCCGAGGTTTTTAATAGTCGTCTTGGGGACTGGTGCACTGCCTTAACAGTCAGCTCAGCTGATCATAGGCCTAGGGACCGCATTATTTCCAAGCACCATCAGCTCAGTTTTGTCCCCGTTCAGCTTCAGGCAACTGCTTGTCATCCATTCCACAACTCTTTCAAGGCATGGTGCTAAGCGATCTGCTTCACCCTTGGTTCTGGGGTCAAGGGAGACCACCAGTTGTGTGTCATCTGCATACGATATCATAGAGATACCAAACTCCTGAACTAGCAGTGCCAACGGCCCTAAATAGACATTAAATACTGTGCACCCTGCCCTCTAGGCATGTAAAGTCTACTAAGGGTGACTAATAAGTATTAAAAAGCAGGTCAGGGTTATTTTGACAGGTTGGAATGGCAGTTCAAAACTGCACACCCGGGCGGCAATGACAGGCCTGGAGGCAGGTTTTTATAGTACCAGAGTGCCACTAATGGCACACTGAGATCTGCAGCCCACTGGTAGCACTTCAAATATAAATCTTTATTCGGTTTATACGTAGGAAACCATAAAAGTACACATAAAATAATGCAATTAATAAATTACGATTTAAAATTTGACACTTAAAAACAGAATCACATGTCTCAATACCCACTCCTGATGGCTGGTCAGTGATAATTTGAGTGTAGTAACTCAGGCTATTTAAACCCAGAAAAAGAAACCTGCTTTGTGGTCCACCCTCTTACTGGGTGTATTTACCTGGTACTACTCTTGCATGTTCCGAGCAATACATGTCAAATTATTTAATAGCACAACTATAAGAGTTAAAAAGATAAAACATTGAGAGCAATTCATCGTTTTTAAATATTACAATATTACCTTTCACACAGCCAAGTGTTAAAAACTCTATACTTGAATCATTTCTAAGTGATAATCCCTACCGGCGCTAGCAGCGTCACATGTTTTAAGTAAAGTGCATAGTTCCGCATGATCGGATGGCATCACAGAGAAAGCGAGTTACAGCAACACATGTTTCATCTTCTGAGAGGCGTTGTAATGCAAGAATGGCTTGGGCACTATATCTTATGTTTCTCACTCTCATTAATGGAACTAAGAAGCTTTTAGTGTACAACACATAACATTTACAAAAAAAAGAGAAAGTGAATGATAGACTGAGTAGCACAGTTACTACACGAGCATGCAATCGCATCTACGTTGGTCTGATACCCTATGGGAAAGCAGAGTAGGTATTTTGCTGTTTCCGCCCTTAACCTAAATAACAAAGAGCACTCCCAGGCCCTCCTTGGTTTCCATACATAACTATCTGATGCAACCTCTGTATTCGTGGACAGATATTTTGCAGTCGTTGCTTTCCTTGACTCCTCCAAAGCCCCCTTATCATGCAATTGTGCTAATAACATTGATGAAACTTGTTTTTTATTGATAGATGCACATGAGGTGGTATCAAACAAAGCTTGTGATAGACCATCCTCATTGAAGGAACTTTTCACATAAGCCAACCATGGGATTGACATACCTTTGTCACAATTCAGGCAGTCACTAATTATAGCCCTTGTTAGTGGGGCGTCCTCATTTCGCCAGATAAAAAGCCACAGCAAGGGTGGTTTAAATCGTATATGGTCACTCAAATATGTGAGCCCAAGTTTGCTATGACAAATAAAATTTGATGAGGATCCTGGTATAGACAGCAGTCTCTTACAGAATTTATTTTCCTCCCTCTGTAATGGTGTACAATCAGCATAACCCCAAACGCCCGCCCCATAGAAAGCTGTGGGGGAGCATTATGTAGTGTAGATTTGGAGCACCGGGGCCAGAGGCCAACCCTTAGAGAGGCGTGGGAGGCTGAGGAGTGAGCCCACAGATCTAGCCAATTTTGCCCTACTTTGTTGGACATGCGCTACCCAGGATCCTGTTGTACTAAAAGTTATCCCCAGGTACAAGAAGGTTTTTGTGCTTTCTAAATCATTTTGACTAACTGCTATTCTAAGGTCCACACGTCTATTGGTCCCACAAGCCATTATATAAGATTTGCCGAAATTTGTTAGGAGGTCCAAGTTTTACATAAACTCCACAAAAGTATGCACTAATGTTCTTAGTGCTTTTGGTGTGTGAGCCATTAAGACCGCTTCATCTGCATACAGAAGTGCGGTAGTGGAATACCATTTACCTTTGGAACATCTAGGGTACTGGCTACTAACTGAGTGCTCAAATAATTAATATAAAGAATGAATAGTAACAGCGCAAGCACACAACCTTGCCGCACTCCACAGTGGGTCTTAATGCTGTCTGACATTTTGTCTTTTTGTCCATAACGTACCCTGGCTGAAGTGGTAGAGTAAAGCGCTGCAAGTATGTGAACAAGAGTCCCTTCCAATCCAATACCAAGAAGATGTTGCCAAAGCTTGTTTCGATTTACACAGTTGAAGGCCATAGATAAATCCATGAACCCCAGATACAGATTGGACTGTTTGGCTACCGTATACTTGCCGATTCTCAAGTTTGGATTCAAACTTTGCTCCACCGTGCCGATACCAGCCTGAAAGCCGTATTGACATGGGTCCAGGATGTTCTTTTCACATACCCAATCCTGAATCCTATTATAAAGGACACAACCCAAACGTTTGGCGGGTATGTTAATTAGGGAAATTGGGCGGTAGCAGTTGGGCTTGGCCCGGTCACCTTTTATAAAAATGGGAACTATGGTGGGATTCACCCAGGAGCTTGGTATGGTAGAGGACGTCATATCACTAAAAACGTTTGTCTGTAGAGGAGCCCATATAGATGAATTACATTTTATTAGATCAATGGGAACTTCATCGGGTCCCAGTGATTTACCCCTGGCACTCTGTGCAATCGCTGCGGTGACTTCATCAATGGTAAAATTTAGAGCTTTAAAAGAAATAGGGATTTGGTCTAATAAAAACAAGGATTTCACACCATTGTCTGAGTATATTTTCAAAATATGATGCACCCACACATCGCTCTCTATATGGCAGCAAATAGTGGTCGTTGACTGATCGAAAGAGTGCATGCTTGCCACCGCTTTCCAGAATAGGTTGCTGTCCTCCGTGTGAGCCTTATCAGATAAAACCTTCCACTGCTGAGAGATAATCTAATTTCTTCTGTTCAAGACCTCATTTTTGTAATTTCTCCTCATACGGGTCACCTCTTCATGATCTCTAGAGTTCTTACGCAGGGCTCTACGTAATGAATGGTTAGCAAGTGAGCATGCATGGTCAAACCACCGTGAACATTGTTGCATGGGTCTATGAGGCTTACTAAGAGATGTTTTAATCTTCTCACACAAGCCTACAAAGGCACTGACTACCTTCTCCTGTTCCTTATGCACTTATTATTATTATTATTAAATTTATAAGGCGCACAGCTACCCGGAGGTTTCCCGGCGCACAGGACAGATTGCAGACAAATCGGAAGCTGTTTACTGGTTGAAAAGCCAGGTCTTCAGGCCTTTGCGGAAGCTTTTATGGCTAATTTCGTGGGGAAGGTAGTGAGTTCCACAACATTGGGGCCAGATACGAGAAAGAACGTCCGCCCATACGTGAAAGTTTAAATCTAGGAACTATAAAGTTAGCTTGGGATGCAGAGCGAAGTAGACGGGGCGGAAGATATATCTGGGCTAGGGAGCATAGGTAATGGGGTGCTGTACCTAGCTTAATCTTATGCATATAGCATAAGGCCTTAAATTTAGTCCGTTGCTCGACCCTGAGCCAATGGAGATCATGTAAAGAGCCTGTGATGGAGGATGTTGTCGATACCTGACAAAGTAGCCTGGCCGCAGAGTTCTGCACCACCTGTAGCTTGCGTACTAATTCTCTATTTGCTCCTAGATAAAGGACGTTGCCATAATCAAGCCTCAACATGATTAGGGCCTGGATGACTGTTCTTTGAGTAGATTCAGGCATCATCCATAATATCTTACGGAGCCATTTGAGAATAGTGAAGCAGATAGAAGTGGTCTTCGCTACTTGCTGTTTCATAGTCAGCTGATCGTCAATCACTATGCCCAAATTACGTACAGTTTGTACAGGTTTAGGAAGTTCACCCATTTCAGGCGGCCAGTGATGTGGGCCCCAAAGATCTTTATCCTTCCCCATGATCAAAACCTCCATTTTTCCTCCATTTAGCTTTAGCCAGTTAGTGTGCATCCAGTTGGCAATTTTATACAGCCCTAACTGTAGGGATGAAACGCTGGATTTGTCATTGGCGGATAGTGAAAAGAGAAGCTGGGTGTCATCCGCATAAGAGAAGATTGACAACCCAACCTCTTCCGCGATGGTAGCTAAAGGGCTGACATAAAGATTGAATAGCATAGGACTAAGTATCGATCCCTGAGGCACTCCATGAGGAGATGCATAGGTCTTGGAGCAAGCCGATGAAGAGAAAACCTGAAAAGTCCTGTTGGTGAGGAAGTTTTTAATACATTCCAAAGCTGATCCAACAATTCCCAGGGACTGGAGAGCTTTTAGAAGGGTAGAATGAGATACCGTGTCAAAGGCGGCACTCAGATCTAATAGAATGAGTGCCACCGTTTCCCCTTTATCCAGGAGCAGGCGTATTGTTTCGGTAACTCCTAAGAGAGTAGACTCTGTGGAGTAACCGGCTCTAAAGCCTGATTGGGACCCGTGTAAGATGTTATTGGATTCCACAAACCGTGTAAGTTGTTGATTCACGTGTTTTTCTAGGATCTTAGAAAAACAGGGAGTAGGGAAATTGGGCGGAAGTTGGAAGGCTCAGCTGGATCCGCATTTGGTTTCTTCAAAAGAGGAAGAACCATTGCGTGTTTCCATTCTGCAGGTAGAGTGGCTTCCCTCAGTGAGGCATTAAGTAGATCCATGATAATCCTCAATGAAGAGGAATTAAGTTTTTGAAGAATATTAACTGGAAGTGGGTCATTAGGTGAGCCTGATTTAAGACTATTTAAAATGGAATTGAAAGATAAAGGGTCTAAGGGTTGCCAGTTTGTTACTTTCATGGTAGACGCCGAGTCCAAGAACCCGACTAGGGCTTTACAGTCGGAAGTGGGGGATGGATTCATTAAATGCTGTGCCATTTTAGTAGTTGCCGACTCAAGCTCTGCATGGATCTTTTCTACTTTTTCGATGAAAAACTTCGCCACAATTTCAGAGTGTGCTTCATCAAGTGTCGGGGGTACCGGTTGACAGGTTGCTCCCGAGAGATCGCCGACTAATTTAAACAAGACTTTAGCATTATTTTGTGCTGATGTAATAGTTTTGTTCACATATTCCGCACGCGCTGCTTTACATAGGATATTATATTCTCTCTTAGCAGTTTTATAACACTGCTTGGATATTAAGGCATAATCCTTCCTCCAACATCTTTCTAAAGCCTTACATTTTGTTTTTTCAATTTTTTATTTTTCGGTGAACCATGGGGCAGGAGGACGGTGATTATTTAATTTCTTAAGTGAAATGGGAAGGCAGGTGTTCACAGATGCCGTTATCCAAGTGTGGATGGTAGCTGTGTCCGAGATTTGAATGGGAGACAAATCAGGAATATTGCTCACCAGGTGTTGATTTAATGAGTCAATATCTAGTTTCTTCCAATTTCTCCTCCTAACTTTAGGTGCGGAGATGGCCGAACTATTAGACTGTGAATCCAACATCAACCTAAAATTTACTAAAAATGGTCAGACCAGAGTAAAGGCAAAGCTTTTTGGCTATGAATGTTGGGTAGATTCGAGAATATGGGGTCAAGCAAGTGGCCACCCCTATGCGTAGGACCCGAATTACAGAGTGGTATGTTCATGGCTTCTAGATCGGCAATCAAGCTGGAGCCAATCTTACATGTAGGATCGTCAAAGTGAATGTTAAGGTCGCCTACGATGGTAAAATTGGCTGCATTGAGTAGAAAAGGGGCAATGATGTCAGGAAAGCTTGCCGCCCATAGCCCTGCTGCGCCAGGGGGGTGATACACCAGGAAGCCAGTCAGTGTGAACTGAGAAGTAAGGAGTAATTGAAAGAAGCCTGCTTCACAGTCTCCACAAGGTGGTGTCTCCCATTTACACGAATAATCTTTTTTAAAGATGATCGCGATACCGCCACCGATTTTATCTCCTCGATCCTTCCTAACAATTGTGTAGGTTGGCGGTAGGGCCGCTGCAATATCAGGGCCGGAGCTTTCGTGTAGCCATGTTTCCGTGAGCAAGATTGCATCTGGCTGAGGTTGTGAGTTATAAAGAAGATCAAAAATATCCTCCTTATGTTTCGCAAGAGATCTACAATTTAGATTAAAAAAAGTAAACTCTTTGGGTTGGGTTTTATTAGTTCTGCCCCCAGCTGATAGTTGTTTAATGGGATAAGGCTGAGTGACAATATTCTGCGACTGTGGTTTCTTGTGTGAAGGAGTGCAGGTGAAATTACAACAAGGGCATGATAGAATAGGGCGGTCGAATTTGAAAGAAATGCAGTCAGCTTCTGGCCACTTTCGCAGATCATATAGTAGACTGGGGGAATATTTCCTTATCGTTTTAGAAAAAGGGGTAGGGGTTGTGGCCCCTGGCCGCGATCGGGCGCAGACGGGCTTGCCTTTGGCATGCCGCCGGGCGAAGTGAGAGGCATGTATTTAAGGCCTCCGAGTCAGCTGTCTGCTGAAGTCAATGCTCCGCCTCCCCCTGACCCCTCCCGAAGAGATAACAGACCGCTGTTCCCTCCACATCAATCGGGCGAGCCCGTGGTGGACCGGGGAGCAGACGGCCAAGAGAACAGGTAGGGAAGTGTGCAATTCAATTTAAAAAAAACAATGCGTAAAGAAAAAGAAAGGTTTAAAAAATCGCCACAGCTAGCGTTACCGCAACCTGCAGTCTCGCGTCCGCTGCGCGAAGTGAGAGGCATGTATTTAAGGCCTCCGAGTCAGCTGTCTGCTGACGTCAATGCTCCGCCTCCCCCTGACCCCTCCCGAAGAGATAACAGACCGCTGTTCCCTCCACATCAATCGGGCGAGCCCGTGGTGGACCGGGGAGCAGACACTTCTAAGCAGGTCCTCGCCAGGGTGATGAACTTTTCCAGGAATTGTTTGGGGTCAGCCAGTTTCCAACACACTCTCATGTTGTCGTGGATGGGCATATTTGACTGGAACCTGCTGTGAATACGGGGCTCTCTCTGGCTAAAATGTCAAATTCTGCTGCAACAGGGTTATGATCACCGAATTGGGTGGGTATGATAGAGGTATGGTTTAGACTATTTATCAGATTTTGGGAGCCAAATATATAATCTATAATCATTGACCAGTTTCTACCTCCAAACGTTGGTATCCTTATACTGTCCCTGCCGGCAATCTCTAGAGCATTATGCATGTCTGAAAGGTCTAGTAATGCCTCTAGCTCTTTGCCCCATGTATCCCCTCCCGCATCAGCTGTTGCAATAGTACCATTGCTTTTAGTTGGGAGTTTAGCGTTAATATCCCCCGCCAAGCAAACATTTAGTTGGAGCCCTGCATATACCTTTTTTTCACTAAGTAGGAGATGTAATCAAATACAGCCAGAAAGTTTATGTTGGGGGTGCTGTGAAAATCGTTATTATAAAAATTCACGATGTATAAATCCAACCCCCCCAGTATACTACTACTTGGACGTTTCCCTCCTTTACTTCAAGAGCCTCTGTTGTACCATTAAGTAACAGATTTACCCAAATACATAGCCCCGGATGGCCTCCCTGACTTAGTTGGTACTGCATGGCAAGAAAAACATGCAAAAGCAATAGGAGTAGCATCCCATGTTTCTTGAAATAACAAAATGTCATAAGTTTTTATGGATGACTGCCACTCTGGGAGTAAGATCTTTGAACGGATGCAAGCAAAATTCCAACTTAAAATTGATAGTGGGCATGAATTAGCAAAAGCAGGGGGCGTTTTGACCTACTCTGGACGTGGTGAATTTGAAAACAGTATTGAAAAATCTTGAGCTGGCTCTGCCTTTGACGACAAAGCAGGAAGAGCTTGTGAATTCACAACCCCTGGACTTACAGTTGAGACGTCTGACTCTGTCTCCTGGCACGGTCTGTTAATCGACCTCGTTGCAGTCAGCCAGTGGTGAGTATCTATTGCTACTTGCTAAACCCCACAAAGGGTCTGGATGAAAATCACAAGAGGCAATAGAGGATACCATTTGAGGGGGTCTATAAAAGTACCCCAGTGGGAGTGTGACAATGGCTGATTTCGGAAATGGCCTTCTGGCTTTAAAACCCAGCAAGTGCTCTATAGTAGTTGGCCATCGAAAGTTCACTACAATACAGTCATCAGAAATATTTGTTGGTAAAGCCCCGACCCAGCTTGTTTGTCTGACCATTAAAATGTATTTTATATCCAACAGCTTAAAGTTCCTGTCAGCCCCGAGATAGTGTAACACCTCATTCCGAGCTTGCTCCCATGACTCTGTTTGACCGTCCTTCAGCAGGGGCACCCTGGCCATGACCAAAACATAGAGCGAAGCCTCTTGGGGGAGGTGCAAAGTAGTGGTGGAAGAGTTTTCTTCCTGTGCTTTTAAATTATATGAAAATACACTGGGTCGCTGGTGAGTTTGTATCATGCTCTTATTCCTTGTGGGATCATCCCTCTCCTTACTTGTAGCAGCCGTATCAACATTAGTTCCCCTTGCACCTTCACATTTCTGTTTGGTATGTTGTGTCTTTTGTGTTAAATCCTGCCATTGGGACTTTGGTGCGTCTCTAGATTCACCGATAGCCTTACCTCTATCCGGCATAGTGCCCGAGATCGTCATGAGTGAGTGGTTGGATGCTAGACAGCCTGAGCATGCTTGCGGGGGTGGGCTAGGGTTACTGGTAGCACTTAATTTACAGGTCCTGGGTATCTGTTGTTGCATATACTAGGGACTTATAAGTAAATAAAATGTGCCAATCAGGTATATACCATTTTACCATTTTTGAAAGGGAGCGCACCAGCACTTTACCATTGGTTAGGAAAGGTAAAGTGCACAGAGTTCTATGGCCAATAGAAATGGGTTCAGCAAAAGAAGGCAACATTCTGGGAGAACACCACACAAAAGATGGTCATTTTCAACTCTGAGGACAACTGGAAACTAGTAAAGTTAGGATGTTAACAGACTTTTAAATTATGATATCTCCAGAACCATACATTTTAGAATGATGGTTTAAAAATAGTTCTGGACACTTTTAATCAGCATTGGAAAAATAAGACTATCCTAGCATCTGTGCAAACGCTTGTCCTCCAGGCAAGTTTCAGCAGCATGGCTATTCCAGGGAGTTCTTCCTGGCCTTGAGGGTCCTAGCCAGACACCCTTCCTGAGTTGGTGCTGCATAGCTCCTTGTGAAGTCCAAAGTGGATGCCACTTAGGGGCTCCAGAGAGCCAAGCAAATCTAAAACAGTGAGAACTGGTAAAATGTCAGCGTCACAAAGGTGTGCTCCCTTCAGTAATCATACCTAGAGCCAACTAATGGTGGGTACATCTTCTTGGGCATTTCAGCACAAAGTCCCACTTCTAAAAAAAATATGTATTTGGAAGACACAGGCAAAACATCTTGTGAAAATAAACTTCTATTGCAGAGCAGGTCAAAGCACAACACAAAGGGGTGGGGCACAGACGGCAACATGGATGCGTTTTTGTCCAGTCACAGACCATATATTCTGGGCAGGATTATGCTGTTTACTGGGAAGATCTGGGGACTGTACTGCCCCACACATTATTAGGAAGACCTATATTCGGAGCAAATCTCAAGCAAATTTCAATGTGAGGAATGAAATGGATTCCCCAATCCATGTAGCTTTTTTTAGATGGCAGCTACATGCCGGTTGTCATGTCCATTATAACAAAGACATTTTCAAATGGACTGAAGCCAAATTCCAATATTTTACTGCAGTATGAATGTTCTTACTATACACATCAGACTTGTATCCCTAAATATCTGCAAACAAATTACATATATATCACTTGATTACATATATATCACATGTGCTACAATTCTCAACATACACTGAAAATGATAAGTTGATGTTTGGGAATCACAATTCCCAAATACATTAAAAGCTAACATTTGAATGGTATTTCATGTTGAGTTGGAAAATTATTTCCTTGATGCCAGAGGGCACTTGCTGCTAGGGAACTTATTTCCTGCTTCATGTGGTGCCTATTTGTAATTTATACTGATGGCATTTATTCACATATCATAACCATATTTTTCTGAGGATTAAACCTTTAAGATTGTTGTAACACAATGGATATTTTTATCATCTAAACCTTTAAGACAATGGCCTTCAAACGTTTTAGTGACAGAACCCCCTTTTTGTAAAAAATAATAATAATAATCACCCTTTCGCCCGCCAGAATGACAAATGTATTTTCTCATATTTAGTCTATAAAATTGGTAGCTCTGAACATATTTAGTAACTCAGACATGGAAGTCATTTTCATTTGTTCCTTTCAGAAATACATCATTGCCAACATGTTAGTGGCAGCCTGGACCCGCTAATAGTGTAAAAGTGTCCACGGTGTAATTCTTTATCAGAAAAAGAAGGAGGAGTTTTGAGGGTTATTTGGAGTCTCCATTCCATCCCCCTCTACACTCCCATCCCATTTTGACACCTACTCTCAGCCAGGATATGAGTGAAAAAAGACTTTAATAATATCCCATTAAAGGGTGGGTCATTGTCACTTTGTTTACTTTCACTAAAAACACAACCCTGTTTTAAGCATGATATTTGTCTCTGTTCCCTTGGGGCATAATAAATGCTTCTCTTGGCCAGAGCCTAGCATCCGCCTGAGATCAATCCAACACCTCCAGAGGGGGCCTGCCCCCCCAGCTAGGAGACCTGTGCTTTAAGGTCTCAATAGGTTGAGAGGAAGCATTGCTGAGATTGTGGGGTCTGTGTAGTCTTTCGTTTTACCACCAGCCACTTTCAACTAGATGTTCTTTCTTATTATACGGCTGATATATGATATGAAAGGATGTCCGTTATAATAGCTTGATTTCGAACATTCTTAGGTGACAGATGGGAGATGCCCGGAAGCTAAAGTTTGCTGTGGCATTGCAGCTCCTCACGCACTCTGTCCAAGTTCCCTAGGCTCCTCAAAGGGCCCTGTTCCTGCATCCATGGGCACCAACACAGTCCTCTCCTTAGACACCATACTGCTCACTCTGTCATGGACATAAAACTCATCAAAGTCTCTACTTGTACACCAGTCCCCATACACTGTGTCCTTAGGGCCCAAGATCCTCAGTTTGTATGTGTGCTCCAGGTTCCTCACACTTCATGTCTGCGATTAGCCCCATGCTCCTCACACTGTCTGCCTATATGTCCCATGCTCCTCATTGTCTCTGTCCATATACACAAAATTCTTTGTGCTGTCTGTTCCTGGACACCAGGCCTCACACACTGTCAGCGAGGCCAGCGTTTCCTCTTTTAAATGTTTCATCATTTTAAAGTTTGAATGATCTTTATTGTTTTTAATAACATCCCATGATTAACCTTTTGCCTTCTTACATGGAACTTTGTAACATTATTCAGAATGTCCGTCATTCCTTTCTGTTCCCACCATCGCTAGAGGGTACGGTGCCTTTCCCACTTTATGCATTTACTTTTTTTATTACAAGTATTGTTATTGTGGTTCAAAAACAAGATGGAGGCATTTTAGCAAAGTAGAAGCAGATTAACGCTGCATGGTCATAAGTAAGTTGCATTTACAGTATAGAAAAAATAGAGATCCTTGCAGCAAGTGAATCGGTGGGCTTCGGATTTAAGAGTTGTGTGTGGTCATGGTGGGTCGCACTTTCATTATGGGATTATAAACTGCGATTTAAAACTTGCGACCTTTAGCCATCACATATGCGCTTTGGAATGCCCAGTTTTAAACCCTTCACACTCCTCTTAAAATGCTCTGTCTCTCTAGATCCATGGTGAACAAAGAGACTAATATGAAAAATTACTAAGGTATAATTGCTACAAATTCTGGCCTTGCTAGTGCACCAGTACATTCACTACAATGTTTGAATCATGATGAAAAAGTTCTTGACGAAGCTTTACAGATTACATCCAAGGCATGGCTTACATTTTATGCTTGTCTCTGTTTCCTTTTCTATGCATTTAGAAAACAACAAATGAAAGAAGAAGAATATCAAAAAAGTTACTTTTCCTGCCCGGACCTTAAAATCCTATTCGGTAAGAACATCTTGGTATTGGGGAGCCTGACACGGTCTTCGTGGATGCTGTAAGAAAAGAGAAAACATGCCTAAGTAAATCTGTGTTTTTTGGGGTCTGGCTTGTCAGTAAAGCTATTTGCTGAGGTATTGGTAACAATTCTCTAAACTAAACCCAGAGTGTGCCTTGGCTCTACCCAGAGTAGCATCACTCTCTCACTTCAAATTATTAGCTACGTGGTGCATCCCTCTGCCTTCCAAGTAGTGCTTCCATTGGAATGCATGGGGGACCAGTTGATGTTTGAAAAGAACACTCAACTGTTTTTCACATTCAATTCGTTCTCTCCTATATACATTTTATACAGAAAGGAATTATTTGTTGCTACTTTTCCCCAGCAAATGCAAAACCCATAAGGCAGAGTGTAATGTGTTAATCAGCATGTGTGCAAGCAATGCATCCAAACAGCATTTTTGAATGCATGTGTTTACATGCGATGGTACACATAATGGGTAATGAAGTGTGAATATTGATTTTTACAGCTCGTTTGTATTTGTGCAACCGCAGTTTTACACACTCAGTTTCCTCGGAATAATATTTGGAGGAAACAGTGCACAAAAGGCGAATGAGCTGTGTTTGCACTATTGTAATTGGCACAAAGGAAAACCCAGACTCAAAAAACATTGGAACACACTTTTTAGGTCTCGCCTGGCGACGCAGCGCGAAAGCGCTGTCGCTAGCGAGATCTATTGTTACTGACTTGCTTTGGAAGGGAGACAGGAGATGTGCACGCGCAGGACGGACTGGAATTGTGAACGCGCCCGTGAACACGCGCCAGCATACACTGCGAGGCGTTAGTTAACTTTCAGTGTAGAATATCTGCACGTGTACAGCTGGCGCCTGGCGCCGCGTTAATGAGCCCTCTGCTTTGTTGTGCTACAACTCCCAGGAGAGGAAATAGGCGGGCGTCTGACTGGCGCCATGTGGGCTTCCTTAATTAACAAACACACGAGAAATGCAGGCTCGCTTTAACAGTGCGCTGTTGTAATACGCCTCCTCTGTTTTTTGTTGTTGTTTTACTTAGCTATGGTTGCTGCGTACTGTTTCCTTGTTGAACAAATTAATACATTTGAGAAATGCATACAAGAGCTTATGCACAGGTTGTGCTTTTGCTTATAAACATACAGGGACGTTTTAATACAAGTTACTTGCCATTTGCATCTAACACTGTATAATGTGTTTCCTCGGTGTGGCCTTCCTTGGTAAATAAAGGCACAACATATAGATGCAGGCTACAGCTTAAAGCGTGCCGTATAAATGCGCCGCGTTAGCACGGTGTACGCTTCCTTAGTCAACAAAAAAGAAATAGCAAGCTAGCTTCAATAAGCCACTGTTCTAGTAAACTTAATTTGTGTTTATTTGCTATACGACGCAAAGCACTGCATATATGTAGTCAACAATACTGCATTACCACCTAATGCTTTTTTCATAAACAAATACAGAAATAGGAGAAATGCGACAACGCGCTCCCTTATTATACTTCTCTTGTTGTTTTTGCTACACAACACAAAGCGCTGCATATATATAGCCAACAGCTACTGCACGATACCACGTACTGCTTCCTCCATCAACAAACACATAAATAGATAAAAAGCATATAAAAGCTTATGGCATACATATCAGGTTCTTGCTTATAAGCATACACAGACCTATAGATTATAGTTCATTTACATGCAACAACCTATGGCGTGTTGCAATTAACATACCCCGGCAAACTAATCTCCCATCCATAAAACTACAATTTCCCAAAAACTCCTTAATCGCCTTTAAGTTTGCAAACAAGGGGTTCCAAGTATACTCGCCTAGTTTTATTCACTATTTATAAAAGTTGCCTGCTAATCTTATTCTACCTCTGTATAAACATACACAATGCTACTTCCGTACAAAATGCTTTTACAAACAGTTTATCACATGTTACATTTCACTTTCACGAAAAAAAAAACATGTTTATATAACACTCTACTACTAATTATCAGTTCCAGCCCAACTATTATAAACTCGTACGATCACAATAGATTACAAAAGGAAATACAGGAAGACCGTATTTTCGTATCCTTGCCTACCAACAGTCACTCTTTTACAACTGGACATATTATCCAACCATCGCAAACATATACAATACCATACAATACTTAGTTAAAACGCATACCGCACATTGCATGCCATTTATTATACACTTTAATTTAATCCGCTATTAAGCCTGTTCACAATACATAAAATACCTTTTTATACTTTACAGACTAAAAATAGGCTAACACGGTTTACACCGTTGCTATACTAAACGGCACTATTAACTATACTCAATATGTCGCCTCTAAAATGTCCCAATAAAAATACGCTACAAATTTATAGCAATTAAAAGCCACACTGTAATACAAACTACACATCAATACATTATTATTTGACAAACTTACAGTTTTGGCGCCATTAAAATATCCTCCTCCAAAGCTGCTCTGCTCCCCGCAGCCTGCTAACATATCCGTACATAAACCACATTGTGCACGTGTATGGCGTTGTTAGCAAAACGCCATGAACAGAAATGTGCACGAGCACAGAAGCCAAGTACTAGCACGTTCGTTTTTTTTTCCGCAGCATGCGTCTAGCAGTGTCGAGCACCTTTATCAGTAAACGTTAAGACATACATCTCGCAGGGGCGTAACAAAAGCCCCCGCAGCCATTACAGTAGGAGGGGGCACTCACGCTATAGAAACCCATTCTTGAAGCGAAAGAAGAAGGCTGCACCTACGAAGGAGCGTCTTCAGTATTTGCTAATAAAATGTTGGTCCTATGTGCACAGTCTCACCAAGTCCCCGTTTAAATAAATTATGTGCACACGCCAAACAACGTCTAAAAGCCTACACGTCTTCTGTACCTTTATGTGTCACCCCTACAATAGTGCACTTCAAAATCCCTCGCAGCCATCACACTACGAGGGAGCACTGTTGCTATAGCTACCTATTACTTTAAGTACAGGGAGACTGCTGCGCTTACAAAAAAGCCTTAGTTTTTGTTAAGGAAATGTTGCTCCCATGCACACAGTCTCCCCAAGTGCCCATTTAATTAAATAATGCGCACACGACAAAAGCGCCCGCAGCCATCACAGTAGGAGGGGGCACTTACGCTATAGAAACCCGTTCTGGAAGCAAAGAAAAAGGCTGCGCCTACGAAGGGGCGTCTTCAGTTTTTGCTAAAAAAATGTTGCTCCTATGCGCACAGTCTCACGCCAAAGAACATCCAAAAGCCTACACGTGTTCTGTACCTTTATGTGTCACCCGTACAATAGGGCACTTCAAAATCCCCCGCAGCCATCACAGTACGAAGGATACTGTTGCTATAGCTACCTAATACTCATAGCTACCAAGGTTTCAGATTGGTATGTGTGACATTTCAATAATTTTAGAGTAATTATAAGTGACATTTCAATGAGTATGAGTGGCACTGTCTCGCGGGCAAAATTAAGCTATGAAGATAAGCGAAACAATAATATTAGAAATTGCACACATTTGAGGAACGAGAAACTAAGTTAACTACTGCAAAACATAAGAAATATAAACGACTCCCATTTATCAGACTCTAGCTAAAAATGCAGAAATTAGATAAAGCAGCTTGGAAGAGGTTAAAAATGTCATAATCAGGTGTGACTCGCAGTCTCACTCAACTGCCGCTAGTGACCTGAGCAGTAACGCAACTGAAAAACAAAGCAGAGACAAACTCACATTAATAAAGTGGCAGCTGTTATACTTGCATTATTATTTGCAATGCCAATAGCTCAAACTTTCATAATGCGAGACCTATTGCATTGCAAATGCTTGTTTTTTTGCTTTCATCTTGGAATGAGTCCCTTTAATTGTGTAGAATACTGTTTTAGGTATGGTTTAGAGACAGCTTTACCTGTTTCACCTGTTTATCGAAATTAGTTCACATCCTTAGTAATGCTACAAAACAGAAAGGAGCAATGGACCAGCTTCCTTTGGCTATTACTCTGTTAGAGCGTCATTCATATTTTTATTCAGGCCACAGAAAATTATACATAGTGTGGGAGACTGGTTCATCCTCCTTCAGTCAGAGGCTTACAAGAAAAGTCAGTAAAATATAGTATCAGCCCACAGGATAGCCATTTAATGTTTGGTTAGTCCAGCATCCGTGATGAGATTTTGCTGGCTTATTGTCCTGCCCCTCACCAGAAAGGTACACCTGCAGACAGGCAAATGAGTTTGTGTCAATATGTGAACTTCTGCTCTCCCTGTTCACCTTTTGAGCTCTTCACTGCTCAAGGTGATCCTTGGTCCTCCTCTACCCTGCTCTCCGTATAAGGACTTACTTACTTAGAGTGAACCCAACTGCTGCTCTTCTCTGTCCTCCTTTTACCATGTAGCATTGCACCTTGTTTTATATATTGACTACCACCACCATTATCATCAGCACTGTTACCACAACCATTTCCACTATTTCCACCACCACCCTAACCACCCTCAATACCATCAACACCATTAAAACTGCCACCATTACCACTGGAATAAACACTGCTGTCACTAACTCCACCCTTACCATCATCGTTTACCATTACCACCACCACCAACACAACTACTGCATCACCATCATTAACACAACCACTATTACCACCAGCCTCACCAATACAACCAACAAAACATTGTATTGTATTGTATTGCATATTTATATAGCGCATGCTGCCACCCTGCGGGTATCCTGGCGCTGTCACTTAGCAGAAGAATTCGTCAGTCCACCACCATTACTATCATTACCACTGCCATCACCTGCAACTCCACCATCATTACCACTCTGACTACAATTATCACCACTTCCACCACTATCAACACTGCTAATGCTACCTCCATCAACAACACTATCACCACTTTCCCCACCACCACTATCAAGAATACTAACACCACCACTAACACTATCACCAAAACCACCACTATCACCAACATCAACACTCCCACAATTGCTACCAACATCGTCACATCTGTTGCTGCTATAACATCACTTGTCTCACCAGCACTACTACCCTTACTACCACCACACCATCACAGCGTTCTTGTGTGTCTCTGTGTGAGCATTGTGTGATTGACAGTGTTTGTGTCTAAGAGAAAAGGTGCTGTTGATGTGTAAGAGACGTGTCTACTATCAGTAATAAAGGCTAGACGTATTGGCTTTGCTCTTTTAAGTATATTTATTTGTTTTCTCTATTCCTCTTATTATCAGTTACATGTGAATATTTTCTTAATTTATAGCCATTTTACATGGTATGTTTACCTAGATCTCATGCAATCTATATTTACCTCCTTTTGCCTCTTTGTGTAATATCTTTTTGTGCAAAGCAGTCGCACCACGTATGGAATTTAACATAATATACAAAATAAACAAATAAATGATACTAAGGGAAGCAATAGACAAATGTTAAACTGATGGGAGAAATTGTTTGCTCATTGATGTTGTTTCGACTCTGGCTTTACAAATACTTAGGATAACTATTTTATATTTATACATACATAAAGTTATATATGGCGAGAGTAATGTGACGAGAATGTGTGGAAAATGAGCAAACATGTAAGTTAGGTCATTAAACCTTTTTAAAAGATCCTCTTAAATGTGTTAGATGAACTCATGCTATATAAAAGATCCTGAGTCCTTTCCTGTGTTTTGTATTATATATTCTATAGGTCATCCAAGTGATTGTTGGGATCTCAGCAGTGTTTGGTGGAGTAATTGCTGTGAATATTGATGCGTTCACCCCTAGCCCGTATCTCTCTGTGACCTTCTTCTGGATCCTAGTGGCTGTAAGCAAACAACAATTTAAGTCTTTAAGTGTCTTGTCATATGATGTTCTATTATATATGTATAGTACTGTATGGCAAATTTTGTTTGGCTTCTGGACTATGATTGTTTGATGCAAACTGAGTTAATCTCATATTAGCTAGATCAGGGGCTGTATCATGATCAAGCACACTCGCCCCGTGCAGAGCTGAACCCCTGTTTTTTAGGTCGAGCTAGACAGTGCATGCGCTGTCTCTTCGAGACCTGCTGTGATCAGTCAGTGGGCATCAAGTACATCCCCTTTCTTGCCATTGCTTTTCATTTCTCTATGCCAGTTTCCTTTAAAAATCCTTTGTTGCTAGTGGTCAGTCCTGCCTCTTTGTCCCTCCTTTCTCTCTTATGTTCCTCCCACATAGCAGGGGCTTAGTACTGTCTCATTCCGCTCTGGTTCTTTATCTGTTCTCTGGGGGACAATTTTTTTCTATGTTTCCTGCTCCGTTACTGTTTGTCTGTCTTCAGCTTCAGTGCCCTTGCTGCTTACATTTAAATATAGCATTCTTCCTCCCACCCTGCTTAACGCCACAGTTGTGTTACTGCTGCTTCCCCAGCCGTGCCTCCAAATCCCTTGCTTGTTTCTTCTGCTTCGGCACAGTGGTATGGGAAGGCTCTCCTTATGCACAGCTGCTCCCCCTGTCTTTTCATTCCAAGTCAAGTGAAAACAGGACTGTAAATCTTGTCACTGCGCTTTCATGTTTCACAATGATGGCTTTTATTTGATCAGCACGCTGCCCTACAGCTGTTCCCAATTGCCGTAGGGTTCAGCGCTGTGGAGACCTGGTGATTTTAGCGTGTCTTTGTGCATTGCTTCGCTCCGATCGAGTATGCACTTTACAGTGTCCCCAGGGCACAAGCAGGGACCGGCTAGAGTGCTTCTGTATGAGTATGCATTCTACGGTCTTCCCGGGGGACAAGCAGGTACCCATTCCAGTGCGCCTTTTTTTATTTAGTGGTGAATAAAGCATACTTTATCAGCGCTGCGCCCATTTCACGAGTGCTGTTCTGGTTTCACTTTCTTTGTTGTATATTTCCCGGCTCCTCCATCCCACTTTTTCTGCTCCCCCACCCAATCAGTCAGCAGGCTCCAGCAGAGCAGCGGAGCCAGGCAGACGGAGAAGGCGGCTTATGCTGCAGCCTGCCTCAGAGCAGGGGGCACTGCTGTCTGTGCCTGCTCCTTGCAGCTGCCCCGGCTGTGGATTGCCTCTGGTCTCCGGGGAGGACTGCAGGTATGAGCTCTTTCTATGAGCACTGTTGATCAGCGCGGCGCCCTTTCATGAGTGCCACGCTGGTTTTGCTTTTACTGGCCGGTATTTTCAACCCGCTACTCCACCCCACTCTCTCTGCCTTCCATCCCCCTACCCCTCCCTTCCAATCACTCATGGGGCTCCAGCCTGCCCCTGCTTCACACCATGTCCCACCTCCTCACTCAACCCAGCTTGCCCCCTCCTTGTTATTCTTTTGAAGTGAAGGACCTGAAAGGACGGATCGTCTCTCTGGAGAAATATCTAGGCAAAGTAACTAGTTTCCTTCTGAGACTTTGAGCTAAACGCACATCTGTTTAATGTCACTTGTGTTGGAATGCTAAGCGCTTTGTATAAATATCAGATGTATGCAGTGGACTCGATCCTCCCCTCCTGTTTTCCACACCCAGACGATTAGAAAAGCCAATCGCTCGTTTCTTTATCGTCTGGTTCTCCTGCTTTTTCACCTTTCTGTTGCCTGTCGCGCAATAACTACACTCCACGCTGTTACTTGAAGCGTAAAAGGCCATTTTATTAGGACAAGGTTGCAATCAATTAGACTTTATTAACAGTACATAAATGCAAGAAATATACTTTTCCCAACCCATACCGACTCATTCTCCATTCAGCCTTCTCAAAACCATCACCTGTTTGACTCTTCCCCATTCACTCGGTGACCTCCTTCCTCTCCCCATTCTCACCTTCACTTGCCCTCCAAGCATCCTGTTGAATTTCCTTCAATGCTCATTGCCTCCCGCGCCCCGCTATCAGTCACCTGTGTACCGGTCTCTCCCCCCCCGAGGGGTGGATCCGCCCGTATGTGACTCACCACCCCTCCAAAGTACTGCAACGTCTCTGCAACCTGCCCTAAACTGGCACGCTAAGACCAATCCAACCCCAACCCTTCTCCTAAAACCTGTAGGGTGGGTGGGTGGACAAACTTTTCTCTAACCCCCCGGTGGTGCTGAGGTGTCAGGAAGAGGCCGGATCTTCCTCTCCAGACACCTTATATACCCACCCAACTCCCGCCCCTTCCCTTAATCCTCTAATCCCACCCCCACCTTGTCCTTCCGGCCATTGCGCGAATAGCCCCGGGGGAAGACTGGTCTGCGACCTTCACTTCCCCCGGGGGCCGTCATCGCGCAATAACTACACTCCACGCTGTTACTTGAAGCGTAAAAGGCCATTTTATTAGGACAAGGTTGCAATCAATTAGACTTTATTAACAATACATAAATGCAAGAAATATACTTTTCCCAACCCATACCGACTCATTCTCCATTCAGCCTTCTCAAAACCATCACCTGTTTGACTCTTCCCCATTCACTCGGTGACCTCCTTCCTCTCCCCATTCTCACCTTCACTTGCCCTCCAAGCATCCTGTTGAATTTCCTTCAATGCTCATTGCCTCCCGCGCCCCGCTATCAGTCACTTGTGTACCGGTCTCTCCCCCCCCGAGGGGTGGATCCGCCCGTATGTGACTCACCACCCCTCCAAAGTACCGCCAACCAGGGAACCCCCGTAGGGCGGTTCCCTGCCCCCCCCTGTTCTTGTGCACCTTTCGCCTCCCGTCAGCCGACCCTGCGGCACCATGTGGA
Organism: Calotriton arnoldi; assembly: GCA_963921515.1. Lineage (NCBI taxonomy): Eukaryota > Metazoa > Chordata > Amphibia > Caudata > Salamandridae > Calotriton > Calotriton arnoldi. Next base: position 2,833,568 of record CAWUFW010001114.1, read on the forward strand.
CGACCATCCACCACCTAGAAGTTGCATCCCGTGTAAAAAGTCCTATTTTGTAGACAGTCCCCAACTGCGAAAGGTGCCCCATCTCCAACAAGACCACTTGTTCCTTCAGTTCTCGTGCCCTCTCGGCTCTCGTCAGCCGACCCTGCTGCCCCTGTGGACGACCATCCACCTGTGGACGACCATCCACCACCTAACTTGCGTCCTGCGTAAAACTGAATATTCCCGGGGCAGTCTCCGACCGCGAAAGGTGCCCCCAGCTCCAAACCAAACCCCTTGTTCCTCCATAGAAATGTCTCATTACCTGCGGGCCATTGCCCTTGAAGCACGTTCAACAGCCCCTTCCCCATTCCATCCTCTGCGAGCACAATTCATTTGTGTAACACCCTGCCCCCAGTTCCGTTTTTTGAACCCCTTATGTAGTTTCATGTAATGCCAGACCTGACATACTCCAGAATATTCACTCTCCCACCTTTCCCACATATCGGGGCACTTCCTGTTACTCATTGACACGGTGTACCCGTACTGTCGTAAATGCCCCCAAATACATTCCCCTGTATCCTCCATCATATCACATCCTGGTGACTGTGCTCCCCGCCAGGTGCCGTCCGCACACCTGCTAGTCCGCCTCCGTTGCCGCCCAATGGCCCGGAGAATGGCCACCTATCCGGGCGACCGTCCCGGTTCCTGGTCTACTCCCACTACCTGTAGTAGAAAAAGAATGATTAGTCCTGCCAGAAATACGTCCCCGTCCCCTAGCCTTCTTCCACCATGTGTTCCAAACCCCATCCGAAACCCCATTTTCAGTACCTGCATCGTCACAGCACCTTTCTGTCTCCCAACTCCCCCATCCATTTGACTTCCTTCTCCCCCAAGGACCCCCCGACGCCCCTCTGCTACAGTCCCAAGGCATAGGAATGGTATGTCCCCGCAGGTTGTCCCCACCACTTCTACCGGACCCTGGTATGAGACCTATAACGGCCGGCAAAATGTCGTCCTCCCTTCCAATTTGGAAAACAAATTCCCCCAACCAAAAGCCTTCCCTTCCATGAACCCCAATCACCACTGCTCCATGCACTCTTCTTGTGTCCCTCTGCTCCGTTGACACACGCTCCACTTTCTTCAGCCGCTGCCTCCAACCTCACCACTCAAACATCCCAAAATGCCCACGCCCCATGCCCACTTTGCCATCCACACCTACACCCAAAAGAGCCGACCCCCGCGCTGCCCGAAACCTTATGCCTCCCATTCCGCCTCAACACACGCCCGGCACTAAACAAACCTGTCATCTCAGCCAAGGCCCCCTTGCCTGCTCTCCACCTGGAACCGTATCATCCCGTCTCCATGTTTACGCACCCACATACCCCCGTTCCACCTATCCATGCAAAATTTCCCACCTGTCATACGTCTTTCCGAGTCAACCACTGTGTGATGGCCCCGTGTCATACCATCTCGCCTGACCCCGCCCACACCCTTCTTCACCCACACATTGCCACCCCTTCTGCACCCATCAAAACAACATCCCCTGCCGGACACCCTCTGGCATCCTCGCACTCTGCCTCAACGACCCCCTAGCCCACCCTAGGTCCAGCCGTTTCTCGCAGCGCCAAAGCCCCACCACCTGTTTAGGTTCCCCAAAGCTTTGTCTTGTCCATTCCCTTGAACCAGAGGCTCCCCGTGTCACACCCTCCCGCGCTCAGTTACTGTGACGCCCCCACAGCTCCTTCTGACCAAAAACACCCCCACTGGGTATCCTACCCAGCTCTCGACAAAGAGACCGTACGTGTCCAGCCTCCTAGGCAAGCCCTCTCCTATATATAGCTGTGCCCGTCCCTCTGCGCAAGCGCTTGTGCCCAGTTACTGTGACCCCCAGAGCCCCACCGTTCTTCGTGACCCCAACAAACCCCCCACCAAGCGCGCCCAGGTCCTCAGTCAAGCCCTACCAGTGCCGTGTTGAAAGCATCTTTCGAACCACCATTTTCCCCTTCACTGCACAGTCGTCCCTTCTGACAGACGTCATCAACCCCTGAGACAAACTGCCCCCCCCCCCAGGGGACCTCCACTACTCCCAACCTGAACTGCCCCCTTTCAGATGAATTCGACCAAGTTCTCTCCGAAAGTGTGTGGGGGGGGAGAGGGGGGCGTCCGTACAGGACAGCAACGTCCCTCCCATTGACCCCTTTGTCCCTAATCCGCCAGCCCATGCCGTAGTCAACCTATTTCAGATTGCCTGCCTCTCAAGGCCCTCATAGACTCGTTGTCAATCCCCGACCCACTTCATATCACACCCTCTTTTTCGCCGTAGCACTGGCTTCCGCCTGAGAGTCGTCGAGCGCCATGGACCCATGGACCCATGGCCTCCCCTAACCGAGAAGGACCTCCTAGCCCCTGACTACCCTCCCATGGCCTGCCCCCCTTTCCATGGCCCAGCTGGACCTCGTGGGTGGATGACTCTCCCTCCTGTGTACCATCCCTCTTAACGTCGTTGGCTATCCGACACGGGAGCCCTCCCCGGTCTCCCCTGTCCCCGAAGTGCCCCGTCTGTCAAATGATGATCCCAGGAAACCCGGTCCTCCTTCCCCCAGGTCAGCCCCTCTGCTCCTGGTTAAGTGACCCTTAATACAAGGGCCGGTAAGTCACTAGTCCGCCCTCCGCTGTGGGTAGCAGCTGAGTATTGCGTTGGAACCCCCCCGGTTGAGCCAAGTGTGGACTGACCTTATCCCTTCGCCCACAGTCCATAGCCCAGCAACACCCCCCCCATCCCTCGAGCCACACAGCTGCTATCCCTGGCTTGCTGCAGTGCCACAGCCCTGCCCCAGGCCCCACACCTTAATGTGCTGTCCCACGTTTCGAGACCGATGTCCCCATTCTGTGTCAATTGGCACCCCCGGCCCATTAGTCACACTCCTTCAATGCAGCAAATAGTGATAAGTGACCCCATTGCTTTCTCTTCTTCCTTCTGCTTGGTACCACAATCGTCCATTTGGACCTCTTTTTATTTTCCGAAGCATGTGCAACCGCGCCAGTATCTTCACCAAATCCCCACAGCCCCCAGCCGACCAGCTGGATTTCAGTTGTGCCCTGGGCTCCCCTCTGCGCCTGTATCTCCACCACATCCCCACAGCCGACCAGCTGTATTTCATTCATGCCCTGGGCTCCCCAGGCCCCTGTCATTTGCCTAATGCTTTTACCTGAGTGTCCGTCTGGGACCTTCCCTTCTTGACCGGAGCCGCTGTCCCCCTTTGGGCTCCTCGCCCCCAGCTCCGTCGTAGGCCGCACTTGCCTCCTGAAACAACAACAAAAGGTCGGGTCACCCGAACTCCCCCCCACCCCCCTTGGCAACTCCCCACTCCGCATCATCCCCTTTCGCACTCCAACATCCATTCCACCTTCTCATGCCCGTCACACCGTCACATTCCCTTGTCTGTATCCCCCCAACATCCATGCCATCCGTCACCAAATGTACTCGTAACTTTGTATGAATCATGCCGTTGTAGTGGTCGAAGCGCGATCCCTCGTCGGAGGGAAGGCCGCCGCGGACCACCCTACTGCTTCCGGCCAGCGTCTCGAGGCCATCGTGCGCCCCGCCGGCGTCACCCCCTTTCTGCCGGCCTCAATCGCCGGACCTGGTTCCCCCCCCACCCGGTCGCTCCAACCAGGTGGGTCCCAAGCACCACCGGGCCTCGTGCCGTGCTGGCAGTCCCTCGCTCTGACTCTGAGGACCCGGGCAACTGCTGCCTGCAGCTCCCTGACAGCCCCCCAAGGCCCACTCCCCCCACCCCGCTCCCTTCCCGAGCAGCAACTCCTGTACCTCGCTCTCTCCTGCAACGTACCCTCCCTCTGGCCCCCCCCCCCACGGCACCCCTGCCACCATGGAACCCGGAGTCGGTCGCTGTGCCTGCTCTTAAATAACGTCGCTGGGGAGGGGCCCGCTGCCTAAAAGGGGGGGGGGCTGGGGGCATGCAGTAGCCGACCACTGATGCCGCCCCCCCTCCCCTCTACCCACGCCTCATTAAACGTACTGGGCAGTACTGTGATCCCGGATTTCCCTTGTGAAACCCCCCCCCGAGAAGCAGAAGAGGAGGGCTCCCGCCTCTGTCCCCCAGGCCCCGGTGCTCGCCCAGTGCCCTGAAAGCGCGCCTCAAAACGGGGGGGGGCGGGGCCGGGCCGCAAGTCAGGAGGCCCGGATCCGCGGCGATTCCAAAGTTGTTATGTGCAAGTACCCGAAACCTCCCCTTGTCCCACACGGCCTGCCCGTTCCCTCCCAGAACCGGACACGTGCGAATCCCCCCCCCGGCACTCCCCCTGCGCCGCTGGTCCCAGCGCCTAGTCAGGCCAATGCACGATCGCCCCCCCCCCTCGTTATTGCCCTGGGCCGCCCTCGGTGAAGTCGCGCCGCCGTGCAGCAGACCTCCCGCCCCCCCCTCGCAACAGTCGCGGGAAGCGCGCATCAGCAGGCAGACGCGCAAGCAGGCACTGCCGCCTGCCCCCGCGCCTCCCGGACACCCGAGTTTGGCTGCCCCCTCCCCCTACCTGAAACGGCCGGTCGAGTCCCGGTGGTGGCTCATCCTTCCAATCCACCACCGCAGCCGAAAGTCCCGCACTCGCCATCCTGGGCGCACAGGCCATCCTGGCCCACGCCTGCTGCCACGCACCCGGCCGCAGGGTGTCCGCCCGACCGGGCTAGCCAAGACCTCAGAGAGGCGCGGACGGCGTCCGCATTGCGATGGCGCCGTCGAGTACAACAAAACGGGGAAATCTCCCTACCCTACCCTGCACTAAATGCCAGAGATAATCCCCCGCCGATCGACCAATCGGCTACTTGCCTAACTCTTGGCTAAATGCTGAACAAACAAACTTTTCTCTAACCCCCCGGTGGTGCTGAGGTGTCAGGAAGAGGCCGGATCTTCCTCTCCTGACACCTTATATACCCACCCAACTCCCGCCCCTTTCCTTAATCCTCTAATCCCACCCCCACCTTGTCCTTCCGGCCATTGCGCGAATAGCCCCGGGGGAAGACTGGTCTGCGACCTTCACTTCCCCCGGGGGCCGTCATTTCCCTTTTTTTAGGTCTGTGTAATGTCGTCTGTTTCTGACATTTTCCTGTTCCGAAGTGCAGCCTCGGGACGGAAAGAAAAAAAAGTTCACAATACTTAAAGTCGCCAATTAACTAAATAAAGCAAGACAGAGTGGTCGCAAAGTGCCTGGATTGGTTTTATTCACATCCAAACACATTAGCGCCACTTGGGTTTGCCACTGAAGTGCTACTTTTGTTTTTCGTTTTTCTTGAAAACGGTGATTTCAATAAACCTGTTTTGCCTCTCCTTTACTTCATTCACTCCTCTGTGAAATCGATCCCAAAAAACAAAAAAACGCTTTTGCCTGAAATGTTGTATTTTTAAGAATTCTTTTCTGTTACAAAATGCAGCCTTGGGAGGGAGGGACAAAAAAGGTTGACAATACAATAAATATTTAATTAACTGAATAAGCCAAGACAAATAGGTCGCAAAGTCGCCAAAATGGTTTTATTCACACCCAAACACATTAGCGCCAAAATTCCAGCTGTGCCACTGGCTTGTTGTTTCCTCTGGCGAGTCACCTCGCTCCTTGTGTCTCTAACTACATCCCCAGTGCCTCTAAACATGCCTCTGAAATTAACTGTCGTACTGACCTCAGGTGAGTTCTTGCTTGCTGTTGTACCTCGGGTGAGCATAGCTGCCAAGTGACCTCGTATCATATGTTGCACAGTTAGCCAACAACTAAACTGCATTTTGGGACTTGTAGTTTAGTTGTTAGCATTTTAACGGCAAGGTATAGTTTCAACGCAATTAGCTCATGGTTTCTCTAATTTGTTGTGCTGAGAATGTGAACTCGTCAGTAAGGCTACACAAGTGTGCTGCTTCAAAGGGGTTGTTTGCACAGGGAGTCAAATACAAGTTTTCATTATCAGGTTATCCTCTTTGAAAGATATGATTCTGCTAGCAAGGTATACAGGTGCTGTTTTTTTTTAGAAGCATAGCATGTGATAGGTGCAAATTTGTCACAATAACTCAAACTACCACATATTCCACAAATGGGAACATTGATGCGTTCATCATTTGAAGTTGGATTACTTATGGTTTTACAGCACTAAAAGCCTTGGGGTTCTAAACTAAAGTGCCTAGCCGTATAAGAACGTACTGTCATGTAGCTCGTCCTGTCCATGACTCATCCAGCTGCTGCTTCCTCCTAGTATTCTGAGCTCCCTCCTTAACTTCCAACTTGGCACCAGAGTCACATTGCTGGGACGCCTGGACTGCCAGCAGCGTACAGCAAGATCCTATTATGCCTCAACCCATCCATTTTGTTGTCTGGACATAAACACACTGTCGGCATAAAATACAGATGTACTTTGCAATGATTGTTAACTGTTCTACAGACCCTCGGACATTCTATGTTATACATGATTGCAGAGTTAAAAAAAACTTGAGAGCACCTGTGATGTCGTGACACAAAGGAGATGAAGCATTTGAAGGTAGGAGATGTTTAATCTTTACACCTCATCCAACAGCGATGGCACAGCAACTGTCAACTCTTGGAATTCTCTCACACGAGAGCCTTCCGAAGCGTAATGACAGTGACCTCATAACAACTGAGATTCCACGCCACACTTCTCCCTCCCATACAACAGAGTACATGAAAGAACATTATGAACAAATTAATGAAGAAACAAATGAAAAATGTTTAAAGAAAACAAAGAGCAAAAATGTAGATCTCAAACAATATAAGCAAGTAAGTTCAGAATGTAGAACATATCTCACCACAAAATCCTTGAGATAAGCATGTTTCCTGATCTCCCTGATGCTTCTCCTGCGAACTGGAGGAGTACTACTAAACGACTTTTGGAAACCTGAATTACAGAGTCCACTTACACCAGGTTGTGATTTAAAAGTTGAGTTGTCAGAAGAATTAGACGTATGCCTTATAACAGAAACTCTACTCTTGTTCCATCATGTGTCTTAACAGCATTTTTGAAACATTTGATCACTTGTAACCCCTAGTGAATTTTGACCAAACTGCACACCCCTTGGGAGCTTTGATTTTGACAAAATCACCCACACTGACCTCAATATTTCTCACACACTTGCGGGAATCAAAGTCATCTTTTCTCTTGCATTGAATAGCAATTTCTTTCTCTCTCCACAAACCAGGAGTATTGTCAACACAGCCTTTGCCCCAACACATCCATCCAGGACACACAGAAGTAGATGGAGATCTACCTTTGAATAATTCAAAAGGAGTCTTACCAGTAGAGCCATGGGGTGAGAACCGATAACCCAGAAGTCTATTAGAAAATTATTTCTTCCAATCCAAGCCATGCACTCTTGCCAGTTGGATGCCTTCCTTTAAAGTTTTGATGACTCTTTCAATGGCACCATTGGTCTCTGGATGATAAAGTGCCGATTTTTTGTGAATGACACCACACTTCTGCAAAAACGACTCCATCTCACGAGAACAGAATTGCACTCCATTGTCCGTAAGTAAATACCTGGGAAAACTCTCTCTCTTAAACACAACCTCAAGAAACCTTATAACTGCTGAAGAAGAAATGTCCTGCACACATGAAACTTCAACCCACCTGGAATATAGGTCCATGAGAACAATGACATAAGGTGTGGCATGTTCACCTCTTATTGGCCCAAGAATATCCATTGCTACCTCTTCCCAAGGATATTTAAAACCATGGGTAGCTGATTGGTTTTAAGCCCCTTGTCACAAACTGCACACTCAATGCAATCTCTAATCAAACACTCAACATCACGATCCAGTGAAGGCCACCAAAAATATCTCTGAAGCCTCCCTTTAGTCTTAACAATACCCATGTGACCTTCATGAGCTAAACGTAATATTTTGCCTCTCAACTTTTCAGGAGGGATTAATCTCGTGCCTCTCAACAAAAACCCTTTGTCAACAGAAAGTTCATCCATTATCCTCTCCCAGCTTCCTGCACACTCCTTGAGCTGAGATTTACACCTCGTACCCGAACTGACAATATCTCTGATTTTGTACAAAGTCACATCCATCTGAAGTTCTTTCAACCACTCTTCTTCAACAATGGATCCTTCAGTCACCTCACACACACTCACACCCTCCTCATGATCCAGTTCATCACTACCATCAGACTGGGCAACATCCATGTCAACAAGTCTAGATAAGCAGTCAGCAGAAAAGTTGCTCGCACCTGGGACATACTGGACAGTGAAGGAGAAGTCCTGCAAACCTACCACCCATCTCTGTACACGGGATGAAATGGAATCAAGTCCCTTCTTAGCAAATACTTCTACTAAGGGTTTATGATCAGTTTGCACACCAAATTTGATGCCCCAGAGAAATTGCTTAAACCTCATTATGGACCAGAACACAGCCAACAACTCTCGTTCAATTACAGAATAGTTACGTTCTGCATCCCTGAGAGTTCTCGATATGCACGCAATAAGATTTTCCTTACCATTCCTGGTTTGAATAAGTAGAGCACCTAACCCTTTACCACTTGCATCACACACAATCTTGGTCTCAGACGAAGCCTCAAAAGATTGCAACGAAGGAGCATTGCTTAACTCCTGCTTTACATTTGTGAATTCCTGGTTACATTCTACACACCACACAAAATCATTGGTTTTTTTTAACAGTTTCCTCATATGGTAAGTTCTACTTGCGAAATCTTTAATGAAGCGACTATAATACTCAACCATTCCCAAAAAAGATGAAAGTTCTTCTTTTGTCTTGGGTTCCTTCAAAGCTTTTATCGTATCCACAAGTTCATTCTTAGGTCTAATTCCTGTAGAAGTAACTTTATAGCCCAAATAACTTACTTCATTGACGCCAAACCTGCATTCTTCTGCTTTGAGTGTTAAACCAGCATCCTGAAGCTTCCGTAACACCTCACGAACATGCTGGTCATGTTCTTCACTATTGGAACCATTAATAATTATGTCGTCCTGATAACACTTCACACCAGGCTGATCTTTCAAAATAACAGACATAATCCTCTGGAAAACTGCAGCAGCAGAAATTAATCCAAATGGCATCCTTTTAAAACGAAAGATGCCAAAAGGAGTTGTGAAGGCTGTAAGATCCTGTGAGCTCTCATGTAATTCGACCTGGTGGTAGGCCGACATCAGATCTAATGCACTAAATACTTTTGCATCGGAAAAGGTCGTGATCATTTCCTCTATGTTGGGTAACGGAAATCTGTCAACCACAACCTCTTTATTCAACGCCCTCAAGTCCACACAAAGGCGAATGTCTCCATTGCCCTTGCGTGCAACAACAATAGGAGCCAACCAGTCCGTAGCTTCAACCTCTTCGATGACTCCACACTCTACCAACCTCTTGAGTTCGCTGTCAACCGCTGCCTGCAAATGCATGGGAATCCTCCTCACCTTCGCCACAACAGGGGTGGCACAGTCTCTTAGTCTGATCTTGTGTTTATAACCAACTAACTTACCAAGTTTGTTTTTGAACAAGTCATTGAATTCCTTGACAAACTTGTTATCATTACAGTCAACCTGGTCAACTTGTATCTGTGGGTTTTTCCCTGGGTGTAAACCGACACCCAACTCCTTCTGATGACACCAACCCAAAAGATCATCACCCTTGCAAGAAACATACATTTTCCCACACGTACTTTTTCCACACACACCAATAGTTGCTACAAAATAACCCATCATATCAATCTTGCTCCCACCATACCCTCCCGGTTGTATATCCATTTCGGTGAGAGGCTTATCTTCTGGGAACAAACTCAATAGCGTTTGCCTAGAGATGATGGTGATGCGGGAACAAGAATCAAATTTCATCATGGTGTCTTTCCCATCAATACTAACTATTTCTGATGGAAAACTGCTCCTGGACTCACTAACTTGCAACATAATCTCCTGGCACGGTTCCTTGTTCCTGCCCTTGTTATATCTTTTGTTTCTGTTCCTACAACACTTACTAAAATGACATTTGATACCACAGGAGTTACAAACTTGGGACAAAGCAGGACAGAATTTATCATTGGATCTATGACCATCATATCCACACCTGAAACAAGTAACGTTGAGATTCTGTTCCTTACTCCTGGCACCTCTAACCTCAGAGGACTGTTTCACTTCAGTAACGCTTTGAGATTTGACACAGTATGATTTGACCGCGTTAACTTCTGTAGTATTATCTGTATCTGAAGCACTAGAAGTATGTACCTCTTTCCCAGCCTTAAGCTCACCAACACACTTCATCATATGCTCCACTTGCTTAGCAACAATAAGAACCTCCTCAAGAGGTGGCTCATCTTTCATCCAAAGTTCCTCACGTAACTTGTCACTGTTGCAAATTTGCACTTAGATGCCAATTTCCTCAAAGCAGTCACAAACTCTTCCACAGATTCATCCTTACCTTGACATCTTAAACCAAAATGATATCTTTCTAAGATTGTACTTACACTTGGTAAATAATGGCGATCTAACTTTTCAATCGCAATTTCATATTAATTTAACTCACGTGCCTCTGCGTGCGTGAGATCAGGTAAATTTTCTAACACATCCTGCCCCTCCGCCCCTAAACAATGCAACAACAAAGCATGTTTGCGTTCAGCACTTAGATTAGTGCCACAGACTCGTGCATAGTTTACAAATACCTTTTTCCACTTTGACCACCCTATGGATGGTTCACCAGGGGAAGGAAGAAAAAAAGGGGGTGACGTTACATTTTGCATTTTCCTCTTTAGTTTAGAGTATCTAAATTGCACAAATTAAAAAAAAACAACATTTTGTTGTCAATGGTAATAACTAAAGAGTAGAAGTAAACTCATGTGCCAACTAATTATAGAAAATTACATACATAGATTATGTTAATAACTTTCTTTTCTTTTTTTTTTTTTTAGCAACTATGGACCTGTCATTCAAATTTGCAGTTAGTTTGTCCTTTTTTTTTTTAGAATGACATCATTTTCACGAAAAGCTGGAGGGCGAATTCGATGTTCCTCCGCGCTACAAATTATCAAAATACCATACTTGAAATACTTTTGAAATAAAATGCACTTCCCACAAATGAGTTGGAGGGCGAAGAGTAGTTCCTCCGAACTAGACTCTGAGCACTCCAAATTTCAATGAAAACGAAGGTATATCGCTTCCTGCTGCTTGCGCGCTCTAGTTGTTATATTAAAAAAAACATAAACGATCTCCTTCCTGAAGATTGACGCATGGGCACAGCGAATGTAATGGCCACAGCGTCGGAGGGAGAAGAGTCGTTCCTCCGAACACCCAAAACAATGCAGTAATGTGCTAGAGGGCGAATAGTCGTTCCTCTGAGCTCAGTGACAGAATACAACACGTACCTTGTGGCTCTCTACCTCACATGCGCCATCAGTAACGCTCGGGGAGAGAACGTACCTGTCCCCCACTGCGACGTTTGAAGAGAAGAGACGCGCAGACTCCAAACAGAGAGAGTGTCTCAAAGTCAGAGACACGCCAGGAAATCGTCTCACCAAGGATCCCGGGCCCAAACAAAAGTGGAGAGATGCTTCTATCGATTAATTGCCTCGAGGTCTGCCATAAAAAAATGACCAACGCAGCATCTCACACCGCACAGCTGCGACAACGAGCTGCCACTCGCCTTGTTGAGGTGTACAACGATGATGAATACAGCATGAAAACGAATCCCATCCAGCGTCGCCAAAATTGAGATGTCGTGACACAAAGGAGATGAAGCAGTTGAAGGTAGGAGATTTTTAATCTTTACACCTCATCCAACAGCGATGGCGCAGCAACTGTCAACTCTTGGAATTCTCTCACACGAGAGCCTTCCGAAGCGTAATGACAGTGACCTCATAACAACTGAGATTCCACGCCCTCAAACATTCTATGTTATAGATGATTGCAGAGTTAAAAAAAACTTGAGAGCAACCCTTCAAGAACAAAGGGAACTGGGTTAAAGTATCTGATAACAAAATGTTGTTCCCCGTGTTATTTTGAATATTTCACTTACTGCTTCCACATCATACTCCTCACACACTTACATACAATGCATCCAAACTATAAGCCTTATTTTTAGTCAAAGTTTCTCCTCCTTTATCAAAAATTGAAAAATATTTAAAAATCAAAACAATTCATAAACAATTCATAAGATCTTTATACAAAAGAGACCACAGACAATGTTATACTGGATTATCCACTCCTATATGTAGTAGTTCTTTATCTACACTTCAGTAAAAACATACATCTAATTTTGAATAAAAAACAATACAATAAAAACAGGTTGTCGACGCGTCGTTTTGGTGGACTGAGACCGGTTGACACCACCTTCTTCAGGAAAAACTTTGGTTTAAAAGCAGTGTTGTTCACTCTAAAGATAAAAACAATAAATACATAAATATTCAATAAAGGAGGACCTCTTATATCCACCAAAAAACAGGCTATAGATCTTGTACATATATTGCACTCTAATACTCCATATGTATTCATCTATGACAGCCACTCCTATTTAATGCTCAAATAATTGTCAGTCAATCATCTCCTAAACTATTCACAACCAATATTTTCTTAAAGTAACAACTTCACAAACTCCAAATTCATCTATACTAGCATTCTCTCCCCAGTCTTTCTTGCCAGTTACTTACTATCAGTTTGTCTTATCAATAGAGTAGGTATCAATCTTGTACGGCGATTCACTTCCTTTTAATTCAATTCACCAATAGGTTGGGGTTATCTTATTTGATGATTTCCCTCTAATTGTATTATCTAATTTTAATATGTATACATGATTGCTCACCCTTAATTTCAAGAGATTTTTAGATGTTAGTCCATTGATCAATAGGCTGTTTATAGCTGCAGTCTGATTCTCAAATTAGGATTAAGGCATGGGCCTCCTTAGTTTCTTCACCCATACGTCTTATATGATTTTTAAAGCCACTTTTTATATGTCATCAGCCTCAGGATCTGTAGAGTATCCAAATATAACTGTATAAAAAACCAAACTTGAAACAAATTTTATGTTTATGTACTTTTAATCTCATATCAAGTTTCACCATTATTTTTCCCAAAGTTTTGCCTTTCCTCTTCCTAAGGAGTCATACTAAACTCTAGGGTCCAAGCATCAAATGAATACACTATCTGCATTGCAGACAAAACCTTTTCCTTTCTACAGAACCTTTTATATCATGGAGTAGTAATTTATTATTATTATTATTATTCAGCTTATAGAGCGCCTAGTTACTCCAACGGAGTGTCCCCGCGCTAGAACACCAACAAAGCCTTGACAGCTGGCCTGAGCCACCCACCCTCCCTACAGCCTAAGTCCCCCGAAGAACATAGGGATTCTATTCAATTTCGCTCTAATGTGGCAATAGATATCATTTCCTCATAAAAGACAATGTTCATGTCTTATTACAAATAAAAACATAATATTATACGATGCCTCAAATAATCACTCTATGCCGCTGTGCCTATTGCTCATTGCCTGGGCTCATCTTCAGTGAAAACCATTCACACATCTAGACACATCTAGACAGTGCTTATCACGCTCAATAATACTCGTCCCAACGGATCGAGAGTCCCCCGCATAATAGTGTTTTGCAGTCGGACTGCGTCAGTGTATATAGGCTTGGCATCTCACGCTTGTTTAGCCAATATCCGCCTCTTCATTACAATCTTCCTGGTAGGATCCCTAACACTTCCGAGGTCATTTGAGGATCAAACCGGTCCGTCTCAACCCCTTTGGATGGCGGCCATCTTGTAATGTCAGTTCCTTACCAATACACATGGCATTACAATAGTTTAAAACTGCCAATTCGAGAGGTTAAATCTATTCCCAGATGTGAATGGCAAAGCTTGATTTAAGATCTCTGGTGATATTATACTAAAAACCATACATATGGATAAACGAGAAATTTTAAGTGGGTTGTATTTAATAACAACCACCTTCGAATATCACTATTCCTATATATCCTGATTTCAATGACATTAGGGGAGGTTTTTCCTGATTACAGAATAACAAACTTAAATATATCTGATTTTCACCCCGTTCTCCTCCTCAAATAATATTATGGTAGAAATTATACTCATTCTTTAATGGAGCAACATACTTAGTGATTGCTATTAATATTGTATATACATAAATTCATTAATTCATTTATAGAGACAGGATAATACAGAAAGAATTGTAAAAAGGGGTATCATACATACTAATATATAATATTATATTATATTCCCCCTCTGTCATATTCAAATGAAGCATCCCTATTTTTCATTTTCTATTGACGGGCAGAGTTCTAGTTAGAATGGATCTATCCTAGATGTCAACTTGTTTAAGAATAGAAAGTTTCAAAGGATATAGTCTTCATGATCAATTAATATAAAAGTTCCTATCTTAAAATTCTTTCCCATTCCTCCCTGTTATTAAGACCATATATATATATGTCTTAAATTTACTCATGAAGAATTGTTCTCTGCACTTGCGCTTTTTATCTAGGTCTCCTCCTCTTCTAGTTCCTGTAATCTTTTTAAGTATGCACCACTTAATATCATCCACTTTATTGTTGCATTCTAGCCAATGATCAGTTAGAGGGGCATTTCTTTTGCCTGTTCGTATTGATGATCTATGTTCCTTGAGACGCATACATACTTCTCTAGATGTCTCTCCCACATACCCTTTATTGCAGGGACATATGATCAAATATATGACATTTTTGGTCTTGCAATTCAACATTGTATTGAAAGTATGTTTAATACCATCAATTACAATTTCCTTTCCTCGTATGATAGAGCTACAGTTTGTACAAGTACTGCATGGATAATTACCAACTACTTTTTTGTTATCCACAATACTTCTCTGTTGAAGTAGTTTAGGTTCTGTATATGTATCTACTACTCAATTTCTTATCGTTTTGTTTCTACAGAAAGAAAAAAGTGGTTTCTCTATTGTTTCTTTATCTTTCTCTAACAGTAATGACCAATTTTTTTTGATCAAATTCTTTATTTTGTTACTGATGTTTGAAAAATTAGTCATGCATACTATTTTATCACTGTTCATGTTCTTTTTATTATTATTCTCAAAGAGAAGCTACCTATTGAAGTAATTCGCTCTTTCATAAGCCTGTTTAATTATTTTCTTAGGATAACCTCTATTGCTTAATTTCTCTTTAAGAATTTCAGCGCGAGGTGAAACGGGGTACGAGACAGGGATGCCCGCTATCACCTTTAATATTTATCCTAGCACTAGAGCCACTCCTTGTTAAAATACGCGCCCAAGCGAGACATCAGGGTATATGTATGGGAGAGGAGACGCATATTATATCGGCTTACGTGGATGATATTATACTTTATTTTGGAAACCTTAGAAGTGATCACGCACCAATCCCTACTCTATTTAATACGTTTAATTAATTGTCAGGACTTTCCATAAATGATGCCAAATCATATGCATATTTATTTACAGATCATACACAACTTGACCCACTGCACTTCGGACAGTGGACGTTTCAAACAGCACCAGTTACTTTTAAGTATCTTGGTATTCACATCTACAGGGAGACAGAGGACGTGCTAGATGGAAATTTAACACGAGCGATTAACACACTCAAAACACAAATAAAATTCTGGACGTCCCTGCCGCTATCGGTGGCGGGCAGGGTAACTATTGCCAAAATGGTAATGCTCCCCAGACTACTTTATTTTTTTACGAACCTGCCACTAATGCTACCTACGCAGGTTTTCAAGACACTGGACACACTACTGGTAGAGCTGATCTGGGGACCGGGACGACGTAGAATTGGGCTGTCAAAACTTCGATTAGACACTAGACATGGGGGGCTGGGAGTCCCGGATTTCAGAGCATATTGCTAAGCAGGGCAGTTACAATGGTTGGCATACTGGATTGCAGGGCGTAACCTACAAGAGATTGACATGTCCCGACGCAACTGGGGAAGGGGGTATGCTACACACACTCTTACTACCAAACAGTAGAATTCCAGCAACTGCGTCCCCACTGTTGAAAGTGGCGTTGTTGTACTGGAGGGCGGCATTGCGATACACTAAGGGACAGACTCCTTATGCCCCCAATATCCCGCTACTGGGTACTCCTTTTCCATTAGCGACGGTATCACAAAGACACATACATACTTGGACAGAAGCAGGTGTGGACACAGTGGGAATGTTATTTGCAGATGGTACACTAATGAATCACGCCACTTTTGTAAGGGAACAGGGAGTACCAAATACGCTGTTCTTTTTGCATGCAAACATAGTGAGATATGTTCGAAATACATGGGCACCTGAGGGTTCTGAACCCCCCACGCACAAATTGGTACGCATGCAATATTTAATGGGGATCGGAAGTCATTTAACCAAATGGTTATCCCACGGGATCCGAGCACGCACGGCAGTACCATTGCAGGCTCTCCGAGATAGGTGGCATACTGACATAGGGAGAGTGCTTACCGACAAGGAGTGGGGTGCAATACTTGAATACCCGAGGAAGGTATCACGTAACCCGAAGTTTAAATTTATTCAACTCATGATATTGCACCATGCTTACCTGACCCCCTGCAGACTAAGGGGCCGATTCCGATTTTGGCCGGAAGGGCACCGAACGATGGTCGGAGCCCTTCCGACCGAATCGGAACGTGCTGCTCGGATTCCTTTCCGACCGAGCCATTCCGATGGGATCGGTCGGAAAGAATCCGACTTGATTTCCGGATGGCTCACGACGGGTTCGGAGAGCCCGTCAGCCATCCGGAAATCCCTCTGTACTCCCCGGCTGCCTCTTTGTGACCGAGAGAGTACGATGGCAGTTTTTCACTGCCTTTTCGTGCCGGTCTTTCCGGCACGAAAAGGCAGTCGGTCACTGTCTTTGGGGGCCCCCAGTGGGACCCCCATGGGTGCAAGGTCGCCGAATGGTGGCCTGGAGGCACCTATGGTGCCCTCTGTTGAACCCTGCACCCGGTGGCAGGCACCTTGGGGTGCCGGCCACAGGGTGCAGGGTTGAACTGCACCCCTGCTTTCTCCAATGCCAGCATGCATTCCGTCCGGAATGCATGCTCCCATTGATGGGAGATACGAGTGCGACCGAACAGGGTTCGGTCGCATCGCATTGCCTGGGCCGTAACCGACGACAGCAGGTCGGTCGGTTACGGCTCCGGACCGATGTCGGACGGACCTGAGTCCGTCCGACATCGGAATCGGCCTCTTAGTGTTATGTTCCCAGACATAGCAGATACATGCCCACTGTGCCAAGAATCTGATGCTGACTTACTGCACATGTTGTGGGCCTGCCCCAGACTGATATCCTACTGGTCTACGATCAATAAAATATTGAATACTATAGCTCCAGAACGCAGGGGAGTCTCACTAGAACGCTACATATTGGGTCTCAGTCCTAAACCCAAAAGTGGAAACCCCACATATAGATTTGTCAATCTAGCATTGATATTAGCGAAAAGAACAATAACCATGAGATGGAAAGCGAAAAAAGCACCAGCGGTGTCGGACTGGTATAATGAGATGGTTAGATGGGGCAGGGCGGAAAGTATAGAGCTACAGAGAGAGGAACGCAGAGGTATACATAAAAAACCTATATCACTAGAATGGAATGTGATGCTGGAGGAGTTTATAGCGACGGAGGTACAAACAATATAAAAAGGACAAAAATAATTTGTTAATGTAATTATTGCCGCAATCAAAGTTGTAACGAAGTCCAGGATGTGGTAGTGTTATGCCATGTACTAGATATTTACTGTTGGTAATGTGTTCTTAATTGTCCAGGAGAAGGGAAGAGGTGTCAGTCGGTATAACCAATGACTAGAAGCAGACCTGAGTATGCAGGGAGGAGGGAGGGGGGAGTTACGTTTAACTTAGGGTTCAATTTAAGGACAGGACAGGACTGTGCAATACAGAAAGATGTATATACTAAGTTATATGTAGACACAGAAATGACACGGAAGACATGGCAACGTTTTGGATTGTATATGCAAATGTATACAAACATATAAAAAATGTTCGATTATTATTGTTATTTCTATACATCAACCATTGTCTAAGATATGTGCTAAAGTACTATAGATGTATACATGGAACGATGTGCTCAGAGAAGTTGTAACGTTCAGAAAATCAATACAATTTGTTTAAAAAAAAAAAAAAGAATTTCAGCGCGAGTTTCGAAATCGGCCCTATTTGTGCAGTTTCTCCTCAGACGGAGGGGCCAATTATGATTTAACTAACCTGTCTCCTTTAGTAAATAGCCTGCTAAAGAGTTTTCATTTGGGAAAGCTGGTAGCCCAGGAGACCCTACAATATTGGAACTTGTCTAGGGTGTTAAGGGGCCTACAGGAACACCCTTTTGAACCTCTTGAAAAGGCGAAAATGAATTGGTTATCAGCCAAAACTGGGATTTTAATAGCAATCACATCTGCTAGACTGTTGGGGGAAGTGGGATCACTAGTTATTTCATGTCCTTATTTGAAAATTCTCCCAGATAAGATTATCTTTCAGGCAGATCCTCAATTCAGTCCTAAAACCAACACAAATTCCATTTGGCACAAGACATAGTCCTTCCTGTTATCCAAGAGGATGATCAGCAGGGAATGCCTTCATCCCTTGATAGTAAAAGAACTTTGCTAGTGTACTTGCTACATACAAGCAATGTCAGACGGTCGAACTCTTAGGACCTGATTCGCAAAGGGCCTCCTCACTCGTGGCGGAGGTCCTGCAGTCGTGGGGGAGTTTCCACACTTGGGGCGGAATCTCATTCTCATTGCGGAGATTCAACCCCAAGAGCGGAGACTCCCCCACGACTGTGGGACCTCCGCAGCAAGTGCGGAGGCCCTTTGTGAATCAGGCCCTCCGTTTGTTTCTCATGAAACAGTGAACAAAGAGGTAATTTCTTAGACTTTAAGTTGGTGGGTTCGTCAGCCCATATTCGAATCATATAAATTAGTGATCATGGTTTCTCGAGCACACATTCAAGGTCGATTAACAAGATCAGTCTCAACATCTTGGGAGAGATTGTGGGGTCTACATACCAGAAATATGTAGAGCGGCCACATGGACATCGCGCCATACATTTGTAAATCACGATAGACTTGATATAATGGACTCAGAGTCTGATAAGTTTGGTCCTTTGGTGGTCGGAACAGCAATGAAGTAATTGTTGCATGAAATAAAATAGAGTGAGCAGAATATACACAGTGCAAAAAATCTACTGTGGTTGCTTGAGATTTCCTCACTAAGGTAATGACTGGGACAAGGTGGTCCTATGAAGAGGTAATGAAATCATTACTTACTGGTAAACTTTATTGGCTCAAATAAGTTCCTTCATGTCCCATTCAATGCCTCTCGCTTCCCTCCCATTGAGTTTTGCATCTCCATTATTGTTCTTGTTATGTACAGGAGGTTGAGATGGAGGGACGAGCCTTTACAAGGTGTCATCATTGACACTAAAGAAACACTGCATGCTATGTGCTTGTCTGGAGGCGGGGCCACCCTCACTAAGGTACTGACTGGGACAAGGAGGACCTTATTCAGGATAATGAAGTTTACCAGTAATCAATGGTTTCATTTACTTTCATATGCATTTTGAGTGCTCTGCCGTTGGCAAGCATGCATGTATCAATGTTTGAAGTCTCTTCAGTTGTTTCCAAAGGGACATAAAAGAAAGAACAGTATCCTTGTGAATTGATATAGTCTTTTTTCTTGGCTTTTTAATCACTGTATGTGTATGTGGTTTATGACAATGTGAATCTTTCCATAATAAACTGAGCAATTTGGTTTCTGCAGTCTAAATAGACTATTTTGTCAAATGCATTTGTTTAATGTGATATTTCAAACACATGTATTTGCAATTTTAATTATTCAAAAAACCCTTTCTCTTATAGTGCTTTCCAAGTTCAATTGCGAGTCATGTGGCTGCTGAATATCCCAGCAAATGCTTAGTAAGTATATTAATGTATATTTTAGAGACATTATCAACAGTGGCATATTTGTAAATGGGGAGTAAATGTTTGGTTGATAGGAAGATTTATGTGATTCATGGTCATGGGCAATGCAAGAAACACATGAAATGTATTCACTGAAAAGTGCCCCACACCTCTTCTGTTACAGCAGTGAAGCTACATATTAGAAAGTAATAAAAGGTAGAAGATAAGATGTAGCATAGCTCTCTTTACTGCTCTTGAGAGATACCAGAGGGATTTCTGTATGATCTTGTGATTGTGAAAATGAATGGGGAGGGGGAAAAGTGGCATCATGGTGTTGGGGGGAGTAAAGGGGTGATGTGTAGAATTCTAAAATTATCCCTGCATCCCTGGGCTTTCTTCCATCTTGGGACTCTCCATGTTTAGCACCATCATCGTGATCATATTCTGGAACACTGGCTGATGGGACAGTCAGTCCTTGATGCTTTTGTGGTTGACAGCAGTATTTATCTGGAGTAAGAGAGATTCCTATTACACATTCTGCCAGCCATATTTAAATTATTTATGTTGAGACCTAGTTCATCTGAGTGTTTTCTCCTGACATTCTCCTTTTATTTTACGTCATTTCTGGTTTTAGAAGTCTTTGGATTTCATGTTTCTAGAGTTGTTGAGGAAGTCTCACAAACTACGCAGATCGGTACCGACTCATCGCACCCACCCACGGGATTGATTGTTGACTCTCTTTCTAGCCCTGGCTTCAGACTATCAGTAGAGAGTAATCAGCCCTTTGTGTGGGGACAAGACACTACTTTTTCAGTTGCAAGTGTTAGCTCCTCCCTCCCTTGCTGCCCAAGAAGGGCCATGAGACTGCAGATGAGTGACACTCAGACACTCCTAACCATCCTGTGTTTGTGGCTGTCAAAGCGAAGCCGTCACCCATCCTGGACGTGTATTGGAGACAGGCTGCAGGCACACAAAGCAGTAAGAGCAGAGAAATGCCCACTTTCTAAAAGTATGAGTTATAAGACAGGGCAACCCAGTATTCCCCCAAGGAACTGAGTAATGTAATCTACAAACAAAATATGTTCCTGGAGGACTTATCTATACTCAACCCAATCTTATGCTGGTCATAAATATGATCCAATAACAGCAGTACCAATGACGTATTGTTGCAAGCATGAATATATTTATAAGGATTGCATCATCAAAACATCATATCCATTGCACATAATTACAGTACAAATATATTATTATATACAGCAGTACATCAACAAAACAACTCGGATGCCACCTTATGATCCCTAAGATGGCCGCCACGGTCTTTATCGGTATTCTTCTGTGCTCGGGTGATCACATGACCGAGCTACTTTATTCAAATATGTCCCGGTTTTATCTGTGGTTTGGATGCATAGCAGAATCAGTTTGGCCGTCCCTTGTTTAGAGAGCATAGGAAATATTGGTTTTGGGCATGTGTCCTATTAATACCTATTTGCAGGTCTTTGTAGGTACATGGTGACTGACATTTGTTGTTTTATAGATTATATTTCCTGAGTGACTAGAATTGTACGTAGGTAAGAGATCTCATGCTGTTTACCACATGGTGGGGGTTTAGACACTATTGATGGAGTGGACACTCTAATTTGGGTGTGCTTCTATTGCTTACAGCTAGAACGATTCAATGCATAAGGCATATGCGTAGCCTTCTGTGCAGAAGTATATTGAATTGTTAGCAAGGTAACCAAGTTGCTGTTTACCACATGGTGGGGGTTTAGACACTATTGATGGAGTGGACACTCTAATTTGGGTGTGCTTATATTGCTTACAGCTAGAACGATTCAATGCATAAGGCATATCCATAGCCTTCTGTGCAGAAGTATATTGAATTGTTCAATCTATTTTAATTGGTAATAAAAATATATATTTTTAATCTTTTAATGGCTTTTTACTTTTGGTCTGGGGGCCTGATGCACTGTATTGGATGTGGCTTTTTATATTTAACACTTTGACTCTTTACAAATAACACTTTGGTTTTGGTGATGAATTGTGGGCAAGCAATGCACATTGATGACGTATTGTTAGTTTTTTGTATAAATTAGTGTTTTGTGTCAGTACTTACAGGCTTTACTCCTTCTCATCACTGAATCCTGAGGATGGTCTCGCGGACCTGTTGCACCATTTGAGACCGAAACATCGACAGTCGGTCCTCTCTAACAGCATTACAGACACTGTGTGGTGTTTCAGTCCGTCATTAAAAGTTGAAATATAATGATTTGTATCTCATGGACTTTGGTGGCTTAAACGTACATGGTTAGGAGTATTTTTGCGCTTCCTTGGATCCCCAAATTGAATTGATGTTACTATAGGGATAATAAGGTGGCACCCGTGTTGTTTTGTTGATGTACTGCTGTATATAATATTATATTTGTACTGAAATTATGTGCAATGGATATGATGTTTTAATGATGCAATCTTTATAAATATATTCATGCTTGTAACAATACATGATTGGTACTGTACATGAGTGACTTATTGATGTTATCAGATCATATTTAAGACCAGCATAATATTGAGTTGAGTATAAATAATTCCTCCAGGAACATATTTTGTTTGTAGATCACTTTCTAAAACTAGCATTTCTAAAATAGTAATGTTAAAAACAACTTTACTAGTAACGAGAATTTATCATTACCATTCCAATGATATGAAGCATGACACCGCTACTCCTTTCTAATCAGGAATTACAGCTTAAAAGGGTATTAAGAAATTCCCAATGTTAACCTATGAGAGGAGTAGCCTCACAGTAGTGAAAAACTAATCTGGGAGTTTGTCACTACCAGGACATGCAAAACTTAGAAGCACATGTCCTACCTTTTACTTAAATAGCACCTGGCCCTAAGAGCTACCTAGTGCCTACCTTAGAGGCGACTTATGTGTAATAAAAGGGGAGTGTAAGGCTTGGCAAAGGGTTTTAACTGCGAAGTCGAAGTCTTAGTAAACTGCACACACAGGTCTTGTAGTTACAGGCCTGAGACAGGTGTAAAAGGCTACTTGTGTACGTGGCACAATGAGTGCTGCAGGCCCACTAGTAACATTTAACTTACAGGCCCTGTGTATATGGTATACCACTTTACAAGTGGCTTATAAGTAAATAAAATATGCCAATTGTGTATACACCAATGTTACCATGTTTAGGGGACAAGCACATGCACTTTAGCACTGGTCAGCAGTGGTAAAGTGCTCAGAGTCCTATGGCCAACAAAAAGATACAGCAAAAAGAGGAGGTAAGCAGGCAAAAGGTTTGGGGAAGACCACCCTAAGGATGACAGGTCTAACAATAATCTATTTACTGGCCTTTTAAACGTTTTTGAAATGGTATGTGTTTCTTGTAAATGGTTTAATTTCTTATTTAAATTTGTAATTTAGAGTACAGTGTACGCAAAAGTAAGCTAAGCACATGCAAATATATTTGCTCACTTGTGCATGTGTTATTTCTAAAAAAAAATTTACTTTCGTTTGCTGGTAAATCCAGCTAAAAAGTGGTAATAAATACAAGCGCATTAGGTGAGCAAACACATGTAGTGCTACTGATCAATTTTAGCAAAAGTCTTCAAATGTTAACAAATGCTGTTTGAGTAAATGTATTCCACACAAGTAGAAACGAGGGCTTATTGTCCTCTCTGGGCTTTAGAAAGAGGTAAATTTGCATTTAGATTTTTGATTCATAAGAGTGCTTTCTCTTAGGTAATCAGCTGCTATATTAATAGTTTTTCCTTCAGTTCTGAATGGCCATGTGTAGAGGAGGCAAGCGTATAACGTGCTTTGTACAAACTGAGGAAATAATGGCTGAGGTTTTATCGCTTGTAATAATGACTGATATACAGTGGCCTGCGATGCCAGTTGAATCCATTCCTGTTGCAATTGCCTTGTTTAATTTTCTAGTTTGAGGCAACTCATTGTGTAGTGGAGCTGGTGCAACATTTTCTTTGAGTTTCCTGATTCGTCAGTTCTTCACTAAGTGGAGCCTACCAGACATCGCAAGCTGTCTGGTAGCAAAAGACCTGTTGTGAACTTACACCAAGAAGTCGGCACTCAAAGAACGACTGGACAACAACGCCCATGACAGCAAGGAACTTTTCAGCATCGTCAAAGAGTTCTCCAACCCCAGCGCCGGAAACAACGACATCACCCCTCGCAAGACCTCTGCAACTCACTCTCCGCGTTCTTCCACCGCAAGATCACCGACATACATAACAGCTTCGACGCACAAACAACGCACCCTACCGCCGAACCAACGCCCGCCACCACCACCCTCTGCAACTGGACCCCGATCAGCACCGAAGACACCACCCGCACGATGAACTCCATTCACTCCGGATCACCAACCGACCCCTGCCCACACCACGTCTTCAACAAAGCCGACGCTACCATCGCACCCCATCTCCGGGACATCATCAACTCCTCCTTCCACACCGCCACCTTCCCGGAGAGCTGGAAGCACGCCGAGCTTACCGCCCTCCTGAAGAAACCAACGGCGGACCCCACCGACCTTAAGAACTACCGTCCCATCTCGCTCCTTCCGTTTCCGGCCAAAGTCATCGAGAAGACCGTCAACAGACAGCTTGCCGCCTTCCTCGAGACGAATGGATCCCTCGACCCCTCGCAGTCCGGGTTTCAGGCCAACCACAGCACCGAGACCGCCCTTATCGCAGCCACCGACGACATCAGAACCCTAACCGACAACGGGGAAACAGCTGCCCTCATCCTCTTGGACCTCTCCGCGGCGTTCGACACCGTCTGCCACCGCACCCTAGTGAAGCGCCTCAGCAACATCGGAATCCGAGAGAAAGCACTGGAATGGATCATCTCGTTCCTCGCCGGAAGAACCCAGAGAGTCCGCCTCCCCCGTTCAGATCCGAAGCCACCGAAGTCATCTGCGGCGTTCCACAGGGATCCTCACTCAGCCCAACCCTCTTCAACGTCTACATGAGCCCCCTCGCAGCCATCGCACGCCGACACAACCTCAACATCATCTTCTACGCCGACGACACCCAGCTGATCCTCTCCCTCACCAACGACCCCACCACCGCCAGAGCCAACCTACACGACGGGATGAGAGACGTCGCCGACTGGATGAGGAACAGCCGCCTTAAACTGAACTCAGACAAGACGGAATTCCTCATCCTGGGCTCATCACCCTCCGCCTGGGACGACTCCTGGTGGCCCCCGGCCCTGGGCACCGCGCCCAAGCCAACGGACCACGCACGCAACCTGGGCTTCATCCTGGACTCCTCCCTGTCGATGACCAGACAAGTCAACGCCGTCTCATCTTCATGCTTCAACACCCTGCGCATGCTCCGCAAGATCTTCAGATGGATCCCCACTGAAACCAGGAAGACCGTCACCCAGGCACTCGTCACCAGCCGACTGGACTATGGGAACACCCTCTACGCCGGAACCACAGCCAAACTTCAAAAAGACTCCAGCGCATCCAGAACGCCTCCGCACGACTCATCCTGGACATCCCCCGACACAGCCACATCACCGGACACCTGAAAGACCTGCACTGGCTCCCCGTCAGCAAGAGAATAACGTTCAGACTCCTCACCCACGCACACAAGGCCCTCCACGACCTGGGCCCAAAGTACCTCAACGACCGCATGACCTTCTACACGCCCACACGCCAGCTACGATCAACCAGCCACGCCCTCGCCACCGTACCACGCATCCGCAGAACCACCGCCGGAGGAAGATCCTTCTCCTACCTGGCAGCCAAGACCTGGAACTCCCTCCCCACTCACCTTCGGCGAACCCAGGACCATCTCTCCTTCAGGAAGCAGCTCAAGACCTGGCTGTTCGAGCAGTAACTTACCCCCTCCCCCAGCGCCTTGAGACCCTCCCGGGTGAGTAGCGCGCTCTATAAATGCCGTGATTGATTGATTGATTGACAGTGGACGGAGAACCAACCCATTGCTTATCATTGGTTGGCTTTCTCACTATAATTAAATTGCTTTTTATTTGTTGCTTTGTGTGGACTTTCCTTCCACTCCTGTGCTTGCCCCTGCACTAGAACATAGCTTCTTTACTTATGTTCTTCCCCTATTTACTTTTAGGCAGTTACATTTTTAGGTCTTGCCTGTAGGCAGCGCGCATGCACTGTCACTTGGCAACGATCTATTGTGTCTAAAACAAAAACCTTTAAAAAAAATACTTAACATTGGTTGGCTTCATCGTCATTCTTCTTTGCGGCCTTCTAATTGGACAGTCCTTACCTGGCATCACTTCTTTTTCTTTCTGTGGTGCATGGAGCAAGCACAGATTGATTTATGGTTCATCTGCTGATCATGCTGGCATTGAGGTACTATTTATTTCACTGCCGCCACCAGGCTACATCTCCTTTATCCGGTATGATATAAGTGGCTGAATCGCTCCTGGGTGATGGAGCTGAGAGTGAGTCGAAGCTGGGTCATTCGCGGGTTTTATGCAACCCTTACATCATGGCAAGCGGAGGGTTAGTGAGGCAAAGGCCCACAGATCCCTGAGTCACCGGACATGAAGACAAAAGAAGGACATGGTGAGTACAGCCACCACCTTTTCCCCTCCTCAGAGTCCCGGGAAACAAATTACCATCTTGGAATGGCACTGTTTTGTAAGTGCTGCAATAAAGTGATACAGGAAACCAGAAATAACGAGTGAACCTAAAAAAAATACATAGTAAAAGTCGAACTCTTTATGCATTTTTTATTGTAATAAATGCATTTTTAAAAAAGAATATCTAATTATATCTAACGTGATTAAATATAGAGACAAGGTAACCATTTATGCAACTCAGAAATACATTTTAGAGGAATCATAAATGCACTCTTAAATATGTGCATTAAATAAGGCCTCCTTGAAAGTTTTTTGCCATTCCCAACTCTAGTTCCCTTTGTTGACCATCTTAAAACGGCATACATCTCTGTATGAATACGTGACTTCATGGAGAAATAAGCAAACACAAAATGACAAAGTCGTACCTATACACTGAAGGGAACCTAAATGTACTTCATTCATACTACTTGTTGCCAATAGTAAATAAAAACAAAAGACTGTGGCTTAATACATTATTTCAGCATTCTTGGTTCTATTTCACAAATGTTAACTGCAAAGACTTTTAATTCAGAAATATATAAAAAGAACTGAATTCCTTTCCTGGGGAACTTCTGCTACATTAATGCCAATGAAGACAATTTCTGAATGTTGTGTCACTAACGTTGTCCTTTTTCAGTGTCAATGAAGCCCTTTGTCATCTGTTTACAGTCTCGCACCATATGTTGTCCATTAGTAGGCATATGGCGATGACGTTATACAGAAGGACCTGCCATTGGAGGCTTCACGTGATAAAGGGACAGCAAAACTGTTGCCTGAGGTTGGAACACACAAAGAAGTAAAACCACCAGCATCAAAGACACAGTGTACACAAGATGTGCAAGAATAAGGACCTGAGGTTAATAATGTAATCATGCACAGAGAGCAGTTCTCCTTTTTCCATTCAACCTAAAATAAATTCGGATGTCTATAATTTAAATGCGCTTGCTTGCTTTAGGGCTGCACTTTGCACAGGAAGTGCACATTCTGGTTCTGTGTTGGTAAATTGTTTGGCGAGGGAGGGTACACCCGTAATGCTACTTTCAAAGTAGTTGGTGCAAATGCGCTACCACACACGCTGTCGCTGGTGACCATCTATTGCTTCTCAAAAACAATACTCTAAAAAGGGACTTTTAGCCTGCCCATTACTTACCATTGGTTGGCTTCATCCTCACTCTTTGCTGCCTTCTCAGTGGGCGTGCCAGGCATCACTTCCTTTTCTTTCTGAGGAGCATGGACCAAGCCCAGACTGATTTTCGTAATTAGTCATCGCGTTGTGATTCAGGCACTATTTCCTTCAATTTTGCCACCTGGTCCTATCTCCTTTATCCCCAACCAGTAAGATACATGTGGCTCCCCAGGCCACTAGCCCCTCCTGGTCTAAAATACATTTATTTGTTAACACAGAAGCGTAGCACATACTAACAAGCTCCTGCAACAGACCAAAGGCATCAGATGTTTACATAGATCATAAGTCAAGATAATTGTGAACATAACGGATTATAATTGTATATATGTAGTATGAGGCTTTGAAGTGCTATAGGGCAATTCAGTGGCAACTCAGGCAACATTTCATACCACACAATGCCACTCCATTCCACTCCACTCCACTCCACTCCACTCAATGCCTTTACACTCAATGCCACTCCACTTCACTCCACAACATTCCACTCCACGCCGCTCCTCACCAAGCCACTCCATGCACTCCTCTCCTCTCCCCTCCCTTCCACTCTCCTTCACTCAATGCCACTCAACATCACTCCACTTGATGCCACTCCACTCAATGCCACTCCACTCCACTTCACTCACTGCTACTCCACTCAGTGCCACTCCACTCAGTACCACTCCACTTAATGCCACTTCACTCCACCTAATGAAACTCCACTCCACTCAATGCCACTCCACTCACTGCCACTCCACTCCATGTCACTCCACTTCATGCCACTCCACTCTCCTCCTCTCCTCTCAATGCCACTCTACTCCACTACATTCCAAAAAAAGCTAATAGTTCTCACAAAGATGAGACCTTTTGGCTTTACCAATGCTTGTATTTTTGGTTAAGCATTCCATGAGAGTGTGTGTGTTTTCCAGCTGTTTCTCTCGTGTACTTCTCTTCTCCCCATCTCCAACGTGTTCTATTTTGCAATCTCTCGCCTTTGTGCCTCTCTCCACCCAGCTCCATGTTCCGCTTGCCCTCGTGTGCTTCTCTCCTTATTGTGTTTTTGCCCCTGTGCTTCTCCTTCGAATGCTGCTTTCTCCCTCTCCAGCCCCCTCCCTCTTGCTTCCCCTTACCCCCCTCCCCCTCCAACTGCCTCCACCTAAGGTCTTTTTAAAATGTATTTATTTTTCATTTTGAGGGGGACCAGCCAGAAAATTGCTGCCGGCCTGTTTGCTCTACTACTATTTCTTTTTGATTTATTTACTGGTCCATCTCGGATCTGTAATAAACAAAAATAATGCCTGCATCATTTTGTAGGCACACTTGTGTAACAGAGCATATGCATTACTGAAAAATAATGTGGCACAGTTGGGTTATTGCACCTTTTTTAATTTTTGCTTTTTGCCATGCTAAAGAGCATCTTGACGATGCTGTACAGCATGAATAAAAGGCATTTGGAAAGCCAATTTATCCCAAAGTTGAGTCCTATTGATTTTGCCAGTGTTTATTGTTGCATGTGCTGTTCCCTGGTTTCGTAGTTTCAGTTCCAGCCTTGCTATACACCCCACAAGAATGCTTTAGCATTTATAGCATTTTAAAGTGGACTTATGGTCCATACTCAACACAGCAGCTTAAGCGGCTAGTGGGCACATAAGAAAAAGATTGTTCAGTTGAGCCTTGTACAAAAAAGCAATCAATGTAATATTACACTCTAAGAAAATGCCTTGTTGTTCATGATCATCCCCAAGTTTTTGGACTGATGCTGCTGGTTTTTTGACTCTGAAGGTGCACTGCAGCCTACTAAATAGACCGCAGTACCCGTTCTCTAAACCCTTAAAAGGTATTTGTTGATTGGCTCATCCACAATTGGCATAAGTTAGTTTACTTATATGTACCCAATGCATGGTACCATAGGTACCTAGGGACTGTAAGTTAAAGTGTTTCTCATGGACTGCAGCATTTATTGTGCCATCACGAGTGTAACAAAGCAGAGTGTGACTCCGAGCCACTATTACTGGCTGGCAGAACAGTTTTAAACTACTAACTCGACTTTGCCATATAAAACTAATGGCAAAGCCCAAACCTTCCTTTTCAATATATATGTCATCCCTAAGGCAGGCCTAGTGAGCCCCAAGGCAGGGTGCTGTATACTAAAAAGAAGGACATGTCTTTTTACATGTCCTGAAGGTAAAATCCACAGTGTCGTCTTTACTGTAGAAAGGCTAGTAGCTCTATCGGCGAGTACAGGGTTACACACAGACAACTCAGCAGTGCTAACTCATGATTGGGACTACAAAATATGATATTTCAAGGGGTCAAATGAATCATTACATTAAACCCGATTTGATGCTCAAGTTGAATTTAATGTAACCTTTGCTCAAGTAGCAATTTTAGTAAGTAGCCACTTTGCTGCCCAAAGTTTTCCCATAACCGTTTACAGCTGCTGACCATGAGACAGTCTTCTACTCTCCTTGGGAGAGGTGTGAATGACTCTCAGGAAGGCACACAAAGGACCTGTCATTGGAAGAGGTGTGACGTCTTCCTGGCAGAAAGGTCAAACAGCGTCTGAGCCCAAAAGGCAGGCTTCAAAGGGGAAGCCACATTTGAAGGGCAAATGGTGGACATTCACAAGAGGGGCTGCTCTTTTGTTCTTGTAGACAGGTTGGCATCGAGGTCAGACTGGTTTTCCTGTGGGTGTGTAGCCCAAGGTAGCTACACTCTTGGGTGGGCTAAGGAGCTCCACACACCAAGAGAAGGGTTCAATCATCTTGGGAGAGGGAATATAGTGCATTCTGGGATAGTTAGATGCCACACTTTACGAGAAGGCATCACAAGGAAAGAGGGGTCATGGTAGCCCATTAGCTAGTAGACACCACATCCCCCAGGGCACAAACCGGGCATAAAAGAGGTACCCCTGGCACCAGACCTCAAAGTACATCTGTTCTGAAAGGTGGAGCAAAGAAGGACTGCCTTGCTGTTCCCTGGACCCAGAAAAGAGGGGCTGCACTAAGGCTGGATTGAACCCGCTGCTCCTTCGGGTAGCAATGAGAGGACTGTGCCTCAAGTGTCCTGCTTGAGGAAGTCATTCCTGAGCCTCAGTCAGAAGTAGTGACTCCAGGAGTCAGTTGGCTAACTTCCCGTTACACAGCCAACTGACTCCTTGCCACAAAAGCTGAAGAAGCCTGCCTTGGTGAGTTGGTAACCAAGAAAGCCTGACAGCTGCCAACTGCCAACGTGAAGCCTGGAAGACTGAGTCCCAACTCTCACAAATTGCACCTAAGTCTGCTGAACCCGGGAGAGTAGTCAGCGTGCACTTTGGTCTCCCAGCAAGGAAGTTATAGCCAGTTAAGGGGAACCACTGGTTTCACTGTAAATGGAGGCCAGTAGACCAGTAGCAACTGGTTTTTGGCTGGACTTCAACTGGACTTTGCGGGACATCGACCCCTGTGGCCAAAGTGCCCCACCATGCTCATGGACAGAGGAGTAGCCCCAGGAAGACTCATGTCACTGGAGTAGCATCTTCAGCATCCTTCAGCATCTTCAGCATCCCGTATCCCTTGCAACAGGACCACTCCATTGAAGTCTATGGTGGTTTGCCCATTGAGTCTGTAACTGGACTGGAGGCTGCTTTGCTTGGGAGGTAACTGGGGAACCAAGCCTCTTTGGCCTCTGTGACTCACTCACTGCTGGAGCCGTTCACCCAAATTAGGCCAGAGTAGTAGTTTGCAACTTTTAAAAAAGTTTCCAAATTTTGCAAAGTTTGACTGGAAGCGTGGTCCATTGAAATTATTTATTGCTTTGAATGAAGAAGCTGTATTTTATTGTTCCTTTAAAAATTCATATCTCCGGAACCCTCGGTTGAATGTTTGTCATTGAGGTGTCAATTTAAAGATAAAAATTCAATCCATGTCTACAAATTGGTATTAGATTTGTATTGAGACTTGTTTCCTTCTTATTCGACTGTTTTGGTACTTCTTAATGCTTTACACCTATTCCTTTGACAAAAACCAGACTGCGCAGAGCCACAGAGCCACAGCTACCCAGTGTTGAGCTAAGGGGTTTCAAACGAATCAGATTGGACCCAGTACAGGCAGTGAGTTTTTTATAAAGTGCGGTCTTACAACCACGCCATATAATAAACCGCTTTCCTCACGTACACAATACAGGTTAGTTGTGAGAGTCAGTGGATCCGGACCAGAAGTGCCACAGTAAGCACAGAAAGTATCCTATTACTTACCCTATTAAATTGCAGCAGATTTGCCCTACCAAATTTTGTATGGGCTAGTTTGGACTATATCACACCAGGCAATTACTGGACGTGGTAAACGCTCATTTACTTGTAATTGTAACCTGTGCGCAAACAGAATTTTATGTAGTTGGCTTTGATTACTGGGGCACAGCAGTACTTAATGCTCACTTTGTAAACATTAAGGCCCTGATTCAGAAAGGTAAAGTTAGACCAAAAGTCTAACTTTTGACCAAAAGTCTAAGTTTATGACTTTTCGGTATTCACAAAGGGACTTACGAGTAGTATCTTTACGACTGTGGAGTTTCTACACTCGGGCAGAGTTTCCACACTTAGGGTGGAATCTCTGCACTTGGGGCAGAGTCTCCACCTCCGGTGCGTAGTCTCCGCCCCAAGGGTGTAAACTCCGCTCCCAGAGCAGACACCGCCGTCGGACCGGATCCCAAAGATTTTATACAGAAAATAAGAAGCAGGAAGTTCAATACAGGAAGTTGAAGGCAGCCATTTTATGGACATCCATAGCCATCCTCACCTCCAAGCAAGATCCTCTGCCATCCTGCTGCTCTGTTTAACTAACCTGCCCCCAACATGGCTGAGGTATTTGAGGACAAGGCACCCCCTTTTTAGTGAAGCTTTATGGGGGACCAGAGGCACAGCTGAGTATTGCAGCGCACCCGATTCTGGCAATATATCGCAGCACGCTGCAGTGCAGAGGACATGTACCATCGGCGAGCCAGGATTTGTCATAAGCGCTGAGAAGACCTGCGACGCTTGGCCCGAATTAAGGCCCAGGACTCCTCCCAGCCCCACTCACAGAGGCCCGCCTTATCCCACTGTACAGGAGGTTAACACCAACCCTCCATGCTCAGCTGGAGGAGTTTGAGCAACAGATACCTGGTAAGCGAATTAACTGCATCATGTGTCTGGTAGTCTGATGTACCATCATGTTTCTTTTGTCACCTTTCACCTTATCTGAGTAATGGCTGCAGTACTTATTAGGTCTATCTATCATTGGAGCAATTGGAATACTGTTTTCTGAGGGCATTCTGGAACTTGTAGTGTTCTACACACAACTAGGTAAATTACCCTTAAAGTACATTTTAATGAATACATGCACTTACATCATCATGATCAGTGAACTAACGGCCTTATAACTGTTGTATGCAATGGAGAAAGAATGGCTTGGACAATGTCTAGTGTTGGTATGAGAGGGGTTAGGGTGTTGGAGGCTGTACCATGCATACCTTTTGTGTGTGTCTTATGACACCTTTCACTTTATCTGAGTAATGGCTGCAGTACTTATACGTCTATGTATCATTGAAGCAATTGGAATGCGGTTTTCTGAGGGCAATCTGGGACGTGTAGTGTTCTAAACACAACTGGGTTAATTACCCTTAGAGTAGCATTGTAATAAATACATGC
Organism: Calotriton arnoldi; assembly: GCA_963921515.1. Classification (NCBI taxonomy): domain Eukaryota; kingdom Metazoa; phylum Chordata; class Amphibia; order Caudata; family Salamandridae; genus Calotriton; species Calotriton arnoldi. The sequence continues at coordinate 2,866,943 of CAWUFW010001114.1, forward strand.
ACTTACATCATCATGACTAGTGAACTAGGGGCTTTAAACTAATGTATGCTATGGTGAAAGAATGGCTTAGACAATGTCTAGTGTTGGTATGAGAGGGGTTAGGGTGTTGGATGCTGTATTATGCATGCTTTGTGTGTATATTGTTTCCCAGGTAACATGAAGTAAAGGCTGACTTTGTGATACTTGTTTCACTCAATATGATACAAACATATCCAAGGGTGACAAAATGCACACATCTTCTCAACAGTGGCATGTATGTCAGGTAGTTGTACTAACTATGCATATGTGATTACCAGTGTACAGCAAAAACGAAGCAGTCTTGACATGCTAAATGTGGTGCTTGCCTTGTAGAGTGTCTGATGTTGTCAAGGGATATTCCAATTTTTAGAATCACATCTTGGCAAAGGTCATATCCACAGCCTTGTTTGTATATGTACACCCAATTTTACATGTATGTTGTGTTTCACTATGCTACACAACAGATGGCATTTAATAGTAAGTGCAAAACTGTTGAGACTGCACATTACAGGATAAACCTGGATCCACTTTTAGGTGTGGATATATCCATCCAGACTGTGTCCCATCTCCACTTGTAGACTTACATTGGAAGATAACTATGTTTCAGTGTCAGGAAACTCACATTGCACTAATGCTGAGGGTGAGGGTTAGTAAATACAGAAAATCATACTGACCTAAATTGAGAACGATGTTATTGGGTGAGTAATTTCTGGTTATTACAGTGATAGTACACATAATTTTGGGTCCAAAAAACATGTAATTGGTTAATGACATCAAAGAAGTACAAAGTCAATACTTGCTTTATCTAGCCTTGTTATGAATTGTACACCAACTACATAATTGTTTGCCTTCTATTTCAGTGGACCAAACTGGCTAAGGACCATCAGGACAGGACCAAGGGCAGAGTGGGAGATCCTCACCTCATTGGCGGACACGTCCTCTGGATACCACCAATGAGCAGAAGGAGGGTCACGAACTGTTAGGCAAGGGTTGTGCGCCCACCCGGACAGAGTCTTTAACATCTACGGCAACAACCCGGGGGGAGGCTGAAGAGACTGAAGAGGGGGCATTGATTAGGACACCTCCAGCCAGGGGTAGGAGGAATGTGGCTCTCCCCCTGGCCCACAAGAACTTAACTTGCCAATCGTGTCTCCAGGGCTGGCTGCATCACCATCAGGGCCTGTCACCGAACCCTCCCTAACTCTTGAGGCCCCCATTCCATCAGGCCTCCAGCTGCATCCCCTGCCACTACTCCCCCTCCAAGTGCCTGCCCAGAAGAGCTGAGGGAAACATCTGCCTCGATACCCCACACCCCTCATGTTCTACCCAAACCCCTCCATGTATGATTACTCCTGTGACTGCATCCCAGGATATGATGGTGGCATCTGTTGACCAGAATGTGTCCTCTCAGGTTTTACAGGAGTTCAGAGATTAACGCCATATGTTTTGAGAGGCACATTCCAGACAAATGGCCAAAATCAATGTCTCCACCACTTCCTTGGGTGCAGCTATATTGTCTGTGTTGGCCCAACGACCCACCCAGACCATGGTAGTTGTTTCACCCAGTACGTCTTCCCAAGCTATTTCCCCTGCTACCCCTCATACCCCTCATGTTTCCTGCTCCTGTGGGGTGTCTGGTCCTGCATCAGCCAGCCAGGAAGAGCCCACAGGTGTGGAGAAGGAGGACATTGAGGATGCCTAGTGACTGGACTATGTTTGGACTGTGGACTTTTTGTTTACCCCTTGTACATAGACTGGCTCCCCTGACGTGTTTTATTTATTTTGCCTAACCCCATCCAAGTTCCCTTGTCCATTCTGCCTGAAGATTTTATTTGATTTCTTTTCTCCCTTTTCCAATGGACAGCTTTAAAAAAAAATGTATTTCCTAAAATATAAATATTTTTCTTGAGCACCGGATGTGACTTGTGTTGTTCATTATATATGCTGGATTCAAAGTATGGAAGCCAACACTGGGAGGTGTTTAGCTATAATTTCAACATGATATCTTGTTATTCAGATGGTCCTATAAATCTACATGTCTTACTCACACACATTTATCATCACATATATGGCCTACAACCCAATTAACCAATTGACCATCATCAACTATTATTCACTCAGTATTGACTTGTGAAAAATATCTTTTCTTTACATATATTGGAGGTATTCATATTTTATAGTGATCATGGAGGATCTCTCTTGTGACTTTGCAATTGTGGTGGTGAGGATCTCTGTGAGTAAGTGCGTTTACTGTGTTGGTGTCGATGTGTGTGTGGGTGTGGTGCATCTACCTGTACAGCTGGTGGGTGTGTCTGTACAGGGGGTGAGGGTGCCTGTACAGTTGGTGGGTGTGCCTGTACAGGGGGTGAGGGTGGTGCCTGTACAGGTGAGGGAGGTGCCTATACAGTGGGTGAGGGTGCCTGTACAGGTGGGGATGTGACTTGGCAAGGAGGGGACGTGACTGTGCAGAAGGGGCATGTGGTCCTGTGTATGTAGGGGGTGCCTGTGCAGTTTGTGGTACACATGGCTGGGTGGGGTGTGGTGCAGGTAGGTGTGTTGACCATGAAGGAAGACTTTTAAACAGTTTCAACATGCCCTCCATCATCTTCATGGCCATAGCATGGTATCTTTCACTCTCTTCCCTATAGATTGCCATGACATCATTTTGCCTTCTTGACATGTCTTTGCAAGATTTATCAATCCTGACAAGACACTGGTCTGTCTATCAATCATCCTGTAGTGAATCTAAAATGTCAGACAGAGTGGCCCCTGTGGCACGAATGTCCTGCTTTACATCAATCTGTTGTTGGAAAAATTCATCCTCCCACTGGCCACCATAACCATCAGCCAGCCCCATCCGCATGGGACGGTCTCTGATGCGACCGCCGGGTCCACCAAAACGGGGAAGGGCGGCATGTGGGAGGCTGTGGGGAGTCAATTGGTGCCTAGGGGATACCTGCTCCTCACCAGGGTTGTTAGGTCGCTCAGATGCTTGAGAGATGGCCTGAGGTGCACTGTCATGGGAGGAGTGTGTAGGAGAAGCAACACGTCTACCTTGTATCTGAGGGCTGTGAGGAGTTGATGGTTGTGTTGGGGTAGGTGAATGCTGTGGCTGGTTGAATGACTGCTGGGAATGGGCAATCCTCAGAGGTGAAGTGGGAGTACAATGCTTGCCAGACCTGATGTAGGCTTTAGTGTTTTTCTCAGTGGGCTAACAATGCACTCCTGAAAATCCAGGTCCTCCTTCACAACCAGCACCTGATCATCTTCTTCATCCTCATCTTCTTCCTCCTCATCGTCCTCTTCTTGAGCATTGCTGTTCGCTGACATAACTGCTTGGAGGAGGATTGGATTCTCTCCTTGAATTGCCCGCTGCCCTCCACTGGTGGATGGTTCAGCTTCCTCGAGCGACTCATTGTCCTCAGCACCTGAAAGACAGAGGTTGCAACTTGCTAAGTATTTTCCATTGTATATCATGTGCTACAACACAAGAGTTGGGTCAGATAATCTTTGCATATATCTGATGTTCCACATGTGACCTGGTCTGTGAAAACCCACACATGACAGCTCACTGTGTAGCACTGAGGTGTTCAATGCGGATGTGCAATGCAAATTCAAGCTCACTAGCTTCAGCCTGAGCTCTGTGTAGTATCGAGATCCCCTGTGATGTCAGCTGCTGAACTGGCTCCTTGAGTGTGTGGCAGAAGATGTGGTCCTCGATCCAGCTGCTTCAGAAGGAAGTGACACCGTAATTAATGTTCAGCATGAATTATATGTGAACATGCAAAATTAACACAGACATCACTGATTATGTTGGGAACATTTCACACACCAACTTCACATACTACAAAAAGTGGCAATATCTTCTAATATCCTTTCACAAATATTTGGTTACTGTGTAGTATTTGAGAATCAATAGTTTACAACACTTTATGGCACGCTTACCTGATGGACGGATGGCAGTCCGTATGTCTCCCAAATCTCTGGATGGTGTACTTTGAATAACTGAGGAAGTCTTGACAGCAGCTGTTATTGTGCCATAAATATCCATATTTCAATACAAAGGATGATATTAGTTATTTTACATGTATGTCATAGGTATAGACTTTCAACCCACTTGTGGCTACTCCTCTTTAGATGAGACAATATAAGCAGCATATGGACATAAGTGACAGCAGGGATATTAGACACACACCACATACTGCTGACATATCACCCAATATTTAAGACTATGAGTTTTTTATAAAGTATTATTGAGTGTACTTACCAGGGTCTACCATCCACCCAGTGTGTGGTGCCTGACCATATGTCACACCCGCAAGTGGAGCAGAGATCGCTGTAGTATGTGTTTTTCTGGCCAACGTCACAGGGCCTAAAATGATATGACTGTATTTAGTTTACATTCTAGTTGACACATGCAATCAACAACATATCCTATGTTTGCGACTATTGATGGATTCTATGTAAAATATCCATGGGTTGTCTGATCACAATGCAGTAAATGGGACCCTCTCTGGCCATATTTTCATGCCAGTTTATGCTGGTGGTATGGGTTGATGTGCCCATGACGTTGCCCCCTATGCAGGGACCTCTGCTCCAGTGAATGATCTACTCTGGCTGTATGTGGCAATAAAAAGAAGTCAACAGATATTACCAAAAAATGATGATTATGTACAACTTTTCACATATGTACTCACTTGCATTTACAAGACAACTGTGATGGCTACTAAATCAGGCACATTTTCTAGTGCCATATGCCAGTGTAAAATGAAATCACCAGCAGTCATGGGCCACTGTTTGTGATTGAGAAATTGGAAGTTACCATTTCCATCACAAAGGATTCTGAGACTTCTGTGCAGTAGACAAAACAAGACACGTGAGAGTCTAACTCACCATGAATGTTAGCACAAACTTGAAATGGCTTCCAACCACATTATGGTCATCATTCACAGGCAGCCCATGTAGCAGTTGGGTGTGCATGGTGGGGAGGACGTCCTTCTCAAGTGGGGTAAAACGGAGATGGATTCCATTTTGTCTACCAGGGAGAGCTGTGACCACCTCTATCCTGGTGAACTTCTCCTTCACCCGTCTTTTCTCACCCTGCCACTTCATTTTGACCTCTGTGATGGTCCGTTCATCCTCCCCCAATGCACTGACTGAAGTAGCCAACTGCTGCCAGAGGACTGCCTTCTGTGTTACATTGCTGAGGTATGGAGGTAGACCATGCAGTTTTTTGTAGTTCCTCACTACAAGTATTACAATCATATTGGTCTCCTCCTCAGTGTACTTCTTCTTCCTCCTCACATGTAGCATACTGATGGCAAGGCAAGGCACAGTACAGGCAGGTGAGGTGTAGGTGTGGAAAAACCAGATCCTTGGATGTGTGCTGCTTTTATGTGGTTTGTAGTGCATGGGTTGCAGGTGACATTAATTGTCTGCAGGTGTTTGAAAATACTCTTACTCCAGAGTGTGAAGGTTCTGCCCCGAGTGCAGAAATTCCGCCCGAGTGCAGAAATTCCACCCCGAGTGCAGAAACTCTGCAGTCGTAAAGATACCCCTTTTAAGTCCCTTTGTGAATACCGATAAGTCATAAAGTTAGGCTTTCGGTCTAAAGTTAGATTTTTGGCTTATCTTTACCTTTGTGAAAGGGGCCATCTGATTGGCTGGTCCAATAGCAGAGTTCCTCAAATGATACCTAATGGCCCTTCTTGATAATAGAGGAATTTGTTTATAATGGAGTTCCTGATTTCTAATTCATTTTTTATGCACAGGGCATTCCTTGCTGTTTGCTAAATTGAATGTTCAAGTGGAGCCCCTAAACTGTTTTTAAGTTGAAACGCTTTAAAGTTTAACACTGAGAATAAAAGTATTGTATTAAATATGTAAGTCTCAGGACATTGAGGAGAACAGGGAGTTGACTTTTGAAGCAGCATGATTGAGCCAAGGCTTGTAAATGTAACAAACACACGTGGGGTGCACAGCAATATCAAAAGTCCAATATATATATCCATCCAATCAATTATATGTGTTCCAAAAATCTTTATTTGTCTTTGATGACAACACAGGACAGCTAACGCGTTTCATTCACAATGTGAACTTCGTTGGGGCCAGTTTTCTCATAGATCAAAAAAGTGCATGAAAGGAGAATGTAAATTGCTTGTTTCATTTCTCTTGGGTCTCCTCTCTATGTCATTAAGGGATGTTTCTCTCCAAATGGTATCAATAGTCCTTAGAGAATCAGTCCAAGCTCCACTTTATAATATAGCAGCATAATTACTATGAACATATTTAAGTTCCTCCCAGACACCGTGATAAGTTCCAAATGAATCAGAGCACGAATAACACGTCTTGATTGAATTTCACCATTGCACATATGAATTAGACTCCTCATAAACGTAGCTTGGATAAGGTTGATGCAGGTATTAAGTTTTCCAATTTTTACCCACCCTTGTTGGAGGAATGAGTCCTGGAAGAATGGGATACACCAGTAACCAACTAAAGAATAATTTACCTATAAGGGAAGCATTTTGGAAATATCCTACATTTGACATAAAATAGCTCTGACAAGATTGGGTCTATGAAAGTCTTTAGTAAGAATATTTAAAAAAGGGTCAGATGCTAAACCTGGAATCAAAGGGCTCATTTTATTCTAAGTTTTGTTCAAGAAGTATTTCATTTAAAAAAGATGCATCTCATTGACTCTTTTTTCTTTTAGGTTGAAGTGCTAATTGCCATAAGCAGCATCACTTCTCCATTATTGTTCACAGCTTCTGCATACTTATCCTTCAGCATCCTGCGAATCTTTGAGATTTTGGAAACTTTACCAACAGACATAAAAGTAGGTACTTCACTTATTCTTCTATGTATGCAGTCATAGGAGTACAACAATGCTGTACACATTCTGCTCCACTGTTCCTCTCTTTCGTGCCATTTTATAGGGTGAATAATGACAGTGATGTTCATCGGCGTATATTGGGTGAAGGTAATCCTAATGAATACTTAATGTTCATGTTAGGGGATTTGACAATTATAGATATGACAATAGACTAAAGATTCTGAAATGCATTCATGCCCCACTTTTATTTTTACCTTAACCTTATACATGTGGTGCAGTATCAAGCATTTGCTCTCATCTCAAACACAGGTCCATGGTCCATGAGGTTTGGATCCATGACATGTTTTCATTTCATCGACATTGGATAAAACTGACATTCGGAAAATCTAAATGGCAAGTATTAGCATGGTCATTGATTAGCCTAGAAATCTGGTAGAGATCCATCCTTCATAGACCAATGTTGGTCAGTCCTGATCTACCTAAGGGTATTCCCGCTAGATACAGTCAAAACCTAAAAATTATATGGATGCTTAATTACAAACCCTGCTAATTTAAACTGACATCTGCACAAACCCGACTCAGCCATCATAGTCTATGCATTTGTTTCAATCAGAACAAGCTAATTCTATTACCTATATCTTGGCTCAAATGCACCAAATACTTTTAATCTTCAATTAGTGAGGATTACCTCTACATTCGCTGTTGAACATGTATAAATATGAACAGATGCAGCCCAATCAGATGTCCTTTGAAGAAATCCCTCCTAAACAAAGAAACACTACCTTTCCAACCACTAAGGTCTCAGCTAGACACAGGCAGTGCGTGACTTGAAAGAATGATATTCGAAACTGAGGGATGAACTCGGTTTAGCAGGAATCTCATAATCTAGCAGCATAATAAAAAGATACCTTCAGACCTTGTAGTTGATATGAAGATTAATATCTTATGATGAGCTGATTTGGGGCTGCGTGGGTGCAGAGAGAGTCGAAAAGACAAACCAATATCCTGAGAGTAGTTCAGAGATCGCTTGTTGTTGCTTCGTTGGATAACACACGTGGTGCTGGAAAAGATACAGGAGCTGGGGATTTCCAAAAACAAAAGCCTCATGCTCAGTTATACATTAAGACTGACTCAGTTGCAAGCTTGCAGTGATGGCTCTTCACACTTTAAATATAGACACATTTTGAGTGAATTGATTTTATGTGTGGACAAGTGTTTGGAACAGTATACTTATAGTGAGTTATAGAATTAGGTCATGATTACGAGTAGGCCCTGTTGAATGTGGTACGTATCGCATCTGGTAAACATCCGACACTGAGGTGTTTGAAATGTATTTGATACAACAATTATTACATATTCTGCGTTTTTGAGGAATAACCAGTGGATTTTGGTGCTCTCAGCACCAAAATCAGTATGTACTGATAAATATCAGGCTTTTTCCCCCAGTTAATTTCCAGCAGGTTTAAAATATAGAAATGTAATGGTGAGTGTGATCTTAATTGCACCTGCTGGTACCTACTGGGTGCAGCAAACATGAGATCAATTGTAATTGTCATAGCTGCACAAACAGGTGGTAGCGCAGGTATCATACTTTAATGGCCCACCTCTAATCAGGCCTTTATAGTCTGTTTCTTGAAATCATGTTTCTCGACTTATATATTATATATGTATATATATATATATATATATATATATATGAAGTAAACTCGCATTCACTTCTGCCTTGCCACCAGAAATAACGAGCGAGGACCCAGCGATAAGTGCATATATCCTCTTACTTTATTACAACCATTTGTCCGCCATGACGCGTTTCGGCCGAATAATCGGCCTTGATCACATGACACGTTCCCAGACATTGCTACCATTTTTAAAGTGCTAGTGCAATTTGTTATGCCATAGACATAGAAAACATTTTGTATACGTAGATTTTAAGCATAAATGCTAATAAACATTTGTACAATCTCAAGACCAAATTTTAAATAAAATTGATTAATTAGAATTGTATTTTATAAAAACGACCCCTAAAATCGTATCATACCAAAACTTGTTTTCCATTTAAAACGTCCGTATTCTACATATTATGGCTAATAGATTAATAATGTATTCACCCCTAAAAATCCCTATCTAAACCACCATATTCATTAAGTACACCGTCACTTGAGATACCATTTGTTACAGGCTTAAATGCCATAACTAAATAAAGGGTTTTATAAAATAAGTATTATGGGTTCATACATGGGTGACTATGCTACCCCTATGTTGTGACCTCCTTTATGCCATTTCTCCTTAAAAAGTCATGTGGAAAAAACATGTATATGCTCATCCTAAAGTGACGGTGTGCTTATAGAAAGTGCCTAAAGTGCATATAAAAGTGCAAGTGCTGAAATAATGTTATTCTACAGATTACTAGCTAATATAAACCTAATGGAAATTCTAGCAGCATATTTCTATAGAAACTTTCCTCTGAGTTGTCATTTACTGACAACACTATATTTAATTAATCCTTTAACCATCTAAATATCTGATCCTATTATTCTTGGATTACGTCTAGGTTAACGAAAATAAGATGCTGATGATTAACCAGTGCAAATCAATGAAGGACATAATATACATCATTGTCTAATCCACAGTTGATCCCATAACGAATTCATAAACAATACATACCAATTACATATATATATAATATAATATAACATAAATTGAATACCATCCATAAAAACAACTGCTAAATAGCAATAAATACCTAAAAAATATCCTAAAATTCCTAAAACCAATTATAGTAGGTAAATTAACATGAGGTTCCTTTCTGATATTCACGAAAACTACTCATTGGATGCAGTATACATTTGCTATTTGATAATTGACAATACCAAGTAAAAACATATACATAAAACCCATCAAATACAAGAATATTGCAACTTATCCTATAACAGTTCCTAGATAGTAACATCCGATTCAAGTAGATCTTACTCTCTACCTGCCTCTGTAAAGTCAAATCAGAAGATATATACAATTCTACATAATGATATTATAACACTGTATCATAAAAAAGTATATAAATCCTCACTCGTATTGAGACCTCCTGGATGTTTACAATCGAACTGCAATATATAGTTAGTTTCTAGGCGTCTTAGCTTTGACTCACGATCCCCTCCTCTTTTCTGCGGAGGAACTGAATCTAAGACAAAATATTTCAAATGCTTTAAATTGCTGTCATGACATGATTTAAAATGTCTTGCCACAGGATAATTGGCATCATTGTTGGCGATAGCCCTGATATGCTGAAGAATACGTTTATGCACAGGTAACTTGGTGCTGCCTATATACTTCAAATGACAACTGCACTCTAAAATATATACTGCATACTCAGTTTTGCAGTTCAAGTGTTGATTAATTTCCTGAGTTTTGTTATTAAAAGCAGTTGTATAGGTTGACGTATTAACACCATACTGGCACGCCTTACATGAAGAACACTTATAAAATCCTTTTCGTGCAGTTAACCACATGCCTCTGCTTTGATCTCCCGGGCTATTCTTCACTAGCATATCACCCATATTTTTAGTCTTTCGAAATGTTATCATAGGGTTAGATGGTAATGACCTGCCTATCACTGGGTCATCCCTTATTATGGGCCAACTACGCCTGACTATTGACCTTATCTGCTTTTCCTGCCTAGAAAAAGATAAAATAAGTCTTGTATGTTCATGAGTTTCCTCATGTTTTTTGTCTGACCTCTTAGATCTTAATAGAAGGTCTTCTCTTGCCTGTTCCCTAGACCTTCTTATTGCTGTATCAACTATTTCTGACCTGTAACCCCTTGCTAAAAAACGGGCCTGACTTTCAGCTTGCTTTTTGTGGGTTTCTAGGTCACTACTGCATACGCGTCTGATACGCAGCATCTCCCCATATGGAATGCTCTTAATTAAATGGGGAGGATGTGCACTTGAGGCATGAAGCAGTGTATTGCCTGCTGTTGATTTTCTAAATAATGTAGTGGTCAGACAATCGTCAATCACCTCAATCTGTACATCCAAGAATGTCACCATATTCCTGCTAATAGTTGAGGTAAAATGTAAATTAATGTCGTTCTTATTTATCTCTTCAATAAAGTTTGTGGCACTAAGTTCATCTCCATTCCATACAATAAATAGATCATCTATAAAACGCATCCATGTTATTATATTATCAGCATAAATCTCCTCATATTGTTGCATGAGGACCAGCTCCTCCCACCAGCCCATGAACAAACATGCATAGCTGGGAGAGAAGCTGGCCCCCATTGCTACTCCCTGTGTTTGCTGATACATTTGGTTGTTAAATAAAAATAGATTGTTTTCTAAGCAAAACAGCAACATGTTAAGCAGCATTTTCGTATGCTGTGCATACTTGATAGGCCTATTAGACAAAAAGTACTCCACAGCGCGCATTCCATCTCTATTCCTAATACATGTATATAAAGATGATACGTCAAGAGCAATAAGTACATAATCTGTTCTCCATTGTAAATTTCTAATCTTATTTAAAAAATATATATATATGCCTCCACCTCAACTCTCCCGTCCTTGGAGTTGCTTTCACAAAAGAGCGCACTCTGGAGCCAATGCTTTTGAAAATTATTTTAATCCTGTGTCAGACTGACAACAAACGCGTTTCGGCGTTTCCGCCTTCCTCAGTGTCAACCATGCATTCAAAAAAGTGCTTTTTAAATAAAGTTTTTCCTATCCGGATTCAAACCGGAAATCAGTGACATAGAAAGGTTACTTTGCATGGTGTCTGTGTAATCTAGTGAACTGTTGCAGAATTTTTTTGTTGTTTTCAGTGCAGTTACACTATGTATGGGAACAGCGCTCTCAATTTCACAGTATTGTGCGTTCATACGGGCAATTATATTTACATTATATACAATAGCCATGTAACGATTAATTCAATCTTCTGCTTATAAATCGATTTGCAAATTAATCGTAACATTAATTAATTCTTAATGTTATTGAATAATTCCTATAGTTCCACAATCTACATATTTTACCAGCGCTTTGTCATCGGGCATGATAACAATATTTTTCTGTGGTTGTGTCCAGGTGCACTTCACTCTTGGCTACCTGATACATCACAGTATTAAAGCTAATACAAGTGGCGGCCATCTTTCAATTGGCAAACGTATCGGCCCCAGTGCAGGCCGTATTTGAGTTGCGTTGTCCAATTTTTACAAACGTAATCGTTTATACGGTGCATGAAGCAAATTTCGCCATCAATGGTATTCACTTGATTCATTCGCGACATCACCACAATTATGCTGGTCTATTCCAAATTCCAATATAAATAATATTCATTACATTGAAAAAACCTGGCAACCCTTCTGATTCTCTATTGCGCCCTAAAAGCGCCAAAATAACTAAGGTATATACACAATCAATCTGTGCCTCATTATCAACAGTATCACACCCATGTTATTCGTGATATTACCGCTACTTTTCCTGCATACTTAATGCTGCCCTGAATGGGCTATGTTAGCGGGTTGCAGCAACTGTCATTTGTTATTCTGGACATTATTTCATATAAAAAAGAAGTGGTATCTTACTAGAACACCTTGAAATAATATTATATATATTTCCTTAAGGGGAGCGTTATCTCTACCTGTCTTATTTTGCCCTGTATGGGCTGTAGTAGCAGTTGTTACAACTAAAAAATCACAAATAAATTCTGTACACAGACACCATTGACAAATAATATTCTATACAGTTTCTAAAAAAGAGCCTTGTGCACATTATCATTTCCACATTGAACATTGGCCATTCAGACAGCCTCATTGTATATATCCCACATTGTGTTAACTACGGTCTGCATCCTTTGTGAATACCAGGGAGATGTTTATCAGAAGAGGAGTTGAAAATTCTCAATTAGCCTATATGTATCCACATTTCTTCCTCATTATGTAACCCCTTTGGAGCCTTCCTCTGCAATTTGATAATATATTTGGACTCAAGGATGCGTAGGCGCTTCACCCTATCGCCACCTCTCTCCCCTCTTTCTACCTGATCTAGGCAGAAAATTTTTAGCAAATTACCATTGCTTTCGTGTAGGAGTTCAACATGACGGGCGACCGGGTACATCTGATCTTTATTCTTGATTGCCCGAAGATGTTCTAAAATCCTCTTTTTTGTTGGGTGGATCGTACTGCCTACGTACTGTTTTCTGCACGGACATTCTAAACAGTACACAGTATACTCTGAGTTACAATTCAGGAATTTAGTGAGTTGTGTTTTCGCTTTTTTTCCCAGTACAGAGTATTCCTTGACTTTGCTGCTGTTTCTGCAGGCCTTACATTTCATGCAAGGGAAAAATCCCTTGATGGCATCTTTTCTTTTAGGCTTGGCTCTATAGTGACTCCTGACCAAATGATCCTTTAGTGATGTACCCGTTCTATAGGTCACTAATGGTGTCTCTGGTATTGCTCTTCCCACTATATTATCTGTTTTAAGTAAACACCAATTCTTCTTCAGAATATGCATTATTTGGGGTGACTTTTCTGTGTAATCTGTGATCAGTCTCAGTTGAGTATCAACATGAGTCCCTTCTGTACCTGTCTGTGCTACTTCTTCCTTGTCAATTAGAAGAAGTTTGCATTGTAACTCATCACTTTTAGCTTCAGCTCTGTCAAGGACTTCCCTGCAGTATCCTCTCTTGAGAAACCTGTATCTGGCTTTCTTTTTAGCTGTTTCAGGTTGGGTTGAACAATTACGCTTCATCCTTAAAAATTCCCCAAAGGGGATATTATTAACTACACTCCTAGGATGATAGCTGCCAGCAAGAAGGATTGAATTCCCAGCGGTGGGCTTACGATAAAGTGCAGTGTGCAGGGTATCATCCTCTACATATACCCTGAGGTCTAAGTACATCACTTCCCTGCTACTGATAGTACCCGTGAAGCGTAAGTTTAATTCATTAGAGTTTAATGCCTCAATGTAATTCTCCGCCTCACTTTGTGGACCACGCCAGATGATGAACAAATCATCAATATAGCGTGTCCACAATGCCACACTGTCTACCCATTTCTCATTGGCACCCACCCAGGCCACGTGCTTCTCCCACCAGCCTACGAATAAATTTGCGTAACTGGGGGGGAAGCACGTGCCCATGGCGGTACCCTGTTGTTGTACATAGAGCTGACCTGCAAAGGTAAAGATGTTATTGTTTAGACAAAACCAAATGAGTTCAATCAACAATTGATTATGATCCTGGAATTGCAGTGGTCTCTTTTGCAGAAAGAATTTGATGGCCTCCAGACCTTTCTCATGTTCAATGCATGTGTAAAGGCTTGTGATGTCGAGTGTTATTAACAACATATCTTTCTCCCAACATGTTCCTTCGATGATTCGCAGAAAGTCTTTAGTATCCCATATGTATGAACTAAGATCTTTCACCATTGGGGCAAGGAAATAATCTATGTATATTGAGGTATTCTCCAGAAGACTGTTCTTAGAGGACACTATTGGTCATACTGGTGGAAAATATTTGTCCTTATGCACCTTCGGTAAAGGGTAGAAGGTAGCCACTTCTGGGAATTCACAGTTTAAAAATGAATAGTCCTCCTGATCGAGAATTCCGTTACTCTTCCATTTGGTGAGCAGTTCTTGAAATGATTTTATGCTTTTCTCATATTCCAATTTCGTAATGGGTAAATAGTGTTCTTTGATCTGTAGTTGTTTTAGAGCTTCCCCTTCGTATTGTTCTTTGTTTAAAATCACAACGTTTCCCCCCTTGTCTGAGGGTTTTATTATGATTGTTTCATCCTCTTTTAGATTTGTGATAGCTTGCCATTGTTCTTTCGTGAGATTCCTATTTTTTCCATTGAATCTCTCCTCTTGTAATTTTTTCAAGTCTTCAATTACCATCTCTTGAAAAGTATCAATCCCATCATGAGGTGTTCGTGGGATTACTTTAGATTTCATTCTGAAGTTGCTCTTACAGCTCTTTTGTGGTATACCCGTTTCTTCCAGCATTCGTATTGTACCACCTTCCATTTCTCTGTAGGAATGTGCGAGCGACGGCAGGTGGAATGGCGTTTTTGGTATATATATATATATATATATATATATATAGACATACATAATGTTTTTAATTGGTGATGGGAAAGGGAACAGCTGTCCCTTTAAAATGACACTCTGTGCACTGAACTCTATGACCCAGTAGAAGGCTACGTTCGAAACGCGTAGGTCTGACTTGGGGTATACATGCACCTTGCACTTTGCTGGATGATTGCTTAAAAAACTATGGAAGCAGTTGAAGCCTAATAAATCGCTTCTTTAAGGATTCCCGTGTTCCGTCCTTCTGTTCGTCCTGAATTACAGAGTTGCTAAGGCAGGGCGGGTCCAAGGAGCTTTTTCAATATATATATATATATATATATATATATATATATATATATATATATATATATATATATATATATATATATATATATATCCTCTCACAAATGGTTCACCTCAGGTACAAGTCATCAAAATTAGAAAGAAATGGCGACAAGGCACGAATGAATAAATGTTTAAATAAACCCATTGGAGGGTATTAGTCCATGTTAACAGGAGTATAAACAAACAAAAAAAGAAAAAAGTGAGTCAAATACACATAGGATATAACTCATAATGTCGAAAAATACATGGCAGGAAAATGGAAAAAGAATGGATTGATTCCCATTGGAAAACTGATGTGATTAGACCGAGATAAAATAGGAAAATGAAATATAATAAAATCATACGTGGACCTTTATTTTGAAAAACATTGCGTGCAGGACAATTAACAATTAATATTGATGGACTTGTACATAGTGTGGCAGAATGTTTATATATGTATACATATATGTTTTTTAATTCACTATATTGTTTTTTTTTAATTCACTTTATTGGTTTATGAACACCTTTTAAATGTTTTTTCCACATAAATGGGATTTCATATTGCGCTATAGGCTAAAAAATAAGGGACTACATGTCCCATAATTCCAAGTGCTATGCCTGATCTCCCCACAGGAAATGATGTAATACTGTATCCTATTGGGATTTTCAAAAGGAAGGGGGACGGAGCTAGCAATTAACCGTGATCAAGGTATCTGCGATACTGAAACGCGTTGGTTTGGTCTGTGCTTGCTTAAGGAATAAACTACACTGGAGTAAGACTGCTGGAGTGCGATCCTTTTATTCTCTCAGGGAGGATTCTGTTGGATATATTACAAGCGGTTTGGTTCAACCGCATGGATGACGCACCTTCACGAGCGCCTGCAACCCAGCAAAAGTGAACCATTTGTGAGAGGATTTATAAGCCTGGGTTGGTGCTTGCCGTTCTAAAAAGAAAGTGGAGAACAAACACGGAGGCAACCGACACACACCATCCGGGGAGGAATCCTGAGGTAGGAGTGTGTTTGGGAAACCGTGTATTTTAAAATGCTGTTTGTTTAAATAAAATCGAAGCATCATCGAGATAAAGTTCGGTTACGAAGTGGGTTCTGGTTCACATGGAACAGTTTTAATTTCTGCACTGAGTTTTCAATGAAATGAGCAGAGGAGTGTTACTAATCCCGTAAGAACCAGTCTCAACAGCAGCCCCAGTTTGAAAATATAAGCAATAAGACACAGATTTAAGATGGAAAAAAGGGAGGCCAAAAGGAAAGAACAGTTAGCAACTATGTTTGAAAAAGGAGATATGCAAAAGGAATCGGATAAACAATATTCAACACCAAAATTGGATATGAAAAGTAAATTGCGACTATGGGAGAAATTAAGCAAAAAAGAGATAAATAAATCTTGGGAGCTGATAACCTTGAAAAAATATTTGGATGTACAACGGGTCCCGAGAGGCCTAAGAATCATGCTGATGCCCAACCACCAGGATGCCACAAATGATTTATTGCAAGAGTGGGGCGAGTACACTTTAAATTCATCGTTGGGTCTAATAAAAATACTCGTAAAACACATTGAGATCTCTTTGGAAAAAATTAAATCACAATTACAGGAAACGGAGAAAGAGCTGGAAGCACTCAAATTAAATACAGAAATGTTGAAATTCAAAACAGATTTAGAAAGTCAAATTGACAAGCATGAGGAGGTGGTCCGACAGAGGAAACATAACAAATTTGTACGGGACACTATCGATTATGCTGAGGGACGCATCTTCACTTTCGCCCGAAAATTTGACCCTTTCAAACAACAAGGAATGGAAAGCAATTTTGCGGGTGCATCAAGTAGTCTGTCTTCCCTAACCTCTACCGATTTAAGTAGTGGGGAACCTGAAACATCAATGAACAGCACAAGATTGGCTTTTTAGGGGACATGCGCCTTGTCCTGCAGCAACGCCAATGGGAACAACAGCAAACGGCGCCAAGACAATCACGAGGAAGAGGAAGAGGGAAATTATGGCATCAGCGAAACCGCTAACGAAGGGGACGAAGACGCAAACAGCTCATCCGAAAGGATAGGAACAAAAACAAGGAGCATGAGACAGAGGAAGGATCAATAAGGGATGAACTTCAAGTAGTGAACCTTTCAAATCGTGAACTATCCCAAGCAGAAGTATCATTACTCAAACGAGGAATACATTTTTGCCCAGTACAAAGAATGGATTTAGCTCAGATCAGAATAGATCTTTACTTATATATCCGGAAGATAAAATTGGCCAAACATTTCAAGGAAAATCAAAACAGACCGAAAATAATAAGAAAAGTGGAAAAACCAACATTGACACTTACGGCAAAAGAATCGGATGACTTTCTGACCCTATTAAATTTGAATGCAGAGGAGGGGGAAGAGATACCCCTGGAAATAGCATGTCCCCAGCTGGGAGCTGGTTTGAGTGAAATGCGACCAAAATCAAAATGTTATCCCCAGCTCGCACCCGGAAATAGAATTGACATTTTTCAGGAAGCGATTATTCATGACCTATACAAAATGAAAAAAACATGCTATAAAGACAACTTATCCAAAATGGAGAGGGAAGCCCTGATTACCCTAAGTGATGACCATCAAATGGTAATAAAAATGGCAGACAAAGGTGGAAACGTGGTAGTGTGGGATCGAAAAGCATATATTGAAGAAGCATCTCATCAATTGAATAACGAAGTGTATTATGAAAAGTTATCAATAAACCCTATGACAACAATAAAAAGAGAAATTGATAAAAAACTCAGGATATGGACTTCCAAAAGTTGATTGATGAAGAAGAATGCAAATATTTAACAGTTGATTTCCCGACATTGGCAACAATATATTTTCTCCCAAAACTGCATAAAGACCCCAAAAAACCACCGGGTAGACCCATATTGTCAGCAAAAGGTTCCCTTTTGGAACCTATAGCAAATTACATCGATTACTTTCTTATTCCATATGTGGCAAACTTGAGTTCGTATATAAAGGACACAACAGATCTTCTTAAAAACCTTGGTGGAATAACCTGGCAAAGTACCTATTATTTGGTTACAATGGACGTGATCGCTCTATATACAAACATTGATAATGCCTTAGGCTTAAAAGCATGTAATCATTTCTTGCAAGAAAGGAACATCCATTACAAAGAACATAATGAAATGCTTATGGATATGATTTTGGTATGTCTGACAAACAATGTTTTCTCATTTGGGGATGAGTTATATCGACAGCGCAACGGAGCAGCGATGGGTTTTGCTTTTCAGCCCAAGTTACGCTTGTTTAGTAATGGGATATTGGGAGAAGGAGATTGTGCAAAACATCAAGTATGAAAGACACACAAAAAAGATCATTAAGTGGATGCGATTCATAGATGATCTCCTCATCGTCTGGAATGGAACAAAGGAAGACTTCCGAATTTTCTTTGAATTTTTAAACACCAGTGTACCCAATCTCCAGTTTACCCATGAAATCAGTAAAGAACGAGTAAATTTTCTCGATGTGGAAATTTATGTAAAAACAACACATTAGAAACAACACTACATCGAAAAAGTACAGCAACAAATTCGATATTGGAAGCAACAAGTTTTCATCAACCATCATTGATATCCAGCATACCTTTTGGGGAATTTCTCCGCCTGCGAAGAATTTGCAGTGAAGACGATGAATGGAAGAAACACAGCAATAAAAGTAAGGAAAGATTCAAAGCAAGAAAATACAATAAAGGTACTGTTAACAAATGTTGGAACAGAGCGAATGAGCGATCCAGAGATGAATGCCTGAAGCCATCAATTTGTGAGAAGCCTGATGAGGAACCCATAAGATTAATCATGAATTTTTCACAAGAATCCAAACAGATTGTAGAGATAGTAAAAAGAATTGGAAAATCCTACAGTTGGACACTGCAATAGGAAAGAAAATGGGACCTCATCCAATAATAACTTATCGGAGAGCGAAGAACATAAAAGATCGATTGGTACATAGCCACTTTATGGGAAAACAACCAAAAGAAACATGGTTAAAAACAAAAGGCTTTGTAAAGTGTCAAGGATGTAAAGTATGCCAAATAGCAAAATCAACAACAGAAGTTATGACAACAAACAAAAAAATTTGGAAAATAAGGGAACTCATAACCTGCAAGAGTCAATATGTTGTGTATGTGATAGAGTGTCCGTGCGGATTGAAATATGTGGGTAGCACCATCTGTGAACTGAAGAAACGAATACTAGAGCACGTACGTGCAACAAAAAATAAAGACAGGAACAACGCAGTAGCCAAACATATGGAGCAACATCACGATGAATCAGTGCATAAAAAAGTGTCAACTATGCAAACCATAAAATTCACATGTGCAAATTGTGCATAAAAATTTAAACCCCAAAATGGTTAAAAACTATTACAGAGGCAAGTTATGAGACAATATTAAATGACTACACAATAAATTGCTATAAATGCGTGAAAAAATCCTCACTACTAATCAGACCATGTGTCGTCTTACAATGCATTTCCAGAATGTACTCGGTCTCAAGTTTTCTTAAGAGACTTTCTCGGTCACCTCCTCTTCTCAGTGGGGAACCCAATCCACCACAAAGTACTTTAGCTCCTGTGAGTTTTTGGCATGAGCTACTTCGAGTGTCGTGCCACTGGATAGGACACGTCACCATTGTTGATTGCCCTTATGTGCTGGAGTATCCTCTTATGGACCTGCAGCCTAGTACTTCCCACATAGCGCAGGCCACATGGACACTCCAGCACATAAATGGCAAAATCAGTCTTGCATGTCAGCTTCTTTTTGATCAGGACAGGTTTGCGACTAAAAGGTGTAGTATATTCTGTCTTATTAATGCCATGTCTGCAGGCCTTACATACAGCGCATTTAAGGAAACCTTTGCTAGAGTTGAGCCAGGTAGTGTTAGTTCTCAATTCCGGACTACATCTTACTAGCGAGTTGCTCATAGAGCGGGCCTTCCTGAATGTAATGTGCGGGGAACTAGTCAATTTGGCACCTAAGATAGGGTCATTTTTCACTAGAGCCCAATTTCTATTCACAGTCCTGCGAATAATCTTGTCTAGCCGGTTGTGTGGGCTCCTGTTGCAGATCTAAATCTGGAAAGTTTTTGCCTGATAACACCTGATCTCTGCCATATTTATTGGCATTTATCATGGCTCTATTGACTACATCAAGTTTGTAGCCTCTCCTTAGGAATCTTTCCCGACACTCATATTGCGCTGTTTGGCAGTCCAAGTCAGACTGCAGATTCTTCTTATCCGCAGCATCTCCCCATAGGGGATGCTGCGGATCAAATGAACCGGGTGGTGGCTGTCAGCATGTAAAAGGGTATTACCCGCAGTCGGTTTTCTATATAACCTAGTGTGTAACTGGTTGTCCTGTATCAATATTTCAACATCAAGAAAGTAAATAGATGAGTTGCTAATCTGTCCAGTGAATTTGAGATTAAGGTTATTGTCATTGATCTACTCAATAAAAAGCAGGGCATCACTCTCATTGCCCCTCCAAATTATTAACAGATCATCAATGTATCTGTACAGCCTAATCACATTGTATGCCATTGTTTCACTGAAGGTAGGCAAGAGGACCTGTCCCTCCCACAGACCCATATGCAAACAGGCATAACTGGGGGAAAAACAGGCCCCCATTGCCACACCTCGGACTTGCTGAAATATTTGGTTGTTAAAAGAGAAAAAGTTATTCTCTAGACACATCAAAATCATGGCCAGTAAAAGTTTGTTGTGTTTATAAAAACAAATCTGTCTGGTATTTAAAAAATGTTCCACTGCTTTTAGACCATCCCTATGATGGATACTTGTATATAGGGATGATGCATCTAATGAAATAAGCAGATAATCTGAATTCCAAACAATGTCATTCAACTTTCTCAACAAATCATTAGTATCAAGGATAAAAGAAGGGAGACCTCTCACATGCTCCTGTAAGAAAAAATCTACATATTTGCTGGCATTCTCCATTAGGCTCCCACAGGCCGATATTATGGGCCTGCCCGGTGGTTTAAAGTTGTTTTTATGAATTTTAGGGATAAAATACAAAGCTGGCATCACAGGGTAATCATTCTTTAAAAACTTAAATTCATCAGTTGTCAATAGTCCCGCACTTTTCCATGCCAATAAATTAGAGTAAAAAGTGTTCCATGTAATTTTCACAGTCTCCATCGTACTTCGTTTGTAACAGTCCCTGTCATTAAGTTGACTCATCGCTTCATCCATGTACATGTCTCTGGGCCACAATACCATGTTGCCTCCCTTGACTGATTGGCGTATATTATGTTGTCATTAGCCTGAAGTTTCCTCATAAGTAAGTAATATGTGTTGTCTTGACTCATGTAAAATTTGTTCTTGTTTGCTCCTTGTTTTTTATATAAAGTTTTCAATTTCTGAGATATTTTCTCATGGAACACATCTATGTTGTCCCTGAGCATCCCGCCGATTTAAAAAAAAAAAATGCTTTTTTCTGCCCAGGGGGTCCTTGTGGGACCCCCTGAGCAGACCTAGGGGGTCAGGGTGTTTCTACTCTGCCCCATTTGTGCGTTTTGCGCACTTGTTTCTGTGCCTCGGTTCTACCGAGGGACAAAATGGCTGCCAACACTTCCTGATTTGGAGTGTTGACAGCCAATTAGCATGCAGCTCGTGATCGGGAGGGTACGCGGACCCTACGCTGCCATAGATATATATGTGATTTTACTTTTGATTTTCTCAGCAACTACTGAACGGATTTACACCATTTAACAAAAGGGTTCTTTCTGAACCAAGAACTACCTCTTTGCCAAATTTGGTGTAATTCCGTTCAGCAGTTCGGGCTGTAGCCGTGGCTAAAGTTTCCTATGGGAAAATGAATGGGGAAAACATGTTTTGGGACCCTCCTTTTTCTCGGCCCCCGCTTGACGAATCACCCCAAGACTTTCAGGATAGGAGCGGACCGGAGCGGGCCACAAAGTTTGAAAATTTCGCGAAGATTCGTCAACCGACGCAAGAGTTATTTCAAATAGAATGTTGCGGATTTCCTATGGAAAATAGGTCCTACCTACAACTATCTACTGGCGTACCGTCAGTAAATAATATATATATATATATACATATATATATATATATATATATATATATATATATATATATATATATATATATATATATATATATATATATATATGAGGCCCAGTACTGGCAATGACGCTTTTATTCAGTATCCTCCAGCACGACACCCTTCCTATTACCTAACGTTTCAGCCTCAATTGGCCTTGCTCACAGGTGGAAGGTTAGACAGTTTAATTGCCAGGTGCGCTCGTGCATGCTTTTTAAAAAGTTCTAGGATCACATGGCTGCATGTTGAAATTCAAATCCCACAGTGCACTGCCAGTTGTCTTAAACATACGATCTGGAAGTCGTCGTTATTTTCAAACTTCAAAGTTTAAAAGTTAGTACCTTCGTGGCAGTGGCACTGGTGTTAGTGTGGAATCCTTTAATGAAGACAGCCAGGTGAGTTGGTATCACTTGCACATTTGTTGTATTTCTTCCGATGGTCTGAACAAAGCCTCATTTCACCAGCACGATCAGAAATGGATGTGATCCATCCCGAATCCCTTCCAACACGCGCTCACATTTTCACCTTATTGGCATTCCTAAATAGGCTGGGCGCGTGAGTGGGTCATGCTCCTCCATAAAATCCAAACAAAGCATTCTCCTGTTCCGGAGCCCCCGACCCTTCAGGGTGGCCTCAGAATGATGGGCACGGAGCAGCCCATCCAAACACCAGCAAGTGTAACAAAGGAAATGAGGCCCATTACTGCCAATGACGCTTTTATTCAGTATCCTGCAGCACGACATCCTTCCTATTACCTAACGTTTCAGCCTCAATTGGCCTTGCTCACAGGTGGAAGGTTAGACAGTTTAATTGCCAGGTGCGTTCGTGCATGCTTTTTAAAAAGTTCTAGGATCACATGGCTGCATGTTGAAATACAAATCCCACAGTGCACTGCCAGTTGTCTTAAACATACGATCTGGAAGTCCATTCTATGCTATTTTGCCCCCGGGTGGCCCAAGTCCCGGGGGCATGCGGGGGGTGGGTTTATATTTTATGTGGGGGGCCTCTAAGGCCCCCCAAGCCCCGGGGACCGCCAGCCCCCGGGGCTTTAAATGAAAAATGGTGCGGGAGGGCTCGAGCCCCCCCACATGCCCCGGGGACCGCCACCTCCCCGGGGCACTAATTAAACAAATGTGGGGGTCCCTCGAAGCCCCGGGGACCACCACCTCCCGGGCTTTGTAGATGTTGGGAGGGGGCCGCGCGGCCCCCTCCTGGAGCCTGTAGGTGGCCCTGGGGACCGCCACCCACCAGGGCCGGCTCCTGCAGTGTCCCGGGGTGCCTACCCCCGGGACACTGTAGTTTGCTATGACAGGACGGGAGCCTCGTGGCTCCCGTCCTGTCATAGCAAATTGCTTTTGAATTTTGGAAGAGAGAGCAGGAAACCTGCTCTGTCTTCCAAAATTCAAGCAAATTGCTTTCCACATGGGGAGCTGCATGTCAGCAGCTCCCATGTGAAAAGCACTGCCGGCTCCCGCAGGACGCGGGGAGCCGGCGGGACCGTGGGGGAGTTGGGGTCCCCCCACGGTCCCAAAGGATAGGGCCAGCCCTGGGGGATGGGGTCCCCGGGGCAAGTAGTGGCCCGGGAGGGGGGCCAAGCGGTCGCCCTCCCCAAATTAGGAAAAAAAAAAAGGCCGGCCTCGGGGGATGGGGTACCCGGGGCCTAAGGAGGCCTGAAGAGGGGGGCAATGCGGCACACGCCCACTGGGGCGGGACTCGACAAACCTTTTTAAGGAGTTCCCTTATGGCACCCAGGGTTTTGTACTTTGCCAGTGATCAAGGACAGAAGGCTGTCCGAAACGCGTTTGGCCTTTTAGACTGATGAAAGTTGGGAGCTGTTTCCTCTCCAACCCACAATAAGTAGAAGGTGTTAATTTCTCCTGTGTGTGGCATTTTCACGAAGGGCAACCTTGTGGTGATTATATATATATATATATATATATATATATATATATATATATATATATGCAAAGCTGATCCCTGCAATCCTCGCAGGAAAAACGAGCCACTCCAGTTACAAGGCTGTAAGGTGTTACAGGTTTATTCACGGCAACAGGAACGACGCGTTTCGATCTCAAACGAGATCTTGGTCACATATATATATATATATATATATATATATATATATATATAATATATATATATATATATATATATATATATATATAAAAACAATTAAACAATTTACAAAATTAATATACAATTTAATAATGAGAATTTAAAAATAATTGTTTTTAATTATTACTTAATTAATTTCCCACTCTATACCCCTACAAACCTAGCAGCCCACACCTAAAATATAACTAAGATAAATATGTATAACATAATCTGCGTAATAAATTGCATAATTAATGAGCAATTAATAATTAAATGTTCATTAATTATTACTTAATACACTTCTCACTCTTTACCCCTACAAACTCAGCAGCTCACACCTAACATATGACTAAAATACATAAGTATTACACAACATACATAATTACGAATCAATTAAAATATTAATAAAAGAGTATTAACTAATTATAATTAATTATTACTTAATTTGTTTTTAATTATATATGTTTACATATGCACGGTTAGCACTTTATGAACATTTATGTTCAACAGGGGGGCACTTTTGCCCTTTCGAGCACCAAGCACTTTGTATGTATAGTAGACAGAACAAAACTATGAGCATGCCCACTGGGGCTGTATCTAAATCAACTATGCAATATCTACATAGAGATTCAAATCATGTTTAATCAATTTCTTGAGCGTGTTGTGTTGGCACAATAATAACACAACTCGCGGTGGGCAGGTAAACAGTAATATGCCAGTATTTATCAAATGTATTTCACATTTATAAGCTGCTCAAGTCTCACATTGTTTTACAAGTTTAAATGATTTTAGTTAATTTAACAGATTGTTTTTACTGTGTTAATGTCAGCCTTTATCGTCATTGAATCTTAACATGTCTTTGTATTATGATGGAAGCGCATAGTATGTTGTATATGCACACTTGCACTTTAAATAGGTAAAAAAGCTCTGTGAGCGCGTCATGTGATCAAGGCCTGTAGAGGCCGAAACGAGTCATTGCGGTGTGAGGGCGAAATAAACATCTTGCACAGAATTTGGAGTTCGCATTCGTTTTTCCAAAAAAGTGAAATGTATACAAACGAAGATACAAGGTATATATATATATATATATATCAGCAAATCGTCTCTTATCCGTGCCTTGTAAGCAAAAAGACGAAGCGAACCCAATATATCGGTGCAATGTGTTTATTAGAACCCCTGCACCACCGCCATAACGCGTATCAGCCCTCGTGGGGCCTTGATCACATGATACGTTAGGGGAGCAGACACAACTATTTAAAGTGACAGTGCGTAAAAATTAATTAGATTTAGCATAGACATAGAAAAGTTGAAATATACATTCTTCACATTTCTCGAAGCTACATAATTGTAGCAAAGATGCTGATGTGCAAAATGAGCAATGACAATAAATATGTAAATAAATAAATACATATTAAAAAGTACAAAAGCTCATAAAAAAGATGCCAGAATTTAAAAACATCATGCAGCTCAACTAAAAGAATACAAAATGCAAATTTAAAAGTGTAGCAAATGTAAACTTTCACATATCCAAGATTGCATAATTCAATATTAAATGGGCTGACTTGCTTGCATCACTTACTTCATTCCGTCTGGAATGTAAATGTGAAATAATATAGCCCAAGTGGGCATTGAGACCACATTCTATGCCTATAAAAGAATCAGTGCATAAAAAAGTGTCACCTATGCAAACCATAAAATTCACATGTGCAAATTGTGCATAAAAATTTAAACCCCAAAATGGTTAAAAACTATTACAGAGGCAAGTTATGAGACAATATTAAATGACTACACAATAAATTGCTATAAATGCGTGAAAAAATCCTCACTACTAATCAGACCATGTGTCGTCTTACAATGCATTTCCAGAATGTACTCGGTCTCAAGTTTTCTTAAGAGACTTTCTCGGTCACCTCCTCTTCTCAGTGGGGGAACCCAATCCACCACAAAGTACTTTAGCTCCTGTGAGTTTTTGGCATGAGCTACTTCGAAGTGTCGTGCCACTGGATAGGACACGTCACCATTGTTGATTGCCCTTATGTGCTGGAGTATCCTCTTATGGACCTGCAGCCTAGTACTTCCCACATAGCGCAGGCCACATGGACACTCCAGCACATAAATGGCAAAATCAGTCTTGCATGTCAGCTTCTTTTTGATCAGGACAGGTTTGCGACTAAAAGGTGTAGTATATTCTGTCTTATTAATGCCATGTCTGCAGGCCTTACATACAGCGCATTTAAGGAAACCTTTGCTAGAGTTGAGCCAGGTAGTGTTAGTTCTCAATTCCGGACTACATCTTACTAGCGAGTTGCTCATAGAGCGGGCCTTCCTGAATGTAATGTGCGGGGAACTAGTCAATTTGGCACCTAAGATAGGGTCATTTTTCACTAGAGCCCAATTTCTATTCACAGTCCTGCGAATAATCTTGTCTAGCCGGTTGTGTGGGCTCCTGTTGCAGATCTAAATCTGGAAAGTTTTTGCCTGATAACACCTGATCTCTGCCATATTTATTGGCATTTATCATGGCTCTATTGACTACATCAAGTTTGTAGCCTCTCCTTAGGAATCTTTCCCGACACTCATATTGCGCTGTTTGGCAGTCCAAGTCAGACTGCAGATTCTTCTTATCCGCAGCATCTCCCCATAGGGGATGCTGCGGATCAAATGAACCGGGTGGTGGCTGTCAGCATGTAAAAGGGTATTACCCGCAGTCGGTTTTCTATATAACCTAGTGTGTAACTGGTTGTCCTGTATCAATATTTCAACATCAAGAAAGTAAATAGATGAGTTGCTAATCTGTCCAGTGAATTTGAGATTAAGGTTATTGTCATTGATCTACTCAATAAAAAGCAGGGCATCACTCTCATTGCTCCTCCAAATTATTAACAGATCATCAATGTATCTGTACAGCCTAATCACATTGTATGCCATTGTTTCACTGAAGTTAGGCAAGAGGACCTGTTCCTCCCACAGACCCATATGCAAACAGGCATAACTGGGGGAAAAACAGGCCCCCATTGCCACACCTCGGACTTGCTGAAATATTTGGTTGTTAAAAGAGAAAAAGTTATTCTCTAGACACATCAAAATCATGGCCAGTAAAAGTTTGTTGTGTTTATAAAAACAAATCTGTCTGGTATTTAAGAAATGTTCCACTGCTTTTAGACCATCCCTATGATGGATACTTGTATATAGGGATGATGCATCTAATGAAATAAGCAGATAATCTGAATTCCAAACAATGTCATTCAACTTTCTCAACAAATCATTAGTATCAAGGATAAAAGAAGGGAGACCTCTCACATGCTCCTGTAAGAAAAAATCTACATATTTGCTGGCATTCTCCATTAGGCTCCCACAGGCCGATATTATGGGCCTGCCCGGTGGTTTAAAGTTGTTTTTATGAATTTTAGGGATAAAATACAAAGCTGGCATCACAGGGTAATCATTCTTTAAAAACTTAAATTCATCAGTTGTCAATAGTCCCGCACTTTTCCATGCCAATAAATTAGAGTAAAAAGTGTTCCATGTAATTTTCACAGTCTCCATCGTACTACGTTTGTAACAGTCCCTGTCATTAAGTTGGCTCATCGCTTCATCCATGTACATGTCTCTGGGCCACAATACCATGTTGCATCCCTTGTCTGATTGGCGTATTATTATGTTGTCATTAGCCTGAAGTTTCCTCATAAGTAAGTAATATGTGTTGTCTTGACTCATGTAAAATTTGTTCTTGTTTGCTCCTTGTTTTTTATATAAAGTTTTCAATTCCTGAGATATTTTCTCATGGAACACATCTATGTTGTCCCTGAGGATCACTGGACAAAAGGTAGACTTGGGCTTGAAATTTGTAACTGTAGCTACTGGTGTGTCTTGAGTATAGATCAATTGTACACTCTCTTTCTCATTTTGCAGTTGTTGGAGATTGTGCAACAAATCAACATCACCAGCAGTTAGGATTGAAGGGCTCAGATTGGCATTCACGGATGTTAAACTCTGTTGGATCTTAGGTGGCCCTTGTAGCATATGAAATTTGCGCAATTTTAGTTTTCGCACATATTTAAACATATCAATGCGCGTTTGCGCATAATTAAAATCGCTTCTAGGACAAAAAGACAGTCCAAGTGATAAAATATGTAGTTCATTGTCAGATAGGGGTTCATTCGTCAAGTTGATGACAGATTGCTTGTCATCACTACCCACTGTAATGTCTATTTGTGCTTCCATTGTTTCTTTGTTTTTTTGTTGTTGTTGCTTTGCTTTCCGCTTCCATCGGATGCCACACAGACGTCTCTCCCTGCGTTTATCATTGCGTTTTTGTTGGCGCCAGCACCTGCAGTACGGGGCGCAATGTCTCTCGCCTGTCCTGGCGCAGGCAGTCGACTTCCTGCGCTAGGGAGAACTTGTGAAACCCCAAGTTTTGGACACGTAATTGCTCAGTATCAGAACCACTGTCTATGGCTGAACTAAGATCAGAGGCTGACGTAGCTGCCGGTAAGCTTGTATCCATTTCATGGGGTAACATTGTGGCTGGAATCGCCTTCTTTATTGCTTTAACATTGTCATATTTCTTTGAAAATGTGAACACTTGACCCAGCTCGTAGTCCTGTTTATCGCGTTGAAACTTGAAGGTTTTTCTTTTTTTGATTACCTCTTCTTCGCGCTGCAGGCGTACCAACATGTCTTCGCGATATTTAGATATTACAGCCGTGACTTCTACTTTATTAATGTCAGCATTCAAGGAGTCAATTCTAAGTTGTAAGGCTTCGCGGTCACTCTCGGCGTACTTTACAAGAATTTCCACAAGCCTTCGTGAAGATTGCAAATTACATTCCGCCCATTCGGCGAGCATTCGGGGATCAGGATGTTCATAACTGGGGGCCAGCATAATGCGTAGCCCCCTCGGTATCCTGCCGACTTCCAAGTAACGGGTGAGAGACCGATGCTCCCACCACTTGGACTGTTCAGCCCGCATGAGCTTCTTCAGGGTCTTAAACATATCCCTAATGTTACCATTCGCATTCTGAGTTGTATTAAGTTGTAAGTTACTTGTTGTTGCACCACTAGGCGAGTCATCAAACATGTCACTTGCCGCTAAACAATTTACAAAATTAATATACAATTTAATAATGAGAATTTTAAAATAATTGTTTTTAATTATTACTTAATTAATTTCCCACCCTTTACCCCTACAAACCTAGCTGCCCACACCTAAAATATAACTAAGATAAATAAGTATAACATAATCTGCGTAATAAAGAATACATTGCATAATTAATGAGCACTTAATAATTAATTGTTGATTAATTATTACTTAATACACTTCTCACTCTTTACCCCTACAAACTCAGCAGCTCACACCTAAAATATGAGTAAAATACATAAGTATTACACAATATACATAATTATGAATCAATTAAAATATTAATAAAAAAGTATTAACTAATTATAATTAATTATTACTTAATTAACTTCCCACCCTATACCCCTACAAACCTAGCAACCCGCACCTAAAACAAAAACTAAAATAAATCAGTATTCTTTTTATATTTTTATATTAATTAATATTAATCACATACTTACTTAAACATTATTATTTATTATTATTATTATTTAATAGATGATTAATTATTACCTAATTAACTTCCCACCCTACCCCTACAAACCCAACAACCCGCTACAATACTATTAGAAATTAAATCAAAACATCTAAATCAGATAAAATTACTAGCTATATTTAAAAAAAAGTAACAATTATACAAACAATGACAAATAAAATTAATATATAAACTAAAACACATTAAAATAATAAAGAAATTATATTTTTTACAACTATATTATTGAAAACGATATTAACAACAATGATATTCTTAACAAAGGTATTACTTATCTAAAACAGTGACATTCTTGCCAACAATATTTCTGCATCACAATACTTTTGTATCACAATATTTTTTCCCAATATTTCTGTCTCCTGATATAAAAAACTTGATATTTTGTACAAACATCTACCCTCACTGTACTGAGAGGCAAAACACCCAAGGCAATGTCAGCCTACTCTCAGATCTGCCTGTTATACCAGGGCCAAAGAGGAAAGAGTGCTACTCGCATTGTCAGGTGGATTGCTTTGAGATGCCACACATAGCTGAGGGCTAACACCACCTGACCTGCTCTGCTCTCAGCACTCATGACCTGCTGAAGGGATGCTCTGCGAGCTGCCTGGAATACCGAGTGTAGATTGTGACGGTAAGGTTTTGGAATGCAGTGCTGGTTGAAAGATGTCAAATTTGGGCTTATTTACCATGTGTGTCATGATTTTTAGAAAAGGGTATGGACAAGCATTATAATCTGCCATCTCCAATATGATTGCTCACCCATTGAATGTTAACAGACGTTTTCAATCCAAGATGAGGAAGAGTTTTTTTCAGTGTTGTCACATTCTCTTAGTACCATACATAAGGATGTATTTCCAAGCAAAGTGTCAGTTGCAATGGATTAGTTCCCTTATTTTTCTTTGCATTCATTGCCCCTCTGCTATGATTATTTGTCCCTGATATTTCTGCTTATAGTTTGAACTTTTTTCTGGATTCTGTTTCTGCATAACTTTGCCAGACTCGTTTCCCCTCCCTGATGTCAGGAGGAGTTTGGTGCATTGCTATCTTCATTTAAGACCTGCAAGGCTGCCAAGTAGGCTTTTAACCCTTTGTGGTTTTTATCACCTAACTGGGACTCTCGTACGGAGACTCTTACCACCTTTTGTTTATACTAATCTATGCAGGATGGCACCGTGGCTCCTGAGAGAAGGCACCCTTTCCTCAGACAATCAGAATGGGGCTCAACAGACCTTCTCAGCATCCAGTCCTTGACAACGACCTTCAGCATATTCTAAATACAGATTTGATGTAGATGTTGTTGTGACGACTTAGGGTTAAATTTTCAAATAAATCTGCTCTGGTGACAAGCTGGACTTGAGACTAAACGTTACTCTGGCTTGCCAAGAACTATTTGGTAACGCTCATACTGAAAAAGGCTGAAGCCTCCTGGAGGATTACATTTGTGGTTCCCAGGACTCTGGATAAAGTACTGGTGCAGGTTTCCATACTTAAAGAGTACTTCAGAGAAAGCTCTCTGCAATAAATCAAATTATCTTGAAACAAAGAAAGACACCCAATAATAAAAAAAAAAAATTCCACTGTTTAATGTATTGGCGTACCACACGGTAAAGATGCTTGACACTTTAAATGTTCCTATTTCCTGCTTCCCTTCCAAGGCAAGGACAAAAGAGTTTCAATTCTCTGGGCATATAATTGCTGACATACTTAGTATTCAGATTAATGTGCCAGTTTGGACAGAAGATGGTTGTGGTAGAAGGCTCTGCTCTTGACAGCATAAAATGTGTGGATTCTCTTTCCTGCAGTGACTCTTTATTTCCCATGCTCACCCATATAGTATCCAGACAGTAAATATACCTCTATTTGGTTGCATGCAAATTGAAATTAGAATAGAGAAATGGGATAGTATATTAATCTATGTTTCAAACAAAAGTAAAATGTGTAAATAAACATATGCTGTATCATTTCTAAATGGACAAGACCAATCAGAGAAATTCTCTTTGGTTACAGTGAGAAATGTCCATTCAGAGAAAGTGATGTTTTAGGGCAATAACCTTGCACACTGGATTTGCCCAGGAGAGCTGCAGAAAGGCAGTTTAGTCCAGAATTTTACATCACTGAATCTCTTGCATGTCTGTGTTCCTCCAGGGCATGAGTGCACATGCTGTTGGAAGAACAAATGTTTTGTTAAAATCCATTGCCTTCTGAGATGTGCACCCATGGAGAATCTCCATCCTTGCCACTCAAGTGTTGCAGCGGGCGCTTTTTCTACTTTCAACACTGTTCTGGGCCCATAAATGATTTTACAAATTTAGTCACTGAACTTCTACACTTTACCGCAGAGGCATTGGTCCTCAGCTGGACTTTTCTTCGTCGTAGTGAGGATGAGAAATCAGGGTGTCCCACTATTGGCCACCCAATGAGGACCAATAATTGGTAGCCAATTCACAAATTAGAGATAAGGTTCTAATACACTACTCTCAGAACCATGCTATAAAAATAATGTAGTGCAATTGGAAGACCCAACCTCCTAAAGAAGTTTAGTCTAACCAGGATTATACAAACCACAGCTCTGCAGTCGCTACACAGAAGAAAAGCAGCAGAACCCGGTGTTCTGAAAATAATCTATGACTCTACCTGTCACACATTTAGAAATCACTATTTCATAAGCACAGTTTCTTTGGAAAGAACATTAAGACACAATTACAAGACTCAGGCAATTTAGGTAATTTGGTTTTTGTATTAAAGATTCAAAATCAATGCCTATAGGTAACATTTTAAGTAGTTCCGAAATAAATCTTACAGCACGTAGTATTAAACCACACATTTAGCAAAAGTATTCTATTCATAAAGAGGATGGTATCAATGAAGGGAGGAGAATGATTCAAAAGAGTTCTCTCAGAAAGGGCAAAGGGATCAAATAAAAGTCCACTAGGGGAATGTCCATGAGAAAGGGGAATGGAGCACAAATCAGGAACGTTCAAATCTGGTCTCCCACCAGACAGCTGTAATTATTTCAGCAGGCAAGTTCATTTGCAGAGAGAGGAAGGTGGGGGCATGGAAAGGTAATCAATCAGTCTGTCAGCAAAGAAGGATTCCAAATCGATCAGCTGCAGCCATAGCAGACGCTGCAGTAGAAGGCCTAAAAAAGAAGAACAAGGCCCCCTCCTCCTTTGGAGTAGCACTTTTTATACTCCAAATCATCCATATGTGACATCAGTTGTCATTCCACAATGGTATGACCGTCATGTGATCATTCTTCCGTTCATCAGGTACAAAATTGATACTCCAGCATATTTTCTCATGCTGCTCATGAGAAAGACTGTTCATTTTGTCCTCACAGGTTAGTTGACAAAGAGCTATATACTTTGTTACTCTTCATGGGTTTAGTCAAAAGGTCGGGTTCCCACCGATTCACTCACAAGAATACTAGAATAATGTCCTATTGATAAAAGAATGTTGCATAAACAGAACGCATAAAGTAACATTTAAGGAAACATAGCAAATTCCATTACACCGGGCTATGAAATAATGAAGTCTAGAAGAAAAAAAGGCAATTAGATGCATTTAAAGTTAGCATTTCTTATTTAGTAAAATAAACTCATAATTAGGTTCAAGCATAACGAAATAAATCAAACATTTTATATAGAGAAATAATGGTAACGCTGACAGTTATTATTGCATAGAAATGTCTAAACCTGAATATTGCCTACTAATACAATTTTCAAAGTACATACATGTATATTATTCTTAAAAATCATTTTACTAAAAACATTTTTGGGGATTTATGATTCTAATAATGTCAAGCATTAATACTGCAAATATCACTCATGTTAACTTATTGCATATTACTTTTGAACCGCCTTTCTCTTCTAATGATGCATTACAATGAACGCAAAAGAGATGCTATATCTCACCAATAATAATTTTAATAACCATTGTTAAAATAATCAATAAATCTAATAATTATCATATTAAATTCATTGCATTTAAGTTCTTCTATTTCTACAAAACCCAAACACGCTTTTATAGTACTGGTACTTCAACTTTCCTTGGTTTCAGTGTTGTTTTTCTAGACATGTGCAAAATGCAGATTAGAGTTTAAGGGGCCGATTCCGATTCGGGCCGGAAATCTCTCCGACCGAGCCGGACTCGGAGAGAATTCCGACCGAATCGGACCCTGGCAGTCCGACCGAACGAGTACGATGCGCACGCATGCACCCGGACTCGATTCGGTCGGACTCCCATTGAAGTCAATGGGAGCCGGTCGTACAACGCGTACGCGGGCTCCCATTGACTCAATGGGTGCGAGGCTAACAAGGGCGCCCCTACAGCGGGTACGCGTCGAAGCGCATCGTGCCGTACAAGCACAGGTAGGGGGACCCATGGGTCCTCCCTGTGTGCGACTCGCGCAGCTACGCAGTACAGGGGGTCCGACGCGGACCCCAAAGTCCGGCTCCGACAGCTCTTTCGAGCCGGACGGCGCGAGTCGGTCGGACTGCTCGCGGTGCACATCGTACTTACCCGGCCGGGGAACGTCTCCATTGCGCGGTGCGAGTTGTGTCCGTGCGAGTCGGTCGGAGCGTGTTGTAGCCGCGTCGAGTCGGTCGGCGATTTCGCGGGCGCTTGCATCGTACTCGCTCGGCCGGACCCGCGTACGATTCGGTCGGGAAACAGGGCTCCGAATCGGATCCGGTAATGCCGAATCCGATTCGGAGCCCTACCGGCCGAGATCGGAATCGGCCCCCTAGTGTCAAAACTGACTATTGTGTTGTGCAAAGAAAAATCAGCTTTTACGCTGTAACACAAGGAATACTCCACATCCTATGCAGTGAGAGCTGCCTGTGCTGGAGCATTACTCAAGGTGATGCCTAGGTGAGAGCGAACCCAATCTCCATCTCCTCTTCCTTCTCTTCCCCACCCATTGAAAGGTGGAAACCATCTGCTGATTGTACAGAGCGAATGTTGCTGGTGGTACTTGATTGTGCAGAGGGAACATGGTGGGTGGTACTTGCGCAGCACATTGTCGGCCATAGACCAAAGAGGCCAAATATTGGACCGGAAGAGACAAATGGCTTCTCTTACCCTGATGACAGGATTGACAACCTAGCAGATATAAGAAAGACACAGAAAAATCTGCATCCTTCATCACAGAGGTCTCACTGTAGTAGTGCAAGAATGTGACTCAATGGAAAATTACTTTCAGTACCATCTCCAACGCAGAACGTGCAGTGAGTTGAAATATGGTGGCTCTATGGTGGGTTTAGAGAAGGGGGAAAGTGATCCAGGACTACTGAGTAGAACAAAACTATGTCAACTACAGTACTGCAAACTAGAAAGCATTTAAAAAACTGGAGACAAAATCTGCTGCCATGGGGGCCATCAAGAACAAGCAGTGAGACAATTTTGGGCTCTCAAAATCTGAAGAGTGTGCTGTGACATCAACAGTTTAGCTGGAGGACAGGCATTAAAGTTTAGACAGCAGAGAGATGGGCCCTCAGTCTGGTATTTATTGGATTTCCTGCTGTAGTAGAACCTAGAGATCATAAAGATCCTGAGATGGGTTTTCTTTCTCGGACGAAAGCCAGGCTGGGGGTTTGTTCCAATTACCAGTAAGAGGTGCAAATAATAGTGACAAGGCCCATGAAATTGTCCTCATTGTTCTACATGAGGAATCAGTGAAGCAGAGGCGTCTGAGACAGACAAATAGAAACAAAGAGATTATTTTTCCCACGTTTGCAAGTAACAACAGGCAGAAGGAGACACTCACAAGAAGCGCACAGTCCTTAATAGGTGCCACTGTGAGAAACTACGTTTTTACTTTGTTTTCAGCACTCCATGGGAGTGCAGGTGTTTTCTTGTTCTCTCATCCACTTGCAATTTTAGCCACACATCCTTCTGAGTTTTAAAAATTCAAATTAACCCCCCCCCAAACAGATTCCCCATTGCTCCCCCTGCCACTGCTCGTGCTGCTCACTGGCGTTTACACGCTCGCCCGCTCCATCGTTGTCTCCCTGTCACGTTTGGTTTTCTTTTCTTTTTCTATATATGCATGGGTGAGTTCACAATCAGATGTGAAACCTCGGGTGCTTACTCTAAATTCGCAATTTGCACATTTTATACCCTTTCATACATGGCTTGTCTTGGACAGAAAGAGTCCAGAACTCTCCCCGAAACGCTGGGAAGAAATTCCAGATATGTGAACTTAAGTACTAATAGGTCTATCATGTCCTGGCAGACTTGACAAAACGTCTCCCTCCATAGAAGTGCAAACCTCTTAAGGGGGCTAAATGACTTTCAAACGTGCAGATAAAACTTTTAATTCAGAGAGCCAGCTGCAAGCTGCGCTGAACTCTAAAAGTCCCTCTGGCCTCAATATGACCTGTCACGAAAGAGTATATTATTTTGAAATTCACATTCAATGTAGGAGATAATGGACCATTATAAAATGTTAGATACAAAATATTTGTGCTATTGGCACTTCTCATTACATGTTGGGCAGAATAAGGTTGGGTACCGTTACCACAGCGAGACTTATTTACTGGGTTTGTATATTCCCCCTATAATGTTAACATGAAAAAGAGGCACCACATTTCGAATCAGAATTTAACACTCCAAATTCTGCATGTTTTGCCTTTTGCATGGATCATTTCCTCTGATAACCTTTCGGCAATTTTTGACGTTTATTGATCTCTCATGAGAAAATGACGAGGGTGTGATAATTATCATGCATCTTGTAATTCTGATCTCCATGCAAACCAGATCAGAATCCAGCCCTGAACATGTAATGAGAGAACCAGTGTGCAGAATACTTTAATAAAATGTACCTCATTGAGACTCCCAAAAATCAATCAGAGGTACTTTTCTGCTGCTTAGTGATAGAAGACTTATGAAAAGGAGTTTGCAAAAGGTGTTAAAACTGTTTCATACCATAATTGATTGTGAGTCAGGATTTAATTTGAAAGATTTTTTCTAATTTCGAAGCATCAAAATACACAGCCTAAAGCTTGGACTCATTTGAAATAGGAGATATGAAAATACCTCTACCCATTCAGGTGTAAGAAGTTAAAGAACGGTTACCAAAACCGGTATGAAGTAAACTTAGCTTTGTATTAAAATATATTTCTTTTTAATAGAACGACCTCCAAAACTCATTGTTATTGAATTATGGAAAAAGATATAAGTGAATTTTAGAACAGGAATAGTTTTGGTAAAATTACCAAATTACTTGGGGCCCTATTACGACTTTGGTGGCGTGGGGCCGCCACGCTCCGCCCCTCTCCCACACCACCAAAGCCATCTGAGTTCCTGTAGTCCATGCCTTGCAGGAACTGGGATGCATGCACACAGGGGGGCACAACTTGTGCCCCCCTGCATGCACCCCATGCATGTCCCTCAGGCAACAGGGGGCCCTGTAGGGTACCCTTTGTTTACTCTCTTCCAGAGTTTTCATGGCAAGCTCACCGCCATAAAAACCGTGACAGAGAGGAAATTCGTAATATGCTTGGTGGTGCCACAGCGGCACTGCCAAGCATACTGCGGCCTCAAGACCGCTGCAAAACCACCAGGGATCTCTTATCCCTGGCGGTTGTGGTGGTCCCATGGCAGTCCGACCGCCCAACTTGTAATAGGGCGGTCGGATCGCCGGTGCGGGACATAGTGGCAGCCTTAGTCATAATCAGGCCCTTAGTGAATTGGAGACCCACATATAACAACAGCGTTTGGAAGAGGAGGAATTAAAAACAGTATTAATGTAATATCATCTGAATTAGGACTACCTTCTGACCAGGACCTTTGCTATGGTGGAGTTGTAGAAAAAGCCTGGGGTATATATCCATCGAAAGATGTTAGTAGGCTTTTAATATTTTATTAGCACGCAAGTAAATACAATCCACAAAATGCAACAGCAATACAATAAAACAATTCATTAGAACAATTAATTAGAACTGTGCTATAAGGTAATAGAGACTGTGGCAATATCTATTAACATCTTAACAGATATAAAAAAATTAGAGGTGTAAAAATCAAATCAAATGGTGGGGCCTCAGTCACAGTGCACCACTACCTCGCTATACAAATACTACATACATGCATACATACATACCCACGCGCAATGTATTATACAGTAGGTGAACGGTCATGCAAAGTATTATTCTATACTATTACTTTGCTGCTCATGTGTATTGTTCTTTTATGAACTTTTTTATTTGACTGATATTTCAACATTACACAGTAGACGCAACAAGGCTATTACAGTATACATCCCAAGCAAACTATACATGGGCACAGCAATACAGTTCCACCTTTCTTTTCC
The DNA here is from genome assembly GCA_963921515.1 of Calotriton arnoldi. NCBI lineage: Eukaryota > Metazoa > Chordata > Amphibia > Caudata > Salamandridae > Calotriton > Calotriton arnoldi. Next base: position 2,905,335 of record CAWUFW010001114.1, read on the forward strand.
AAACAAGGTTATGCTTAAGGAAGTACCACCACAATCAAACAATAAAACCTCAGAGGCTTATAAACAAAGATTCCCCACATAGTCCCAGAGTGATAGCACCGAACAAAGACAGCCACCGACTAGAGTGTGATCCCACGTGATATTTGTCACCTTAGCATATCGATGCATCCCATATGTTGAAGATTCACTTTATTGTCCATTGTCACCTAGTCTTCCAAGAGCCAGCATGTACCAAGCATGCGCAATTCATACGTCATTGGGCCTAGAGGACTATGGTACATTTTCAAGATATTCCTCCTCCATAACACTACAGAACTCTGTTTTGTTTTCAACCATTTATCTTTCAGAGGCAGTGGATACTAATACCATGCCATGGTGACACACCCTTTCAGCAGCACTAATAAAAGAGACAAGAATTTCCTGGAGCTCCCAGGTGCCTTTACTTTGTGTCACTTAACATGGCCATCATTGGGTGTGTGACAAAGGAATTCCAGTTATATTCATTTATATCTTAAAGATCTCCAAGCCGAAGTTGAAAATCGACGAGCAACTCCACACCGACCTTTGCTGCTTATTAAATGCTTAACCTATGGGTAATGTTTTAAAAATGTCTAATGACTTAAGTTGCCTTTCCCGGTTTGTTTTCAGGTTTCTTATGATGTCCTGCTTTTTCTTCTAATGCTGACGCTGTTAACGCAGGCCTTCCTTACCACTGCAACTGTCATCCAATGTGTAAAATACAAAACCCAAATGCAAATGCACGACTCTTCATGGGGCATGTCACAAATAAATAAATCGGATTATCGAACAGTGGCGGTGAGTGACAGGTAAATCAGCCATTTTTTACATTCAAAGGTTGTGCATAATATTGTCTTGTTGCAACAGTATGTCTCTTTTTACAAGAACAGGATTGTCCAAGGGAGCTACAAACTCGCTGTTGTGGTAGATCTCGACTTGACTCGTTACCTCTAAAGATGACTGTGTTCTCAAACCCTTGGGTTGCTTACAGCTGAAATTACAAATTAAGAAAATATGATGTCAATGCACGACTTTTCTTTATTATTCTCAAGAATTCATACCATTTGTTTTTTACCTTTTGCCTAAGAAAGAAGTGTTTTGAGTAAAAGGGAAGGAAGGAATATAACAGACATTGAGGAAAGGGCGCAACACTGGCAGGAATCAACAACCATCGCCTTTTTTAAAAAACATTTTGGCTTAGATATCCGCTGCAAATTTGCATGTTATTGTGGCAGACATCCTGAAACAGGTTTTGAAACATTAGTAAATACCTTAAAGGATGGCAGCCACAAATGTGCACGCATCCGCAGTGGCCATCTATGAAAGATGTAGTAAATGCGCAGGAAACAGGCGATGTCTTGAAGAGGTTTATTACCAGGATACAAGGAAAGAAGCCAGCAAGGAAACGGCCAGCTCCAACAGAAACAGCTTCAAGAGTGAACACATATACATTCTAATGTTCCCAAGCAATGAGGAACATTCTAAGTAGAACAGAAGTAATACATTTAATAGAAAAGCTTAAAGAAACAAGATGCAAATAAAATAACACAACATTAAATACTACATTACCTTCCCTTCTTCTTAAAAAGTTTTTTTTTTTAAACGTATTCTAGGCTTAACAATCACCTGGGCACTCCTCCTAAGATTACCCAGTGGCGATCTGTATTGGTAGAAACAAAACTCTTGTTACTAGAAAGAGAATGTGAAACATTTTGTAGAACTTTGGCAACTTTGCTCAGGTTCCACCAAAACCTGCCGTCTACTTGCACGGCGTTCCCCACAATCTTTGAAACCTTGACAGGTCTACCAAATTTACTTTCACCCTTGTTAACATGATACGACTTCCTTATCCTGATCATATCTCCAACCTCCAAAGGAGAAGTTTTGGAACCCTTCTTAGAATTATACCATAGCTTTTGCTTAGACTGTGGAAGACATATTCTCTTTGACAATGGACATCAACTTTGAAATATCAGACTCAGACTTTATGCACTTTGACATCCATCCAGGTCTGAAAGATGTATTAGCCTTCCTACCCCTCATTAGCACGAATGGTGAGACTTTTGTAGAAGAATGAGGAGTGGTCCTATAAAACCAAATCATGCTATTCAAAGCACCATAAACAGGAAGGGGTGGGAGCACACTGCTGACCTCCCAGCACAGTTCGCCCCTTAGCATTATGGTAAATGCAGTTTGTAGTGCACGCTTACTTGGTATTTTGCTGGAGTGTTCCACCAAAGTTGGTGCAGGTTAGTGCTGTACATCTCTAGACACATGTGTTTCTGGATTTTATCCGTCATCAGTAGAGATCAAAAAATGATTTTCATCTGGGGTTGCTGAGCAGGCTGCCACAATTCTTACAGGTCTCAGTACCCCTCACAGGCGCACAGGTGCATCTCCACAAGCTCGTCAGCTCAATGGCTCAAGGGAGCCTTTTCAAACAGGAAGGGGTGGAAGCACACTGCTGACCTCCCAGCACAGTTCGCCCCTTAGCATTATGGTAAATGCAGTTTGTAGTGCACACTTACTTGGTATTTTGCTGGAGTGTTCCACCAAAGTTAGTGCAGGTTAGTGCTGTACATCTCTAGACACATGTGTTTCTGGATTTTATCCATCATCAGTAGAGATCAAAAAACGATTATTCATCTGGGGTTGCTGAGCAGGCTGCCACAATTCTTACAGGTCTCAGTACCCCTCACAGGCGCACAGGTGCATCTCCACAAGCTCGAATGCTAAGGGGCGAACTGTGCAGGGAGGTCAGCAGTGTGCTCCCACCCCTTCCTGTTTAAAAAGGTTCCCTTGAGCCATTGAGCTGACGAGCTAGTGGAGATGCACCTGTGCGCCTGTGAGAGGTACTGAGACCTGTAACAATTGTGGCAGCTTGCTCAGCAACCCCAGAAGAAAATCGTTTTTGATCTCTACTGATGACGGATAAAATCCAGAAACACATGTGTCTAGAGATGCCAGCACTAATCTGCACCAACTTTGGTGGAACACTCCAGCAAAAGACCAAGTAAGCATGCACTACAAACTGCATTTACCAGAATGCTAAGGGGCGAACTGTGCTGGGAGGTCAGCAGTGTGCTCCCACCCCTTCCTGTTTAAAAAGGTTCCCTTGAGCCATTGAGCTGACGAGCTAGTGGAGATTCACCTGTGCGCCTGTGAGAGGTACTGAGACCTGTAACAATTGTGGCAGCCTGCTCAGCAACCCCAGAAGAAAATCGTTTTTGATCTCTACTGATGACGGATAAAATCCAGAAACACATGTGTCTAGAGATGACAGCACTAATCTGCACCAACTTTGGTGGAACACTCCAGCAAAAGACCAAGTAAGCATGCACTACAAACTGCATTTACCAGAATGCTAAGGGGCGAACTGTGCTGGGAGGTCAGCAGTGTGCTCCCACCCCTTCCAGCACCATAAACATCATGGTTGCCAGCTTTAGCCCACTTCACACAATCACCAACAACGTGGTTCATCCTCTCTACAACTCCGTTGGCTTGAGGATGATACAAGGAACTTTTGACATGTCTCACACCTGAAACAGATAAGAAAGACTGAAACTCATAACTGACAAACTGTTTACCATTGTCCAAAACAAGGACTTCGGGAAAACCCTCCCTCGACCAAACATCACTCAGAAAGTCAATAACGCTTTTAGTGTTGGGCTCCCTGACAAGCTTAATCTCCGGCCATTTGGAGGCATAGTCCATAAGGACCAAAACATATTTGGACCCACCTGCAAACATCTCATACGGCCCCATAATATCCACTCCTAGTTTTACCCAAGGACCATCAGGACACTCAATAGGTATCAGGGGTTGAACAGCAACTTTAAGAGTTTTGTCTGCTGCACTGCAAACACAACAATTAGCAACAACATCTTCAATTTCTGAATCCATACTGGGCCACCAAAAGGCATCACGAACCCGACGTTTGGTGAGAGAAGATCCTAAATGTCCTTCATGGGCCCTCTCAACAATCCCTCTCCTGAAAACATGCGGAGGAATGAGCTTATCACTCCGCAAAAGTAGACCATCTTCCAAGGAAATTTCACTCTCAACTTTCGAAAATGGCTGTAACATAGGAGATAACACCTTTTCTCTGGGCCACCCATTCCTGACAAGGGTACAGACTTCTTGGAGAACACTATCATCGCGGAAAGCAGACCTCCACTCATTTTCTAAACAAAACTTTAACTCAGGTATTTCCATGGTTGCAACTAGACAGTCCTCGCAATCTTCATCAATAAGATCCGCAAAAGTAAACTGATCATCTTCATCCACTTTGGCAGGGAAACGAGAGAGAAAGTCTGCCCTGCCATTCCTACCTCCAGAAATGTGCTTGACATCGAACTGGTACTGTAAAACCTTACTGACCATCCTCATGATCCTAGGAGTACAACATTTACTCATGCTGCTACCTAAGATATTAATTAAAGGTTTGTGATCCGTTTGTAGAAGAAAACGTTTCCCCCAAATGTATGGGCGAAACTTTTCAATCGCCCAAGAACAAGCTAAGAGTTCTTTCTCAATGACTGAATACTGTAACTCGGCAGCCCCTAAAACTCTGGATGCAAACCCAATGGTATTTTCTACTCCATCCTCCACCTATGTCAAAGTTGCTCCTAAACCAACTTGGCTGGCATTAACAGTGAGACAGCATGATAGACTGGGGTCAAAAGGTTTGAGGACAGCACTCTCTCCCAACAACAACTTAACTTGACTAAAGGCTGTCACACACTCATTGCACCATTCAAATTTGACACCTTTCTTTAGGAGATTGCTGATAGGACGAACAATAGTGGCATAGTGAGGAATAAATCTCGAATAATATTCACACAAACCTAGTAGGGATTTAACCCCAGTCTTATCTGTAGGTGCAGAGGCGTTAGCAATGGCTTCAAGTAGACCAGGTCTGGGACTAACCCCTTCTTGAGTGAGAATATGACCCAAGTACTCCACTTCAGTACAAAAAAATGTACATTTCTCTGGTTTTAACACAACACCATGTTCTTGAAACAAACTAAGAACTTTGTGGAGTATGCGATCATGTGAATTAACATCTTTGGCGAAAATTAGAACATCGTCTTAAAACACCAAGACACCGTCAACTCCTTTAAGAATGTTACTCATCACCCACTGGAATACCGATGCCGCTGACGCTAAACCAAACGGCATCTGTCGATATTGAAAGGTACCCAGAGGTGAAACAAAAGCGGTGAGATGACGGGTATCCGGATGTAGCTCCACCTGGTGGTATGCACTGGCGAGGTTGAGCTTGGAAAAAAACGTAGCCCCTTTGGTGGATGCAAACAAGTCATTGATCTTGGGAATAGGATGTGAGTCAACCCAAATCTCCTTGTTGAGCGATCTTAAATCAACACAGACCCTGAGTTGACCACACCTCTTCCTGACAACCACCAAGGGAGAAAGCCACAGATAAGATTCTGCGGGTTCAATGACACCTTTCTCACACAACTGTAATAATTCTTTCTCAAGGTCATCTCTTACGCTGTAGGGAACACCTCTGAGCTTATGTTTTACTGGGACTGCACCCTCCTTTACGATTATTCTGTTTGAAACCACGAATTTTGCCCGAATCATTCCCAAAAACAGATGGAAATTTATTTTTCAAAACTTGAATTCCTTCAGCACATCCCACAACAAGTACTTGTTCCTTGGCTCCTGGTTTGAGAATCATTCCAAAGAGCCCTTGATGGAACCAGCCTAAAATGTTCAAACCCTTCAGTGCTACATAGATTTTTCCTTTGATTTTCCTCCCTTTTAAACACATCTCCTCCTCAAAGAACCCCTTTAATTCAATTTCTACGACCTTCATATGATACAGGAGAGCGATCAGGAGGACACAATGGTTGGGAACCACTCCATGTCTCTTCGAATAACTTCTGGGTGATCATTGTTATCTTGGCCCCAGAGTCAACCAACAATTTGATACACTTGTCTCCCACGGTAATATCAACAATGGGATCAACACAAGACGAGGGATCACCTTGAACTACATCTTGTGAGACAGTGGGATAAACGAAACTAGAATTGCAATTAGTGACAACTGAGACTACTTCCGTATCTGAAGAGGAATCAGACTCAACGACACACACAACTGGTTTCTTTTGCCCTCTCCTTTTTAAACAAATTTTGGCAAAATGCCTCACCTTTTTACAATAGTTGCAGGTAACATTAACTGCAGGGCATCTGGATCCCTTGGAATGAGGAGGATTACCACACCTAAGGCATAAATTCGAACCCATATTAAATGTGGTTTCAGGTCTGAAGGACTTGGTAAGAGCATTTCCACTGCCACTGCCTTTCACTGATTTCTTGTGTGGTTTAACAGAAGAATTAGTGTTGATAACATTGACGGAATCTAACACCTTGTCATCCAATTCCTTTAAAGAAACCATAGAAATTTCTATGCTCTTAGCTAATTTGATTGTATCTTCTAAGGATGGATCACTCATGCTTAATAGTTTTTGCCTAATGTTCTTATCTTTACAGTGGCATACAAATTGATCCCTAATAAGTTGGTCTGTAAAATCTTCGCATTTGCAATCAGCTGCCAACCTGCGCAAAACAGAATGTAGGAGTCAACGTCTTCTCCTTCAGATTGCTTCCTCTTAAAAAACTTATGCCTGAGGACCATCAGACTGGGTTGTCTGTCAAATCTAAGCTTAAGTTTGAGTACTGTTTCTTTATACTCATCATTTGTTACACCTTCCTCTTGTGGTAAATCAGGTAAGTGTTTGAATACAGACCTACCTTCAAACCCGAGGAAATGCAAAAGTAAACATTTCTTTCTATCAGCGCTGAATCTGGATGCGCCAATAGCACCTAGGTAAGTTTCGAAGGCATCATGCCAAACCTCCCACCTAATGGAGGGTTCTCCTGGAGTGTCTAGAAATGCAGGAGGAGGATTAACAGATTGTAAGGTGCACATGGTGAAAATCAACAGTAATAATGAAAGACAAAGTAAGAAAATAATTTAAAAAACAAAAAGAGCAAAACTAGAATGCTTAGAAAATGTGAGTACACTGAATAGAACAAAGTACTGACGAGACACAATGGAAGTCAAGGTGTGCACATCACCGCATGATGGGCACTAGCAAAGTCCAAGGAGTTGTGAATAATATAACAAAATGCCCACTGTACTGATGAGAAAAAATAAAAGTCAAGGTGTGTACATCACCGCGTGATGGGCACAAAGAAAAATCCAAAATGTTTCTAACTGAGAAAGAGTCAAGGTGTGCACATCACCGCGTGATGGGCACCAAACGAAGGTATAACACGTTTGCCAATGAGTGTAATGTAAACCACTATGTTGATGAAGACGTGAGGAGAATAGACAAAATTTGGTGCCTTAGGTTAATAGAAGTGAGCCGAAACAGTAATGGCCGCTGAAGTGATGAGCCGAAACAGTAATGGCCGCTGAAGTGATGACTCGATACGCTATTCCGGTATCACGTGACAGGAGAATATGAAGCGGGACGACAGAGACACAAAGATCAAGTCTCTACTGCCGCCAGGAACAATAAAGCTGCGTGCGAGGTCATAGATTGTGTTGTGAGCGCGCGAGGTACCTACCAAGATGAAGCTCCTTCTGCCGTACACAGGACAGGAACAAGGAAGCTGCACGAAGACACGGAGCGAGCTGTGTGCGCGTGAGGTCTCAGCGTGTGATGCCAGGAGACTGGAACAATGAAGCTGCGCGAGGAGGCAGAACGACATAGAGGCGCATGAGACCAGCACGAGAGTGGCAGTTAGAAGGAGAGCGCAGGTAGCGATAAGAATAAAGGTGAAAAAAAAACTCGGTACCTTGGTAGACTTGTAGGTTCTTGAGTATCAGGCAGGTATGTGGTTAACGGATCTGCTTGGTTCTTGATGGCTTGAAGTTATAGATGCGTAGATAGGGTTGACACTTGAAAGAAAGTGCACGCGTGGGTAGGTCCATGTAGCCAAGATCGTCGCCAATAAAATGTGGTAAATGCGCAGGAAACAGGCGATGTCTTGAAGAGGTTTATTACCAGGCTACATGGAAAGGAGCCAGCAAGGAAACGGCCAGCTCCAACAGAAACAGCTTCAAGAGTGAACACATATACATTCTAATGTTCCCAAGCAACGAGGAGCATTCTAAGTAGAACAGAAGTAATACATTTAATAGAAAAGCTTAAAGAAACAAGATGCAAATAAAATAACACAACATTAAATACTACAAAAGCATTTGTAATGTCCTAATAAATGCATTCAAATATGGTTGCGGTGGATGTGCGTGCATCTGTGGCGGCCATCTTTAAACTGGAGTTGTTAAAATAAAACAAAACCATTCAAAGGTGCCTGCTGCACAAGCATGTGTACACGTGGGTAGCCATGTTAAAATGTTAAAAAAATAGTTTAAAGGTGGCTGCCTGTCAACGGCAGGCCTGGAAGCAAATAATTTTAAAAACAAGATTTGGGGGTCAAAAGAATGCTGGGTGAGGGTATAATGGGAGAAGAAGAGTGCGAAATACAGAGGAAGGGGAGCAGGGAGAGGGAAGGAGAGAAAATAGCCCTCACCATGCCTTACAAAGCAAGGTCTGCTATCGGCATTGGAAGGATACCTCATCCAATCATAACACTATGAGACCAAAGTGCTCATTGGCACGACGAGCACACGAATCACGAGGAAAGACATCAAATCAACAGTAGGTAAGTGAAACAGAGTCACAGAGGCATCTAGTCATGAGAAAGAGAATGGCCCAAAGCCCACTATAAGCATACGTAATGGAAGCAGTTGATCTGACTAACAGTCAGCTAAAGCTGCCTGCTGCAAAGATATAAAGAAAATTGAGCCTTCAATTCACTTATTACCTTTACAGTGAGTAGCACATTAGTTGTGTTAATAGAAATTGTAAAGACAAAATCAAATCGGGCCTTCCACAACTCATCAAGTACCTCATGCATACTGTGCCCCTCCTAGTTTCTCTTACTGAGTGAATCCTCAACTGGATGCCACTGATAGACAGTCCTATTTTTCTCACTATTTGACACAACACTAAGAATGATGTCTGATGAGCCTCTATGGAGAAGAACAACTGCCTTCAAAATCTGGCAGCCAAGTTTGTTTATAGACCCCCTCAGAAATTCAGTGAAAAATATTCAAATGAATGTTGTGAGTGCAATGCAAAACCTACATTTAACAGTTATTGTACACTGTGTAAACTATAACACAGATGTGTGCAGTGACCTGACATATGGCACTACTGATTGCATCTCAAATTACATTTTCATTGACATCACTGATGACATCTCAGATGATAGCATTGACGACATCATTATCACACATGACATCACCAATGACATCATCTAAGACATAACTGATGTCAACATATACTGCATTGCCTGTTCCATTTTCAATGGCACCACCGCTATTAATACAAAGGACTTCAAAAAGCTTCATCCTGATGGGTATTATACCCCGATGCTACCAACTAAGATTATTTTTTTCTGAAACCACGATTTTTTGAAGATTAGATAATTTAGCCTACATTGTTTATCTACATTATGATGCTTTTCCCTTATACTCATGCTTCCCTGTGGATGATTTGCTGAGAGAGTATGCTTGGGCAATATCTGGGTCGACCTTTGAGGCTGAACACCAAGTAGGCACAGGATTAACCCAAAGTTTGAACTCCATAAACAGCAGTTAGTGAATGGTACACTCAGCTTCACTGACCAAGACCTTAGGCACAGCTCCAGAAAATCACCTTCAGTTGTAAAAACAACTTTCTTGACCTTACAACATTGCCCAATTCCCAACTCGTGCAAGCGGGTGAAAGGCACAAGACATAGCCTTCAGGGCATGCTCTGCAATAAATTTAACACCATCACCCGTTGTAAAAGCCTATCTTTTGCTGTAGACAGGCTATACGTGGACCTCTTGAATTTGACCAAGTAGAATATCTTTCAAGCACACTCTTTCGTTTGACCCCTTTCACTTAGCATCAACATAAATTAGCATAGAGCCTTGTCCCTTCTTCTTTGAATCGGAAGTATAGCGTGTTATCTTCAACCATTTAATTTGCTCTCTTCTCTTGCACCCATTGCACATAACAGATTGTCATTGTTGAGTGTGGAGAGGAGCTATGACTAATGAGAGGTAGAGCCTTGGATAGGTCATGCAGTTCCTCTCTGCCTTCAACAACTGTAATACATCCAGTGGTCCTGGAACAATTTTCAGAGTGGGGGTGCTGCCATCAACGTTACATCACAGAACTCATAGGAATTCAGAAAAATCCAAGCAACACACAAAGAACAAGTGTAGCAAATAAGTCACCCTCGGTCAGCAGAAGAGTGGTAAGGTTGTAGAATGTAGCTGGTGTTGCATTTAGGAGCATTCTGTCATAAACATATTACAAAAGCATTGCGTGGTAGTCACTGTCATTTACAGACAGCACATTTTCTATTGCAATGTGCACAGACATACAATTTTACTGATAAAACTGTATAGCGCACAAACGAGAATGTGTGGAAATTGGGTTTCAGACACTATTTCTCATTTACGCATTGCCAAGTAAATTGTCTTGATTTGTTTTGACATTATTAAAATCTTTGTTTCCATCACACTTTAAAAATAGAAAAAAGTGCTTTATCTGTGCTTTCCTATTTATTTATTTATTTAGGATTAATTGTACAGTTAATTTATAGGCATTTAAATGTTGTTTTATCTTAAAAGAAAACGACATCCTAAAGCCTTTCCTTTCATACCAGCAAGATTTTCACATTTTTCACTTCACTAAACTCTCACACTTTACACGCGCAATGTGACAGGATAAAAACAAAATTTTAAGTCATCTTTTATGCTGGTCCACCTTCAGAACTCCAGCATAGTTATTAAGATGCCCTCTCTGGGCTCAAGGTGCTGTTGTAATTGCCCCCCCTCCAATCTCTGGGCCCCGGTCTATTGCATGATCAGCTCCGATCTGTAGAAGGTAGAACCTAGTTTTTCACAAAATCATTATGAGTCCAGAAAAGCGACAAAGCCTCTAAGCATCCGAATGATATGTTGGCCAGAAGTATGGGGATTGCTTATGTAAAGGGGGGGTCATTAATCCCCCACAGCTTGGCCCTTGATCATGGACCACTCTGATGAATCACTAATGTATCTATGTACAAACACAGAGAGTGGAACGGACAAAACCGCACCATTTGTCAGTTAAGATATAAACCATACATCACTTTCTTGCATGCAATATTTTTGTTGAAACAAAATATGCATTTTGGTGGGCATTAACACTCTTCTTTTTTGGTCTTTGCTACACACAGCTTTAACTGTCTGTTGGTGTGACTTATTGGTTTTAATATACAGAGAGTGGGCTTTGGGTCAGCACCTTAGCACCTTGCTCAAGACCAGAGAGCTCTGCTGCCTTTCTTCGTTGTCTACTCTGATCGCTTCCCTCCATGTTTTTGTAATTGTTCACACATGAGCATTTTTGAGCATTTTGGTCTCAATGTGAATTCGGAATGAATGACTGGTATCCTTCCACTGGTGACATTGCTTGCATTCAGGGAACTACTTTTCTCTTTCCTTAAATAAATATATATATATATATATATATATATGTATATATATATATATATATATATATTAACACCAACTCCAATTCCACAATCGACACCAGACACCGACACGAGGGCTTGATTTTTCCAATTTCACACGTTTATTATTCTTTTGCTGTAATGCGTTTCGGCATTTCTGCCTTGCTATATAAATATATTATATAAACGTAATGTGGTTTTCTGTATATTATTCTGCTCTTTCTGGACCCATGGTGGGTATCCCACCAGATTCATTGCAGCCTCCCAACGTAGTGTTGGAAACCAGGTGAGATTAGCTCCATCATGCTGCTTAAGATTATAAAATATCCACGAGTAAATGATCAGGTGACTTCCGTTCTCTTGAACTCAATATGACCATAACCAGCATTTCCACATATGGAAGAGAGCAAGAATATATATATATATATATATATATATTCACTGAAAAAACCATAGGTTTCAGGGAGGTTATAGTTAGTTGGAGATTTCACTCGTACAAAACCAGAGAAATTCCACCGTTATAGTTTGTTCAGCTAACTATAACTCGCGCCCATAATGCACTGCTGATCACGTCACATATTACATCATTCATGACATGGTCAGTGACATCACAGATGACATCACTGATGACATCTCAAATGACATCACTGATGACATCACGGCCCCCCTCCCCTAGATTGTAAAGCCCCGGGGACGTGGTGGTCCCCGGGGGCCCATAACGGACCCCCGCATTTGCATACTTAGTGCCCCGGGGAGGTGGCGGTCCCCAGGGCGTGTGGGGGGACTCGAGCCCCCCACATATGTTTTTTTTTTTTAAAATAGAAGCCCCGGGGAGGTGGCGGTGTTTATTTTTATTTTTTTATTTTACGGAGTTTTATATAGCGCAAACTTGACCCGAAGGGATCGGGTATCAGAGCGCTTTACATAGCACCAGTTGCGTTACATGAGGACACATTCATTTTTTTTGTTAGGCACAGGGAGATTAAATGATTTGCCCAGAATCACAGGATGTTCAGCGTCATTGCTGAGACTCGAACCCAGTTCCCCAGATTCGAGGTCGACCGCCCTAGCCGTTCTGAACCCCAGCACCTCTACTTTCAGCACCTATGAATAAATCACATATTATTCTCACTGGATCAGATAGTATGCATATATTGCATAAACCATTTTTAGGTCTCGCCTAGGCATCGCTTGCGTTGCCTCTTCGGGACATGCTGTATTCAGGATAAGGGCTTTAAGCTCTGCCCATGTTGAGCCCATGTTTTTAATTGCCTCCTTAGCTGCCTTTTGGAAATGCTTTTTTTCTTTGGTTAATGTCTTTAGTAGTGCCTTGTTGGTACTTCCTTTTTTTCCTGTTGTACCCTCCCATAAGGACTGCCCCTATTAAATGTGTTGTTACTCAGAATGTTATTTACAGTTTGTGATCACTATTTTGTTAAATTACTTTTTCCAAGCTGCTGTTGCAGGCTCAACATGCTCTGTCGCTTCCAGAAAGCAGAGTCCATGTGTTTTCCTGGCTGAGTGTGACGCTTATTCTCCCTGTGCCACCCCCTCCCACAACACTGCTTGCTTGTCCCCACCACCCACTTGCCTGCCCCCACCAGCCCTCTGAGGTCGCTGCTCGTTTCTTTTCATTTTCTGTTGTTTTCGTTAAGTTTAAGTGGGATGTATTTTGTTAAGCTTTTATCCTTTGACAAGAGTTTGATTTAAAATGGGACAGCGGCCTCTGCATGGCAGCCGCAGCGCCCCACTGTCCCGTCCACATGTTTAATGGGTGAATCGAACAGATGATCACGGGCTTTGCCCGGCACTCGGTTGCAGCATGCTCCTCCCCCATGGTAGAAAACAGCATAGGACCACCCACCGCCAACTTGGCAGTAGCTTAGATCACTCCCGCCTGTTCATATTTCTGACAGCTGCAGTCACATCAGTCTCACCCCGGGGAGCTGCTAGTTACAGTAGTCCACTTCTGGGAGCTGCAACCCCATTTTGCCAACGACATGTGTTTCTCTGAGGCCAAGGGCAGCAAGCGTATGACAGCAATCAGGTGTACCAGCAAAGCCCAGCGTCGCAGCCAAGCGGTTTCAATTTCGTCACCCTGCCCCACCTCCTTTCTTTATTTGGATCTTAACAAAAAAAGCAGCATGACCGTTTTAGAGCAGTAATATTTCCCTTCCGGTTCAAATGGACTTCTGATTTTTTTATTTTCTCTAGATGACTTTCTTTTAAATTGTAGAGTGATCGGGCAGTGTATTTTTTTTAGCTACATTCATAACAGTCTACTGGTGCATACTGGTTAAATGTTGTTTTGGCTCTGAATCATTTCAAATCGAGGCTTGGCAAGGACTGTTTTTGTGCCCTGGAAGTGTTTTGCTTCCACTCTTAGTGCCAACCACAGACCTACCGGTTACAAATTACAAGCGTTGGTTTTCTCTATATTATTCTGCTCTTTCTGGATCCATGGTGGGTATCCCACCAGATTCATTGCAGCTGACCAACATGGTATTAGAAACCAGGTTAGATTAGCTTCATCATGCTGCTTAACATTATAAAATACCTACGAGTAAAATGATCAGGTGACTTCTGTTCTCTTGGACTCAATATGTCCATACCCGGCATTTCCCTTTATGTAATAGAGCATTCTCATCATTTCCTTGATGACTGCATAGTATCAATTTGCGAAAGCAAATCCAGGATTGCTTTAGACTGTATCCCAGTGACATGCCCCATACACCAGAACCCATGATCAACGCGCTTGCTTGTAAATTCATTGTAAAACACACAATTGCTATCACAGACATACATTCACCCCAAAACAGAAAAATAAAAAACATTTACAAGCCAATAGCTCTAACTGTAAACAATGCGGGACCTATTGCATTGCAAATGGTTGTTTTCATGTGCAGACATTATAAACAAAGGCATTTAACCAATACCTAACCACAATGGGTTAAATCCACGAAGTGCTATATAATCTAACTTAATTGGCCCTGTGAGTATAGGGCTATTTGTTTTTCCTTGTTCAGTAATTGTCCTAAGGACACTATGTGGCAGTAAGCAATGTCTTCTCAAGTTATGCGATACTATGGTAACATTGTTGAATCTGATATTTTAACTTGAAAGATAATCGGGCGAATGTATGTTTGTTGGTGCAGTAATATTTTTTATTGAGCAATTGATATTTTTACTTTTTCCCTTTTATGAGTTATTGAAACACATTCTCAAATATATTTGTTTTTAGGTGTCCAACAGCGCTATAAAGGACTTTGAAATGGATACAGCGTGGAAATCTGTGGTGATCCAGATGGCACAGTGCCATGGATTTTTCACCTGCACAACCAAATACTATATTTTGATAGTAAAATTGATTCATGTGTTAGCGCTTTTACTACCGCAGTTTGCTACATATTCTGTGATTTATGCAATTCAGCTGGACCTTCAGACAGAAATTACTTTGTTTTTGCTGGAGTGAAATGTGATATTTAAAATGTATTCATTATCTTGTACGCTTCTAGAAAGAGGCCAGCATTCACTAAAGCTGTAAAACTGAAATCTTGTAAAATTGTTCAAAATTTCTCAAGTTTTGAGCATTGTATAGCAATGCTTAAGTCCCTTAAACCTTGTCCTTGAGGCATTTTTTGTACTAAGTAAAAGACCTTGTAATCAGAGACTACATTTGTATGATTAATACATCAATCAAACAAACCTCATTGCAGTAAGTGTGTTCACGTTTAAAGCAATGCTGCTGTGTAAAGATGGAATCTCAAATGTTTGCTCATTAGCACCCACTCTCCAGGTGGTGCATTGAAGAAGTACATTGAGGGTCGGAGGCGAGATAAATAAATAAAAATATTTTTGGCAACTCTGAAAACAGATACCAAGATACATTAAATGATGAGATTGATGAAAGAACAAGATCCATCTTCTCTTCAGCCCCAAGGCCACCTTCACAATGCTTTTGGCGCATGGCTTTCTCTGCAAGTGTTCCAAGATCTGAATGCCAACACAGATTGGCTCACACCACCACAGAAATAGAAGATATCACTACCTATCTCCCCTCCTTTTCAATATATAACGAAATGAATGTCAAATACAACAAAGTCAGTGCCAAAGATCGCCCTTTCTCTTCTTGGGGGCACCATATGTCTGAGTTGCTGTGATCTGCTCACGTCTTCCTAATCCTGTTCTCCCATCTCTGTACCATGTATAGTTTCCTCTTCAGTCCTTTGTCTACTGCTTGTTCCATTGAAATATAAACATCCTCAAATTACGGTATTATTTGGCCTTCCTTCATAACACCTTCTCCTGCATCCTGAACTCGCCTTTTAAACAAGGCTATCCTCAGCACGTTACATTTTCTCCTGTCCTCAAGTTCAACCCATGATGTTTCTTGACTCTGAACAGTGAGCCATAGCTATTCAGACCGTGCTAGCGTATGCCCTGTAATTTCACCCTCACCATATCGCCTTCTTGGAAATGTACACATCTAATTTTTTGCTGTCATTGTAGTTCTTGATATTGTCCTTCATTTTTTACTGAATTAATTCTGGTCATTTACTGCCTCGATTTGCCCTTTCACTTTGCTCACCCATCCTGGTGTCAATGGGAAATGTGGCTTACGCCACCTCATAAGCTCAAAGGGTACTTCCGAGTGCATCCGAGTTCTCTTATGAGAATGTTAAATCTGTTAAAAATCATACGAACAAGCCCATGGCTCCTTGGTTCTCCCCCCCAGACTCAGGGCACTCAAACAGAAATGTCACAGGCAGGAAACAAAATGGAGAGAAGGCTACAACTTAACCGAAAGAGCTGATTACAAGCAAGTTATTCAAGAGTACAAGGACTTGTTCACATCAGAGAAAACTAACTATTTCACATATAAAATTCATTTAGCAAAAAACTCCACAAAAGAATTGCTTAAAACTGTTTCCACTCTTTCTTGCCCTAATTCTCTTAATGCTTTGACGCCTAGTCAATTTTTATGCGGCAAAATAGCCAGGCTTTTTCAAAATAAAGTTGAGGCAGTTTATAGTGAATTTGATCACAGTCATCGCATCAATCCCTCTGGCTCTGGAACTGAAACCCTCAGCACTAGAAATACTGAGCTTCTGAAGTTCTCCCCGCTCAGGGAAGAGGGAGTGACTAAATGTATTCTTAACACCAAGTCAGGGGCCTCCCCGTACCATTGCCCCCCTAAATTCCTCCACAAAAAGTAGGGACAGTACCACCCCCCCCCACTACCTTACTGAATAACATTTTCATTTCCAGACAGTTTCCAACCAATTGGAAAAAAGCTTCCATACTCCCTATGTTAAAGAAATCCACTCTCAATCCCAACGAGGAAAAAAACTACCACCTGATTGTGCGCTTGCCAATGCCTGCAACAATTCTTGAAAAACATCTTAAAACTACACACTTGACTACTTAGATAAAAACGAAGTGCGAGATGGTGCTCAATATGAATTAGAAAGAAAACATAGCACAGAATCAGCTCTGCTAGCTGCCAGTGAAGGGATCAGATCATGGACAATGGAGCGAAGGCTGCAGTGATTCTTTTAGACCTATCTGCAGCCTTCGAGACAGTGAGCCACTCTGTTCTTATTGACTGCCTAGATAAAATAGGGATTGCTGGAGCAGCGTTGGATCTGCTTCGCTCTTTTCTCTCTAATAGAGAGCAGTCTGTCTCTCTGGGAGAATTCACATCCAAATCGTTCTCATTGTTCTGTGGTGTCCCTCAAGAGCCATCAGGGAGCCTGACGCTCTTCAATGTATATGTAGGATATGTAGTTCCCCTAGCCTGGCTGAACCGTTCCTTCGGCTTTTCGACAATTTACAATGCCAACGACACCCAAATTGTGATATCGATCTCCAGTGACACTGAGGATGTTTTGCAGTGCTTCAACAGCTGCATGAATGAAGTAGTATGTTTGATGAGAAACAATTGACTTAAATTAAATTCTGAGAAAACCTAGGTTTTCCTCTTTGGGAAAGATATTCCCTTTTAGAACCCTATTTGGTGGCCACAACATCTGGACCCCCTTCCTTCCCCCATCCCAAAAGCCAGGAATCTGGGAGTGATCTTCGAGGCAAAGCTCACTTTTACAGAATAGTTTTTATAAGCTCTCTTCCTCCTGTTTTCTCATTTTAAGAACCTTGAGAAAAATCCTAATTTTTATCTCCTTTGACCTTCAGAAAACAGTAATTACTGCACTAGTTCTGTCAAGGTTAGATTACTGCAATGCCCTTTATCTGGGCATTCAACAATGCTCCATTAAATCTGTTTCTCACACACTGGTGGAGCGCCACTGGTTTCCGGTCAAGAAGGGAGTAGCTGTTAAGGCACTCTGTATAGCTCACAAATCCTTGCACAACACAGGTCCAGAGTTCCTAAGGAACAAATTCCTATGGTATGCACCTAGGAGAACTTTGCGATCTGCCACATCCAAAACGGTGATAATTCCCAAATGGAACAGAGGGGCATATTAGCAATGCCTGGCGATAATTATCGCAAAGCGCAATTAGCGCTTGGATAATTATCGCCAGGCATCGCCGGTTTCTATCGCGGAGTTAGCGTGCAATCAGCAATGCTAATCTCCAAAGCGATAGAAACCTTGGAGAACAGTGTGAATATCGCCGGAAAACAGGCGATATTCACACTGTTCCCCAGTTCTGCTTGCTGATAGTGCGAGGGGACTTAGCCATGTAATCCACCTCTCATTGGATTACATGGCTAAGTCAGGGTGGGACCAGGTGTTAGCAAACCAGCGCTAAACGTGTTTAGCGCTGGTTCGCTAATCACCGCCCATGCCTCGCTGATAGGCGTCAGCGACCTCAGCGACTGTTTCCAGTCGCTGTTAGGTGGGGAACGCCTACTTTGCATGCCATTAGCGATAAATATCGCTGGCATGCAAAGCGGCACCCAACCCGGTCGCTATCGCCTACAAGCTGTCGCTAACAGCAGTTAGTGACAGCTTGTTGAAAAGGCGATAATATTATCGCCGCTTTAGCGGGAAAAAGTCCCGCTAAAGTGGCGATAATCGCCTTGCTAATATGCCCCAAAGTCTCTTGGGGTGACAGAAGCATCATTTTCTATACATGTAAACTTGGGAACAAAATGCATTTGCATCTAAAAAATCTGTGCAATCTCCTCTTTTAGGAATAAACTTAAATCCTGGCTTTTTGCACTCCTCTTTTAGTCTCTGCCGTGATTCTTACATACTCTAGCGCCAAGATGCACTCGGGCATTTGCGCACTCAATAAACTTTATCATTATCATTTTGATGTTCTGTGTGCTTCCAACATTTTAACATTTCCTAGACTGTTTTTTCCACACTCATGCTATAGGACATCGCCATGTGTTTGGCCTCTTTTACTATGCGATTCATCCTGTCCATCATGCCATTGCTCTGCTCTGTGGATGGTAAGGAGGCATCTGTTTTTTGATTGTAGTGCCTGTTTCTTCACATCTTCAAAGGCTTCCTTCTGGTCTTTCCCCCATTCAAATGGCTACATTTTCTCAAGGTGTAATGCCTCTGTTTTGCTGCTATAGTGAAAAATAAGTTTAGCATAGTATTTTGTTAACCCTAGATAGGACCTTAGTTGCTCTTTATTTTCTGATTCATTGCTTTTAGTAAGTCTGTTTTTAGTTTTATGCTTTGCCCAGTGTGTCCCTAATACTCCACTGTTAGCATTCCAGTTTGGCACTTTTCTTTTCTGAAAGTGAATCCAACCTTTTCCAGTATGCTTAACACATTTCCAGTGCCTCGTTGTGTTCTTTTTTGTTTTTTTTCAGCAACCAGTTTATCAACCTAGAAATGATGTAGACAGTTTTCTTTTGTGAATAATCTGTGTAAACATGTTTGGAATATGGATGCAGCAGTTGCTAAACCAAAAGGAAGTCTCTCAAACTGAAACGTACACTCTGATGTTACTAATGCTGTAATGCTTTTTGAATCTGGTGGAGAGGAATTTGGTGATAGGCTGATTTCAATTACAGCTTGCTATAAATGTTGGAGGTTAACATCTTATTGATTGTAGTATTGGGTGACTATTGAAAACATTTTTTTTATTTAATTTGTGCAAATCGATACAGAAACTTTCCATCTTTTCTCTTAGATATAACTACTGGCGAAAACCACTCTGTCCATTCTACTTGCTCAATGATTTTTTCTTCTTCCAATTTCGTTAGTATATCTTTTACTTCCTGACTTACAGAAGGGTACTGGTCTCATACATTATGTACAGGTACACAACCAGCCTTCATTTTGATTTATGATTGTATTTTAATTGTTGATTTTCTTCTTATAGTTTGTGTTTCTTTAGCAACTCATCAACTTCATTTTGCACAGCTAACACTTCTTCGTCATATCAAGGTTTTAATGTATATCCAATTCGAGCGGTTGGTGGGCCTTTCTCTGCTACATACACTTCAGAAACACAAAATCTGTCCTTAAACTCAAATTTCTCTTTCCAAAAACCCAGAAAGTCTCTGTTTCCACCATTCCATCCTTCCAATCTGATGTCACTAACTTCTGATTGATGTCTGGCAGCTATGACTTCTACGTTTTCATGTGTAAAACGGATGCATAGTGAACCAGAACCCATTTCCAAGTCACTTGATTGTTATCTATAACTAGGTTTCTTGATTCTGGTACCCTCTTTTTCTTCTTCTTTCTAACCTAATTTACAACGCTCAAGACTATGGGGCTGATTCCGATTCGGGCTGGAAATCTCTCCGACCGAGCCGGACCCGGAGAGAATTCTGACCGAATCGGACCCTAGCAGTCCGACCGAACGAGTATGATGCGCACGCATGCCATCGGACTCGAGTCGGTCGGACTCCCATTGAAGTAAATGGGAGCCTGTCGTACAACGCGTACGCGGGCTCCCAGTGACTCAATGGGTGCGAGGCGGACAAGGGCGCCCCCTACAGCGTGTACGCGTCCAAGCGCATCGCGGCGTACATGCACAGGTAGGGGGGACCCATGGGTCCCCCCTGTGTGCGACTCGCACGCCTACGCGTACAGGGGGGTCCGACGCGGACCCCCAAAGTCCGGCTCCGACAGCTCTTTCGAGCCGGACGGCGCGAGTCGGTCGGACTGCTCGCGGCGCGCATCGTACTTACCCGGCCGGGAAACGTCTCCATAGCTCGGTGCGAGTCGTGTCCATGCGAGTCGGTCGGAGCGTGGTGAAGCCGCGTTCGAGTCGGTCGGCGATTTCGCGGGTGCTTGCATCGTACTCGCTCGGCCGGACCCGCGTACGATTCGGTCGGGAAACAGGGCTCCGAATCGGATCCGGTGAATCCGAATCCGATTCGGAGCCCTACCGGACGAGATCGGAATCGGCCCCTATGTTTTTGAATTTCTGGTGGCATTTAATTTCCTTCATCTTCCTCTATGTAATTTGCTTTCCTGTATAATCTCATCAAAGATTTGCACTGGCTTGCAAAGTGGCCTTTACCGTTACATTTCACGCATCTTCTGTCCATCGTAGAATGTCTTACTGAACACTGGATGGCTGTTGCCTCCACCTCTATACCAGCATTTACACATCTCAAAGATGGCACCTGGATTTTGGCTGTAGTGACTGCTTGCATGAGCATCTGACTCCTGCTCAGGAATAACTGTACTTGCACATTTATATCCTTGAAATACACTATAAATTGGTCTTTCACTAATGGATCCATCCTGGGTCTGAAAAGCACATGCTGCAGCCAGTTCTTTCAACCCTCACAAAATGCTTCATACTTTCATTTTCTCTTTGAGGCCTTGTATAGAATTTACCAAGTTCACCTCTTTGGTCTAATGTTAGTCTAATGCTTTTCGTGCCTCCTCAAACCCATCCAGTATCACATTACCAGCTACCCCCTTTCCTGTTTTACGATAATCAAATGCTCTTTGACCTTCTTTTCCTAAACAAGTCATAAGTAATGTTTTTTTCCTCTTTGAACTGAAATTCATACCATCCATACCCTCCTGATAATTTCTTTGGGGCCGATCACGATGGCGGGTGGATCGCCCCCGCCGGCCCGGCGGTGGTCACCGCCGGCCCGGCGGGGGCGATCCGCTCGCCATCCAGACAACAAAGACCCCCCGCCATATCATGATGGCTGGGGGGTCCGCGGCGGGCGGAAAGACCGTCCGCCGCTTTTCTGCCGGTCGACTCGTCAACCAGCGGAGAACGTGTTGAATATGGTGGCGGTGTCTAGAAGACACCGCCATCCATATTACGATGCTGGGTGTGAGCAGCCTTTCCATGGCTGCATTGCCGCCATGGAAAGGCTGGCGGTTCCTGCTGTTGGGGGCCTGTAGCGGGCCCCCATATAGTTGGGGGGTGCACATGGGGGGTACCTATGGTACCCCCCTGCTTTTGCATGTACGATGTGGCAGGCACCGCGCGGTGCCTGTCATGTTGTGCATGGAAAAGCACGCCATGCTTATTTTACAGTGCGGCGTGCTGCTTGCAGCACCGCCGCCGCAATGTAAAATATAGAGGATCCGCCCGCCAGTGTGGCGGGCGCATTGCAATTCGCATTGCGGGACCGCCGCACCTATGGCGGGCGGTCCCTTTTGCAGCTGCGATGGCGGGCGGACTTTGTCCGCCCGCCATCGTAATCGACCCCTAAGATTTTTATCCACACATGCCACTGACTAGATGGTTTGCTTGCTGTTTCCAGCTACAATGGTGGTTTATTTATGGTATCCATATCTGTGTTATATCAAAATAGTTATACATTTTGTGATGAGGGGGGTATTTATTCAAAATACTCCAGGAGTTAATGGATACTTTGAGTGTGCTGCACTTGCTACTCTATGTTTATTGTTTTAAATAATTTTTGCTTTATTTTCATGTCATGAAAATGCAAATTGCAGTTTATGAATATTAGCCCAACAGTTCACCCACATGATGCTGTAATTCGCCTCCTAGGGCCCGATTACCATGTTGTACGGACTGCCACCGACTGCCGTCAGTGGCTATCTGCCCAAAATCCAGGGCCACAGTCCGACCGCCAGATTACGATGCCTGCAGTCGGAGTGCTGCGGGTTGTGGGAAAGACTGCCCCCTCCAACAGGACCAGAGATCCCGTCGGGCGGCGGTCGGACATGTAATCCGTGAATGGAGGTTGTGCCTGCGCAGGCACAGCCGTCTGAATTACATTGTCCCTTTCTCTCTGCCTTTTCATGGCGGTCTGACCACCATGAAAAGGCAGACGGGAAGTGAGTTTGGGGCCCTGTCCCCCCTGGGCCTCCGCTATGGAGCCTGGGGGGCACCCATGGTGCCCCAGAAACATCAATGCACCCTTTGCCAGGCACCACATGGTGCCTGGCACACGGTGCAGGGATGTTTCTAAACATGCCTTTTTGCATTGAGGTATGTGCTGCAGCCCGGGCTTGTGCTGCGGCCCTTTTCTGGGCTGCAGCACAAGTGTAAATGCAAAAAGGCATGTTTCTGACCATCTACACAGCAGCTGGATCATAATTCAGAGGTCGGGGCTGCCGCCTACTTGTTGGATGGTCCCGGAGCGATGGCGGTCGGATGATTGTCCGACCGCCATCGTAATGGGGGCCTAAGTGCCAGAAAGTGGGTACTTTGATGAAAAAATAAAAAAAGATTACCACCTTCTCATATGATGTTATATTTCTCCCTTGCCTCCTGTGTCTGGAAGTACTGGCTGTGGGCAGGGAAAATAGAGTTTTTTTCAGTGGCACAATATTAACACTCCCTGTTTCTACTTTTAAGGTTGTGTTTTGATATCACAAACTTCTTTTCCTAACCTCTCAATATTTTTATGACAAGTTTTTATATTAGATATTACTCTTCTTTTCAACATAAGTAATGTTAAAGGTAAGAGAGTCTAAATAACTAAACAATGAAAGGTTGGTCTGCTTACTAGGAGCAAGATAACAGAAAATGTTGACCCTCTGTAAACTCCATATGTTGCTTTTTAGATTTTGCCTGCACAGCACTTGCGCTGTGCTTGTGAAATCTATTGTATTTAATATAGCTTAAAAGGGGCTCTTATCAGTTCCCAATGCCGAATTACTGTGTTCATCCTTTTTTGTGTGGAACATTTTTTTATGCAAGCCTACTGCTTGTCGGCTGCGTATTTTCCCCTCTCCTTCACCCCCACCCTCCTCTTGCTCTTGCGGAGCAGTTGGCCTTGTGAAATATGTGTGAGGTTGCAGCCTCTTGTTTCAAACCGTTAGCGTAAAACTACTTGTATATGACCTTCAGAGAAGGGTTCTTAACCTGGCAGTGGCGACAGAAAGCCAATGCGCTACACAGGATGGCCAGCAGATGGAGGCAGAGGGCATGTTTAATAAATCCAACCATTGTTTGACATCTTTTGTATGTGTATATTTCTTAAGGGTTAGTGTATGTTTATGTGCGATGCGTGCTTTTTAGTGTGCTAGCCATGTCTATTTGTTTGTCTGGTTTTGTGGCTGTTCAGGGGTGTGATTTTCAGTGTGCCTGTACACACTCGCATGTGTGAATTTATGTGTATGTTAGTGTGTGCCTGTTAGTATGGCAGTATACTTGACATTTGTGTATATATGTACATGTTTGAGTGTATGCATTTAGGTGCTGCAGGGTTTCTTCCATCCTGTGTTACTACTTATTAAGCTGCTGTCCGTGTACATGTATTTATTATTGCAGTAGTGCGAGTCTGTTTGTGTGTGCGCATGTGTGCACTTTATAACAAACAGCAGACAACAGAAAAGACGCGCTATTAGAGTTTTGGATGTGTGAATATAATCCGCTGGTGATTTCGAAGTGGCATTTTCTATCAAACTTATTTTAGTTGTTTCGGGTGTATGTTTTTCTACTTCAATGTTTTGACTAAATTACAGTGTCTGTTAATCGCCCTGTGTATATGAAAGCGTTGTTCTTTATCCAGAAAGGGAGAGAGGTGGCCATTCATGTGATTTTAACCTGCTGCACCCCTAAGTGACGTGCCAAATGCTCCTTTTCATTTTATATACCTTGAATTCCTAGGGCAACTTCAAATGCTATTTTATCTTAAACCATCAAATAAACATAAGGAGAGACAAAAGTGATAAGAAAATACAAAAATATTATTTATTGATATATTCTTTTCACAATTAAAAGCATAAACAAACTTCATACACACCACATTCATCTATTCATACATCCTCATCATTCATAAATATCCACATGCACAGGCGTCTTCAATATATGAGGTCTCGTTCATTAAGCTTTTATGTACATAGTCCTATACATTTGGTTACTTGAAAACACTCATTTGTTTTAAACATTTTTTCTCAAACTTAGGCCTTCTTAATAGGCTTTTGGTGTATAACGTGTATCTGTGTCTTGAAGTAAATGCAAATCCCAGGTGGTTTCTACGCGCGTTTCGGCCTACCAAAAGGCCTTCTTCAGGCAAAGCCACCTCAGAGACAGGTACTATCTGAAAGAATTAAATGTACAACATTGTATACCGTCTCTCCAATTTGATGGAAACATATTCAATATTCAAATATACAGTTATGTCGAGAATACAACCACAAGCATACTCCGTATCTGAGGTCCCTCACCCAGATATAAGATTGTGCCAAATGAATGAACAAGCGTAAAAGAAAGGGGAAAACTTATGTGATTATTTAAACATAGGCCAAGTCACCTAGATAAAGAATAGTAAAAAAGAGAAAGTTTAAGGAAAAGAATAGAGACCGTGTGATACCAAAATTGTGCCATCAGCCAATCATGCTGTTAGCATATTAACTTGAGAAAAGAAGAAGAGGAATATACCCAGTGCTTCTTAAAAATGATCGGACTCTAATTTATGCAATAGGTACCTAAAATACAATAGGTCCAGCCGGACCTAATGTAGAAGGTGCAGGCGTCTTGCAATAGAAGTCAACTTCGTATGGACGCCTAAAAATGGGAAAGTTGTAGCATCAGATGTATCGTGGTATATAGTATCTAGTCATGCAAGTGAAGGAATATGCAAAACTATAGTTACCCTGATATGATATCGAGTCACTTATAGGGTAGTGATGAGTATGCTACACATGGTGGGCAAAAATCGATAGGTAAATTTTCTTTTTTTCCTTTTTTAATTTTTCTGTGGCCACACAATTCAAAGGGTGATTGCCTGTAAGTGGAAATACAAGAAATGAAGACCAAGCACTTATGTATAATAGCGGTGCTAGGTAAAACACTGGCTGACGGCTAGTATATCAACAAATGCATTACGGGTCCCCCACAGAGGGTGGCGAACCCAGAACTCAAAGTTTTATGACATGGCATCAGTCCAAACTACAAAAATTAACTAAACGGAAATGGTAGGGAAAATAAAAATAAGACTCGTAAACCCTCCCGGTCAAGTTCTACAATGTCTAATGAAACCAAATTACGAGGATTTACTACGTGAAAATAGTATGGTAGATAATGGAAAGGCACATAAACTCACCCGATAAGAGTCGTCTGCACTGCAAAAGTTCTAAGATGGTCAAATACCGTCGCGTATCCCGCGTATTTTGCAGGATGGTGCACACGGGTGGCGTGTCCGACCGAGTCTCGCCAGTCGGGCGTATTCTGCTGATTTAAAAGATGTGCTTAGTCTAGTCATGTGACTGCTTCCGTATTACCCGGATGTATGGGATATTGAATACGAGAAGGTCGAATAACAGCGCGGCCATTTTAGAATGGTAAACTAAGTGTAAATGTAATGGGAATATTAAAGGATAATCCGAGATTTTAAAAAAGGGAAAAAATAAATAATAAATTAAAAAGACCCGTATTTATTTGAAAATTGATGCTCACAATAAAATACGTGAGTGGGCAAACATCAAGAAATTAATATATGTGCCCATCTTCACCCAAAAATTGCTAATTGCAATTATGGAAAACTACAGTTAGTAAAGCGACCGGATGTTAAAAAGTGTTCAGATGTTAAGAGGCTGTCTGGAGGATGTAGGCAAATCTATATGAGTGAAAAAACAACAATGAGGTTCTGCAGTTAAGATTCATCACCAAAGATAAACAGCTTTTGTAAGTGTGTGACTCTCATATGTTACTGAAATAATAGATGCATCTTTAAACATAGCAAAAGGGTGGAGATCAACTATATATAGGGACTAACATAGCCATATGTGTTATCCATTGTTGTAACGGATTGCTTGATCCCATGGAATTTCAGAATTCAATCCACGAGAGCATGTGTCCAGTACAAAAATCCAATGCACCTCTCTTCTCTTTCTTATTTCATCAGTATCGGTGCCTGGTTTGTTGTCAAACTTTTCAAGTATTAGCCATCTGATGTTTTCAGAGGTATGGCCTTTCTCCCGCAAATGTTTCACCATAGGTGCCGCAATTTTACTGTTTCTGATAGCAGAACGGTGCTCTGTGAGGCGTGTGGAGAACATGCGTGATGTCTCCCCCACATAACCTAAATCACATGGACATAGGAGCAAATATACAACGTTTTTTGTCTTACAGTTAGTGAATGTCCTTAACTGGATCTGCTTAGCGTTGTATGTATATGTGTCAGTAACCATAGCTCCATCGCATGCTTTGCAGTTGGAACATTTATGATCCCCTTGACTGCATTAGGTCCATTGATGGTCTTTTGGACAAAGGTAGTGTTAGTCGTTATCCTGGAGTGCACTACCATGTCCCTCAAATTTTTGTTGCGTCTATGCGTAAACATGGGACGTGGGATGATAGTACCTTGTTCGCTATTTGCATTAAGGATGTGCCATTGTGCATTAATGATTTGACGAATCTTCTCATTAAAGACCGTGTCTTGTAACACAGACCAGTTTTGAGGTTTCTGTACTTAGAGAAGATTGTAGCAAATGATCACGATCATAAAAACGTGCTCTCTTATATGCCTCTCGTACTAGTCTTCTGGTGTGGCCACGGTTGATAAATTTAATTTTCATGGCTGCTGCCCTGAGATCATAGTCTTTGAGGTTGGTACAGTTGCGCCTAAGGCGTAAAAACTGACCCATAGGGATGCTCTCTTTCTGGCTTTTGGGGTGATAACTATTGAAATGCAATATGGTGTTTCTTGCCGTGGGCTTCACATAAAGATCAACTTCCAGTTTTGAATCACACTCTCTGATTTCTATGTCCAGGAAATCTATTTTCTGAGTTCCTATGTTGGCAGTGAAACGCAAATTTACGTCGCACAGATTGATCCACTCTAGGAATTCAGTGAGAGCTTCTGACTCCCCGCTCCATACAAAGAAAATGTCGTCAATATATCGCGACCAATATCTAATGGATTCGTAGAAAGGGTCAACTTCGTTGTATAAGTGATGTTCAAAAAGGGCCATATAAATGTTTGCCACCGTTGGTGCACAAGAGGCCCCCATGCTTACCCCCTTCACTTGTTTAAAAAGATTACCATTAAATTCAAAGGTGTTTTCCTCAAGGACTATGCGTAAAATGTCTAGCATAAAAAGCACATCACAGTCTATATGATAGTGGGAGATGAACCATTCCACTGCTGTTAATGCCCCTCCTTGCGGAATGTTGCTGTAGAGGGACTCTATGTCTAGTGTGACAAGAGTATCTCTGGTGGTCTGAAATGGGAGGCCCTCTACTTTTTAATCATTTCTTTAGTGTCCTTAATATGTGATGTGGTTTTCGGTATGTGTGGACGCAAGATTTTATCAATATATTTTGAAATGGGTTCGGTGGCTGACCCTATTGTAGTAACAATAGGTCAGTAAGGGGGGTTACTGCTGTCTTTGCGTATCTTTGGTACCCCATATACACTAGCCATCCGTGGGTTGATAACATTGAGAAATTCATATTCATGTTGGCACAGGATACCTTGTTCCAGTGCCCTTTTTGTCAGATTTAATATTTTTCTCTGGACTCTAACCGTAGGGTCCAAATTTACTGGGAGATAGTGAACTGTGTTGCTTAGAAGATTATGCATGTTAGTGACATAGGTCTCAGTGTCTATTACCACAATACCCCCCCTTGTCACAGTTTTTCACTGTTAGATCTTTGGTCTTTTTTAGTTCTACAAGGCAGCAAGTTCTTCTTTTTGGAGGTTGGGAAAAGGACGTGGATTATATTTTGTGGCTGCTTCGAGTTTGGCCATCACTACAGTTTCAAATATGCTGACTTCTGGGCCCACTTGGTCCAATGTAGGAGTAAAAGTGGATCCAAGGCGTAATCCTGAGCTGTTGATTTCAGCTACTTCTCTGCTAGGAGAGTTTTCAAAGAATTTTTTAAGATGTATTTTGCGGAAGAATGACACAATATCCTGGAATATTTCAAAAGTATCAGCCCCCGTATGGGGTACAAACGAGAGACCTTTCAAGAGCAGTGCTGTCGTGATGGTATCTAAGGGTTTTTTGGATAGATTAAAGATCGGTATTTCCCCTATGTTCTCCAGTACTGGGCATTGCGCATGACCAAGTACTGGGGATTGCTCTGAAAGTTGTTGTGATTGAAATTGCCCCCAAACCTCGGTTGGTATCTTGGTCTCCATAGGCCTCGGCGCTATCCTTGTTTCCCTAAAAAAGGCTGACCAGTTTGAGGGTTATATTGATGCGTTGGTCTATCGCCCTCAAGGTTGAAATGCTGTGGGATCTGTTCATTATCCGAGTCCGATGTGTCAGAAAAGGTGGTAATTTTCTGCCTCTACTGTGCCTGACCAAAATTGTCTGACTCTTTAAACTTACTTTGTGTATAAAAGTGTTCATTCAAGTATGGATAGGTTTTCTTTTTAGAGTAGAACCGTATATCCTTTTTTAGTTTATCTGATTTTCTTTTTGTTAAATATTCTGAATATGATGTTACTTCTACGTTAATTTCCTCCAGTTTCTTTTTTGCTTCCTCTACCACATTACATTGCTTGATTTTGTCTTCTAGTGTGGTCATTTCCACCACTAGAGTCTGGACTAACTCTTTGGCTGTCTCCATTATTAAAATCATTAGGTCACGAGAACTTCTATTAGCGATTAGGGACCACTTTTCTAAAAACTGTTTTATTTGAACAAAAAGTCCCTGAATGTTACGGACTCTTAGGCCTTGAGGGATGACCCCTGCCTTCAGATATTCCAGCATGTAAAATCCATGCATTTCAATTCTTTTAACTTTCTTTTTCAAAGCTAACAGTTTATTAATATCTTCATTGTTAGTAGATATAGTGTTGGTGGTATGTGCTTGTTGGTCAAAGTTACTTTGGTTACCCACTAGAAGAGCAAATTGCTCGTCTGTGAATCCAAAGGTTCGTAACGGTTCCATGATGTACGATGGCAGTATGCAGAAGAAAGTTTATTCAAAATTCCTGAGCACTGTGCTTAAGCGTAAGATCGTTAGATAAAGAAAAGAAAAAGCAAGAATAAGGAGGGAGATTCAAATTACGGAGCAACAATACATAAATAATAAACAGACAAAACATACAACCCTACGCAGACAGGCTGCGGGTAATTAAGTGTAAAGATCTAGGGCCCCATGCTACTAATGAGAAGCTCCTCTAGGCAGGGAAATAATACATACTGTGAATTCCTAGGGCAACTTCAAATGCTATTTTATCTTAAACCATCAAATAAACATAAGGAGAGACAAAAGTGATAAGAAAATACAAAAATATTATTTATTGATATATATTTTTCACAATTAAAAGCATAAACAAACTTCATACACACCACATTCATCTATTCATACATCCTCATCATTCATAAGTATCCACATGCACAGGCGTCTACAATATATGCGGTCTTGTTCATTAAGCTCTTATGTACATAGTCCTATACATTTGGTTACTTGAAAACACTCATTTGTTTTAAACATTTTTTCTCAAACTTAGGCCTTGTTAATAGGCTTTTGGTGTATAACGTGTATCTGTGTCTTGAAGTAAATGCAAATCCCAGGTGGTTTTTACACGCATTTCGGCCTACCAAAAGGCCTTCTTCAGGAAAAGCCACCTCAGATACAGGTACTATCTGAAAGAATTAAATGTACAACATTGTATACCGTCTCTCCAATTTGATGGAAACATATTCAATATTCAAATATACAGTTATGTCGAGAATACAACCACAAGCATACTCCGTATCTGAGGTCCCTCACCCAGATATAAGATTGTGCCAAATGAATAAACAAGCGTGAAAGAAAGGGGAAAACGTATGTGATTATTTAAACATAGGCCAAGTCACCTAGATAAAGAATAGTAAAAAAAGAGAAAGTTTAAGGAAAAGAATAGAGACCGTATGATACCAAAATTGTGCCATCAGCCAATCATGCTGTTAGCATATTAACTTGAGAAAAGAAGAAGAGGAATATACCCAGTGCTTCTTAAAAATGATCGGACTCTAATTTATGCAATAGGTACCTAAAATACAATAGGTCCAGCCGGACCTAATGTAGAAGGTGCAGGCGTCTTGCAATAGAAGTCAACTTCGTATGAACGCCTAAAAATGGGAAAGTTGTAGCATCAGATGTATCGTGGTATATAATATCTAGTCATGCAAGTGAAGGAATATGCAAAACTATAGGTACCCTGATATGATATCGAGTCACTTATAGGGTGGTGGTGAGTATGCTACACATGGTGGCCAAAAATTGATAGGTAAATTTTCTTTTTTTCCTTTTTTAATTTTTCTGTGGCCACACAATTCAAAGGGTGATTGCCTGTAAGTGGAAATACAAGAAATGAAGACCAAGCACTTATGTATAATAGCGGTGCTAGGTGAAAGACTGGCTGACGGCTAGTATATCAACAAATGCATTACAGGTCCCCCACAGAGGGTGGAGAACTCAGAACTCAAAGTTTTATGACATGGCATCAGTCCAAACTACAAAAATTAACTAAACGGAAATGGTAGGGAAAATAAAAATAAGACTCGTAAACCCTCCCGGTCAAGTTCTACAATGTCTAATGAAACCAAATTACGAGGATTTACTACGTGAAAATAGTATGGCAGATAATGGAAAGGCATATAAACTCACCCGATAAGAGTCGTCTGCACTGCAAAAGTTCTAAGATGGTCAAATACCGTCGCGTGTCCCGCGTATTTTGCAGGATGGTGCACACGGGTGGCGTGTCCGACCGAGTCTCGCCGGTCGGGCGTATTCTGCTGATTTAAAAGACGTGTTTAGTCTAGTCATGTGACTGTTTCCGTATTACCCGGATGTATGGGATATTGAATACGAGAAGGTCGAATAACAGCGCAGCCATTGTAGAATGGTAAACTAAGTGTAAATGTAATGGGAATATTAAAGGATAATCCGAGATTTTAAAAAAGGGAAAAAATAAATAATAAATTAAAAAGACCCGTATTTATTTGAAAAGTGATGCGCACGATAAAATACGTGAGCGGGCAAATTAATATATGTGCCCGTCTTTACCCGAAAATAGCTAGTTGCAATTATGGAAAACTACAGTCAGTAAAGCGACCGGATGTTAAATAGTGTTCAGATGTTAAGAGGCTGTCTGGAGGATGTAGGCAAATCTATATGGGTGAAAAAACAACAATGAGGTTCTGCAGTTAAGATTCATCACCAAAGATAAACAGCTTTTGTAAGTGTGTGACTCTCATATGTTACTGAAATAATAGATGTATCTATAACCATAGCAAAAGGGTGGAGATCAACTATATAGGGACTAACATAGCCATATGTGTTATCCATTGTTGTAACGGATTGCTTGATCCCATGGAATTTCAGAATTCAATCCACGAGAGCATGTGTCCAGTACAAAAATCCAATACACCTCTCTTCTCTTTCTTATTTCTTCAGTATTAGTGCCTGGTTTGTTGTCAAACTTTTCAAGTATTAGCCATCTGATGTTTTCAGAGGTATGGCCTTTCTCCACAAAATGTTTCACCGTAGGCGCCGCAATTTTACTGTTTCTGATAGCAGAACGGTGCTCTGTGAGGCGTGTGGAGAACATGCGTGATGTCTCCCCCACATAACCTAAATCACATGGACATAGGAGCAAATATACAACATTTTTAGGTCGAGCCTCGAGTAGCGCGCAAGGGTTGCTCTGGCGAAGACTTTATATAGTGGGCTTTTGAAAGCTGACCACACGCTCGTGCACAATGGCCTTTTCCGTGCGGTTACCCGCAAGTAAAAGGCCATGGTGCACGAGCGTGTGGTCACGCCTGCTGCTCGCAAGCCCGCGCACCACTCGCGTGCTTGTTTTGTGTAACGTTCGCGGCCGCGTCACTTTTTTTTTTTTTTTTCACTTTCGCATAATTGCGGCACCCGCGCTTTACTTTTAAAATTAAAAGTAAAGCGCTGGTGTCTGTTATAGCAAAAGTAAAGAAATAGATGTTTTTTCTATTTCTTTACTTTTGCAGCAATCGCAGCACCGGCGCTTTACCTTTAACCATGAGTAAAGCGCCGGTGCCGCGATTGCTGCAAAAGTAAAGAAATAGAAAAAAACATCTATTTCTTTACTTTTGCTATAATCGCGGCACCCGCGCTTTACTTTTTTTTAAATGGGGAGACGCGAAAACAGGAATAATGCATTGGTGCATGCAATTACTTGGTGACAAGATGTAATGCAGTTAAAATTAAAGATGTTTCAGAGATGGACTATGTGTCATGGCAATAACTCTGGGCAAATGCATAGCATGAGTAAACTCTTTCCGTGAATATTGACAAAGCCTACAATCCTTGTTCTCCATTGGC
The DNA here is from genome assembly GCA_963921515.1 of Calotriton arnoldi. Lineage (NCBI taxonomy): Eukaryota > Metazoa > Chordata > Amphibia > Caudata > Salamandridae > Calotriton > Calotriton arnoldi. The sequence continues at coordinate 2,938,575 of CAWUFW010001114.1, forward strand.
TGATTCCAATTTGGAAGGGCATCGATCGATGGCAGAAACCCAAATCTGGCTTGAAGCACTTTTATTTTTAGATAATTAAAGTAGAGTTCATTAAGTTTGCGCAATCAGTGTCTTGTAGGATTTGGTGTTCATCCATGCATGATTGCACAACTGGAATTTGGCTTTCTTCACACCAGGAGATCGAATTAATTTTTCTGTTCAACACTATCTTGAACGACTGGTAAGGTAAGTTCGAATACCAGAGTTGTTCCATTCCCAGATGTTTAATTGATGCTATTTTCTCCAACTAGATATTTGGATTCCAGGGGGGATGGGGGGGGACAAGACAATGACATTTGAGACTATTTCTTGCCACAGCAATGCTCTTGGCATATTAGGTTTTTTTTGTCCGCATCAGTAATGATACTTATTTGGGGACAAACCCTTCTTGTACCAGTACTTTGTCCTGAAGGCCAAATTCCAGTCTGCTTTGTGTCCGAGGCACTTTATGGGAGGTGAAGGATGAGGCTGAAAACTGCCATATTCCAGAAGCTGGCAAATTTTCCCAGAAAGATTTCCCAGCTGCATGTAAATGTTGGTAAAAACTTTGCCTTTATTGCTGATAGTTGGACTTTGCAATTTAGTTGCCAGGGACTGGAGTGCTGCAATTTGTGATGCCACCCACTGTCAGTGTGTTTAGGTGCAGGCAATGGGACAATCGTGCAGTTTTACACCTAGGTACTTATAATTTCCGCTTCTATCTATGGGGCTTCCCCCGCAGTACCAGGTATTCTTCTTAATTATCCTTCTGCCAAATATGTCTACCTTTGTTTTCTCAAAGTTTATGGTCAACTAGTTAGTCAAGCAGTATTGATGCAAATAGGTTAGTCAAGTTTGCAAGCCTATGCCCGAAAGATTTAATAAAACCATATTGTCTGCGTATAATAGTGTGGATATTAATTGTTGGCCTAACTTTGGGGATGGGGCACTCAGATCTGCGAAGTATAAAAGTTCGGGCCAACAATCACCCTTGTTTTATAGCTTTATCTGAATTCTAGATGTTAAGCTCTTGTTGCACCGAAGGGTGACCCTGGCCCAGTTGTCTGAGTATAGGAGCTGTATTCCTCATAGCTGGTTTACACGGCTGTTCCATTCAACTAGTTTTCTCCAGAGGCGGCTTTTGTGGACTAGATCGAATGCTTTAAAGGTCCCACAAAGCAAATATAGAAAGATAATTTTTTCCTAGTTTTTTCAGTCCGCATAGCTAGGGCTGTCAAGTTGTCGTTGGTGCTCAGTGGTGGGCGAAAGCCCGTTTGGTTAGAAGGTATTAAATCCAATTTTGTTTCCCAGGATTCTAGTTCTTAAAGTAGTAGACCTGCAAATATTTTTGTATCCATATCAAACAGTGCAATCATGCTGTAACTATCCGGTTTCACCTATGGGCCTTTCTTATGGGAAAACATTTCATGCAAAAAAATAACCGCGCAGAAAAAGCAGCCTCCCGCGTTCTAGTCAATTACGTTGTTCTCGTGCTCCAGCACTAAAATTGTACCATGCTTTATTGGGTCATCTGGTGTAATTTTGATTAACAAGCGTAATGTAAATTTCATGAAATTATGCTGGATTACTCCGTCTAATTTTTTTATAAATAGGGCTCAAAGATCCTTCTGTTTCTGTCTCCCTGCTGTCGGTGGGGCACGAGGACGAGTGGTCTAAGATTAGGTCTATAAATCGAAGAACCCATAACACCCCTAAGATTGCTGCCAAGCTTCCTGATTTTTCTGATATTTAGTGTATTTAGTGAATTTAAACTTCTGACTCTCCGCAAAACTTTGATAAGCTACTTCAAAACTGTCACCCACCTGGCTCTCGGATCAACACTTGCTCAACTAAATTAACTCAGAAACGGGCTCTGTCTAATCCAAGTGATCTGGGATTTTACCTGCTGCCTTTCAGCCACCAGTACCATCTCATTAATAATGAAAACTGCTGCATTATGCTTTTACTTAAGAAACAAACTTTCCTAAATCAGATATTTGATTAATTAATTTCCAATTTTGCAGTTACCTTTTAGGGAAAATTGCTGGAATGCACTCTAACAGCATAGCCCTGTGCAGAAATTGACAATATGTATTATTTAATGCCAGGAAACCCAATGGAGAACATGCAATTTAAAAATTTGTTAATACACCCATTCTAATTGTGTTCCATGGGTGGTTCTTGCCTCTTGATCCTACTTCCACACATAAGAAATGTGGTTAGCACTGAAGCCCTGTGGTGTACCTGCTGCTTTTTAACTCTTAGATAAAAGCTCTTTGCCAGCCTCTTTTGTGGAGATTACCCCCACACTTCTTATGTATGCATATGACGCACAGGTCATCTCAGTCCGAGAGAACATGCCACAGTTTCATCCATCATGTCATGAAGCTCTTGTATCTATCTTTTCGATAAGGTGGTGAATTGCCAAACATCTTTTTAACGATCAACCTAATTCCACTGAGGTACTGCTTGCCACCATAGAATCTTCCAACGAGAAACCCAGTCTCTGGCCCCAAGCAATGCGTTCTTGTCCACAGCCTTCTAAGTCAGTGCAAAACCTTGGATTACTTCTAGATTCCAAGACTGCTCTGGGGCTCTCGGATCTCCGCAGTTTAAAGTGGTCACTTGTGCCAGCGGAGGATCCTGCAGCCTATTCTTTTAGTTTATTCTTCCTCTCACTTACAAAATCACCCACTCTCTCTCACTCACTAACTAACTCACTCTCAACTACTAAATAGCTCACTCATTCTCACTAACATACTCTCACTAATAAACTCTCTCACTAAGTAACTCTCACAATCTCTCACTTAGTCCCCGGCGAGGCTCCGAGTCTGACCCGATGGCACAGGAGGCTCCAGGGCCCGCGGTCCGTCATCAGCTCCCGGGGGCCCCTCGTGGCCCCGGGCGGTCTATGAACCCTGGTCCTTTCACAAGGGTACTTGCGGTTCAGAAGACTGAAGACTCTTCAAGGACTCTGAATCGTCACGTGAAGAAAAAGTGAATTAATTGCAGTAAGAAGTGAAAAAGAAATATTAACGTTTTTTTATGAAGAGTCATAGGTGGGACTAGCAGTGAAAACACTGACCTGTGTATCTCATTCTGACAGACATGTTAAAGGGAAGATTTCACTGGGACCAGAGAATCAAATCCTATATTCCATGCACTGATACTGTGAACGAAATGAAACCTATCTTGAACATGTTCATTTCCACCGAAGATGGTCTAACAAATGGTTATTAATCTGAGAGGAGCTCAAATGCAGACAATCAAAGTTTCTACCACTCGCCAAAGAGGTGCTATGTGTCTCATTAACATGACAAAACATTACTACTAAATGGAACTCTGAGCCACTTGATGAAGTAAACAGAAAATAGACTATTAATATGCACCAAAAATATCAAAGTGTTTCCTATAAAGACTAATCCCAAAAAATTGCATAAAATAAACATAGGGGGCACTGTGCCGGGAGGGGACTGTATCATGAACTGAATAAGAAAAGGAATTATTTGCAATGAGAAGGTAACTTGAGTATTAAATTCATACACTGGAGGCAATCTGATAGGACATTTATTACAAAGAGAAAATTGGGGACATACCTGAGGGCCAAGAAAAGTGAGAAATCTTATATGTGTTTGGAACGTGAGATGGCTATTGAGAAAATTAGATGTTTATCATTACATCAGGAAAATAACATTGATGAGGAACTGTATCCATATTCAGAGTGCGACAAGGTTTTAGAGACAAAGGGAGAGATGATAACACATGATCGAAACCATACTGGTGAGAAACCATATAAATGCTCTGAATGTAATAAGTCTTACACTGCGAAAGGATCGTTGATAGCACATCAGCGAAACCATACTGGTGACAAACCATATAAATGCTCTGAATGTAATAAGTCTTACTCGACGAAAAGATAATTGACACTACATCAGCAAAATCATACTGGTGAGAAAATGTATAAATGTGCTGGATGTAACAAGGCTTTCACTAGGAAAACATCGTTGATAGTACATCAGCTAAACCATACTGGTGAGAAACTATATAAATGCTCTGAATGTAACAAGGCTTACTCTGCAAGAAGATCACTGACAATACATCAGAGAATTCATACTGGCGAGAAACTGTATAAATGTACTGAATGTGGCAAGGCTTTCACTATAAAATGTAATCTGACTGTCCATGAACGGAGCCATACTGGGGAAAAGCCATATGAATGCACTGAGTGTGACAAGGCGTTTAAGCAAATAAATAATTTATTGGTACATCAGAGAAGCCACACTGGAGAGAAGCCATATGTATGTTCTGAATGTAACAAGGCTTTCAAATCGAAAAGATGGTTGATAGTACATCAGCGAAACCATACTGATGAGAAACTATATACATGTTCTGAATGTAACAAGGCTTACTCTGAAAGAAGATCATTGACAATACATCAGAGAAATCATACTGGTGAGAAACCGTATAAATGTACTGAATGTGACAAGGCTTTCACTACAAAGTGTAATCTGACTGTCCATGAACGGAACCATACTGGGGAAAAGCCATATGAATGCACTGAGTGTGACAAGACGTTTAAGAAAATAAGTAATTTAATGGTACATCAGAGAAGCCACACTGGAGAGAAGCCATATGTATGTTCTGAATGTAACAAGGCTTTCACTTCGAAAAGATGGTTGATAGTACATCAGCGAAACCATACTGGTGAGAAATCGTATAAATGTACGGAATGTGACTAGGCTTTCACAACAAAGCGTGATCTGCCTATCCATGAGCAGAACCATACTGGGGAAAAGCCATATGAATGCACTGAGTGTGACAAGACGTTTAAGCAGATGAGTAATTTAATAGTACATCAGAGAAGTCAAACTGGAGTGAAGCCATATAAATGTTCAGATTGTGACAAGGCTTTCACTAGAAAGGGGTGGCTGATTCTACATCAGGGATCTCACACTGGTGAGAAACCTTATAAATGTTCAGAATGTTGCAAGGGTTTCATGCAAAAGGCACGTTTATTGTCGCATCAGAGAAATCACACTGGTGAGAATCCATATAAATGTTCTGAGTGTAATAAAGCTTTTGCTACAAATAAATCACTGAAACTACACGAGAAAATCCATACTGGAGAGAAGCCATACAAATGCAGTCAATTTGAAAAGGCTTTCATTACAAAAGATGCGCTAATATTACATCAGCGAATCCATACTGGGGAGAAACCATACAAATGTTTGCAATGTGACAAAGCTTTCACTGCAGAGAAAAACCTGATACTGCACCAGCGTATCCATACTGAAGAGAAACCATACAAATGTTTGGAATGTGACAAGGCTTTCACTGTGAAAAGATCACTGAAACTGCATGAGGTGAACCATTCTGGTGAGAAACCATATAAATGTACTGAATGCTTCACATATTTACAGCACGACGCCTGGGAGCTGTCGCCCGCTGCTGATATTTGACTTGAGCTTCTATCCATGCTCTGGGAGGAGCTTATCATTGTATGGGGACTTCTCCCTGGGCTCCTGTTGTGGCAATGTGTTTGGGCACTACTTCTGACTCTTTAGTGGGCTTGGGAATCCGCTACGTCTGGGGGAAAGAAAGTGCTGATTTCCCTAGTAGTCAAGGGTCCTTTGCTTCAAGCCCTAATTGTCTGGACTCTGAAAAGAAAGGTAGGACTCTTCACTGGCTATATTGTGGGGGCGGCCATCTTGGAAGGGTCGAGCTGTAATAAAGCACTTTTAGTCTCCATTCAGTCTATGATGTGAAAGAAAGGTTGGACTATACCCCTGGCCCACCTGGGATGTGGCCTGGTAGGAATCTGCCTGGCTGCACTAAGGTTCTATGCTCCTGCTGGGGTTATCTTATCAACTAGCACAGCAGTGGAGACATGTGGAGACAATCATTTCATTCTCAGCCTATTTGTATGAAATAGCAGCAACAGCTCAGGCCTCAAGGGAAGTCCTCGTTTAGCGTCACAAGCAACCGAGTGTGATACTAGAGGTCCCCTGCCTGATCCTATTATGGCGTACGTCTCTCCCCGTGGCAGCTATAACGCAAAAATACTCTCCTCCTCGGGAGGCAAGCGGACACTGACTCTGGCCTCAAGCTGCTCCATTGCACAACAAACACCTCCTCCCCTTGAGCGAAAGACTAAAATGGGAACCGGCTGTTTCCAACTCCAAGGTCCGAATCCCTTGCCTGACCCCAAGATGGCTGCCACAGTGTTCCCTACCACGTCGTGCTACTCCTCTGAGAAAAAAACAGACTTCGACCAGACCTCGATCACATCCCCCATCCGGCCTACCCTTCAGGATACCGAATCTGTGAACCTATCTCTGACCGTTGAGACCTAGCTTTTTGGCCGATTCCCGGTGGAGCTACTTGATAGCTATAGAGGAGATGGGCTGTGGGCTACCCCTTCGGCCGTCACCTACCCAGCCGGACATTGGGCAGACCTTACTTCGTCTCTCTGTCGTACTCTCCCTCCTACCCCTTTACTCCACCCACTTTCTCCTTTATGCTCCATTTATCCCTCCTCTTTGCTCTCTAATTGTTTTCTCATTGAGACCTAGCCGCTTGACTGATGCCCGGTGGAGCTACCTGATAGCTATAGAGGAGATGGGCTGTGGACTTCCCCTCGGCCGTCACCTACCCAGCCGGACTTTGGGCAGACTCTCCTTTGTCTCTCCATCCATCCTATCTCCATCCTTTCTCCCTCCTACACCTTTACCCCACCCCTTTCCCTTCTAAGCTCCATTTATTTAATCTTCCGACGCTCTTGAAATGTTTTCTTGTAACTGATGTAACTTGTAACTGATGAAATTTCGTGGAACCTTATGTAAAGCGCTCTGATACCTCCGGGTCTAGCCAGCGCTATATAAAACTCAAATAAATAAAAAATTAAAAAAAATAAACTAAATTTCCAAAACACTCTCAATAACGAACTCGCACTCAAAAAGTCATTAAGTATCTCTCACTAATTCACTCTCTCGCACTTACTAAATCTCTCTCACTAACAAACTCTCTCTAGCAAACTAACTCTCTCACTAACTGACTCTCTATCAGTAACTCTCTCTCAATAACTCTCTCAATAACTCTCTCTCACTAACTAACTCTCTCCCAAAAAAATCTCGCAAAAAAACTAAAATAACTATCGCTAAAACACTAACTCACTCTCGCAAAAACAATTATTCACTCTCACTAACTTACTATCCCTCTAACTCACTCTCTTTCACTCACTAAATAGCTAACTCACTCTCTCTCATTCACTCTCACTAACTGACTCTCACTCTCAATAACTCTCTCACTTTCACTAACTAACTCTCTCACTAACTAACTCTCTCACTCTCACTAACTAACTCTCTCACTCTCACTAACTAACTCTCTCACTCTCACTAACTAACTCTCTCACTCTCACTAACTAAATGCCTCTCACTCTCACTAAATAACTCTATCACTCTCTCTAACTCTCACTATCTCAATTACTGACTAACTCTCACTCACTCTCTCACTAACTAACTCTCTCACTCTCACTAAAACACTAACTAACTCTCTCACTCTCTCACTAACTCTCTCACTTACTAAGTCTCTCACTCACTCTAACTAAATAACTAACAAATTAACCTTCACCGTCCTGTTCTTTATGCCCACCCAAAAAAAACAAAAAACATTAGCATAGCCAGTAGGTCTCGCCTTGGGGACATTATAACTGTTTAGCCATGCAACAATTAATATTGTTGCACCAATGATATTATGCTGCATAACTAAATACTTATAAGGTCAAAAAAGCGAGACCTATTGGCTATGCCAATGCTTGTTTGTCTTACAGTTAGTGAATGTCCTTAACTGGATCTGCTTAGCGTTGTATGTATATGTGTCAGTAACCATAGCTCCATCGCATGCTTTGCAGTTGGAACATTTATGATTCCCCTTGACTGCATTAGGTCCATTGATGGTCTTTTGGACAAAGGTAGTGTTAGTCGTTATCCTGGAGTGCACTACCATGTCCCTCGAATTTTTGCTGCGTCAATGCGCAAACATGGGACGTGGGATAATAGTACCTTGTACGCTATTTGCATTAAGGATGTGCCATTGTGCATTGATTTGATGAATCTTCTCATTAACCCCTTCCGTGCTCTTGACGAGCTCAGCTCGTCATGCTGCGCGGTAGCGCTGTGCGCATGACGAGCTGAGCTCGTCACGACTCCACCCGCGATCGGAATGTCCCGCATACGAGCGGAATTCCGATCGCGGTCAAGGGGTTAAAGACCGAGTTTCTTGTAACACAGACCAGTTTTTAGGTTTCTGTAGTTAGAGAAGTTTGTAACAAATGATCACGATCATAAAAACGCGCTCTCTTATATGCCTCTCATACTAGTCTTCTGGGTTAGCCACGGTTGATAAATTTAATTTTCATGGCTGCTGCCCTGAGATCATAGTCTTTGAGGTTGGTACAGTTGCGCCTAAGGCGTAAAAACTGACCCATAGGGATGCTCTCTTTCTGGCTTTTGGGGTGATAAAAATTGAAATGCAATAAGGTGTTACTTGCCGTGGGCTTCACATAAAGATCAGCTTCCAGTTTTGAATCACACTCTCTGATTTCTATGTCCAGGAAATCTATTTTCTGAGTTCCTATGTTGGCAGTGAAACGCAAATTTACGTCGCACATATTGATCCACCCTAGGAATTCAGGGAGAGCTTCTGACTTCCTGCTCCATACAAAGAAAATGTCGTCAATATATCGCGACCAATATCTAATGTATTCATAGAAAGGGGCAACTTTGTTGTATATGAAGTGATGTTCAAAAAGGGCAATATAAATGTTTGCCACCGTTGGTGCACAAGAGGCCCCCATGCTTACCCCCTTCACTTGTTTAAAAAGATTACCATTAAATTCAAAGGTGTTTTCCTCAAGGACTCTGCGTAAAATGTCTAGCATAAAAAGCACATCGCAGTCCATATGATAGTGGGAGATGAACCATTCCACTGCTGTTAATGCCCCTCCTTGCGGATTGTTGCTGTAGAGGGACTCTATGTCTAGTGTGACAAGAGTATCTCTGGTGGTCTGAAATGGGAGGCCCTCTACTTTTTTGATCATTTCTTTAGTGTCCTTAATATGTGATGTGGTTTTCGGTATGTGTGGACGCAAGATTTTATCAATATTTTTTTTAATGGGTTCGGTGGCTGACCCTATTGTAGTAACAATAGGTCGGTAAGGGGGGTTACTGCTGTCTTTGTGTATCTTTGGTACCCCATATACACTAGCCATCCGTGGGTTGATAACATTGAGAAATTCATATTCATGTTGGCACAGGATACCTTGTTCCAGTGCCCTTTTTGTCAGATTTAATATTTTTCTCTGGACTCTAACCGTAGAGTCCAAATTTACTGGGAGATAGTGGACTGTGTTGCTGAGAAGATTATGCATGTTAGTGACATAGGTCTCAGTGTCTATTACCACAATACCTCCCCCTTTGTCACAGTTTTTCACTCTTAGATCTTTGGTCTTTTTTAGTTCTACAAGGGCAGCAAGTTCTTCTTTTTGGAGGTTGGGAAAAGGACGTGGATTATATTTTGTGGCTGCTTTGAGTTTGGCCATCAGTACAGTTTCAAATATGCTGACTTCTGGGCCCACTTGGTCCAATGTAGGAGCAAAAGTGGATCCAAGGCGTAATCCTGACCTGTTGATTTCAGCTACTTCTCTGCTAGGAGAGTTTTCAAAGAATTTTTTAAGACGTATTTTGCGGAAGAATTACACAATATCCTGGAATATTTCAAAAGTATCAGCCCCCGTATGGGGTACAAACGAGAGACCTTTCGAGAGCAGTGCTGTCGTGATGGTATCTAAGGGTTTTTTGGATAGATTAAAGATCGGTATTTCCCCTATGTTCTCCAGTACTGGGCATTGCGCGTGACCAAGTACTGGGGATTGCTCTGAAAGTTGTTGTGATTGAAATTGCCCCCACACCTCGGTTGGTATCTTGGTCTCCATGGGCCTCGGCGCGGTCCTCGTTTCCCTAAAAAAGGCTGGCCAGTTTGAGGGTTATATTGATGCGTTGGTCTATCGCCCTCAAGGTTGAAATGCTGTGGGCTCTGTTTATTATCCGAGTCCAATGTGTCAGAAAAGGTGGTAATTTTCTGCCTATACTGTGCCTGACCAAAATTGTCTGACTCTTTAAACTCACTTTGTGTATAAAAGTGCTCATTCAAGTATGGATAGGTTTTCTCTTTAGAGTAGAACCGTGTATCCTTTTTTAGTTTATCTGATTTCCTTTTTGTTAAATAATCTGAATATGATGTTACTATAGCCTTATAGCCCGCTGCCGAAGGCTATACCGGCTGCTAAAGGCCCTGATCACGAGTTATAGGCCCGAGCCGCAGGCGAGGGCCTATAACGAGGGAGAGGGCGTTTAACAACCGGTATAGCCTGAGGCAGAAGGGCTATAAGGCTATTAGAACATTCCACCCACTGAGGGTAGAATGTTCTAAATTAAAAATGGAGAAACAAAAGACAAACATTGGAATGTTGGAGCGCTGGGCCTATACCAGCCATTATAAGCCCAGAGCAACTCCATTGTCTTCAATGGAGCTCCCAACATTCCAATGTTTAAATTCTAAGTTAATTTCCTCCAGTTTCTTTTTTGCTTCCTCTACCGCATTACATTGTTTGATTTTGTCTTCTAGTGTGGTCATTTCCTCCACTAGAGTCTGGACAAACTCTTTGGCTGTCTCTATTATTAAAATCATTAGGTCATGAGAACATCTATTAGCGATTAGGGACCACTTTTCTAAAAACCGTTTTATTTGAACAAAAAGTCCCAGAATGTTACGGACTCTTAGGCCTTGAGGGATGACCCCTGCCTTCAGATATTCCAGCATGTAAAATCCATGCATTTCAATTCTTTTAACTTTCTTTTTCAAAGCTAACAGTTAGTTTATTAATATCTTCATTGTTAGTAGATATAGTGTTGGTGGTATGTGCTTGTTGGTCAAAGTTACTTTGGTTACCCACTAGAAGAGCAAATTGCTCGTCTGTGAATCCAAAGGTTCGTAAGGTTCCATGATGTACGATGGCAGTATGCAGAAGAAAGTTTATTCAAAATTCCTGAGCACTGTGCTTAAGCGTAAGATCGTTAGATAAAGAAAAGAAAAAGCAAGAATAAGGAGTTGGATTCAAATTACGGAGCAACAATACATAAATAATAAACAGACATTTTATAGACATCTGGGACAACCATAAGTGCCTCAAACTTCAATTACACGCCTTCTTCATAGGATCCGTGCTTTGATTTGGAGGGGCATTAAATGTGCCCAAACCAGGGGAAATATTTGCCACAGTTAATGGGAAATGCATCAGGTCAAAAAATTTTTACTAGCAGAGAATTTGGAGGGCAAGAAAATGAGTGAAGGTCATATTTAATAACGAAGGGGCAAATGCCATGCAGTCCTCTAAACAAAGGCTCCACCGAGAGAGCGACTCCCGAAAAACAACTACCATAAAACAACAAAACTTCGGTTTCAACTTGTTAACTCCAGGTCGGGTCAGGTGCTAGCGAACCTCCAGAGCTGAGATAAAAGCACTTGATAGAGTTCTGTGTTTCCTGTTGCTTAGCAGTGACCTGTCAGAAAATCCAGGTAACTGGGTGTAAATGTCACGGGAGAGTTGTGGCGCAGCGGCCAGGGTATCTGACTCCAGAGTGCAGGGCTCACGGTTCAATCCCCGCCAGTGACAGCTCAGCTCAGCACCATGTAACTCTGGGCAATAACTCACTTAATCTTGCCGACAGACCCCAGCACCTTGAAACCTTTAGTTTGTGCTTTACAAATACCGGATTTAGATTTAGAATGTTTTTTCGAGAGCCTACTGAAAGCCACAGAAATACACTTGCGTCTTTGACCTTGTGTATATTTGTTTCCGTTGTTGTTATTTTTGTGTAAACTCTGGAATTGTTTGCTTTGTTTTAATTTTTTTTACAAACTGTTCAATTGTGTGCCTTTCTTCTTTTATACTCTCATGTATTTTCAAATTTCCAAAAACCCTTAGGTTGTGATAGGGTCCTTTAGATTACATTTATAACTGGTCATGTGAAATAGTAACCAGGAATGCCTTTCAGTACTTTGCATCAGTGCAACGATTTGTGTTGCACTGATTTCACACTAGTGTTAGATTAAACAAGTGTGCATTTTGTGTCCACTGCCACTTTATGTAAACTTTGCACAGGCACAATCAGAACACAATTTTTAATCTGTCATGCGCTTATGTTTTAGGACTAGGACGTTCCTAGGAGTTCCTTTAAATTATATTGCAAAACTGCTTACCATGCTAAAACTTAAAAATTATATATATATTATTAATCACATAGGCGAAACCTAATGCATTTACCAATGCTTGTTCTTCTCTCATGCCACAAAGAAACCACAAAACCACAATGGAGCCAATTGTTGCTGTGGCAACACATCCAAACGTGAGTGTTTCCTCATTTGGATGGGGCAGGACCACATAGAATTGAGGGAATTGTTTGTCCATGTGCATGCTCATAGACAAACGGGTCCCGGGGTACAAGATGAATGTTCGTGGCCTTGGAAGTGGCAAATATTAAGTATGGCCCCAAGAGGTGACATTTTTTGAGAAAGCATGGATGGTCTCAGAGGCCCTCCAGGGACCTCCATCAGGGGAGAAGACACACAAATTCAAATGAAGGTTATAGGTGCACATACGCATTTAAAGTGGATGTATCCTCATTTCTATGGACTAGGATCACATTCAAATGTGTCAATCCCCTTTGCCCATGTGAATGCTCCCATTAGAGAAACAAGCAAACAGGCTGCTGGGAAAAAGTTAAGAGTTGGTTGTGTGGGTGGAGGCAAATATTAAGCAGGACTCCATGCAGTGGTATTTAAGAGGGAAGGTGGATGGGCTTAAAGCAGGGTTGTACTGGGAACAGCAACCAGCCCTGGCAGATTGCTACTCGACCGGGCCTGGGAGCGGAGAGGGGGGTACCAAGAAGCAACTCTTCCGCTTTTGTTACAGGGGGCCGATATTGCAGCACTGTTGCAAAACCGGCGCGCAGTGACATAACCGGCCCCCAAATGCACAAAACCCGTCCCCACCCCTCCGGCCCACCGGAGAAATGCCCAATGCCCGCTACGGCCAGTCCGGCCCTGGCTTGAAGACCTTCTTAGGCTCTCTTTTTGGAGTGTAGACACAGAGAGCCAAAGGGAGGCTATGAATGCATATGCACACATACTAATAGTGCAGTCAGGGCTGCTCCACTGGGAGGGATGTATTTAGACTATGGTCTTGTGGGGCGGCTGCAGACAATTTTTGGGAGAATATGAAGGACTCCCTCCAAGAGTTGGTGAGGCTTTTGTCTAACAGTGGTGAAGTGGCAGATGAACACACTGTTGACAATGAAATACTTCTCTGCCGAGTCGCTCACAGTCCTTGCACCTGTGCAGGAGTCTGGTCATCTTAAAACCAACGAGCTTGAGCCACAGGATATGTCTTTTTGTATCTCTGTCTTCATCTTTACTCTTCTTGTCATCTTCTTTCTTTCTTTTCTCCCTTCCAGTCAGCGGCGGCCGGCATTGCTCGAGGGTAGCAGGGCGGGTGGGTCGCATGGGGGGGGGGTGAGGGTCGTGCTGGGGTCACGCATATTTAATTAAATAAATAAATAAACGTACCGTTGCGCTGGATTTTGCGTCTCCGCTCCTGCTCTTCTCCGTCTCGGACGGAGGCACAGCCAGGCCCCACAACACAATCACAAGGCTGCAATGCAGCGTTGTGATTGGTAGGCACCCAGGCTCCCCTGACCAATCACAAGGCTGCAATGCAGCATTGTGATTGGTTTTGAGTGTCCTGTTGGGACGCTCAACCAGGGAATGGGAGCCTGGGCTTGTTGACCATGCCTGCATGGCGAACGGGGAAAGTGTGCATGACCAAACAATCATTGCGCACTTAGGAGCGGACAAACCACTTCTCCCCTGCCCTGCTCTGAAAGCAGAGCAGCCCCGCCCGCAAAGCAGCAGGAAGCATAAAATGATAATAACTTAGAGTTATTATCATTTTATGCTTCTTCTTCGCACTGCTTAAAAGCAGTGGGGCGATGCTCCTCCGCCACAGCGGAGGAGCTGCCACTGCTTCCAGTTCTATCTCCCAATTGCAATAATCGAGCAAATCCCGTTTTGGGTCGAAACTCCTGTCTGCACCCAAACGTGATAACAAGTCTGGCTCAGATTGTACCTGACGTGCCTATTTGCTCCCACTTTTTGTAGTAGGCAGGTGTGCACAGCAGGATGAAGGAAAACATGCATTATTAGCATGTTGCTCCCCAATATGAGTGACTAATTTGGAATCATTTGCAAAAGGCAGACCTGCTAATTAGTGCAGCCTGCACCAACACTAATTGATGGGTCTGCAATTTGCATCTACAAATTGAAAGTGAGGTATAATTGTACCCCTATTCATCCTTTTTTCCGTCTCCCTCCCTTCTCACGCTCCTGGTTTTCCCTTATTCATCTTTCTATTACGTCATTCCCTAAATTTCTGCTCGGTCACTCTCTACAATCTCTCTTATCTCTCTCGTACACTGTACTCTCTAAAACATGATTAGCTTTTATTTTTCTCCTTAATTTTCACAAACGCTTCATTTAATTTACACAGGCTTTCCTACCTCATATACCTTTGCTTTTTAGATCTGGCTGGACAATGCAGCTGTTGCCAGAATTTGTGTGGCAACCTGAAAAAGCTTTAAAATTAGTTCTGAGAGAAGGGAATAGGGATTAATGCCCGCCCGCATGTTAATCTTCTTCTCTACAAGCTTTTGACTCTGCAGATGGTGTGCACTTCTGCTGAAAAACAATGTTTACATTCCTCTTTCTGCTTTGTTGGAAAGCTTGGGCTCAATACTTTAGGCCTGGGTAGGTTATCATGGAAAATCAAAGATCGTGGAAATTCTGTTCATATTTTTATTCTTATGACTATATGCCTGATTATTGCCTTGTGAGAAGGCGTATGTTCACGGCCTGGGATGGTTATGGTAAAGCCTCAATGATAAAGGTAATCTGCCTTATTGGTTCATTGGGAAATATGTCAGGTGCCATAGGTCTGATCTTTTTTTATCATAAAAGGTTAAAGGTATTTGGTCTGACTTATTTTTTTTTTAAACATGTTAAAGCTAATAAATCCTAATAAATTATTCTTATGACACTATTTTAAAGCCTAAAGAAGGAATTTCACAGATTAGCATAAAGGTTTGGGAGTTGGGTGCTCCCTCTGACAAACCCTGGGTGTACTAGATTTGCACTGTAATAAACTTTGAAGGGTTTATAGATGTTCTTATAACTCTAATTTTGTACACATTCATCATTGATGCTTAGTATTCAGCTTTGTGTTTGTTAAATTACTTTTCAGATATTGCCTCACAGCTGTAGCAGTCGACTAGGCACGTTTATTAAAAAATAAATCATAAAAATGCATTCAACTTATACATAGATAAAGGTGCTTTGGATCAGTCCTCTTCAACCTTTGGACTGTCTGTATGTCAATTACATAAAAATAAACACACCAGAACTGATTGCCTTATTAAAACAAGCATTTGGAATGCAATAGGTCTCGCATTTGCGAGAGTTTAAGCTATTTGGCATTGTAAATGACAATGCTTTTTATTTATGTTTTAAAAAACCAACACATAAATAAAAGGCATTGTCATTTACAATGCCAATAGCTCAAACTCTTCCAAATGCAAGGGCTATTGCATTCCCACAGTGAAAGCGCACATGGCGCCCTGGTAATACATAAAAGCGGCCGCCATTGCTGGTGTCCCGTGAGTACTGGGAAGAGTGGGAACGGGAGGGGCAGCCACAGTGAAAGCATGCGTGGTACGCTGCTACTATATAGAAGCGGTCGCCATTGCCGGCGTCCCGCGAGTGCTGTGGGGGGCAGTCACAATGAAAGCGCGCATGGCGCGCTGCTACTATATAGAAGCGGCCATCATTGTCGGTGTCCCGCAAGTGCTGTGGGGCGGGGTGGGGCAGCCACAATAAAAGCACGCAAGGCGCACTGCTAATACATACAAGCTGCCGCCATTGCCAGCGTCCCACAAGTCCTGTCTATATTAATTAAGTAATTAGTTCTCCAAACTTCTAATGAAAGCTCCAGAGTTAGGACACATGTAAAAGGGCCAATCCTAAAGGGAGGTAACAACAGAAGACAGCGAGGTGCTAAGGAGGGACTAATGAGCCTATCAACAAATCAGAAGCCAACATTAACAAAGGACAATGACACAAGCCAATGAAAAATATGGGCGGAGCTTTAAGTCCATACCTGACTACAGCATGTCTTGCAGAGCAGCAAATGCACTGCCCAGGCTCGACCTAAAAAAAAACAGGAAGATACATTGGGTCCAAGAATACCACTGTTTCAAGATGAAGGTCCTCACCCACCTAATGGGTGGCATGCTCGTCCTCGGGCCCCTCCTGGCACCTTGATCTTCGTGCAAGCTACTACCTGTTTTATTATTAGGGAGCTTATAGGGGATGTTGCCTTTTCTGAATCATGAGGTCTGAAAACCTGAAACTCACTAATGAGGGTATGGTGCAGAGGGGAAAGAAATGTATGAGTATAAAAGTATCTACTAGGTGTACTACTCAAGTTTTATTGTGTCCCCAAGGGATGCAGTTAAAAGAAAAGTGGGGCATAGTTCTATTCACTCTTAGAGGTCGACATGTTTCTGCAAAGATGAACTCTACAAAGAGATGTCAGTGGAATTCATTAGGAGTCATTCACCCTCTCTGCTCAAAAAAAGCAAAAAAGAATAAATAATTAATTTGTTGCAACCCGCAAATGTAGAAGGTAGATGTTGGGTGTAATCTTCCATCACTGTTTAGGGAAACTCTGTAAAAGTGAAAACAATGATACTGACAACCAATGATGATATCATAATCTGGTACAAAGTGAACTGTTTGTCTGATTCTATTAAGATTCTCTGTGAAAAACCTACACTTGTGAAGAAAAATCAGTGCATTTCTGAATCATGTAATTTTTGCAGAGAACCTCCGCCTCTCTGAAATAATCCTTTTTCCCCATGCAATTTCTTTGGAAACACAGAAACTGACTGACCTTGGAACCAGCTTATATCGCAAGCCCACAGAACGCAGCACATTACTTCAGTTTTCCAGCAATCACACCAGGGCTTTGAAGGATGACTTACCTTTTGGTCAGTTTCTGCATATCTGCTATTACAAGATAGGGGTTACCAACGTAAACTAGTCAAGAGATCACTTAAAAGAGTCTGGTAGTGCCACCGCAAGTACTTACTTACACCCAAGGAGAAAGACCCCACTTAAGGAATTGTCTGTGTCACTACTTTTTGCACCTAAAGCAACAGGATTACAAAGATTTTTAAACAATGTTGGCCTCCCATTCAATCTATTGGTCTCTCTGATGAACAACCAATGTTTCCGTTAAAAAAAGGCAAGAACCTAGGGAAACATGGTTCATGCAGGGATCAAGAGGAAACTGAATGATCTTACATCATTATGGGGACAAGAGAAACTGACTGAACATTACCCATGTGGCAGCTGTAGTGTCTGTATTTTAACTGCCAATACAAATGAATTTAGACATGGCTCAATCACATACACCCTTACGGACTGCACCAATTGCAGCTGTAGCAATGTAATATATACAGGCTGGTCCCCTTGTAACCTCTCCTACATTGGCCAGACAACATAAACAATAGATCTAGACTTTCCAACATTGAAGTCGGATTAGGTGCAAGGTGCTGTCAGCACCCTTAGTTGAACATTTCACTCAAAAAAAGGCACACCAAAAATTACATTTCATGGCAAGTCATTGAACTAGTGAAAAAAACTGTGAGGAGGTGATCTGCAGAGTCTACTGAATAAGGCAGAATGGCGGTGGATATTAACGGGTAACAGCCTTACGGTTGCCTGAATAGTATTGAGCAATAAAACCCAATTGTTTACACCTAAATTTCTTCTTGTCATTCTATCAACTTTAATATTCTCCTTCAATTTAAATTATTGCAATTTCCCTTGCACAATATGTTTTCAATTTATCGACTACTTCTTACCCTATGTGCTTTCTATTGTGAATGTTGAGACAATTCTTATCTTGTTATTTCCCATGGGGCAAGCTTGTGTACTACTTCTTACATTCATCTGTATGTTATGAAGATTGCTATGAATCCTTCAGACAGCTCCTGTGTAATTATGCGATAACACGCTTGATATATAGTCTGAATATTAGCCTCAGCACATTCAGGTCAAAATGAGCAATGCCTTGGCAAGACTGCACTTGATCATTTTGCTTCACTTGTAAACAGCATGCAAACTGTGATGTTTACTTTTAAGTACATCTTGAGGTGCACTATGATGGCAATTCAGAATTTGAAATATTGTATTGGAAATATCTATTTCATTGATTGATTCAAAGTATTTCATTGTCTGGGATTGATTTTCTTTCTGTTGTTGGTCATTTCTGAAACGGATACATACTTTGATACAGGGACCACCATTTGTTCATTACCCTTTTTTCTATAACTTCCCCTGCCAGTACACAAAATTGAGTTAAGTACCACTTTTCAATTACTTTTGAACTACCAATTTTTTGCATACAATTGTGTTCTACTGCTTAGTCTTTTTTCACTGCTGACCCATTTGTATAAGCCTTCCATGCTTGTGGATGTCATGTATATAGGCGGCCATTTTGTGATACTCTGGAGTGTCTGGCGTGCTTCTCCGATCCTGTGAGACAGTTGACGGGACACAGGCAAGCAATGCATGACCCGTTTCGATGTGCAGCAATCTTGCTTCCAGTAAGTTCCACTCCTCGCATATGCAAGACCCTCGAGAATACTCAATTTATGCAACACTTAACAATCCATTTCTTATTTCAGGTGATCCTTACAAGAATTTTAGGAGCCTAGTTCCAAGTTTTTTGATCAGATTCATCAGATCTATCGAATTGCCTGTCAGTAAGTGCTTTGTCACATTAAATTAGGAAACACATGCACCTTTTTTCCAATCTGGTGCACTTTACCACACCATTGGTTGGTCTCTATGTCACGAAAACATTTTTTTATCTAAAATTATTTCATTGATATGTTTTGTAGATGCACCTCTCGGTGGAATTTGTTCATAAATATTCACTTTCTGAAATAATCATCCTTGGACTGATCTGATTAGAGTTATCTCTCAAACTGTTTGTCCCCATTCTTTATTTTTTGTTTACAATACGGTTGCTCTTGCATCATTGAATTGCCATTAGTCCTGATGATGACCCTTAAGTGTCCTGGGTTCAAAACACCGATGACGACCATGGCAATGTACACATAAAAACTGGATGGACTGTTTGAATTTTGGAACTAGAGATTTGTTCTGACCTGTATTAGTTGAAATGTTTGCATTGCCATATGTCTGTACACACTGTTCACTACTATTTTGGGATTTTTTTATGGTGTGATCACTTGAGTACTGAGCCCTTTTTTCATATTTATATGAGAATATTAATACACTTTTTATTATATACACTCTCAATATTGGTCCAGATTTTTTCTATCATGAGTATTGATTTATTCTACAGCTTGAATATTGATGATCAGGTCTACTGCTTGATGTCTTGTTCTGTCTTTGAGTAATCTCATTCTCCCAGTTGAACCGCTGTTCTTGATATGTCCCTGTTGTGAAGGGCTTTCCATGGTAAAAAGTCAATTTATGAATTTGCCAACATGCAATATTTTCTTTTATAACAAATATAGTCTTAAACCTATATTATGTATTATATTCAAGCACCAGAGTCTTGGTCAGAAGGTGACTCTTGCCAGGGTGGGCTCTCCTGTGCGTCTTATCAACAGCTTATTGATAAACATTACATGTATTTAGTTATAGTGGAGTACAGTGGGCTCATGCAGGAATAATTTCAGCCATGAACTCATTTGTAATCATTATGAAATTGTGTCAATAGATGTAATGAAAATGCCAGTATCCTTTCAATGTTCAAACCATTTATGTCAGTATACAGATGTATATACCGTTGTTCCCTTAGTAAAAGCAGGTCAGACCGATTATTGGTGTAATGCTTAATCTGGAGTTTGTCAGTCATGGTCCACATGAATTCATTGTCTATATGGTTAAAAAATAACAAATGATTTGCCAATTTTGTGATGCTATGCACACATCATATATTGCACCTGTGTTCACTGATAAGTGTTTTGATTTCTCTGGTCATATTGATGTAGGGTAGTGAACAAGGACAGGTCACCATCTATATGACACCTTTGCTATTGCAGTTTGTGAAGTCATGCTGTTCCCACAGTGTTGTGAGACCCAAATCAACTTCTGTTGTGTGTTTGGTTCAGGGAAAAACTGAACATGATTCACATGTGTGATGTCCTCAAAATTTGGGTGGTCCCCATAGTTCAGTTTGGGAAGGGTGATTGGTCTTCTTAGGTTAGGTATGAACCAGCATATCTTTGAAAGTTTAAAGGCAAACAATGGTATTTGAAAATTTAGAGACTGATTTAGAGTTCAGTAAATGGGTTACTCCGTCACAAACATGATGGATGTCCCCTCCGCTGTAATACAAGTGCATTCAATTGAATGGCACTTGTAATATGGCGGACCGGTATCGATCACGTTCGTGACAGAGTAATCTGTATGCCAATCTCTAAATCATGCCATAAGTTTTTCCTGCATGTAAAATATGCCAATTTTTGTTGACCAGCCTTTTAACAATGTTGGAAAAACTGGAGTGGGGGTCTAATTGACTTTGTCAGCCTGAGGTTTCATGTAGGCGTATGATAAAGCATCCCTATTGTTATTTCTTGCCCTTTTGTAGACCCTCTGAATGGTGCATTTTGGATAAGCCTTTTGTTGTAGTTGGCATCCAAGGATCTTGGAGTGCTTCATTTATGTATCCAAATCTGAACAATTCCTTGGTAGTCTGAGAATTTGTCTTACTGGAAGATTCTCCCTTAAGGCCTTAGGGTGATAGCTATCATATGCAAGAAAAGAGTTCCTAATGGTTGGCTTTCTGTATACCTCAGTTGCCATTTTGTGTTTATATCATCAAATGAAGAAAGGGTAGATTGCAATCTGGGAACCTACAAATGGTGTTGTTGTTTCCTTCTCAGATGATGAAAATATAACCTATATAACATCTCCACAATGTTATATGAATTTCGCATGGATTAGTAGATGGATAAATGTGTGATTTGTTTTCAAAATGATGCATATACAAATTGGCCAGCTTGGGACAAAGGTACTACGCATAGATGTTACAGTAACATGTAAGAAAAGTTGATCTTCAAAAACAAAATTAAATTCGGTAAGAGTCATTCTGCCACATTGCATTATGAATTCAATCAGAGTTGTGTGGTTGCGAATCCTCCCATAACAGTTACAATTACAGATAAGGCTTCCTGTTTTGATATGCTTCAGCTTCAAGGCCAATTAAACTGTTGATTGTGGGGTCAAAGTTTAGAATGATACTTCAAAAGATTTAAGATGTCTTTAGTATCCTTCAGATATTAAGGCATTTTCAACAATAGGGGTTGAAGGAAGAAAATAATAATCTACAAACTGCAAAAGAGGTTCTAATGCAGATCCAATGCCAGGAACTATTTGCCTACCTGGAGGTGGCATTTTCTTTTTATGAATGTTGGGTATGTTGTAGAAATAGGGTATCTTTGGGTTATCCTTATTGAGAAATTCACTCTCCTTTTTAGTAATTCAAACACGTTCTAGTGCTTCATCTGTCATCTCTGATTTTTCTCTAGATTTGTGCCATCAGTCCCTTAGTAAAGGGCGGTAGAAGGTATAATCTTTTGGTTGTTTGAGGCATTAATTTCTGAAACATTCTGCCCTAAGAAGAACCATTGCCCCACCTCTATTTGCGGGCTTGATGGTTATGTTGGAGTCTTTCCCTAGACTTCTTATGAAGTCCAACCCTTCTGTAGAAGAGTAAAAGAAAGGTAGTCCATGGTTTTTTAATTCATCCTATGGGGCCCTTAATAATCGCCTATTCAAATGTGTGGATCCCTGAAAGTATACATTGTGGATGTGGAGAACAAGTGGATTTCTCTTAAGTCCTTCCTAAGAAGCGACCATCTCAAGTCTTATTGAAAAAAAATCACTGAGGTTTGTAGGAACAAATCCCAAACCATTATTCAATGGCTTGATTTCTTTTTATGAAAAGATCTGATTGCTCAAGTTGACTATCAGTTGCTTCCTTGACTCCTTGAAGTCTGTTGATTTCGTGTTAACTGCGTGTCTGTCACGGTGATGGTAGTGGACTTCAATTGACTCACACATTTATCAATCTACTAATCCATACAAAATTCATATAAAATGGTGGAGACGTTACAAAGATGATATTTTCATTGACTGGAAAGGAAACAACACCACCATTTCTAGGTTCTAAGATTGGATAAACAACCTTAATCCACACTTGAAATTCACAGTCCAATCAAGCAATACCAATCTACCATTTTTTGATTTGATGATATATATACGAAACGGCAAACTGGCAATGGACGTGTACAGAAAGCCGACCGATAGAAGCTGTCTTCTTGCATATGATAGCTATCACCCTAAGGCCTTAAGAGAGAATCATCTGGTAGGAAATTTTGTCTGACTACGAAGGAACTGTTCAAATTTGGCTACAGACAAAAAACACTCCAAGATCCTTGGATGCCAACTACAACAAACAGATTATCCAAAATGCATCATTCATAGGGACTACAATAGGGATGCGCTTTTAGATACCTAATTGAAACCTCACCCCGACAAATTAGTCTGCGTGACCACCTGCTTCAGAATACTAGTTTGGGAAGGGTTCCATAGTTGGCGGCTGATCCCTAGCCCAAAGAGTGCAGTCATTTGAAATGGCAAGTATGAGGTAATTGGAATTTACCCCTAGTGTGCCGGCCAATATGTTAAAAGTATGATAAAAAAAAGTACAAAATACATATTTTTTCCCTGCGGGTCAGGATTTTTGTTAATAACTTCATGAATGCATTATCAATTGTAATCGGTCTCCAATTGCCTATTTTGTTCAGCTCGTTTACAGATACATTCTTGGGAATTAATATTGATTGGTTCTTTTTGAAAAATTCTGGGACTCTTCTCATTTCTAACCAAGTTAATAGTCTGGGCTGCAAACTTGGTTATTTCTTGTACAGATCATTTTAGCCATGACTGTCAGGCCCCAATGCTTTGTTTAAGTTGTCTTCCTAAAATGCATCTGGTATTTCAAGAACTATGATTTTTTTTTACCCCGGAGGTTTGTAGTCTCATTCTTCTGGGATTCGGACAATTGAGATGAATTTCATGTTTTTCTTGTTTTCTTTTTCGATAAGGCTTTGTAATAATGATAAATATCAAAAGCACAGATCTGGCAAGTAGCATCTTCAGCCCCATCAGTGATTATTCTGGCAATTTTCCTTTTTGTCTTTCTTTAACATTGCCTGATATTCTTTAAAAGCTGCCCTTTTGCATATCTTTTCTTATGGTTTTTATTGACCTTTCCATTTTTTTAATCTTTCTTGGTTGCCTTACTTTGGACTGGAACAGTTGGCTCTCATCTTGAACAGCGCTCATAGGCTCAGCACAATATTTGTTAAGTGTTCATTTGGATTTTTGCTGGCTGGTTTTGGATGGTTATCACTGGTATTCTCTGTGATACTGATGGAGCAAGGTTTCAAAATTGAAACTTGCTTGTATGCAATCTTCCTCATAGTATTAATATATTAAAATTTGTACTGTCAAAACTAATCCTTGCATTCACAAACACGAAAGGGATAGACGCTTGCCTATGTGGTTTACTAATGAATAACGCTTGTCCATAAACCAAGATGGCCGCTAAAAGCGCGGGACTTCATTGCGCATGTCGCAACCTGATCACATGGGGTGACGTCTTTCTTTGCTTGGTGGGAAACTTCTGCGCAGTGTGTATTAAAATGGCCGCTAAATGTTTTCACATGCTTAAGCTTGCTCTTATGTCATTATTAAATTGTCGTTTTCTTAACGCTACTAATGCAGGATAGTAATATGATTAATTGGGAATAGAGTTAGGGAAAGTGGGTATACAGTGAAACTTTTTATTTGTGATTTTAATATTTTCTTCTTGCACTTTTAGTAATTCGTAAACTTGGGCCTGGGTTGGTGTCTTGAAACTCGAGAAACAGAGGGTTCTGCGCATGTGTCCTGTATGCCTGCCAAGTGAAGTCAACTTGGACGTCTCCCAAGGCCACGACCTATTGGCCGAAGATGATGTACCCAAGGTTTCCGGCGGAACAAATTGTTACTTTTCTTCTGTAAAATATATAACATTTGTCATGAGACGGGTGGGAAATAAAGCGAATGTATTAATTTGAAGGGGAGGGAACGTAAAGACAATAGGCTTTAAAATTTAGGCCAAATTGACATGGTGCGAGAATCCACCTCCTGTCCCTGTCCAATCAGAAGTAGTGGTCCCATATTTTAGCAACATTAAGGGGAGGTATATGGGCGTAGAAGGGTATAATAGAATATAGCATTAGTAAATTAGTCAGAAGAGCATATTTTCACGAAGCACAGGAGAGCGGAGATGCTGACAGAAGAGCTCCAGACTGCCCAGCTGATCGGTTGCTGACTGAATTCCTGTCCGGAAGGGGTCCTGAGGAGGGGGCGGCGGAGTCCATTAGACGGGAGAATCGAGAGAAGTCGAGTATCAGAGAAGGGGAATGGCGCAGGCGTCATTGTAGAGAGGTCACCGGTCCTGTCCTGATCCTGGAAGAAGTCTTTACTCTTCATCCTTCCTGGGTCCTTTCTTTTCCAACTCCTTGGCTAAGGGGCTTGGTTCTCGCATTAGGTAATTATACTGCAACCTTTAGTTGCGCTGCTGTTTCTATCTTCTCCTCTTCCTTAAACACTGTCATTAGCAAAATCATTTCTATGCTTTTTCTTGGGTATTTTCAATCAAGTACCGTGTTTTCTGTATTTTACTCTGCCAAAACTTTAGATAAACATTTTAAAACTTCCTGACTCAGTGGTTATTTCAGGATTATGTACTATAATGAATGTCACTCATTTTAAACTTCCCAATTAGCAAAGGATCCATTGGTAAGTTATTACTCTTCAATCAGAAGGTAATTGGTAGCAGGGACTTTGATAAAAGAGTACATCTGACACCCAGCGTAAGTATTAGTGTAGTGTGAATGTATGGGCCCAAGTGAGTATATGGTGTATGAATGCGGTTGGCTAATATTGCGCTGGATCAGTTTTCTGGTAAGCAGAGGACAGTTGTTGTTACTCTTTGTTAATTGGGTAATGAGAATTTTATTTGTATTTTTATGAACTAACATCCGCTTATGTTTGAGTTTTTGTTACATGTTGTCCAGAATACCCCGGGGTAGGGAAAAAGAATAGTGGGTGGCAAGTGGAAGCCATAATGCAGTGAGGTTATCTGTCAGGCAGAAATAGTACTGAGAAGTTAAGCTGGACTTCAAGTACTCGTTAGGGACTCTATGCGTGTGAGTAATAGCAAAAAGGGTACGCTGATAAAAATTTGATGTTATATCACCTAGTAAGGGTAACATTGGAGAAGTAACAGGTACTTCTGGAGCTTGTGTGAAGAGTAGACGGAAGTGGTTTACTCGTAGTGTATGTATTAGTAAACGGAAAAGTTTTACTAAAGTGTGGAAGAAACTATCTTTTTCGAAATTAGTGGAAACTGGCACAATAGCGAATGTTTTATGTTGTTACTGAAATTTAATTAAGATTTATAGAGAAAATAAGTTTGCGTAAATTTTTGTAAAGGGAGGGTCAGTTGCCGGAGAGGGAGCTGACGTCACAAAACGCCACGCTGTGGTAGGTTGAAACAGCGGGTGTGGAAAAACCCTTGTAAAGGAGGAGTCAGTAGTCAGGAGTAGTACTGACGTCAAAGGAACCGCGCTGGGATTGGTTAAACCAGCGAGGACAGAAAAGAACAGATTGTAAAGGAGGGGTTGACAGAGAAACGTCACCAAAAAGGCCGCGCAAGGATTGGTCTGGAAATAAAAGATAGCAGTCATTTGATTGGTCGAAAATATAGAAGCAAAATTCTTAGTGGATAAGGATTGCATGTTAAAACGCGATCTGAATTTAACAGGAACTCGTCCGGATAGGAGATTCCTAGGTTTTGCAGAATATAATTTTGTACACCGAAGATTAGATAGAATGTACGGAGAAAAGAGAAAAATGTCATTCTTACAAAAGATCAAGAATTATTTTAAAAAGGACAAACCAATCAAAACTAGAGAAGGAATTATTATTCAACCAGCTAAAACGCCAGCATCATTTATGATGATGGAGAGAGGTTATCATACCTGTGTATGGATGGAGAATTGGATAGAATACACCAAAAATGATGGAGTATTCCATTTCCTCAGAATGGCACGTTCAATGGGCGAATTCTTCAGAACTTGAGATTGAGGATGAATGACTTAGAACCCAGACCTAGATTAACCCAGTACGAAGCTCTAGAAGAATGGGAAACAGAGGCATTTGAGCGGGATAGATCTAGAAGTAATAGGAGTTATCCAGGATTTTACCCGAGATATTTACGTGAGTCGAGAGAAGGTCAGATGAAACAATGGAGAAGGACAATGATTACAGAGGGACTATATCCACTATTCACAGAAGGAGAGAAATCAGGAGGGAAATGTACGGAAAAGACAAAACATTTAATGAGAAATGAGGATTCAGAAGACGAATTTATGGAAGAAATGTTAAGAAATCCCCCACCATATCAGGAAGGGACAAGTGGATGCCCTCCTAGTGCACCACCACAAACTCCCATGGTACCAAAGGTAATGCATGAGTTCACCCCGACTAGAATACTTCATGACAAAGAAAAAGAAGCCCTAGAAAAGACCAGAACAGAATTAATACAGAAAATAACTCAGATAAAAGTACATCCTGATTCGTTGACCATACCAGTAACAATTGGTCCAGTAGTTCCATTATATGGTACTCAGGGAAATTGTCCACAACCTATACTTGCACCTACTCCTGTGAGTAATCCCAGACCTGAAGCTCCGGTTATAATTGAGGATCAATTTAGTGACTGTGAATCCACAATATCACTAATGGATTTGCCTATTCGAGGTTCTGTAAATAGTACTCCAAGAAAAGATGTGCCTGGAGGTTCAAAAGATGTAAGTTTAGTAACTTCATCAGGAGCAAAAAGTGCTACCATAGTAACACCTGAAGATCTAGAAAGATGGGTACAAGGGTCAGTTAAACAGTGCACACCTCCAAAAGTACTGGATATTCATAAATTGAAAGTTGAATTAGAAGAAATAATAGCAGGAAATGTAGGAGTAGAACGCTTGAATACCTATGATGAAGAAGAATTATTATTCTTGTGCAGGAGTATCACTAGAAATGTAAAGATATTCCATGAAAAATTGTCCAATTTAGCATTACAGATGGGAATTGAAATAGGGAGATCAAAAGTATTACAGAAACCCTATAGAGCAGAATTTGCAGATAAAGATTTAGAAAATATGAATGCATCTGGAAGAAGACTACAAATAAGAGAATTAATGTTAGTTTTACAAAAATGGGGAGATCTAGATAAATGGAGATCTAGGTGGGCCAAGAAAAAGGAAGAAGCACGAACAAGTAGAACAGCATCAGAATATGTGATGAAGGAAGCAGGAAAAGCAGACCAGATGTATCCGATGCGAGAAGTTGCGGGAGGAGAATATGTACATGTCCCATGGAGCAGACAGGATATTTTATCATTTACGAATGATTTTCCAAAGCTGAGAGAGAAACCAATTGAATGGTACAAGCAGGTTGAAAGGTTTGTGAAAGTGTCAAAGGTATTGTTGAAGGATTTAGATGGTTTGTTTGACATAGTGGTACCTGCCGATTTATGGACAGATTGTAAGATCACAGTCGATTGGCCTAGTGATGAATATCCTAGAGATCCGAAAACAGGTGCCCCTTTCAAATGATGTGATGAAAAAGTATCAACAGGTGATAACATACCTGAAAGGGAAAATACTCCCGAAAGAAACAGATTGGGTGAAAATAGATCGAACAACCCAGGAAGCCAGTGAAACAGTACATTCCTATTATGAGCGTTTATTGCAAGTATTTAAACAGTATAGTGGATTCGAGGACATTGGAGACAAAAACATGAGTCAGTTTGTGTATCGGTTTGTTTACAGTCTGAAGCCAGAGATTTGTCAGATGATAAAACAACATATGCTGTGTTGGCAGGGAAAGCCCATAGATGAGATTCTGAAGTTTGCAAAATATTGTGGAGACGATATTGAGGATAGACACAAGAAATTGCAGGAAAAAGTGATGTGGGCTCAGGTGAAAATGGCAGAAAAGCAGGGAATTAATTTGGAAAATCCGAGTGAAAATCCAGGAAAAGATTCTGGTACAAGTGGTGATACGGGAAATGGTGGAAAATTTAGAGGACGAATGAGTAGAGAAGAAGCTAAAAAGAAATTTCCTTGTCATGGATGCGGAAAATTGGGGCATTGGAAGGATGAATGTAAAAAGATTCGGAATAATAATGGCCCAAATCAAAACTTAAATCCACAGACGCAGAATGACTCACAACAGGGTGTAAATCCCCAGAGTCAATTACCACCTCCACCTGTTCAGGGTAATGTAAGCAGAGCAAAGCATGGTACAGACATTGGATACCCAGGAGGGAGTGGTAAGAATGATTATATGACATCACAATTTCTTTTACAGGACAATTATTGTAAATTCGACTCATGACGGTGCCTAGGAGAGGGGAAGAAGGAGTGCATACTTGGCGCATCCTTACAGGTAGGTCAGTCTGGTCCATATGTTGAAGGAAATGTGAAAGGTAATGATATTACTTTCCTTTTGGACACTGGTGCTACCAGGTCTACTATGAGATCAGCAGACATCCCAGACCTTCCTCTCTCTGGTGAAGATATCCAAGTAGTAGGGGTAGTTAATCAAAGAATTAGAACACCTCTTACCGAACCAATGGAAGTTAAAATTGGAAACTTCAGAGAAATGCACCAATTTGTAGTGTGCGATTCTAGCCCAGTGAATTTATTAGGTAGAGATTTATTGTGCAAAATGAACTGTACAATTTTTTGCACGCCGGATGGTGTGGCAGTTCAGACACCAGATGAGGACCATGTATATAAAATTATGGTTGCAAAACAAGGTACAGAAATAGATGAAATGTTTTCGTTGATAACAAAAGATGAGTTGCCAGAAGAATTAAAAGGTACAGTAAACCCAATAGTATGGGATTTTACCGGAAAAGAAGTAGGACTTATGGCAAAAATAGATCCAGTTCAAATTACAGTAAAAGAAGGTGCGATTTTCCCAAATACTAAACAATACAAAATGAGTGCAGAAGTAAAAGCAGGAGTCATTGAAGAAATCAATCGAATGGTAAAACAAAACATCCTGAAAGAAGTAATGAGTAGCCCATGTAATTCACAAATCATGGGACTAAAGAAACATAGTGGAAAATATAGGATTGTTCAGGACCTGCGTAAAATTAACAAAATTGTGGAACCATGTTGTCCCATAGTACCAAATCCTGCAGTAATTCTATACCAGATCCCTTGGAATGCAGGATGGTTCACAGTAATTGATTTGTGTCAAGCATTCTTTTCAATACCATTGCATCCAGACAGCCAGTATCTTTTCTCATTTAAATTTGAGAACAAAGTCTATGTGTGGAACCGTGTTCCTCAGGGGTACACAGAAAGTCCTTCAATTTTCAATCAGATACTGAAAAAGTGCCTTGAAAAACTAGTGATGCCAGGAAGCTCAGTTTTAGTTCAATATATCGACGACTTGTTAGTAGCTTCGACCACCAGAGAAGACTGTGTTGTTGATTCCATAGCATTATTAAATCTTTTGGCTGAGGAAGGGCATAAAGTCTCACCTGAAAAGTTACAGTTTTGCAGGACAGCTGTTAAATATCTGGGACACCAAATTGAGAGGGGAAAAGAAGAGTAACCTCTGAAAGAGTAGAATTAATTAAGAGAATGCATAATGCCTGTAACTCAAAGACAAGTGAGAATGTTCCTAGGAATAGTAGGATACTGTCGACAATGGATACCAAATTTTTCCATGTTGGCTAAACCCTTAATTAACATGACGAAAAAGAAAGCAAAGGACCCTGTTGAATGGGAGGATGAAAGTGTAGAAGCTTTTGTAAAATTAAGAAACGCACTTTGTTCAGCACCTGCCTTAGGCATGCCTGATTATAAAAGAGAATTCGCATTATTCTGTCAAGAGAGAGAAAATTGTGCACTTTCTGTCCTAACTCAGAGACATGGACTAGACAGACGTCCTATAGCATATTTTTCTGCTACATTGGACCCAGTAGCAGCCGCGTTGCCAGGATGCTTAAAAGCAGTAGCAGCGACGTGTTTGAGCATTGAACAAAGCGAGTCAATTGTGATGGGACATCCTGTAAAAGTGTATGTTCCACATGCAGTTGTCATTCTGTTGACAAGAACCCGAACTCAGCATCTTACTCCTAGTCGGCTGACTAAATATGAAAGGATAATAATGGGTGCTGAAAATGTGACCATGGTAAGGTGTACAATAATAAATCCAGCAACTTTATTGCCAGACCCATATCATGAAACAAATAAAGATGACGAAGAAGATGAACATGATTGTGTACAAATTACAGAATTATGTACAAAACCACGCCCAGACATAGAAGAACAGCCTCTTAAAAAGCCAAACAGGGAGTTATTTGTCGATGGTTCATGTCAAAGACATGAAGATGGTAAACTAACTGCTGCCTATGCGGTATGTGAATTAACTGGAATAGTTGAAGCATCTTATTTTCCAGGAGTCAAATCTGCACAAGTAGCTGAATTGATTGCTTTGATAAAAGCTTGCAAAATTGGGAGGAATCAGAGAGTGACCATATTTACTGATAGTCAATATGGTTACGGGTCGTGCATGATTTTGGCCAACTGTGGATGCAGAGGGATTTCATGACTTCTTCAGGATCCCCCATTAAAAATGGACAATTTGTAAGGGAATTGCTAGAAGCAATACAATCACCAAAAGAATTGGCTGTGGTGAAATGTGCCGCACACCAGTCAGGAGATGACTGGGTGGTAGTCGGCAATAGATATGCAGACTTGGTGGCTCAACATTGTGCCAAAACCAGAACGTCAGTCAATAAGAGGGTGGAAAGAATGGGAATCAGCTGCCAACTTATGCTGTATATGTCACCTGAAACTTGGAATGAAGTGAAGAAATTGCAAGATGAGGTTGATGAAAGTGAGAAGAATTTGTGGAACAAAGTGGGTTGCTCCCAAAGAGGAGAAGATGAAGTGTGGATCAGTGCAGATGGCAGACCAGTCATGCCAGACTGTTTACTATCACAAATGGCTAGAATGCACCATGGAGACTCACACATAGGGAGAGATGCAATGATTAGGCTGTTCAGACAAAATTGGTACAATCCCAAATTCAGGGCTGTTGCAGAGAGTCTTTGCCAGAGATGTCTAACTTGCCAAATGCATAATCCAGGCAGGAAAACGATAATTGGGTTTGGGAAAATTGGAAAGGCAGAGGGCCCATTTATAAGACTCCAGTTCGACTTCATACAGTTACCACCATGCAGAGGATTAAAATATGTACTAGTCATAGTGTGTCTGTTTTCGAAGTGGGTGGAGGCTTACCCTACTAGGAGAAATTACAGTATTACAGTTGCAAAACTGTTGTTACGTGAGCTCATACCTAGGTTTGGTTTCCCAGTATCTTTGGAATCAGATAGAGGAAAACACTTTAATAGCGAAGTAATCCAGATAATCTGTGAAGCATTTCAAATTAAACAGAAATTGCACTGTGCATATCGCCCAGAGGCTTCTGGAGTGGTTGAACAATTGAATGGCACTATAAAGTCAAGATTGGGAAAAATGTGTGCATCAACATCATTAGAGTGGCCAGACGCATTGCCATTTGTCTTGATGGGACTCAGAAGTATACCTGACAGAACGACAGGATTGAGCCCCCATGAAATAATGATGGGAAGAGCAATGAGACAAACACATGTTCCCACAAACAAACTGGTGAATATATCTGATGATATGGTTTTGGATTATTGCAAAGGATTGGCTGACCTAGTGCGTTCTGTCTCTCATCAGGTTGGAGAAGACGCAGTTTCCAGGCAGCCTGAACTAGAACATGATCTGAATCCTGGTGATTGGGTGGTAGTGAAGAATCACACCAGAGAAACGTGTCTATCACCCAGGTGGAGCAGACCTTGTCAAGTCATATTGACCACCAATACAGCAGTGAAGTGTTGAAGATTTCCTAATTGGATTCATGTAAGCCACACAAAGAGAGTACCAGAACCTGAAGAAGAGAATCCACAGACAACGCCAATCACTGAAGAAGCTGAAGGTTGCCCAGCTGAGGAATCTCAGGCTAGAGGTTCGAGAGAAGCTGACGGAGAACAACCGAGCACAAGTCAGGATTGGATACCAGTGGTAGAAGTTCCTGAAGTATATTACAGAACGAGAAATCAAACAAAATTGGAAGAAATTGAAGAAGATCAGATAGGTGAAGAAGAAGAAGTTCAGAATCAAGAAGAAAAGATAGTAAAAGATCCTGAACTAAATCAGATAGGGAAAAAAAATTGGACTAAAAACAGTGAAGATTTAATTGACTTTACACAGGGAAAGACAGGTTTAGAAGAATCAGGGCAGGCTGCAGAAGTTCACAGTGCGATAAGCCCTGATCAGAAGCAGTTAGATCAAGAAGAATTCACTAAAGAAAAAGGAGTTAATACAAATGAACATAAAGAAATAAAAAAGGAACAAAGCCAACATTTTGAAAGTCATTGTGGAGCTGCTGAAAAGAAACCAATCAGACCTGAAAAAGAACAAACAAAAGAAACAGTAATCAAAGAAAACAAAACAGTATTGAGCAGTGAAAATAACGAAATCTCTGAAGACGTAAACAAAGAAACAGTGCCAACAAAGAAAACAAGAAAAGGAGATCATTGGCCAAGTGTCATTAAAAGAGTAAAATACCACATAACAACCAGAAGTGAAGATCCAGAACAAGTACCTGAAGTAACAAGTCAAACTGAACAAGAGAAAAAGTCAGGAAAAAGAAAAAGTAAAAGACTGAGACTTGTGAATAACAAATTCAAAGGTCCTGACTGGACTTATATCATTCTTGAAGATTTTGAAAGCTCAGAGTCAAGTGACAATGGTGGCAAAGGAACAAGTGCAGAACTAACATACGAAGAAGAAACAAGACCACCCTGACTAAACAAAAGAATCATCTAAAGAAAAGAAGAAGAGATAAGAAGAGCAATCTTCCTTGTCGAAAAATGCCTGATGATAGAGTTACTGGGAGACCAAAACGAAATTGTTGTAGGAGATGCTGTGCAATCTGCATATGTAGTCTAGTATTGGTGCTTATAGTATGGTTAGTCCTGATTGTAGCAATTCCTTACCTTATGATAATAGATAAGAAAATAAATAATGAAACTAAAGGAAGGACAGCAAACATGAAGGGCAGTAGAGTAGAACTAATGGCAGAAGATGAGGCAGAAATTCATCATGAAATAGCTGATAACGACACTAGTTTAAATGTTTTCACAAAGTTATTATTTCAGTATGTAGACACAATGGAAGTTAGTAATTGTTATGTCTGTATGAAGTTACCTGAATCAGTAGCGGAAGGATTAACATATCATCATTTACCACTGACATATGGCATCTCATGTAGTGTATTAACAAGTTTATTTTATAGAACAGGTAGGCTGCAATATTATTATTCAAATTTAGATGTGATATTTTCTGAGGTTCCGATTCGCAAAAGTATGAACCCAGTGCTTACTAGTCAAGACGCACAGTTTATGGGAGAGTATTTCTTAACAATGAAATCAATAGACATAACACATGCACATAGACACAATCTAACATGTTCTTTACTAGAAGAATGTTAGAAATGGGATCTCTAGTTGGCAAGGGTTTGCACCTTTGTCCAAGTAGGGACCCTTCTTCCTAGTCAGGGTAAGGGTGTTACACTCGTGAAG
Organism: Calotriton arnoldi; assembly: GCA_963921515.1. Classification (NCBI taxonomy): domain Eukaryota; kingdom Metazoa; phylum Chordata; class Amphibia; order Caudata; family Salamandridae; genus Calotriton; species Calotriton arnoldi. The sequence continues at coordinate 2,972,683 of CAWUFW010001114.1, forward strand.
TAACCCCTGCTCACCCTCGTGGTAGCTTGGCACGAGCAGTCGGGCTTAATTCAGAGGCAGTGTGGAAAGCATTTGCACATAACCAACAGTAATACAGTGTAAGCACTACAAACGGACACCAGACCAGTTTAGAAAAATAACCAATATTTTATATACTCAAGACAAGACCAATTACGACAAAAATCCACAATACTATACTTTAAAAATGAATGCTTGATAAGGTAACTTCTTCTTTGCAGGAATAGCACAAAAGCAAAGTTCGTACGAGTCGGTAGCTCCGTCCGAGCCTACCGTGATGCTGAAAACCACAGAGTCTAACAGTTCCAGCCGACCTCGTCGATACGGGCCAGCAGAGTCATGAACAGACTCGGTTACAGTACCTTTCTCGTTGTGGCTGGTACGGAGTGTACGAGCCGGTCGGCGTTCGTCGCGGTTGCGGTGCAAGACGGAGCGGTGCAAGGTGCGGTGTCCCTCGATGCGGTGCAGGCAGCGGCTCGATGAGCGTCGTGCAGACGGAGTCGGTGAGTCCAAGGCGTGCGATGCAGGGTGAGACGATGCTCGATGCGGTGCTGACAGGTTGCGATGCAGGCGACCTAGCCGGAGTGCGGGAGCTGGCGTCGGACAGCGGTGGACAGTGGTGCGAGTCGGAGCGGTGCGTCCCAAATGTGGTGCGGTCACGACTCTTGAGCCAGTTGCAGCGACCGCGTCGGTCGGGTCCGGCTGGTTCAGTGAAGCGATGCGATGCGAACTGCGGTGCCCACAGGTCACGGTGCAAGCAGCGGCTCGATGTTGACGGCGTTGGACGTCGCCCACGGTGAGACCAGGGTTGCGATGCGAAGCGGGGCGATGCGGTCTGCGGTGCAAACAGGTCACCGGCCAGGGATGGATTCGGTTGACGGAGTCGGTTGCGGTTCCCTTCCTCTGTGGCAACTGAAACAGCGTTCCAGAAGCGGTACCCAGAGGCTTGTGAAGTCTTTGTAGTCCCTGAGACTTCTTAACAGGAGGCCAGCTCGGTTTCAGGCCCTTGGAGATACTCAGCACAAGTTTGTAGAAAGTTCAGTCCAGTCCTTTCACTGCCCAAGGCAGAAGCAGCAGCTGCAGGCCAACCCAACAAAGCAACAACACAGCAAAGGGGCAGTACTCCTCCTGGCAGCTCTTCCAGCTCTTCGTCTTGGCAGGTTCCTTGATTCCAGCGAGATCTAAATTCATGGGGTCAGGCCCCAATATTTATATCCCAAATTCCTTTGTTCTCTGAAGGCAGAGAGGCCTTTGCCTAGTCCAAACCAGTTCTGGAGCACTTTGTTGACAAGTCTCCGTCCCTTCTTTCAGTGAGTAGGCCAGGGACATCAGACGCACCAAAGGAGGTGGAGCCAGCATTGTGGAGGGAAGGCACTGTCCTATTCAGGGCCCAGGTGCGACCCCTCCCACCCATCTACATGTAGATCGTGCTATTCAGCCCTGTGCTGACTCACCCTGTCTCCTGGCATCCCCCAGCCCCTGTCACTCACACTCCAGACAAGGAATACACAACCTCGCAGAGGCAGGCTTGGATGGTTAGACAAGAAAATACCCACTTTCTAAAAGTGGTATTTTCAAACACAGAATGTTAAAACCAACTTCACTAAAAGATGTATTTTATCATTCTGAGTCCAGGCATACTAAACTCGAATTTCTACCATGTTCCCGGGGTCAGTTAGGATTATAAGCTGTAATAATCAAAACTGCCCGTTCTGGCCTAGGGGGAACAGGTAGCCTTGCAATAGTGAAAAACGAACTAGGCTGTAATTCACTATCAGGACATGCCGCACACACCCGGGCATGTCCTACCTTTCGCATACACCGCACCCTGCCCACAGGGGTACCTTGGGCCTACCTTAGGGGTGACTAACATGTAGCAAAGGGAAGGTTTGGGGACTTGCAAGTGTGTGCACTTGCCAAGTCGACATGGCAGCCCCAGGCTGCGCACAGGCTCTGTGGTGGCAGGCCCGAGTTACACTTTACGGGCTGTTTGCGTGGGTGGCACAATCCAGTGCTGCAGCCCACTAACAGCATTTGGTATATAGGCCCTGGCACTCGCAGTGCACTTTACAAGGGACTGACACATAAACCAAATAGGCCAATCATGGAAACACCAATCCATAACACATTTTATACAGGAGCACTTGCACTTTCCCACTGGACAGCAGTGAGGAAAGTGCGCAGAATCATTACACCAGCAAAAACAGAGTCAAAACCGGGAGGTCAGAAAGCAAAAAGTCAGGGGAAACACGCCAAAAGATGCCAAGTCTAACACATGTCCCCTCCAGCTGAAAGTAGGGAGAACTACCCAACCCCATTGGAATTCTCTTCACTAAGGCGGAAGAACCTGGACAGACCATCTGCGTTGGCGTGTTCTGTACCAGGACGGTGTTCCACCGTAAAGTCCATTCCCTGTAGGGAGATGGACCACCTCAGCAGTTTTGGATTCTCACCCCTCATTTGCATCAACCATCTGAGGGGCCTGTGGTCTGTCTGAACCCGGAAGTGAGTCCCAAACAGGTATGGTCTCAACTTCTTCAGTGCCCAGACCACAGCAAAAGCTTCCCTTTCTATGGCACTCCACCTCTGTTCCCTGGGAAGTAGTCTCCTGCTAAGGAAGACTACAGGCTGATCCAGGCCCTCTTCGTTCAGTTGTGAGAGCACCGCTCCCACACCATGCTCTGAAGCGTCAGTCTGCACGACGAATTCCTTGGAGAAGTCAGGTGCCTTGAGCACGGGCGCCGTGCACATGGCTGCCTTCAGGGCATCAAAAGCTTTCTGGCAGGACTCAGTCCAGATCACTTTCCTGGGCTGCCTCTTAGAGGTCAGCTCTGTTAAGGGGGCAACGATGGTGCCATAGCCCTTAACAAATCTCCTATAGTAGCCGGTGAGACCTAAGAAGGCTCTCACCTCTGTCTGGGTCTTGGGGGCTCCCAAGCCAGAATGGTGTCAATCTTGGGTTGTAGGGGCACCACCTGGCCGCTTCCTACCTGGTGTCCCAAGTACAGCACAGAACCCTGCCCGATCTGGCACTTACTGGCCTTGATCGTGAGGCCTGCACCTTGCAGAGCCCTCAACACTTTCTCAAGGTGCTGTAAATGTTCTTCCCAGCTGGAACTGAACACAGCAATGTCATCCAGGTAGGCGGCACTGAAATCCTCCAGCCCAGCCAACACCTGATTGACCAACCTCTGAAAGGTGGCAGGGGCATTCTTCAACCCAAAGGGCATCACCCGGAATTGGTAATGACCTTCTGGGGTTGAGAATGCTGATCTCTCCTTGGCCCCATCGGTTAAGGCAATCTGCCAGTACCCAGACGTCAAATCAAATGTGCTGAGGAACCGGGCAGCTCCCAACCGATCAATGAGCTCATCAGCTCTAGGGATGGGGTGCGCGTCAGTCCTGGTGACGGCATTGAGCCCACGGTAGTCCACACAAAACCGGAGTTCTGGAGTGGCACCGGGCGCCGCAGCCTTTGGGACCAAGACCACTGGGCTGGCCCAAGGACTGTGGGAGAGCTCAATCACCCCTAACGCCAACATCTTAGAGACCTCCTCCTTGATGCTGGCTCTGACCCGGTCAGTCAACCTGTAAATCTTGTGCTTCACAGGAGGGCTGTCACCGGTGTCCACGTCATGGGTACACCAGTGAGTAACACCGGGGGTCAGAGAGAACAGTGGGGCGAACTGTCCCAACAACTGGCGACAGTCCCCCTGCTGCTGCTGAGTCAGAGTAGGGGAGAGGATCACACCCTCTACTGACCCATCATGCTCCTTGGTAGACAGGAGGTCAGGGATAGGCTCACTCTCCTCTTCCACCCCATCATCTGTCGCCAAGAGCATACTCACTTCGGACCTCTCGAAGTGGGGTTTGAGGCGGTTCACGTGAAGGACACTCAAAGGGTTCCTTGGAGCCTGCAAATCCACCAGGTAGGTGACGTCACTTTTGCGCTCCTTTACCTCATATGGCCCAGTCCACTTGTCCTGCAAGGCACAAGGTGCCACTGGGGCCATGACCCACACTTTTTGCCCAGGTTGAAATTCGACCAGAGTGGCGTTCTGGTCATACCATCTCTTCATTTCTTCCTGGCTTGCTTCTAGGTTCGCCTGAGCGAGTTTCCTGAAGCGGGCAGTTTGGTTTCTAAAGGCCAGCATGTAGCTAAATACATCCTGGGAAGTTTTCCTGGGAGCCGCCTCCCAGCCTTCTTTTACCAAACTCAGAGGTCCTCTGACAGGGTGGCCATACAGGAGCTCAAAGGGGCTGTACCCAAGAGACTTCTGAGGCACCTCCCTGTATGCAAAGAGTAGGCATGGCAAGAGGACGTCCCACTTACGCCTCATGGGTTCTGTTAGACCCTTGATCATGCCTTTCAAGGTCTGGTTGAATCTCTCCACCAGACCGTTTCCTTGTGGGTGGTAAGGAGTGGTGAACTTGTAGGTTACACCACACTCCTTCCACAGGGATGTCATATACTTCGATATGAAATTGGTCCCCCTATCAGAAACCACCTCTCTGGGGAATCCCACACGGGAAAAGATCCCCATTAACGCCCGGCCCACCACTGGCGCCGTCGTTGTCCTGAGAGGGATTGCCTCCGGGTACCGGGTGGCATGGTCCACCAAGACCAGGATGTACCTGTTGCCCATGGCTGTCTTGGGATCCAGTGGCCCCACAATATCCATCCCTACCCTTTCAAAGGGTGTTCCAACAACAGGAAAAGGTTGGAGAGGAGCTTTGACCTTCCTCCCACTCTTACCACTTGCCTGGCAAGTTTGGCAAGACCTACAGTGTGCATCTGACTGCCTTCGCATTTGGGGCCAAAAGAAGTGGGTGACAAGCCTGTCAAAGGTCTTGTCCTGCCCCAAATGTCCTGCCAAAGGCACGTCATGAGCCAGACCCAGTAGGAAGGTCCTGAAGCGCTGGGGTACCACCAGCACACGGGCTGACCCAGGCTCAGCAACCTTAGGCTCACTGTATAGGAGACCGCTCTCCCAGTAGATCAGATGTGACCCGGACTGATTACCAGCTGCCTGGTCTGCAGCCTGCCGCCGCAGACCCTCCAGAGTAGGGCACTCGTTCTGCTCCCCGCAGAACTCCTGCCTGGTGGGACCCCCTTCTTGCTGCCAATGGGTCAGCTCAGAGATGTCTCCCAGTTCGGCTACCTGCTCCCCTGTAGGCACCGGGGCGTCCCCCTCGAGGTCCGCCTCCTCCCGGTCCGTGGGAACTTCGGGGGCCGGTTTCCCGCGCCCCTGCCCTTTCTCTTGGCAGGGACTTGGGCCACTGTTTCAGGCTCCAAGTCCTCTTGATCACCCTTTCTGGCTGCCATTGACCGAGTAGACACGCATGCCCACTCTGGCAACCCAAGCATCTCCAAGTGAGACCTGAGCTCAACCTCCTTCCATGAGGACTGCTCCAGGTCGTTTCCTAGCAGACAATCTACAGGCATGGTAGGGCTCACAACCACCCTCAAGGGACCTGAGACCCCCCCCCATTCAAAGGGAACCTGCGCCACCATACATTGGCGCTCTGAGTTGTCTACAGCAACTACTTGGTGGAATGCCCCGGGGACTACTTGCTTCTCAGACACCAGGTGACACCGGACTGAGGTCACACTGGCTCCAGTATCTCTGAGAGCCTCTACCCTGTTCCCATTAATGGTCACCCAGGTGCTATATTTCTTTGTGTTAGGGGGCACCTGGTTTCCTGGGACCATCTCACTGTCCCCTAGTGAGACAAGGGTCATTTCTGCGGGATCCCCACCCTCCTGTGGGCACCCCTCCTCCCCAAGCGCTACACTAGCCAACACTTTGGACTGTCCACCGGTGGGTGGCTGTGTCCCCTTTGGGCACTTGGGGTCCCCCTTAAAGTGACCTACCTGGTCACATGCATAACACTTGCGGGGCCGGTCTCAACAGGCTTCCCTGTATAGACCCCTTTCTTCTTATCGCCGGGGGCTGGGAACCTTTACCCTGGGTACTAGTTTGGGGCCCTTTAGAGAACTCCTGTGCTTTACCCTTGTCCCCCCACCTTTCTGCTGGGGACCCTGCCCACCTTTGGCTGAGTCTCCCCCAAACGCTTTCTTGTGGACCCTGGTACTCACCCAGCGGTCCGCTTCCATAGCAAGCTTCCTGGGGTCAGTTAGCTTACTATCAACTAGGTGCTGGCGCAGATCTGCAAAACATAGACTAGACAAGTGCTCCCATGCAATCAAGTTGTAGAGCCCCTGAAAATCTGTGACACTACTGCCCTTTACCCAACCATCCAGCGACCTGCAGAACACATCCACACATTCCAACCAAGTGTTGGCATCAGACTTCTTACTGGACCTGAACTGATCCCTGTAGTTTTCAGGAGTAAGACCATACTTCGTGAGAAGGGCATCCTTCATGTCAGCATAGGTGAGGTGATACCCCTTACCCAAAGCTATCAGAGCATCCCTTGCTTCTTCAGGGAAAAGTGGCCACAATCCTGCTCCCCAATTCTCCTCAGGGACCCCATTCATGTGTATGGCTGCCTCATAACCCTGAAACCACCTTTGTATGTCATCCCCCTTTTTGAACTCCTTGCCTACATTCTTGGGAATGTGCACAATCCTGTCTGCTTTTCTGGACGAATTGCTGCCACCATCTGAGCCTGACTTACTCCTAAGTTCTAGCTCCTTCAGTTCTCTCTCATGCTCTAAGAGCATCTTCCTCTCCTCTATGGCCAATCTCTTCTCCTCCCGCTCACTCTCCAGCCTGAGCTTCTGCAGCTCAAACTGCCTTGCCTCCCGCCTGTCCTCCAGCTCCTCTGGGGACAGACTGCTGCTGCCTGACCTGGCGGGTTCCCCCTACCCAAAAGCACATCCACCCTGGAAATAGGCTCCTCCACCTCCTCACTGAGATTACCAGGCTGCCCATTGGCATGTCTGGCTGCTACCCAGGCCCTCAGCGCCTTCTGTAGCTCCTCCTTCCTTGTGAGGCCTTTAATTTGGACTTTCAGGTTTTTACAAATCGCTCGTAACTCCTTTACGGCGTAGGATTCCAACCTATCCTCCTCAAAGATAACTTCCAGAGATGCAACGGATGATGCAATTGATTCAGGCATGACAAAAGTAGTGAGTTGAAAACTGGCAAGATCAAAAATAGGCCAAAAGAAAAAGAACCAGTATGTGGTACGTAATGGTCTGCGATATGGTAGTAGTGCACACCAATCACTGTAAGTCAAGTGCAAACACAAGTCCTATCCTCACCGCTGACAACCAATGTTAGAAATGGGATCTCTAGTTGGCAAGGGTTTGCACCTTTGTCCAAGTAGGGACCCTTCTTCCTAGTCAGGGTAAGGGTGTTACACTCGTGAAGTAACCCCTGCTCACCCTCGTGGTAGCTTGGCACGAGCAGTCGGGCTTAATTCAGAGGCAGTTTGTAAAGCATTTGCACATAACCAACAGTAATACAGTGTAAGCACTACAAACGGACACCAGACCAGTTTAGAAAAATAACCAATATTTTATATACTCAAGACAAGACCAATTACGACAAAAATCCACAATACTATACTTTAAAAATGAATGCTTGATAAGGTAACTTCTTCTTTGCAGGAATAGCACAAAAGCAAAGTTCGTACGAGTCGGTAGCTCCGTCCGAGCCTACCGTGATGCTGAAAACCACGAGTCTAACAGTTCCAGCCGACCGCGTCGATACGGGCCAGCAGAGTCATGAACAGACTCGGTTACAGTACCTTTCTCGTTGTGGCTGGTACGGAGTGTACGAGCCGGTCGGCGTTCGTCGCGGTTGCGGTGCAAGACGGAGCGGTGCAAGGTGCGGTGTCCCTCGATGCGGTGCAGGCAGCGGCTCGATGAGCGTCGTGCAGACGGAGTCGGTGAGTCCAAGGCGTGCGATGCAGGGTGAGACGATGCTCGATGCGGTGCTGACAGGTTGCGATGCAGGCGACCTAGCCGGAGTGCGGGAGCTGGCGTCGGACAGCGGTGCGAGTTGGAGCGGTGCGTCGCAGACGTGCGAGCGGTGCCCCAAATGCGGTGCGGTCACGACTCTTGAGCCAGTTGCAGCGACCGCGTCGGTCGGGTCCGGCTGGTTCAGTGAAGCGATGCGATGCGAACTGCGGTGCCCACAGGTCACGGTGCAAGCAGCGGCTCGATGTTGGCGGCGTTGCACGTCGCCCACGGTGAGACCAGGGTTGCGATGCGAAGCGGGGCGATGCGGTCTGCGGTGCAAACAGGTCACCGGCCAGGGATGGATTCGGTTGACGGAGTCGGTTGCGGTTCCCTTCCTCTGTGGCAACTGAAACAGCGTTCCAGAAGCGGTACCCAGAGGCTTGTGAAGTCTTTGTAGTCCCTGAGACTTCTTAACAGGAGGCCAGCTCGGTTTCAGGCCCTTGGAGATACTCAGCACAAGTTTGTAGAAAGTTCAGTCCAGTCCTTTCACTGCCCAAGGCAGAAGCAGCAGCTGCAGGCCAACCCAACAAAGCAACAACACAGCAAAGGGGCAGTACTCCTCCTGGCAGCTCTTCCAGCTCTTCGTCTTGGCAGGTTCCTTGATTCCAGCGAGATCTAAATTCATGGGGTCAGGCCCCAATATTTATATCCCAAATTCCTTTGTTCTCTGAAGGCAGAGAGGCCTTTGCCTAGTCCAAACCAGTTCTGGAGCACTTTGTTGACAAGTCTCCGTCCCTTCTTTCAGTGAGTAGGCCAGGGACATCAGACGCACCACAGGAGGTGGAGCCAGCATTGTGGAGGGAAGGCACTGTCCTATTCAGGGCCCAGGTGCGACCCCTCCCACCCATCTACATGTAGATCGTGCTATTCAGCCCTGTGCTGACTCACCCTGTCTCCTGGCATCCCCCAGCCCCTGTCACTCACACTCCAGACAAGGAATACACAACCTCGCAGAGGCAGGCTTGGATGGTTAGACAAGAAAATACCCACTTTCTAAAAGTGGTATTTTCAAACACAGAATGTTAAAACCAACTTCACTAAAAGATGCATTTTATCATTCTGAGTCCAGGCATACTAAACTCGAATTTCTACCATGTTCCCGGGGTCAGTTAGGATTATAAGCTGTAATAATCAAAACTGCCCGTTCTTGCCTAGGGGAAACAGGTAGCCTTGCAATAGTGAAAAACGAACTAGGCTGTAATTCACTATCAGGACATGCCGCACACACCCGGGCATGTCCTACCTTTCGCATACACCGCACCCTGCCCACAGGGGTACCTTGGGCCTACCTTAGGGGTGACTAACATGTAGCAAAGGGAAGTTTTGGGGACTTGCAAGTGTGTGCACTTGCCAAGTCGACATGGCAGCCCCAGGCTGCGCACAGGCTCTGCGGTGGCAGGCCCGAGTTACACTTTACGGGCTGTTTGCGTGGGTGGCACAATCCAGTGCTGCAGCCCACCAACAGCATTTGGTCTATAGGCCCTGGCACTCGCAGTGCACTTTACAAGGGACTGACACATAAACCAAATAGGCCAATCATGGAAACACCAATCCATAACACATTTTATACAGGAGCACTTGCACTTTCCCACTGGACAGCAGTGAGGAAAGTGCGCAAAATCATTACACCAGCAAAAACAGAGTCAAAACCGGGAGGTCAGAAAGCAAAAGTCAGGGGAAACACGCCAAAAGATGCCAAGTCTAACACATGTCCCCTCCAGCTGAAAGTAGGGAGAACTACCCAACCCCATTGGAGTTCTCTTCACTAAGGCGGAAGAACCTGGACAGACCATCTGCGTTGGCGTGTTCTGTACCAGGATGGTGTTCCACCGTAAAGTCCATTCCCTGTAGGGAGATGGACCACCTCAGCAGTTTTGGATTCTCACCCCTCATTTGCATCAACCATCTGAGGGGCCTGTGGTCTGTCTGAACCCGGAAGTGAGTCCCAAACAGGTATGGTCTCAACTTCTTCAGTGCCCAGACCAAAGCAAAAGCTTCCCTTTCTATGGCACTCCACCTCTGTTCCCTGGGAAGTAGTCTCCTGCTAAGGAAGACTACAAGCTGATCCAGGCCCTCTTCGTTCAGTTGTGAGATCACCGCTCCCACACCATGCTCTGAAGCGTCAGTCTGCACGACGAATTCCTTGGAGAAGTCAGGTGCCTTGAGCACGGGCGCCGTGCACATGGCTGCCTTCAGGGCATCAAAAGCTTTCTGGCAGGACTCAGTCCAGATCACTTTCCTGGGCTGCCTCTTAGAGGTCAGCTCTGTTAAGGGGGCAACGATGGTGCCATAGCCCTTAACAAATCTCCTATAGTAGCCGGTGAGACCTAAGAAGGCTCTCACCTCTGTCTGGGTCTTGGGGGCTCCCAAGCCAGAATGGTGTCAATCTTGGGTTGTAGGGGCACCACCTGGCCGCTTCCTACCTGGTGTCCCAAGTACACCACAGAACCCTGCCCGATCTGGCACTTACTGGCCTTGATCGTGAGGCCTGCACCTTGCAGAGCCCTCAACACTTTCTCAAGGTGCTGTAAATGTTCTTCCCAGCTGGAACTGAACACAGCAATGTCATCCAGGTAGGCGGCACTGAAATCCTCCAGCCCAGCCAACACCTGATTGACCAACCTCTGAAAGGTGGCAGGGGCATTCTTCAACCCAAAGGGCATCACCCGGAATTGGTAATGACCTTCTGGGGTTGAGAATGCTGATCTCTCCTTGGCCCCATCGGTTAAGGCAATCTGCCAGTACCCAGACGTCAAATCAAACGTGCTGAGGAACCGGGCAACTCCCAACCGATCAATGAGCTCATCAGCTCTGGGGATGGGGTGCACGTCAGTCCTGGTGACGGCATTGAGCCCACGGTAGTCCACACAAAACCGGAGTTCTGGAGTGGCACCGGGCGCCGCAGCCTTTGGGACCAAGACCACTGGGCTGGACCAAGGACTGTGGGAGAGCTCAATCACCCCTAACGCCAACATCTTAGAGACCTCCTCCTTGATGCTGGCTCTGACCCGGTCAGTCAACCTGTAAATCTTGTGCTTCACAGGAGGGCTGTCACCGGTGTCCACATCATGGGTACACCAGTGAATAACACCGGGGGTCAGAGAGAACAGTGGGGCGAACTGTCCCAACAACTGGCGACAGTCCCCCTGCTGCTCCTGAGTCAGAGTAGGGAAGAGGATCACACCCTCTACTGACCCATCATGCTCCTTGGTAGACAGGAGGTCAGGGAGAGGCTCACTCTCCGCTTCCACCCCATAATCTGTCGCCAAGAGCATACTCACTTCGGACCTCTCGAAGTGGGGTTTGAGGCGGTTCACGTGAAGGACCCTCAAAGGGTTCCTTGGAGCCTGCAAATCCACCAGGTAGGTGACGTCACTTTTGCGCTCCTTTACCTCATATGGCCCAGTCCACTTGTCCTGCAAGGCACAAGGTGCCACTGGGGCCATGACCCACACATTTTGCCCAGGTTGAAATTCGACCAGAGTGGCGTTCTGGTCATACCATCTCTTCATTTCTTCCTGGCTTGCTTCTAGGTTCGCCTGAGCGAGTTTCCTGAAGCGGGCAGTTTGGTTTCTAAAGGCCAGCATGTAACTAAATACATCCTGGGGAGTTTTCCTGGGAGCCGCCTCCCAGCCTTCTTTTACCAAACTCAGAGGTCCTCTGACAGGGTGGCCATACAGGAGCTCAAAGGGGCTGTACCCAAGAGACTTCCGAGGCACCTCCCTGTATGCAAAGAGTAGGCATGGCAAGAGGACGTCCCACTTACGCCTCATGGGTTCTGTTAGACCCTTGATCATGCCTTTCAAGGTCTGGTTGAATCTCTCCACCAGACCGTTTCCTTGTGGGTGGTAAGGAGTGGTGAACTTGTAGGTTACACCACACTCCTTCCACAGGGATGTCATATACTTCGATATGAAATTGGTCCCCCTATCAGAAACCACCTCTCTGGGGAATCCCACACGGGAAAAGATCCCCATTAACGCCCGGCCCACCACTGGCGCCGTCGTTGTCCTGAGAGGGATTGCCTCCGGGTACCGGGTGGCATGGTCCACCAAGACCAGGATGTACCTGTTGCCCATGGCTGTCTTGGGATCCAGTGGCCCCACAATATCCATCCCTACCCTTTCAAAGGGTGTTCCAACAACAGGAAAAGGTTGGAGAGGAGCTTTGACCTTCCTCCCACTCTTACCACTTGCCTGGCAAGTTTGGCAAGACCTACAGTGTGCATCTGACTGCCTTCGCATTTGGGGCCAAAAGAAGTGGGTGACAAGCCTGTCAAAGGTCTTGTCCTGCCCCAAATGTCCTGCCAAAGGCACGTCATGAGCCAGACCCAGTAGGAAGGTCCTGAAGCGCTGGGGTACCACCAGCACACGGGCTGACCCAGGCTCAGCAACCTTAGGCTCACTGTATAGGAGACCGCTCTCCCAGTAGATCAGATGTGACCCGGACTGATTACCAGCTGCCTGGTCTGCAGCCTGCCGCCGCAGACCCTCCAGAGTAGGGCACTCGTTCTGCTCCCCGCAGAACTCCTCCCTGGTGGGACCCCCTTCTTGCTGCCAATGGGTCAGCTCAGAGATGTCTCCCAGTTCGGCTACCTGCTCCCCTGTAGGCACCGGGGCGTCCCCCTCGAGGTCCGCCTCCTCCCGGTCCGTGGGAACTTCGGGGGCCGGTTTCCCGCGCCCCCTGCCCTTTCTCTTGGCAGGGACTTGGGCCACTGTTTCAGGCTCCAAGTCCTCTTGATCACCCTTTCTGGCTGCCATTGACCGAGTAGACACGCATGCCCACTCTGGCAACCCAAGCATCTCCAAGTGAGACCTGAGCTCAACCTCCTTCCATGAGGACTGCTCCAGGTCGTTTCCTAGCAGACAATCTACAGGCATGGTAGGGCTCACAACCACCCTCAAGGGACCTGAGACCCCCCCCATTCAAAGGGAACCTGCGCCACCATACATTGGCGCTCTGAGTTGTCTACAGCAACTACTTGGTGGAATGCCCCGGGGACTACTTGCTTCTCAGACACCAGGTGACACCGGACTGAGGTCACACTGGCTCCAGTATCTCTGAGAGCCTCTACCCTGTTCCCATTAATGGTCACCCAGGTGCTATATTTCTTTGTGTTAGGGGGCACCTGGTTTCCTGGGACCATCTCACTGTCCCCTAGTGAGACAAGGGTCATTTCTGCGGGATCCCCACCCTCCTGTGGGCACCCCTCCTCCCCAAGCGCTACACTAGCCAACACTTTGGACTGTCCACCGGTGGGTGGCTGTGTCCCCTTTGGGCACTTGGGGTCCCCCTTAAAGTGACCTACCTGGTCACATGCATAACACTTGCAGGGGCCGGTCTCAACAGGCTTCCCTGTAGAGACCCCTTTCTTCTTATCGCCGGGGGGCTGGGAACCTTTACCCTGGGTACTAGTTTGGGGCCCTTTAGAGAACTCCTATGCTTTACCCTTGTCCCCCCCACCTTTCTGCTGGGGACCCTGCCCACCTTTGGCTGAGTCTCCCCCAAACGCTTTCTTGTGGACCCTGGTACTCACCCAGCGGTCCGCTTCCATAGCAAGCTTCCTGGGGTCAGTTAGCTTACTATCAACTAGGTGCTGGCGCAGATCTGCAAAACATAGACTAGACAAGTGCTCCCATGCAATCAAGTTGTAGAGCCCCTGAAAATCTGTGACACTACTGCCCTTTACCCAACCATCCAGCGACCTGAGGAACACATCCACACATTCCAACCAAGTGTTGGCATCAGACTTCTTACTGGACCTGAACTGATCCCTGTACTTTTCAGGAGTAATACCATACTTCGTGAGAAGGGCATCCTTCATGTCAGCATAGGTGAGGTGATACCCCTTACCCAAAGCTATCAGAGCATCCCTTGCTTCTTCAGGGAAAAGTGGCCACAATCCTGCTCCCCAATTCTCCTCAGGGACCCCATTCATGTGTATGGCTGCCTCATAACCCTGAAACCACCTTTGTATGTCATCCCCTTTTTGAACTCCTTGCCTACATTCTTGGGAATGTGCACAATCCTGTCTGCTTTTCTGGACGAATTGCTGCCACCATCTGAGCCTGACTTACTCCTAAGTTCTAGCTCCTTCAGTTCTCTCTCATGCTCTAAGAGCATCTTCCTCTCCTCTATGGCCAATCTCTTCTCCTCCCGCTCACTCTCCAGCCTGAGCTTCTGCAGCTCAAACTGCCTTGCCTCCCGCCTGTCCTCCAGCTCCTCTGGGGACAGACTGCTGCTGCCTGACCTGGCGGGTTCCCCCTACCCAAAAGCACATCCACCCTGGAAATAGGCTCCTCCACCTCCTCACTGAGATTACCAGGCTGCCCATTGGCATGTCTGGCTGCTACCCAGGCCCTCAGCGCCTTCTGTAGCTCCTCCTTCCTTGTGAGGCCTTTAATTTGGACTTTCAGGTTTTTACAAATCGCTCGTAACTCCTTTACGGCGTAGGATTCCAACCTATCCTCCTCAAAGATAACTTCCAGAGATGCAACGGATGATGCAATTGATTCAGGCATGACAAAAGTAGTGAGTTGAAAACTGGCAAGATCAAAAATAGGCCAAAAGAAAAAGAACCAGTATGTGGTACGTAATGGTCTGCGATATGGTAGTAGTGCACACCAATCACTGTAAGTCAAGTGCAAACACAAGTCCTATCCTCACCGCTGACAACCAATGTTAGAAATGGGATCTCTAGTTGGCAAGGGTTTGCACCTTTGTCCAAGTAGGGACCCTTCTTCCTAGTCAGGGTAAGGGTGTTACACTCGTGAAGTAACCCCTGCTCACCCTCGTGGTAGCTTGGCACGAGCAGTCGGGCTTAATTCAGAGGCAGTTTGTAAAGCATTTGCACATAACCAACAGTAATACAGTGTAAGCACTACAAACGGACACCAGACCAGTTTAGAAAAATAACCAATATTTTATATACTCAAGACAAGACCAATTACGACAAAAATCCACAATACTATACTTTAAAAATGAATGCTTGATAAGGTAACTTCTTCTTTGCAGGAATAGCACAAAAGCAAAGTTCGTACGAGTCGGTAGCTCTGTCCGAGCCTACCGTGATGCTGAAAACCACAGAGTCTAACAGTTCCAGCCGACCGCGTCGATACGGGCCAGCAGAGTCATGAACAGACTCGGTTACAGTACCTTTCTCGTTGTGGCTGGTACGGAGTGTACGAGCCGGTCGGCGTTCGTCGCGGTTGCGGTGCAAGACGGAGCGGTGCAAGGTGCGGTGTCCCTCGATGCGGTGCAGGCAGCGGCTCGATGAGCGTCGTGCAGACGGAGTCGGTGAGTCCAAGGCGTGCGATGCAGGGTGAGACGATGCTCGATGCGGTGCTGACAGGTTGCGATGCAGGCGACCTAGCCGGAGTGCGGGAGCTGGCGTCGGACAGCGGTGCGAGTTGGAGCGGTGCGTCGCAGACGTGCGAGCGGTGCCCCAAATGCGGTGCGGTCACGACTCTTGAGCCAGTTGCAGCGACCGCGTCGGTCGGGTCCGGCTGGTTCAGTGAAGCGATGCGATGCGAACTGCGGTGCCCACAGGTCACGGTGCAAGCAGCGGCTCGATGTTGGCGGCGTTGCACGTCGCCCACGGTGAGACCAGGGTTGCGATGCGAAGCGGGGCGATGCGGTCTGCGGTGCAAACAGGTCACCGGCCAGGGATGGATTTGGTTGACGGAGTCGGTTGCGGTTCCCTTCCTCTGTGGCAACTGAAACAGCGTTCCAGAAGCGGTACCCAGAGGCTTGTGAAGTCTTTGTAGTCCCTGAGACTTCTTAACAGGAGGCCAGCTCGGTTTCAGGCCCTTGGAGATACTCAGCACAAGTTTGTAGAAAGTTCAGTCCAGTCCTTTCACTGCCCAAGGCAGAAGCAGCAGCTGCAGGCCAACCCAACAAAGCAACAACACAGCAAAGGGGCAGTACTCCTCCTGGCAGCTCTTCCAGCTCTTCGTCTTGGCAGGTTCCTTGATTCCAGCGAAATCTAAATTCATGGGGTCAGGCCCCAATATTTATATCCCAAATTCCTTTGTTCTCTGAAGGCAGAGAGGCCTTTGCCTAGTCCAAACCAGTTCTGGAGCACTTTGTTGACAAGTCTCCGTCCCTTCTTTCAGTGAGTAGGCCAGGGACATCAGACGCACCACAGGAGGTGGAGCCAGCATTGTGGAGGGAAGGCACTGTCCTATTCAGGGCCCAGGTGCGACCCCTCCCACCCATCTACATGTAGATCGTGCTATTCAGCCCTGTGCTGACTCACCCTGTCTCCTGGCATCCCCCAGCCCCTGTCACTCACACTCCAGACAAGGAATACACAACCTCGCAGAGGCAGGCTTGGATGGTTAGACAAGAAAATACCCACTTTCTAAAAGTGGTATTTTCAAACACAGAATGTTAAAACCAACTTCACTAAAAGATGCATTTTATCATTCTGAGTCCAGGCATACTAAACTCGAATTTCTACCATGTTCCCGGGGTCAGTTAGGATTATAAGCTGTAATAATCAAAACTGCCCATTCTGGCCTAGGGGAACAGGTAGCCTTGCAATAGTGAAAAACGAACTAGGCTGTAATTCACTATCAGGACATGCCGCACACACCCGGGCATGTCCTACCTTTCGCATACACCGCACCCTGCCCACAGGGGTACCTTGGGCCTACCTTAGGGGTGACTAACATGTAGCAAAGGGAAGGTTTGGGGACTTGCAAGTGTGTGCACTTGCCAAGTCGACATGGCAGCCCCAGGCTGCGCACAGGCTCTGCGGTGGCAGGCCCGAGTTACACTTTACGGGCTGTTTGCGTGGGTGGCACAATCCAGTGCTGCAGCCCACCAACAGCATTTGGTCTATAGGCCCTGGCACTCGCAGTGCACTTTACAAGGGACTGACACATAAACCAAATAGGCCAATCATGGAAACACCAATCCATAACACATTTTATACAGGAGCACTTGCACTTTCCCACTGGACAGCAGTGAGGAAAGTGCGCAGAATCATTACACCAGCAAAAACAGAGTCAAAACCGGGAGGTCAGAAAGCAAAAAGTCAGGGGAAACACGCCAAAAGATGCCAAGTCTAACAAAGAAGAAAAGATATTTTTGAATTTAGTAGAAGATAGAAGACATGATTTTCAAAAGAAAGCTTCAGAGCATAAGGCTCAGTTGCCACCTTGGGCGAAGAAAGAAGAGAGTTATACACCTGGTAAAGCTCAAGCTGCAATGGCTCTGGATTTCGTAAAGAAAGGGAAAATTTGTCTTCATAGGTTAAAAACTGATTATAACAATGTTTTCATTGGTACCAGTGAATGTGAACAACATTTTTTAATTATTGGAGGTTGGGGACTCAAAGGAGGAACAGATTCAGTTTTTCCTGGAATCTATTATGTATGTGGGAATAAGGCTTACTTTAGGCTTCCTGCAAGGTGGTATGGAAGTTGTTATTTTGGAATAGTTTTTCCAAAGATATACCACGTAAAAAGAAACACTGGAAGCAATGAAAACACTAATGAGTTAGTACGTAGAAAAAGAGCTCGTTTTTCAGAAATTGTAGGTGATATATTTGGTGCATTGATACCTTCAGTGGGAATAATTCTGAACTCAAGGAAAATATGTAAATTATCTACAGTGGTTGATCGTTTATCAACGGATACTGCTGGAGGTTTTCTAATGATTAATACGGAGATGGTTGCGATTAGATCTATGGTGATGCAGAATCGACTTGCTCTTGGCATTCTATTGGCAAAAGAGGGAGGAGTCTGTAAATTATTGAAGACGAAACATTGTTGCACTTATATTCCTGATAAGAGTGCAGAAATTGGAACGTACATTCAGAACATAACTAAACTTGAGAAAGAACTTAAACCACTGGAAGTTGATAGTGTATGGGAAAGATTGACAAATAGTATATCGTCAATTGGAACCTGGTTTGCTAATATAGGGAAAGGACTTATAGGTCAAATATTAGTACCCTTAGCAGGGATAGCAATAATAATTTTAGCAATAACAATATGGTGCAAATGCTGTAGAAAGAATGGAATATATAAAGTGACAGGAAAAGGAAAGAAGAGAAAACTAGATGAAATCGAATTAGAAGAATGGAGAAGTGATTTATACAAGAAATTAAAAGGAGAGTGTAAGAATAGAAAAAGTAAAATTGAGAATGAAACGAATTGCTAGAAGTTGGCATCTGATTGAGGGTAGTATTTTGATGGCTCAGAAACGCCATCAGAGAGGGGATTGATGGAGCAAGGTTTCAAAATTGAAACTTGCTTGTATGCAATCTTCCTCATAGTATTAATATATTAAAATTTGTACTGTCAAAACTAATCCTTGCATTCACAAACACGAAAGGGATAGACGCTTGCCTATGTGTTTTACTAATGAATAACGCTTGTCCATAAACCAAGATGGCCGCTAAAAGCGCGGGACTTCATTGCGCATGTCGCAACCTGATCACATGGGGTGACGTCTTTCTTTGCTTGGTGGGAAACTTCTGCTTCTGCGCAGTGTGTATTAAAATGGCCGCTAAATGTTTTCACATGCTTAAGCTTGCTCTTATGTCATTATTAAATTGTCGTTTTCTTAACGCTACTAATGCAGGATAGTAATATGATTAATTGGGAATAGAGTTAGGGAAAGTGGGTATACAGTGAAACTTTTTATTTGTGATTTTAATATTTTCTTCTTGCACTTTTAGTAATTCGTAAACTTGGGCCTGGGTTGGTGTCTTGAAACTCGAGAAACAGAGGGTTCTGCGCATGTGTCCTGTATGTCTGCCAAGTGAAGTCAACTTGGACGTCTCCCAAGGCCACGACCTATTGGCCGAAGATGATGTACCCAAGGTTTCCGGCGGAACAAATTGTTACTTTTCTTCTGTAAAATATATAACATTTGTCATGAGACGGGTGGGAAATAAAGCAAATGTATTAATTTGAAGGGGAGGGAACGTAAAGACAATAGGCTTTACAATTTAGGCCAAATTGACATGGTGCGAGAATCCACCTCCTGTCCCTGTCCAATCAGAAGTAGTGGTCCCATATTTTAGCAACATTAAGGGGAGGTATATGGGCGTAGAAGGGTATAATAGAATATAGCATTAGTAAATTAGTCAAAAGAGCATATTTTCACGAAGCACAGGAGAGCGGAGATGCTGACAGAAGAGCTCCAGACTGCCCAGCTGATCGGTTGCTGACTGAATTCCTGTCCGGAAGGGGTCCTGAGGAGGGGGCAGCGGAGTCCATTAGACGGGAGAATCGAGAGAAGTCGAGTATCAGAGAAGGGGAACGGCGCAGGCGTCGTTGTAGAGAGGTCACCGGTCCTGTCCTGATCCTGGAAGAAGTCTTTACTCTTCATCCTTCCTGGTTCCTTTCTTTTCCAACTCCTTGGCTAAGGGGCTTGGTTCTCGCATTAGGTAATTATACTGCAACCTTTAGTTGCGCTGCTGTTTCTATCTTCTCCTCTTCCTTAAACACCGTCATTTATTAGCAAAATCATTTCTATGCTTTTTCTTGGGTATTTTCAATCAAGTACCGTGTTTTCTGTATTTTACTCTGCCAAAACTTTAGATAAACATTTTAAAACTTCCTGACTCAGTGGTTATTTCAGGATTATGTACTATAATGAATGTCACTCATTTTAAACTTCCCAATTAGCAAAGGATCCATTGGTAAGTTATTACTCTTCAATCAGAAGGTAATTGGTAGCAGGGACTTTGATAAAAGAGTACATCTGACACCCAGCGTAAGTATTAGTGTAGTGTGAATGTATGGGCCCAAGTGAGTATATGGTGTATGAATGCGGTTGGCTAATATTGCGCTGGATCAATACAAATCACAGTTTCTTCCATTGAGTTCATATCAGCTTCATGATGTTGCAGATTTTTGGAATATATTTTCACTTCTGATAATCTGTCATCCAAATCTCGAATGTTTGTGATTTTAGGAGCTCTTTTCCTGCTTATAAAGTCTTTCCAGCATTCTTTCATTGTTCCCTCTAATATTTCTGGTTCATCATTACAGTTGCTTTCAATGTATGCATGATGCATATAGTTTTTTTTTAATTCACATTTCTTTATTGAGTTTTACATGTCTAATCTGAAAATGTAGCAACACAATAAGATGATGGACGGAATGCTGAAACATATCAAACATTCACCCCAGTCACAGATCTGGGTTAAATCCATCGCTTTTTTGCTCACCATGCTACCCCAGTTTGGACCCAGCCATATGCAAATCAGTCTTGACCCTGCCCCCCATGGGAACAGTCTAGCTTGAACCTCCAAGACAGGTTCTCCCTGAACCTGGAACAAGCATCCTGGGACCTGTTTAGGGGTATCACCCCTCATCAGCCAGGCTAGCTTGAATCCAGTGTCACAGTGAGCAAGGAACCCACGTCTGGGCATATCCTTCAAGCATTCCATCCATCACCTTGTTGTTTTTGCATCATCCAAAAAGTAGAGCAAGGCAAAACTAACAATCCAATATATGTGATCGAGTTACTGCACTGATCAGAGTCAGGGGACATTGAGTCCAATTAGGAGTCTAACGTGTATCAAATCAAGATGTCCTGCAACTGAACTCTGTGCTGAGATGGGACGAGTCATGGGTTCACCCATAAGAAATGGAGTCTGGGGGTTGGGGTGGGGGTGCGGGTGAAGGTAGAAAGAAAAGGGAAGGTGACATAGTGTTTAAGAGTAGTCCGAGAAGGCCCTCTTGCCAGTCAGGTAGGTGTTGATTCTCATTCCAAGGGATGTTTCAGAGGTCTGTGTGCGTGGGTGCAGACAGGGCGTCACCTGACTCAAAATTATCTTCCCATGTCGGTCCTGGATGTGGTGGTACTTATCGGGTCATCTGGGGTCAGCATTAGGCAGCTGTGTTAGTCCAGGTCAGGGGTGAATGCGTTCAATGTCTCTAGGAACTTGTCTATTCAGTCAATCCGTCTGGCAATAATGCGCTCATGGAATGCTATTTAGTACTTCTCCTGAAGTCAGGATTGATGGGATGGACAGGTATCAGTACGCCGTTGTCGTAGGATGCAGATTTTCTCCGTGGCCAATGCTGTGGATTGCCATCTAGATTGCTGGTTAGTGATGTATGTACTGTCTTGTAGTTCCTATAAACCTATATAGGATCTGCACGTTTAGACAACATAGACTGTGGGATTAGTGTCCAGACTGATTCCAGACACCCCCACTGGGTATGTTTGCCTGTATACCAGCTAGCTCACAGTGCCACTAGAAACCCCTCTTACCAAGGAGAGAATAGTTCTTGGCAACTATCGAACATGACAACCCTGTCCCATCAAGGATCGTGGAAACAGTGCAATACTTTTCGCTCAGTCACTCGTGCTCACTTTGCCTCAGAGAGATACACAGATTAAACGGTGGGGACGTTTTCAATAAGCATTTATTGAACCAGCGTCATTCTAGTGTAAAATAGGTGTGCTGAAACAGAAACAGATATAAATTATTACAAGCACCAACAGAGTAAAAGGATGGTAGATTTCTAACATAGTGCTAAAACGATGAATACAGGCAGGTATAAAAATACATGACAATAAAATACATACTCCTACGATGCGACGCTAACTAGATGTACCTAAGTGTACCTAGCATGTGTGTAGGTGTAAAGCCAAGAATCCCTCTAGGATAAAGCCAACCCCATTACCTGAAGTGAGAGACTATGGGACCCCGTCTTGGTCTCGAGAAGGACACCCAGTGAGGGATGTCAGACCACTGCGAGCTGGAGTGTCTGTATGCAGGAACCTCAGCGTCTCGCGTCAGTGTGTCAGCATGGAAGTCCTTTTTCTCCTCTCCCTACCTCAGCAAAGATATGGGGGCACATGCATCAAGGTAGGCTTTTGCGATTCCTTAATTGCGATTTTTAAGGAATCGCAATTAAGGAATCGCAAAAGCCTATGCATGTAGGAATCGCTATAAAAATAGCGATTCCTAAACATTCCTTAATTGCGACTCGCTAATTGCGAGTCGCAATTAAGGAATACCTCCCCATTAATTCCTATGGGCCTAGAGGCCCATAGGAATGAATGGGAAGACATTCTCAATTAGCGATTCGCAATTAGAGAATCGCAAATTGAGAATGCAATTTCAAGGGTGCCAGGGTGTCAAAATGACACCCTGTTGCACCCCTGAAATTGTGATGTGCACCCATGTTGCGCACACACATGCCCCAAGGGCATGTGTGTGTGTAACCTAAAACTTAAAAAAATGCATTTTAGAGCATTTTTCGAAGGTTTTGCAAATTACAGACAAGTTTGATTTGTCTGTAATTTGCGGTCCCAAATAGCGAAATCGCTATTTGAAAGTGCTTCTAGCATTGCATTTAAGGAATCGCAAATTGCGATTCCTTAAATGCAATCGCAATTTAGGAATTCGCAATTAATTGCGAATTCTTAAATTGCGCATAGGAAACACTTTCATGCATCTCCAAAGGCCAATTTGCGATCGCAAACGGCCGATTTTTGCGATTCGCACCGTTTGCGATCGCAAAAACCTTTGATGCATGTGCCCCATGGTGTTTATATACCCAAAGTGGTACCCTCAGGGGATCTACCTCGCTGTGTCATGTCAGACTTAGGATGACGGAAGGAATGACCCTTATACATAGTTATTATGCAGGAGATGGTAGTCCTGCTGAGTTTCCAAGAATCCTCATGCATAATGAATGAGGCTAGTTTTCAGAGAAAACCCCACGTCCTGTTACCAGTACCGTAACTAGGTAAAAGGTCAGTCCCAAGGAACCGTTATGTAGTGTATTGGCAGGGGAAATATAGGTGAGAGGTTAGGTTGCTACCTGAGCCTATATTGGGGTGCCTATATGGAACATAACAGTACTTTGGGCAAAGTCATAAAGGAGGATCATTTGGATTTTTTGTAGGTCCGCTATGGGGGACTGTTTGTGTTATCATGCTGGTCACAGATATCTAAAAGGAAGCCAGCTTGGGACATTTCCATAGTAGATGAACTATGTTTCCATCCAGGGACCCGCACCTCCAGCATGTCGCTGTCTGGAGCAGTAAGAATTATCGCCGTTGGAAAGGTTTCCAGTGCCACTGATGCAGTATTTTGAAGTGGCTTAGTTTTAGCATAGCTTCCCTGAGATGGCCTTGGTGTGTGACCAGCAGTTCTGCCCAGTCTTTGTCAGAATACTGGATATGTAGTCTGTCTGACCACCAAGAATTTAGTAACTGTGCTATTGGTGTGGAGTATTGAAAGTCTATCAGTATCTGGTAGAGGCAAGACAAATCCCTCTTGTGTGTACCTCATTTCTTCTGATATTCATGTAGTGGTGAGGTGACGAGTACCACTAGGAGAGGCCATCACTTCAGCAGGCAATGCTGACGTTTCTGGCAGTCCCAAAATGATTGTGAGGGCATGTTGAACTGGGCCTGCACGTCGGCAAAGGACATGTATGTTTGGTCTGCAATCAGATCAGATATAGAGCTTTAAAACTCAGGGCATTCCACAGGGGCTCTTTCCCATCGATTAGCAGTGATGCGGTACACCATAGGGATGCCAGGGAATGAAGAGTAGGGTGTACTTTTAGGCGAGCATGTGCGTTCCACTAAGCATAACTGGTGGTGGCAAGCACTGGATTGGTGAAGAGGAGGTGGTCAGAATCACCCGTTTTCCGCATTATAATTCCACCGTGGTTACATGCAGTACCATTTGCTATGGACCTATAAGTAAATGAAATACATCAGTTAGGCAGCACAAGCACTTTACCACTGGTTAGCAGTGGTAGAGACTTAATTCCAGCAAAAATGAGTTCAATGAAACAAAGAATTGAAGGTAAAAATTCTGGGGGAATATCACGCCAAGGATGTTAGGTCTACCCCTTCTCATGCAGCAGTCAGTGCAACGGTCCTGGGAGGCATGCAGTCTTGCTGCTACATGTACCATGGCAGAATACTTGTCAACCATCTCATTATAATACATCAGGTCAGTCAGACCATTCTTTATGTAAAGAAAGAAGGCTGTTCATTCATCACTTGCTACTCGTCTTTCTTGTGTTCTCTCATATATTATCTCTAGAATCAGGATTTATGTGAATCCAAGTGCTGATGAACCATCCTCAGACCGCCTGCATCATTGGATATACATAGCCCTCAAATGTATACTTGAATGCTTCTCTTTTTTTAATTCGTTTTTGTTGGTACCACTGCTAGCCGGTGCTAAAAGGCTTGTGCCCTCTCTATAAAACTTGGTACAATTGACCAATTTAAGGTGTTCAGGGAGGTATGTAAGGTGTACTGAAGGGGCATGAGTTGTGACGAAAACCAGTAGTTTGTGACACTAGGGAGTCTTATTCCGCCTTTATCGGTCACTGCATGAAGTTTGTTAAGTTTCAGCCAGGTGTGCGCCCTCTCCATAGGAATGTTTTCAGAGATTTCTCAATGACCAGTGTTAGATCTGGCATCCTTGGTGTGATTTCCCATGACTTTTTGCCTTCAGACCTGCTTTTGCGTACTTCATTTTTGCTGGCCTTAGGATTCTGATGCTGACTAGTGCTAAAGTGCTTGAGCTCTTTCCCTAAAACGTGATAACATTGGCTTATCCCCAATTGGCAAATTTAATTTACATATAAGTGCCTAGTAAAGTGCAGTACATGTGCCCAGGGCCTGTAAATTAAATGCAACTAGTGGGCCTGCAGCACTGATTGTGCCACCCACTTAAGTAGCTCTTTAAACATTACTCAGGCCTACCAATGCAGAGCCTGTGTGCGCAGTTTTAAACTGCCATGTCGACCTTGCAAGTTAACCTTCTCGTTTGGCCCAAATCTTCCTTTTTAATACATATGTCACCCCTAAGGTAGGCCTTGGGCAGCCCAAGGGCAGGGTGCAGTGTATTTAAAAAGTAGGACATGTACTTTTAAGTTTTACATGTCTTAATAGTGAAAAACTCTGAAATTCGATTTTCACTACTGCAAGGCCTATCTCTCTGTTGCAAAGTCATCCTGTGCCCTGGGCACCCCCCAATGTTTTGCTGACTGATACTGGTGGTAACTGACTTTGATTGACCTTGGGCTCTGCCTAACCAGGCCCAGGGCCAGTGCTATGCTGAAAGAGACACATTAGAATACAGTTAAAACACCTACATACACTAGGGTACACAATGGTATGGTGGGGTACCCCTGTGATTGGCATGACCTACCCTATAAGCCCCTAGTATATAAAAGGGCAGGGGGATTGAAACTACCTAAAAGTCCCTAGTACCCTAGGGCATGGCAGTCTAGAGGCCAGCAGCTCTTTTTGCACTTGCATGTGTGCACTGCTGAAGCCTGAGGTCAGTTTAAAAGCAGCCCTGGGTGCCAGGACTGCTTTTAAAAAGCAAATTGTGCCCAAACTCGACTTTGGTGTTTGGGGCCCTTAAAAATGGATAACCTACAATGGTTTGGCATATTAGGGACCCTCAGGGTCTCCCCTAGGTATCCCAGGGGTGGGGGATCTGGTATTTATAAGGTACACCCTTATAAAATGAGTTTTTCTATGCCTGGGTAAAGTGAAATTTCACATTTCACTCCCCCCATTGTGGTAAAGTGCTGCTCAAATTCGACTTTGATGCTAGGAGCACTGTGGAGGAAGGATCTGCAATATTTCTACAGATTCAGTACCCCTAAAGTCTCCTCTCGGTGCACATGGGGTGGGGGTCCTGTAGATATAAGCAAAGTACTTATAGAATATGTTTTTGTAAGTCCTGGTGCTGGAAAAATGGCCCAAGTCATTTTTCCCATTGCAAATCCCCTGTTACATAGGTTAACATGGTAGAAAGTTATTAACTAATAACTCTTGATAGGAGAGGGCTAGAAGTGCCATTCAAAGACTTCCCTGAATGGTATTAATAAATGCAACAATATGATATTGTTGAAATTCTCCTAAAGTGTACACACAAGAAGTTATAAGACTTTCTTGTTTGTAAGTCCAGATTCAGCCTTCCAGTGGTCTGCCCTGATTGGTCAGAGTTAAGTGGATTAGCCAGGCTGCCTTGAAGAGGTGATAAAGAGCCCCTGGGGTCAACCAGCTCTGCTGGCAGGGCAGTGTGCTGTTCCAAAGGAATGCCAGGCCAGGGGGAGGAGTCGTAAACTATGTTCTTCAAAGAGAAGAGCAGAGACGAGTGTCATTTACAACTCTGAACTTCCCACCTTAGGCAGATGGTAGGATTAAGGAAGGTATGAGCAGATGCAGGGGGGAGAGTCTAAGTAAATTAGCCATCCTAGGGGTGTGTTTAGCCAGCTCTTGCCTCCTTGCTGGAAAATCTGCCATTATGGATTTGGAAGATTTGATGCACTGTGGGACAAAATAATGCCACACTCTACAAGAAGTGGTCATATGTTTGAGGAGTTACCCTGCTCCCATTGGTCAGGAGTGACCTCCTGTCTGACCTAGAGAACATGGAATAAGTATCTGAGAGGGGCAGAGCCCTCCAGATCTGCTGCTTGAAACTTACTGAAGCAAGACATTGCCAAGCTGAGAAGTTTTGCTGTGCAAAGATTTCTAAGGCCTGACCTCTGAAGACTGCACCATCTGAAACTACAGCCCTGTGGATTATCTTACTGAAAACGAACTAAAGAGTGGACTCCCTGAAAGCTACAGGTTAAAAGAGCTCATCTGGAACATCACCAACTAAATCTGCACCTTGGAGAACTACCAGTGGATTTGTAAGGGTGACGTCCAAGTGGATTGTGGGAACTGAAGTCCTCAACTTTCAAGGACCATCTTGGAGCTTCCAGACCCTTGGAGTGAGTTTGAGACACTTTGGGACCCTTTGAGGAACTTCAGGAAGAAGTTCAAGAAGTTTGGAGAACTTTGGAGGAACTTTGAAAAAAAGCTCCATAGAGGGACCGACTCAACCTGGTCAGCCAAGCCGCCTGCCTTCAACCGCGAGCCGGCCAAGCCACCCAGGTTCGTCCCGCTAAAAGCTCCGTCGGTCCAACTTCCAGAGTTTTACCGGGACTAGAAGAAATCTGAAGCCGGTGAACCCTCACCGGATCCGGCTACATGAAGAGCATCGAGAGACCCCGCGAGAAAAAGCTCCAGAAAAGTTTCTAAGTCCGCTCGTAGAAAAGGTGACCGGGAGCAACCGCGAGAGCCAAGCCGCCTGCCTTCCATCGCGTGTCGGCCTGGGCTCCTGGGTTGTCCCGCTGAAGCGCTAAAGAAAAAGTTTCTAAGTCCGCTCCAGGGAAGTTGACCGGGAGCTCGTCGAAAGGCAATCCGGCGAACCCTCACTGAATCCGGACTGGCTGGGAGCTTCGAGGGACCTCGGGGAGAAAAGCTCCAGAAAAGTTTCTAAGTGTGAAGGTAGAAACTGAGACCGGGACCTGCCGCGAGCTGTAGCCGCCCAGGACTCCATCGCGGTC